>OY743227.1:30785033-31385033 GCA_963555765.1 Orthonevra nobilis
AATACAAATACAAATACAAATACAAATACAAATACAAATACAAATACAAATACAAATACAAATACAAATACAAATACAAATACAAATACAAATACAAATACAAATACAAATACAAATACAAATACAAATACAAATACAAATACAAATACAAATACAAATACAAATACAAATACAAATACAAATACAAATACAAATACAAATACAAATACAAATACAAATACAAATACAAATACAAATACAAATACAAATACAAATACAAATACAAATACAAATACAAATACAAATACAAATACAAATACAAATACAAATACAAATACAAATACAAATACAAATACAAATACAAATACAAATACAAATACAAATACAAATACAAATACAAATACAAATACAAATACAAATACAAATACAAATACAAATACAAATACAAATACAAATACAAATACAAATACAAATACAAATACAAATACAAATACAAATACAAATACAAATACAAATACAAATACAAATACAAATACAAATACAAATACAAATACAAATACAAATACAAATACAAATACAAATACAAATACAAATACAAATACAAATACAAATACAAATACAAATACAAATACAAATACAAATACAAATACAAATACAAATACAAATACAAATACAAATACAAATACAAATACAAATACAAATACAAATACAAATACAAATACAAATACAAATACAAATACAAATACAAATACAAATACAAATACAAATACAAATACAAATACAAATACAAATACAAATACAAATACAAATACAAATACAAATACAAATACAAATACAAATACAAATACAAATACAAATACAAATACAAATACAAATACAAATACAAATACAAATACAAATACAAATACAAATACAAATACAAATACAAATACAAATACAAATACAAATACAAATACAAATACAAATACAAATACAAATACAAATACAAATACAAATACAAATACAAATACAAATACAAATACAAATACAAATACAAATACAAATACAAATACAAATACAAATACAAATACAAATACAAATACAAATACAAATACAAATACAAATACAAATACAAATACAAATACAAATACAAATACAAATACAAATACAAATACAAATACAAATACAAATACAAATACAAATACAAATACAAATACAAATACAAATACAAATACAAATACAAATACAAATACAAATACAAATACAAATACAAATACAAATACAAATACAAATACAAATACAAATACAAATACAAATACAAATACAAATACAAATACAAATACAAATACAAATACAAATACAAATACAAATACAAATACAAATACAAATACAAATACAAATACAAATACAAATACAAATACAAATACAAATACAAATACAAATACAAATACAAATACAAATACAAATACAAATACAAATACAAATACAAATACAAATACAAATACAAATACAAATACAAATACAAATACAAATACAAATACAAATACAAATACAAATACAAATACAAATACAAATACAAATACAAATACAAATACAAATACAAATACAAATACAAATACAAATACAAATACAAATACAAATACAAATACAAATACAAATACAAATACAAATACAAATACAAATACAAATACAAATACAAATACAAATACAAATACAAATACAAATACAAATACAAATACAAATACAAATACAAATACAAATACAAATACAAATACAAATACAAATACAAATACAAATACAAATACAAATACAAATACAAATACAAATACAAATACAAATACAAATACAAATACAAATACAAATACAAATACAAATACAAATACAAATACAAATAC
Organism: Orthonevra nobilis; assembly: GCA_963555765.1. Classification (NCBI taxonomy): domain Eukaryota; kingdom Metazoa; phylum Arthropoda; class Insecta; order Diptera; family Syrphidae; genus Orthonevra; species Orthonevra nobilis. The sequence goes on from OY743227.1 coordinate 30,786,887, forward strand.
AAATACAAATACAAATACAAATACAAATACAAATACAAATACAAATACAAATACAAATACAAATACAAATACAAATACAAATACAAATACAAATACAAATACAAATACAAATACAAATACAAATACAAATACAAATACAAATACAAATACAAATACAAATACAAATACAAATACAAATACAAATACAAATACAAATACAAATACAAATACAAATACAAATACAAATACAAATACAAATACAAATACAAATACAAATACAAATACAAATACAAATACAAATACAAATACAAATACAAATACAAATACAAATACAAATACAAATACAAATACAAATACAAATACAAATACAAATACAAATACAAATACAAATACAAATACAAATACAAATACAAATACAAATACAAATACAAATACAAATACAAATACAAATACAAATACAAATACAAATACAAATACAAATACAAATACAAATACAAATACAAATACAAATACAAATACAAATACAAATACAAATACAAATACAAATACAAATACAAATACAAATACAAATACAAATACAAATACAAATACAAATACAAATACAAATACAAATACAAATACAAATACAAATACAAATACAAATACAAATACAAATACAAATACAAATACAAATACAAATACAAATACAAATACAAATACAAATACAAATACAAATACAAATACAAATACAAATACAAATACAAATACAAATACAAATACAAATACAAATACAAATACAAATACAAATACAAATACAAATACAAATACAAATACAAATACAAATACAAATACAAATACAAATACAAATACAAATACAAATACAAATACAAATACAAATACAAATACAAATACAAATACAAATACAAATACAAATACAAATACAAATACAAATACAAATACAAATACAAATACAAATACAAATACAAATACAAATACAAATACAAATACAAATACAAATACAAATACAAATACAAATACAAATACAAATACAAATACAAATACAAATACAAATACAAATACAAATACAAATACAAATACAAATACAAATACAAATACAAATACAAATACAAATACAAATACAAATACAAATACAAATACAAATACAAATACAAATACAAATACAAATACAAATACAAATACAAATACAAATACAAATACAAATACAAATACAAATACAAATACAAATACAAATACAAATACAAATACAAATACAAATACAAATACAAATACAAATACAAATACAAATACAAATACAAATACAAATACAAATACAAATACAAATACAAATACAAATACAAATACAAATACAAATACAAATACAAATACAAATACAAATACAAATACAAATACAAATACAAATACAAATACAAATACAAATACAAATACAAATACAAATACAAATACAAATACAAATACAAATACAAATACAAATACAAATACAAATACAAATACAAATACAAATACAAATACAAATACAAATACAAATACAAATACAAATACAAATACAAATACAAATACAAATACAAATACAAATACAAATACAAATACAAATACAAATACAAATACAAATACAAATACAAATACAAATACAAATACAAATACAAATACAAATACAAATACAAATACAAATACAAATACAAATACAAATACAAATACAAATACAAATACAAATACAAATACAAATACAAATACAAATACAAATACAAATACAAATACAAATACAAATACAAATACAAATACAAATACAAATACAAATACAAATACAAATACAAATACAAATACAAATACAAATACAAATACAAATACAAATACAAATACAAATACAAATACAAATACAAATACAAATACAAATACAAATACAAATACAAATACAAATACAAATACAAATACAAATACAAATACAAATACAAATACAAATACAAATACAAATACAAATACAAATACAAATACAAATACAAATACAAATACAAATACAAATACAAATACAAATACAAATACAAATACAAATACAAATACAAATACAAATACAAATACAAATACAAATACAAATACAAATACAAATACAAATACAAATACAAATACAAATACAAATACAAATACAAATACAAATACAAATACAAATACAAATACAAATACAAATACAAATACAAATACAAATACAAATACAAATACAAATACAAATACAAATACAAATACAAATACAAATACAAATACAAATACAAATACAAATACAAATACAAATACAAATACAAATACAAATACAAATACAAATACAAATACAAATACAAATACAAATACAAATACAAATACAAATACAAATACAAATACAAATACAAATACAAATACAAATACAAATACAAATACAAATACAAATACAAATACAAATACAAATACAAATACAAATACAAATACAAATACAAATACAAATACAAATACAAATACAAATACAAATACAAATACAAATACAAATACAAATACAAATACAAATACAAATACAAATACAAATACAAATACAAATACAAATACAAATACAAATACAAATACAAATACAAATACAAATACAAATACAAATACAAATACAAATACAAATACAAATACAAATACAAATACAAATACAAATACAAATACAAATACAAATACAAATACAAATACAAATACAAATACAAATACAAATACAAATACAAATACAAATACAAATACAAATACAAATACAAATACAAATACAAATACAAATACAAATACAAATACAAATACAAATACAAATACAAATACAAATACAAATACAAATACAAATACAAATACAAATACAAATACAAATACAAATACAAATACAAATACAAATACAAATACAAATACAAATACAAATACAAATACAAATACAAATACAAATACAAATACAAATACAAATACAAATACAAATACAAATACAAATACAAATACAAATACAAATACAAATACAAATACAAATACAAATACAAATACAAATACAAATACAAATACAAATACAAATACAAATACAAATACAAATACAAATACAAATACAAATACAAATACAAATACAAATACAAATACAAATACAAATACAAATACAAATACAAATACAAATACAAATACAAATACAAATACAAATACAAATACAAATACAAATACAAATACAAATACAAATACAAATACAAATACAAATACAAATACAAATACAAATACAAATACAAATACAAATACAAATACAAATACAAATACAAATACAAATACAAATACAAATACAAATACAAATACAAATACAAATACAAATACAAATACAAATACAAATACAAATACAAATACAAATACAAATACAAATACAAATACAAATACAAATACAAATACAAATACAAATACAAATACAAATACAAATACAAATACAAATACAAATACAAATACAAATACAAATACAAATACAAATACAAATACAAATACAAATACAAATACAAATACAAATACAAATACAAATACAAATACAAATACAAATACAAATACAAATACAAATACAAATACAAATACAAATACAAATACAAATACAAATACAAATACAAATACAAATACAAATACAAATACAAATACAAATACAAATACAAATACAAATACAAATACAAATACAAATACAAATACAAATACAAATACAAATACAAATACAAATACAAATACAAATACAAATACAAATACAAATACAAATACAAATACAAATACAAATACAAATACAAATACAAATACAAATACAAATACAAATACAAATACAAATACAAATACAAATACAAATACAAATACAAATACAAATACAAATACAAATACAAATACAAATACAAATACAAATACAAATACAAATACAAATACAAATACAAATACAAATACAAATACAAATACAAATACAAATACAAATACAAATACAAATACAAATACAAATACAAATACAAATACAAATACAAATACAAATACAAATACAAATACAAATACAAATACAAATACAAATACAAATACAAATACAAATACAAATACAAATACAAATACAAATACAAATACAAATACAAATACAAATACAAATACAAATACAAATACAAATACAAATACAAATACAAATACAAATACAAATACAAATACAAATACAAATACAAATACAAATACAAATACAAATACAAATACAAATACAAATACAAATACAAATACAAATACAAATACAAATACAAATACAAATACAAATACAAATACAAATACAAATACAAATACAAATACAAATACAAATACAAATACAAATACAAATACAAATACAAATACAAATACAAATACAAATACAAATACAAATACAAATACAAATACAAATACAAATACAAATACAAATACAAATACAAATACAAATGCAAATACAAATACAAATACAAAAACAAATACAAATACAAATGCAAATGCAAATGAAAATGCAAATGCAAATACAAATACAAATACAAATACAAATATTGCCTTCACGGTTGAAAAATGAACAATGTTAAATTTTGCCTTACAGTCCTTAAGGGAAACCGCGGTGGGTGAGTTTTTATATACAGAAGTTTTAATATTTACAGCTTTTTCATAACTCGAGGTTGACGACACCTGTATAATATGATAAATGTTGCATAAATACATATACCTTTACACCTTGCATTTTAAGAGAGTTTTTTCTCATTAAATATCAGATTCTATGTTTTTGTTGATAAATGCCCCCCAACGGGCCTGTAGACAAAAATGGCATAGATATAGAACTTTAATCTTCCTTCTGTCTCTCTTCTTAATTCGGCCATTAAAATTTTAGCGTAAATAAGACAAACATTACATTTTACAAAAGTTTAAGTTGAGCAGAGTACATGGGCAGGATCGGTGAATTTGCACTTGACAGATTTATCTTCAGTTTGAAAGCATTCGCGTTGGTGGTCTGATCGTCGCGGACAAAATTAATTTTAGTCATAATTTGATTGAAGTGTTTCTTATAAAAGGTGTTTGATTGAGTTATAATTACGGATTGGAAGTGTGTGTATACATAATCAACACTCCAATGGGTAATTAACTGCAACACTCATACATCATCTTGCATACCAAAAACGTTGTGTCAAGTGCCGAATCACCCATCATTTAATTGGCCATTTTAAGTGAAATCTTGATTGTTGTTGTTTGAATTCGAAATGCTTCTGTGACGTGAATGTTGGGATCCAACAGATATAATATATGTTGAGATGTTTCATTTGTTATATTTGACAACTGCTCTTGCGCTTTTTGCAGTTTATTTGTCACATATATTCCGTCTTTCAGTTGTTGTTGTAGGAAAAGCACTTATTTTCCTTGGCATTGGATGTTGACTTGTCTGACAACGGATCATGTCAGTATTGCTATTGCATTATAAGTTGGTGAGCAAGACATTAGTATTTTAATTACGATAAAATTATCTGGTTTTACAATTAGTACTAGCCAATCTTTCCTTTTCTCATAGATATATACAATTATACCAGCGGATTGAATTGAACCTCAAGAGGTATAAGAAGATTTGCAAATTTTAATTCAGTGTGAACTTTGGCTAAGGTATTAGATATTCCCTGATCTATGCCGGGTAGCCTTGTTGTAACTTATTTGTTAAGATTATGCACATGATCAATTTGTTCTTTCTTTACTGTGCAGTATCAATTAAAGTGGACATCTTACCAGTTGAGCCAGCGTTTAATTTCATCTAGCGTTTTACTTCATTACGTTCAAGTGCTTGGCTCACATATCCACGATCGATAACAAGTTTATGTGCTCGGTATCCGACATTTATTCAACATTTAAGTGACCCCGACGAAGAAGACAGAAGACCAACATGGAGCAATTGACAATTGAATTAGGAGACGAAGTCCAGTATATCGTAAAATATTTTAGGAAGGATGCTCCAAGTCGAAAATCTATCGAAGAACACTTAATCTCTCGACTAAACCGACGAGATGCCATATGGGAAGAATTCGATGCTACCGACAATAGAATTCGATCTCTCACGACAGTTCCACCAGAAGATGAGTATTTCACATCGGAGTACTACACCAAGATCAAGCATTATACGACACATATAGGCAAGTCTTGAGTGTATCACAGCCACAAATAAAAGCCAGCAAACACGTAAAGGCGGTCATTGGGCAAAATACGACGAGGCCAGATGAATCACAATCGAAATAGTGCATATATAATTGACAGTAAACAACCTCAAACACCAGGACCATCATAACAGAGAGTCACTTCAACGAAGACAGAAGGCCATGATGAAAATGGCAAAAGTGTCTGGCGATGGGAGCAATTATTTCGACACCTTGCCTTGACTGAAGATAATTACCACATAGATTGGAAAACGCTACATGACCGATTCAGCAACAAAGGAACTGGATCGATAAAACCACCTTCTGGACAAGCAAACGCTGCAAAACCCTCGAGAACTCCAGACAATAGTCCTCTAAATTCTTTAAAAATCGCTTCGACTTATTATAAGCTGAGGGAGGAAAGGACAAGCCCAGAGTAGTTACAAACGTAGCCACATCATTTTAAGCATCGGAAAGACTAAAGTGGACCCAAAAAAGACATTTATGCGTGAATTACTTTAAGGCAGACCACAAGGCAAAAACATATTCAGCACGATGTTGCACTATATACTCAGGGAAACACAATACAAATAAATGAGAGGAAAGCACCAAAAACTGTAGCCACGATTCATCAAGTTGACAATAGACAAGTTTACGTGCTTCTGGCCACTGCAAGAGTTGTAATTACCGCAAGCAACAGCCAAGCGTGTGAGGTTCGAACCATTCTGGTTTCCGCATCTCAAATAAATTAAATAACTGAAAAGCTTATCAGACGCCTGTCTCTGTCACCAATGCCCTCATCCCTCTGCATTGAGAGCATTGGAAGGAGCACAAGAACTATAACCCACGTGGTCATCATTAGTGCAAAATCAACAATCGGAAGATTTGACTGCAGACTACAAGCATTCATACTACCAAACATCGTATCTCTCCAACCCACACAAAACCTGGACACTACAGCCTTGATTATACCTAAGAATATCAACTAGCCCGATCCCAACTTCCATCGTTCTGACAAAGTCGATCTTCTTAGTGGAGCAGAATTCAGAATATTCTAAACGCAAACAGGGGACGGGATGCCAATCCCATAAAACACGGTATTGGGTTGGGTCGTAGCTGAAAATATTAGAGACATGGCACATCATTCAGCGACCTGTGGGAACCCAACCCAAAACACGGTATTGGGTTGGGTCGTAGCTGAAAATATTAGAGACATGGCACATCATTCAGCGACCTGTGGGATTTTCTGCGAAGAGGACTCCACGAACGAACTTATTGAAAAGTTCTGGAGGATTGACAATTTTGAAACCACACCAAAACAGCTGACTTTAACAGAAAGATACTGTGGGACACATTTTACCCGAAATGTGTCGAAATCTGAAACCAATCACTTCATCGTACGACTACCGTTTCGAGAAAATGTGACAGCCTTAGGAAACTCCGTAACAAACAGCTCTGAGCCGATTTCTATCCCTAGAAAGACGACTGAACAAAAACCCGAACCAAAGGGAAGATTGCATGAGGCTTATGGATGAATATGAATATCTGCAGCACATGCAAGAGATCAAAAAAGAAGCCATCAGAGGAGAACTATCTTTATTCCACACCATTGCATCTTGAAGCAAGATAGTAGCACAACCAAACTTCGGGTAGTGTTTGACGCATCCGCAAAAACGTCATCTGGGTTGTCGCTTACGATATTTTTCACACCAACCCACAATCCAAAATAAACTGTTGTCTATTCTCCTTCGGTTTCGACTGAATATGTATGTTATTACAGGCAGATACTGATCCATGAAGATGACCAAATGTATCAGGTGATCATTATAAGGAGACGGACGACTGAGGAGATAAACTACTACAAACTAAAAACCGTTACGTACGGAACATCATCAGCACCGTATCTGGCCACCAAATGCTTAATATTTAGCAGTTTGGCAATGAAATCCAAGACCTCACAAGTCATAAGGGGCTATGCAGATCAAACGCGCTAATAACCCTGGCACCATTCTTGGATGGAAAAAGCGTTCTTCGAGTCGGAGACCAGCTTGAAGCCGTACCTATTTCTTTCAACGCAAAACATCCCATATTGATGCCATACAATGAATCTGTGACAAAAATGCTCTGCAAAAGTAAGCATGATGACCATAACCATTGTGTCCCACAGACAAGAATTTTTGCCCATCAAGAAAATTATAATGACACGTCACACTATTCATAACTGCATCAAATGCATAAGAACTAGACCACAACTCATTACGCAAGTTATGAAGCCTTCCAACCGATCAGGTCTCACCAAACAGACCATTTGTCATTTCCGGCGCGGACACAAGAACTAGACAACAACTCATGACGCAAGTAATGGGGCCTTCCAGCCGATCGGGTCTCACCAAACAGACCATTTGTCATTTCCGGTGTGGACTTTTGCAGACCTTTATGGGTACACTATAAAATCGGAGTAAATAAAGTCGCACAAGGTTTTCTTAGCAGTTTTGTTGTTGCTTCTCAACCAAGGCCATACATTTGGCGATCGTAGAAGATTTAACGACGGATGCCTTTATTGGAGCCCTAAAAAGATTCATCGGGCCAGTTCAAACACTCTACTGCGACAATGCAACGAACTTCGTGGGAGCAAGAAATCAACATCTCAACATACTCCACACACCTGACTCGAAAGAGGCCATCATCAAGACGAGCAGCGACAAGGACATATCCTTTTATTCATCCCACATAGAGCTCCTCATTTTGGCGGTTAATGGGAAGCGTCTGCGACTCTAACACACGAAGAACTGTAGGCAATAGTCATCGAAATTGAGACCATTTTGAACTCGAGGCCACTTACTCTTCTTTCGTACGACCCAAATGACCTACCTAGCCGCATTGACTCTAGGGCAATTTTGCCATTGGTAGGCCTCTGGTTTCTCAAGACGACAGTGACACCGCTCCAGCAAGAGCAAATCTCCTTACTCGATGGAAAACATTGTCGTTTGGAACATCAATTTTGGAAACGATGGTTAACCGAGTATTTGAACGAGCTACAATACAGGTATAAATGGAATCAGGAGAAGAACAACATGAAAAACGGCGACGTGGTCACCATCAAAGAAGATAACACGACATCCTTTCAGTTGCCGATCGGAAGTGGTGTTCAAATATTCAAAGGCGATGATAACATGATTCGTGTAGTCAATGTCAAAACCAAATCAAGATTATGGTAGCGACCAATCTATCGCTTAGCCCCCTTATGGAAGGAAGCTGAAGACAACGACGCAAGTACATCTGAAACCTCAAGGACAGTCTCACAATCCGACACCTATATCCAATCCCGGAAATTGTCAGTCGAGCAAAAAGATTTGCTCCACTTTTACAAGATCGTAACAACACAAGGGTCACCAGGTTCCACTCGTTGAACAAGAGCCTTACAACTCAATTTGACGTATACCATTCCCAGCGACTGTCAACATCACTCTACTCATCATAAGCCCGTCAATAGAAATTTTGGCTATAAGTCATGTTCTTCTGGTTAACAGGCATACAACTGTGAGGTCAACATTCTTAACAACAACACAGGATTTTTATGTTCGCTAATGAAACCAAAGAACAACATTATCTGGACACAGCTGACCAGCCGTATCCAGTGGATGTTCGGGAAGCTCCCAATAGTTCCATATAAAATTGAACTCACTGGATCCGGGCTTCTTTCACTTGAGAATGACTGCGTTTTGAGAAACCATCTAATCACCATTCAAGAACATCAGATGACGCCCAGCGCATTCCAATCTTCCTAGTAAGCTTTGGAAACATTTCATCAAGATTCACGACATACTCCGCTCAATTCAACCAGTCAACAACACATACCAAATATCCTTGAATTCTCTTCAAGCTCAACTTGAAGACTTGCAAACTCAAGGATTTCCAGAATACATTAAACACTTTCATCATCATCATTACCTGGCCCTTCTTCTGTAATTGCCGTCGGACCTACGATCATGTGCAAACTGCACAGCCGAACGACGCCAATTCAAAACTCAACGCCGTTTCCGCAAACTCAAGCACAGTACATAGTCAGCAAAATTTGACTGAACATTGAGGGCAATCCCATTCAACGCTTGGAAGAATGTTAAGTAACAATTTTAGTGCAACGAAACTTTGCCAGCTGGCCCACTAAGAATATTAAGCAACACCTTAGGTGCAACGAACACTTCATCAGTTGACATACTTCAACATCGGATTAAAAACAATCAGCACATTGGGGACAACGCTCGCGACTATGTTGACCCGCCGTAGTATTAAGAAATAATTATATTTAAGCAATTTATGAAAAAGTTAGCGCTTATGTGTAATTAATTAAAAGTGTAAAAGTGGTGGTATGCCCACCAAGAAATTGCATTTATCAATGTTACACCATAAAACGTTTCACTTCATCCATCGTTTTACTTCATAACGTGAACAAGTTCAAGTACTTAGCTCACATATCCACGATCGATAACAAATAAAAGTTACCAAGTGCATGATATCAGACATTTACTCAACATTTACTATAGAAATATCCGCGCCCTTGTCGACTAAAAATGATGTCATACCATTACTTAATGAAGTTTTTAATGCTACGAATAATTATGAGTTTATAGATTTAACTGCTTATTTTCGTGTTTTCCGTAACATGTTTTGGCATCCTGACGTTTCCATTGATGCTGTAATTTCTGAACTGTTTTGCATTTGGCTAGCTATAAGCTTTAGAATTTTAGCGAATTTGGCCACTCGACTCCATAATAAGTTAAACCTTATCATTGTTGGAGTTCTTGGTCATGGCTTTAATAGCAGCGGTGCTGGATTATGTCTCAGCCAATTCAGGCGTATGTCCGTTAGAAATTAAGGCGATTTGTAATTTTTTGGTGGTCTTCGACCTCTTTTGCATGTGCTTTTGCTTGTTTGGAGTTTTGGCGGACGTTCAACAATTTTGCAATAGTGATGTCCATCGACTCCCCTTTTTCTTTAGGTCAAAATAGAGTTCACGGATGCTGCGATCAGTATGGAGCAAAGCCAACAATTTTATTTACTTTTTTCCAAAAATCTTTTTTTTTCCGAACAATCGTGTTTTATTATTCTAACGGATAATAATTCAATGTAAGCAGGATCGCCATGTTACGAATTAAATAAACACCTTCAATTTTGCTCTCTCTTTATTAACTAAAGATTAAATTGGACGATGGGAACGAGCAGGCTCAGTAGCATGGTTTCTAATGACAAGCAACTTAGTTGCCCGTGGGAGTGGAATATAGGGTAAGTGCAATGCATGCATATTCGCCCTACAGGAATCCTCGCCGATATATTTTGATTAAGATTGTTAATTGGGACAATATTTCATTTCTATAATGAAAATTGTGTAAGCAAAAAAATTGCATTTATTAATTATCAAATTGTTTATTTTCTTAAATATTAATTAAATATTGTCCCATCATTCCCTCTCGGTCAAAATATATCGTGGAGTATTCCTACTGGGGTAACAGGGGTGTTGGGGAATTTAATTGGAAATACGATCGTAAAGTTTGAAATCGTGATAACTCGAGTATGATGGTTCGTACGGAAAAAGGTATTGAAATGTTTTTTGTAGAAAATTTAATGACAAGAACTTAAAACAAATTACAAAAACACCCCTCAAACACGCTCCTTCAGATAAATTAAATTTCCATATGCATCTCTTTGAATCGTGCAATAGTATTATTATAATGTAAATGTACATATATAAAAGTTTAAAAAAGATAAAAAAAATTCATGATAAAATAAACAATTAAAAATAAAAATATTCTTGGTTTCAATTTTAGGCCCTTTATATTTTTTATAATGTCAGAACCTTTAATTATACTCTTCAGTTTTTCAGCTTGTAATGCTCCGTCGGAACCTCTGCCAAAAAAAAGACCACTACAAATCTTCAAGTCTAGTAAAAATGAGGCCAAAGATCGTCCAACGGGATTGAAGCTCTTATTTTTGACCTATTTTAGCAACCTAACACCACGGATAAGGCTGGTATCAGCAAAGGTCAAGGAGCGCATCCCTTATCCCGTGAGATGCCGTTCTTGTCAATTGCTTGAACATAGTGTTAGGCCGAAATAAAATAAATTATGTAGTTCAAGTAATAGTAAAGTAAAGTAATTCTTTATTCAAAAGGTAAGGTACAAAATGTCACGCCGCCCTTAGGACCGTAGGAAGAAGGAGAGTGAACCAATTAAAAAAAAAGGAAGTAGTAGTTTTTGGAACTTACGAAAAAAACAGTCTTGCCACTTTGAATAAATAAATCCAACACACCCCCTTCAAAGTTGCAATACTGTAAATTAACAATTAAAATTTGAACGCAGGAATAATAAATTCAAAAAAAAAAATTAAATGCAAATACTATATCTCCTTCAGACCTAAATGCGTTACACAATTGAAATGCTTTGAGCTATTGAGCCCTTTTGTTAGTATATCTGCCGGCATATTTTCGGTTGGCAAATATGCTATATCAATTTGTCCATTCTGGTAACAATCGCGTATGAAAAAATGTCGTAAGTCTATATGCTTTGTTTTTGAACTATGTCCAGTATTTTGTACTAACTTCATCGCCCCTTAGTTATCATTATATAGGGTGACGCAATTAATAGAAATCCCAATTTCATTTAAAACGCCCCGCAAGTAAAGTGCCTCCTTTGTTGCCCCAGTTAACGCCATGTACTCGGCCTCAGTGCTGGATAGTGCCACGGTGCGTTGCTTACGTGCTTCCCAAGAGATTGCCCCGCCAGTTAGGATGAATGCATATCCGGAGTACGATCTGCGGTCCAAGAGATTTTGACCCCAATCAGCGTCAACTACTCCATACAGCTGTCGACCTGTTTTCGAATAGAAAAGACCGTAGTTAAGAGTACCTTTTATATACCTAAGAACTCTCTTTAATGCTTTCCAATGCTCCTCATTGTAATTAGAATTGAACTGACTCAAAAAGCTAATTGCAAAAGCTATATCTGGCCGTGTTGTCACCCCCAAATACATCAAAGCGCCTATTAAGTGCTGATATGGAAATTTGTTCATCTCTGCATAGTCGATACAATCAGGTTTTTTAAGTTTATAACTCAAATCCATTGGTGTGTTTACTGCTTTGCAATCTGCCATCCCAAAGCGTTTTAATATATCCTCCGCATATCTTCGTTGCGATAACTCAATACAATTATTTTCAAGGTCTTGATGAAAATCTATTCCGAGAGATTTTTTGACTTTACCGAGATCCTTCATCTTAAAACTTTTCGCTAATGCTTCCTTAATTTCTTGCAGCCGCTTCATCTTATTTGGTGCTATTAGAAGATCGTCAACGTAAACTGTAACGAGCATCAAATCATCCTTCTTACGTGTCATAAACAAACAAGGATCTTGCTTCGAAGGTTCTAATCCAAGCTCTAACAGGCGTTTAGTTAGTTTTAGATACCATCATTGTCCATACTGCTTAAGCCCATAAAGCGCCTTTTTTAACAGACACACTGGATCTGCAAACGATTCAAAATCGTTGAGCCATCTTTTAGAAATGGATTGATTTTTTTTTGTTTCGTCGGTTGATAATTTAAATCCTGCAATATTTTCAGAGGAAATATGCCTTAATATGTCTATTAGTTGCTCCGGAATATCCATATATACGTTCTCTTCCAGCTCCCCGTTGAGATACGCGGTCACAACATCCATATGATGTATTTCTAATTTATATTCAACCCATAAGGCTGACAATAAGCGTACAGATGTAGAACGCACGACAGGTGAAAAAGTTTGATTGTAATCCTCGCCAGGGCAATGGCAACATCCCTTTGCCACTAGTCTTACTTTCTTTAAATTATTTTCTTTCGTTCGAAACACAAACCTACAGCCAATGGTTTTGCGGTTTTTGGGACGCTCGACGATATTCCACGTTTCGTTTCGTATTTGAGCCAGAAATTCTTCCTCCACTGCTTTCTTCCAAGAATTAGCATCAGGTCTATCCATTGCTTCTTGCACCGTCACAGGGTCATCAACACTAACTAGTTTTGCCACAAAAATATCGTCTTCTAAAGCTGAATCTTCGGTTTCTTCTATGTTCAGTTCATTATCAGATGTCCCACTGTTTATGCTTTTGGAGTGTGGTATATTTTTCGCATTTTTGTATTTGTTTCATTTTCATAAAAATCATCTTTATCTTGACTTACAATTTTTCGCTCGGGTGTTAGTGGTTGTTCTTTCAAATAATTTTCAGGATCTTTATTGTTGTTTAAATTTACCTCTCGCTTGACCCTTTCGTGAAACATATTTCGTTCCGAATATTTTCATGTGTGTAACAGAAGGCGCCTTCCCTGTCCAAATTTTGTATGGAATTTCACCCCCGAGAGATTTTGTAGTGCACCTGTTGCGAATAGAACATGCAGTTAAAATTGCCTCTGCCCAAAATGTTGGAGGAGCACCGGCAAACTTCATCATACACCTGGCCATTTCAATTAATGTTCTATTTTTCCTTTCGGCCAAACCGTTTTGTTGAGGTGTATATGGTGCAGTGAGTCGCCTCTTAATTCCGTTTTTCGAAAGGTAATCATTAAATTCAAAATTGCAGTACTCACCCCCATTATCCGTTTGTAAATATTTTATCTTCTTCCCGGTAAAAGTTTCTGCAAGGGCTTTGTATTTACGAAAGACGGCATAAACTTCTGATTTATGTTTTATGAAATAGATTTCACACCAGCGAGATTTTTCGTCAATGAAGCTTAGGAAGTATCTTGCTCCCGAATGTGACGTATTTTTCATAGGACCACATACATCGCTATGTACTACTTCCAAAAGATCGGTAGCCTTTTCAGTTCTTGTTCTCGGGAAACTTGAACGCACTTGTTTTTCACTAAGACACGTTTCACATTTTGATAGCTTTGCATTACTTTTTACACGGTCTACCAAATGCATTTTTATCATCATTTTCAAATCACGTTCATTCAAATGACCTAATCGTCTGTGCCAGACGTCCATTTGCGTACCTTTGTTGATCGCTACGGTGTTCGCGCTATCATTGGTAGAATTGACATAACTTAAATTACCTTCTCTTTTTGCTTGCAACATAATTTCACCATTTTGGTTGGTCACAATTGCCTCATTTTTATAGAAATTTACTTTCCATCCTTCGTCAGTAAATTTTGACACGGACAACAAATTCGTTCTCAAATCGGAAACGTATAGAACATTTGAAAGTTTAATTTTTCTCATTCCATCCACCGAAAGACACACATTTCCCGAACCTGTAATTTTAGTTTTATTATTGTTTGCCAAATTCAATTGGTTATTCATATATGTCAAATCCTGAATGTTATTTCTATCCCATGTCATATGAGCAGTACAACCGCTGTCAAGGCACCAACTGTAAATTTTTTTCTTTTCTTCGGTGAAAAGAGTAACATCCATAACGCTCCAAGCTAAATCTTCTGACAGCTTTTCATCTTCTGCCTTTTTCGCACACTGTTGCTCTCGTGACGGCAACTTAGAAAAGCAATTTGGAGCGAAATGTCCGATCTTTCCACATCTGTAGCATGAACCTTGTCGTCCTTTTCTTTCTTTTTGTGATCTGAAGTTATTATTATTTTGAGATTTCTTACCGAAAATGTTGTCTCTTTTTTCATTATGTTTCCTTTCGTATGTCCCTTTTGTGTGCATTGCAGCATTGTCTCCTCTTCCCTCTTGTGCAATTCTAGATTCGTACTCCTCGAGAATTTTCACCCGCAAAACATCTGCACTTGGAAGCTCATCTCTCGTTTCCAGCGCACAACGAAATGTTTCAAACGATTCTGGCAAACTATACAAAAGGAGAATTGCAAGAAGCTCATCGCCAACAGTAACTCCAACCTCCTTTAGTCTGCTTACTGAATCAAAAAATTCATTTAGGTGATATAATGATAACCTGTTAGGCCGAAATAAAATAAATTATATAATTCAAGTAATAGTAAAGTAAAGTAATTCTTTATTCAAAAGGTAAGGTACAAACCGTCACGCCGCCCTTAGGACCGAAGGAAGAAGGAGAGTGAACCAAAGGAAGTAGTAGTTTTTGGAACTTAACGAAAAAACCAGTCTTGCCACTTTGAATAAATAAATCCAACACATAGAATGTCAAGTAGGTAGGCCAATCCATCTTGTGAAATGTATAACCTTCAACACACTCTCCAGAATATTACAACAATACCTTCCCCCTCTAAAACCAATGGTCATCATATCTATCATGAAACGAACATCATCCGACAACACATATGTATGCAATAGAAAACATAATTAACATTCATAAAATTAGCGGTTACATCGTCCACAGAAGAATGTTTGCCAGCTACCTCTTCTACTAACTTTCATGCACATTCAAACGGCACACAAGCACAAACGAAACCAAAGTCATTAATAGCAAATCACAAAAATTGAACTTCAATCCCACTGACAACTACTCACAATATTCGCCCACAATGGTACCACTCATAATGGCCCCGTTCCAGCACGCCTTTCCTAAACTGGTATACTGCTCCGCTACGGGGAAATTCTTCTGGAACGCATTTGGAGCAACAGACAGACAACATATGGCGTCACGTTTACCAGCAAATCAAATGGGGTTTGACAGCTTTCCTTGCGTAGCGAAGAAATCTTTGCTAAATTTCCCTCAAATATCCATTAAATTTCTCCGTAGCGAATCGCTACCCTTCGCTACCTTCCGCTACGGTACGAACTGTCATCTCAGTACATTTTTCGCGTAGCGGATCTGCGCTACGGTGTGCTGGAACATCGCCCACGATGTTACCGCGCGGAATGTCAAATCAGTGTCAGTTCAAACTCAGCTGTTAATTAGGAATACTTACTTGTCCAACCAAATTCGGTAGAAATATTCTGCCACTCTTATGCCTTTTTTTATATTTTGATACTATGGATGGCACAAATTCAACAATATTACCGTAGTTTTATAGATTCAACAAATCGTTCCACCTCGCGTGTTCCATTTTTCGCTTTCTCATATAGTTCATACTATACATATGGTCCACGAAAACATACACATAAAAAATATAACAGCTGCAAATTTCCCTATCTGTCATATCTATCTCTTGCCGCCCGAATATGTTAAAATTAAACTAAGAGCCTGTTAACGATTACTTCTGAGTGCGTAGCAAGCAGTCATGTAGTATCTACACACTGTAGTGCTCACTGCTGGACTACATTGATAAAGAATAGGGCTGGAATGAGTGAAATGGAGCATATGTTTCTTCTCTCGTCCGAGGTCACATTTGAACTCACGATCCTCACCTCACAACCGAACCAATTATGATGTTCATCCGCCAACCTCAATACTCCACGATCGAAATATAATGACAAAATGAAAAAGAAACGGAACATTTCGGTTGTAAAACGTGACTTCCCACCCCGATTTTTATATTTTCTTCGTAAATGCCGCATTCCCTTACCGCTCACTCCTCTCCCGATCAAACTCTCGTAATGGGGCACTCAAAAGTATTCGTCTAAAGTATTCGTCTAAACAGGCTCTTTCTCGATGCCATATAGCTGCACCTGCGGCACTGCTGTTTTATTGTGGGCACTCAGTGGCCTCATTTGGGCAGAAACACTCACTCATTTCGCGCAGATCAACATCAAAATAACGATCATTCAGCCAATTGCAGCTCACAAGAACAATTATAACACAATCAGCTCAGCAAGAAAAACTAGAAAAAAAACTCACTTATATCAACAATTTCCTTATCACTTATTGACAACAACACAAAGCACATACTTCTTAGGCCTCTCAGCAAATGAAGATGATTAGAACAACAACAAGAAACAAAACTCTAATTTTCATATCATCACAGAATTCAATAGGAAACGTCGCTGGGCAGCGAAATCATCTAATGACTACATCGCAATGCACCTCTTCAACACTTAAATTTCTGCAATGGAATATCAGGGGCTATACAAATTCATAATAAGATCCAACATCAAGCCATTAATTTGATTGATGATTTCGAAGCAATAGCAGTTTAAGTAAGCTCTAAAATCAAGTTCACAGTTAAATCAGCTTATATTGTACACTTCCAAATAAAAACTTCAAGTTTTTTTAAATAAAACAAAAACGGTTTTGGATATCAATGAAATTCTTTACTCCTGTCAAAGTACGTTCGATGCTATTATGTATGGAACTCGATTTCTTTTGCATGGCCGCCACGGGCACGCTTGCAGAAGTCCAGATGCTGAACCCAATTTTCGACGGTTTTCAAGCATAAATCGGCCGATACTGCTGCAATTTCAAGTTCGATATTCGTACGAAGACTTTGATTGATTTTTTTTATTATTATTTTATTCTTTTCTTATGAATTTTAAGATACAATTCAATATACATAAACACAATAGTTATGCCATAGGAAAAAAATAAGAAAAGTTGATGAAATTTTATATTTTAATTTAAAATAAAAATAAGAATAGTGTCAAATGCCATTTGAATCAACAGATAAAACAAATATGTTTTGGGTGGGGTGACCCTCAAAAAGCAACTTCAAACAAAATACTAAATAAAAATTAGTTAGTGAAAAATGTAAAACTCATTCAAAATTCAAAGCAATTGTTAAATGATGCAGTATAAAATAATAAAAGTAAAAGCAAAAAGAAAAAGGGAAAATAAAAAAAAAAATAAGCACAAGATACAATTATACCAGAAAACAATTATACCAGAATATCAGAAAGTAGAGATTCTAAATCGACATAGTTGAGACCGAAAATCCATATTTTGGTGCATTTCATAAACGTTCCAGGTATTGATATTGCCCTGATCGACAGTGGGAGTTTATTAAACAACCGGTGCGAAAGAACAGAAAAGAAATTACGATACGCAGTGGTACGGAAAAAAAGTACAGATAACACGTTCGAGAGGTTTCCCCGTAAATTATAATTTGAAATAAGACAAAAGTTACGGTTACCAGACTTCATGAAAAACGTTTTTAACACTTTAAAACAATGCAAGTGACGAACTGGAAGGATATTTTGGTCGCAGAACAAAGGAAAGCTTGTTTTCTACCAGGTTTATGACAAATTTTCCTTAAAATATATTTTTGCAAAAAGTAAAAATGTCTTAGCGTGCATCGAAAGTACTTTTTCAATGAGTCTGCGTGATTCGAAAAACTCATTCTTGAATCAAGGGAGCCCCAAGTATTTGAAGTCGTTGACTACCACTATTAGAAAACATTTATCACTACAGTTTAAACTACTACAGAAAGTGGGAGAGAGAGACGAACAATTACAGTTAGATAGTTTGTATTTTTTACACTCAGATGCGTGGAAGTATATAGTACATTTGCCTCCAGTGTGGGCGCGGATGATTAGTTAAAAAACATTATTTTGGTTTTGGAGCTTAGGACTAAGTTGTGTGTTGCAAACAAGTGCCTCAATAAATTAAGATCCCAATTAATATCCGATACCAGGTCCAAAGTACTGTTTAGACCATAAGAGAAACCTATGTCATCCGCAAATGCAGAAGGTGTCCCTTTGAGTTTAAGATCAAATTATGATGAATTATGAGAGTTTATGTAGATTAAAAATAGGATTGGACCCAAAACAGACCCATGAGGAACACCCAGATTACATAACTTAATTTCGCTTCTAATGTCATCTATTTTACCTCTTTGCGACCTATTTTCCAGATATGATCTGAACCAATTAAGGATAAATCCACGGAAACCAGCGTTTTCCAGTTTTCTCAGCAATATATTGTGGTAAACCATAACGAAAGCTTTGGTTATATCAATAAATAGACCCGCCGTACATTTTTTCTCATCGAGGTGTGACATTATTTGAGAACAATACTGTAAAAGTGCATCTTCCGTCGACTTTCCTTTTTGAAATCTAAATTCGACGGGATTGACTTTGTTTTGGTTAAGAAGCTTCATATCCTATTTTGCATAAGTTTTTCAAATATTTTGCTTATGGTTGGAAGGTCTATAGTTGCCGATCTCTGTAGTAGAACCTTTTTTAAGCAGTGGTATAACATCTGCGCATTTGAGGTCATCAGGAATGACTCCTGCAAACACGCAACGATTAAAAATATAGGCCAAGACATCCACTATGAAACAACCAATTTTCTTAAGGACAATGTTACAGATGCCATCAGCACCACACGCATTCGATTTATTTAAGGTACCAATAACTTTTAGGATTTCAAGAGGCGTCATAGGTTGAAAAACAAAACTAGCAAATTGTAATGGTTCAGCACAAACAGACGGACAAAGAACAAGATGATTGGACTGAACAAGGTTGTAAACTACAGCCTATATTGGCAAAATACGAATGAAATGCATCAGCAACAGCACGCTTATTAGACAAAACATGGTCATCGACACGTAACACAATAGGTTTTTATGAAAATCTTGATTTATTTAGTATACTGTTTACTATCTTCCATTCATTTTTCAGGATTCCCTTTGCTGAGCTAAATTGAGCACGGTAGTAGGTATCACGACAAATCGGAATCTCCTTTTTAAGTTCCACGCATAATTTCTTATAGCTCGTACTAAGATCCAAGTTATCGGGATACTTATTGCTTTAAATCTCAGCTTATTTTTTCCTATAACCTTTTTTAACAATGGCTTCGATATCCAAGATTTAAGTCTTTTTAACATCCTTTTGGGGGGCAGATATTAGGAAAAACCTAAGAAGTGCTTACTGAGAGCATCAATGGATGCTTTATAAGGAGTAGATGCATCACTACACGTGTAAACATTTTCCCAACACTATAAACAAGCTGATTTTTAAGCGTCCTGAAGTTTATTTTCCTTTTTCCTTGAGGGGATTTGGAAGTTTTATAATCCTTTATTTGATATATTGACTAAGAGTCCCGTCAAAGAGTGGTCAGCAATCCCTAGGTCGTAAATGCATTTTTCTCACCCACTAACCGCAACATTTCTTAAACGTCCATAAATATGTTCCAGACAACTACCCGAAACAGTCCGAGTGGGCTCAGTGATGAGACATGATAGTCCATGCGAAGCTAGTAATGCCAGGTAACTAGTTACCGTATCACTATTCTCCAAAATGTTAATATTGAAAAGATGGGTGTTTTCTGCTCGCAGCTCGTTTATTTGTTGCAGAAAACGAGTGTTTGTTTCCTCCAGCGTCGAAAGCTTAGCGTATATCATCTGCAGAGTACATTCACCGTCGCTCTCATCAGTTGATAATTTTGCATTTCTTTTTTCCACTTGCTACATACTTGCCGTAGTTGTGATGGGAGCAATGGTATTTTAGTGTTGGAGAACCACAGTATTATCACTCAGCAGAGAACGGCGTCTTAAAACCGAACATCTATCACGCGAAGTGAAAAAAATGCTTGCAGTCGTTGCAATTTATTTTAAAAGAGCAATTGCGATCAATTTTCTGAGAACACACCGAACAGTTCATTTTAAAAAGTTTATAGAAAGTTTCTATGTGATGCGCAGCCCACGACAATACAGAGAGAACTGAACTTAGCCCCACATGAAATAGTCAAACGGCGTCAAATCGCACGACCGAGGCGGCCAAGCGACTGGACCATTTCGTGAGATAGCACGTTCTCCAGACTTAGTTTCCAATAAATTGATTGTGACATTCGCTGTGTGGCTTGTGGTGCCGTCCTGTTGGAACCACATGTCCTCCAAGTCCATATCAGCCAGAAATGAGCCTCATCGCTGAAGACGATTTTTCGATGAAAATCCGAATCATTTTCAAGTTGTTGCTCAGCCCAATTCTCGAACATACGACGCTTCTGGTGGTCAAGCGGCTTCAATTCTTGCATAAATTTAATTTTGTAAGGATGTAGGCCAAGATCTTTTCCCAAAATTCGCCACAACGACGTCAAAGAGATGCCCAACGCTTGAGAACGATGTGTGAGAGACACATTTGGGCTTTTTTTTTGTTTTTTTTTTTTATATTATTAATTATGAATTAATTAATTTTTATTAATTATTAATTATTAATATATTTCATTAAATTTCATTAAAAAAATCAACATTGGTTATACATTTCCGCGAAGCCTTAGGGGCTTTTATGCAGAATGTTGCGTTTCTAACATTAGTAAATGAAATTAAGTAAGCTGATTTTAATATACATTATATAAAATAAGTTGAGATAAAATATTAATCAACATAGCTAAATACTTTTGATTGTTTGATTTATGTTAAGAGTTGAGATTTTAACATTTGTATTGACATTAAACCTTCAGTTGCTCGAATTTTGATGTAAAAGAAAGTTTTTTATGTTTTTTTTTTCTAGTTTTAAGATTTCTAATGTTTTTAAGCTCTTGCGGAATTGTATTGAAAACTTCAGGTACATTGCAATTCAACTGTCTTCTTCCATAATTGTTGCAGAATCGGGGTTCTTGGAGCATACCTTGCGCATGTCTTCTTGTGTTTATCCCATGGTTAATTGGTGTGTTGAATCGTGTGTCGTTGTAATACTCTAATATAAGCGTCATCTTAAAGATGTCTTCCACTTGAAGAACATTAAACCTTCCCTGCTCAGTAATATTTCGATGAGTATTAGAGTTTATTAACTTCCCATCAGGAAGTTCTTGTAATCGGTCCGATTTTCGAAATTCAAAATTTTTACATTTCTCCACGTTTGGCGGTCCCAGTAGTCGGATTCCATGATTTTTAGAAAGATGTGTGTGTGTGCGTGTGTACGTACGTACGTACGTTTGTGCGGATTCTTTCGTACAGCCTAACTCGAGAACAAATCAAGCTATCGAAGCCAAATTGGTTTCATTCGAAGCGTGTGTGCATAAAGATCACCTGAAAAGCTTTTGGTTAAATATCACAGGGTGGTTTGAATTTTATGACGAAAAAACTGTCAAAAAAAGGGACAATTTGGCTTCTTCAATTAAAATCAATTAAGTTTTCCAATAAAAAAAGTTCAAAATTAATTAAATTTATAGTTTATAGCTACCTTATCAGATAAAAAAATATGCATAAATATATACACTGCCGTTCAAAAGTTTCCGTACAAATTCATATAAATTTTTTTTTTGTTCAATTTTAATGCCAAAAGTTCCATCAATATTATGTTTATTTAGTCAATTGACTAAACTAAGTAAGTAACTAACTATAGAGACTACCAAAAAGACTAAAACAGTTTTTAGTTGAGGCCATTTCATACATTTATGTGTCCCTTTCTCTATTTCCTGATCCAAATTTCCACGGAAGTTCTTTGAAAATTGTTTCCGAAATGTGAATCCTGTAGGTCTTTCCCATTTTTCAAGACTCAGAGCGACGTCTGCAACACTGACACATGAAAACATCCTTAGAAAGTTATGGGGCCACCATTTTGTGCAAAACCTGCTCGGCTGTATCTTGACGCTTTTTTATCGTTATAATATATTAGCAAAAAGAAGCTCATGGCGCAAATTACATGAGGAAATTGAATTTAAAGCAAAAGCATCGAGAGAAACCTAAATGAGAAAGTTAAAATACATGGATAAAACTGCATTACTCGAAGTCCATAACATCCGATTTAGTTTGTTTTCCACTGTTGTGGTTTTAAATCATGAACCCAATCCTAGAGGTCTTTCCAGAAAATAACACAGAGATAAAAAAATCTCTCGGAATCGGCGTGGAAAATCCTATGAAAATCTGCAAAGAAAACTCGACTGAATGTGATCCTCTTTAAGCCATATATTTAGCAGACAAAAAAATATCCTTTGCTTAACAGTTACCAGCTCGGAAGGAAGAGGTGGTGGAAATCTTTGGATTGAAACTATGTAATTTTGAACCCTTTCAAAAAGGACATAAAGTTAATCACGCCTTAATATTCCGAGCAGTGGTTAATATCTTCCAAAGAAAAGCAATCAAACAAATTTGATTGATTAAAAATAATTCCAAAAATACATGAAGTTGAGATAAGCAGTTGGTCCTCCCACTTTTAAAATATGAATCACTATAAACAGATTTCTTACAAAATGTAATACTTTTGAAACTAAGCTTTATAATATTTGATAATAATTTGATATAACACTTTATTTGCCAAAAGCAAATACAAATTCAACTTCAAATGTTAAAGTTGTTGTTATGAAATCGATTTTCATAACTCTAAATTTAAAATATCTTATCTTCACGTTGAGTTGAATACTCTTAGAGGGATGACTGGCTAAGATTTTTGGTCGTTGGTCCTATATTACATTCGAAAATGCTTTCATTGAGACGTTTAACGCAAGCCATGGACAGCAAGCCAGCAAAAACAATTGTCTCAAGGTTACACACCCCAAACCGAAGCCTGCAAAATTCGAAATGGAAATATCATTTTAGAATTGCAGTCAATGCTGAGGACATGGAAGAACCTACAATGCCATCTACCTGACCTAGACGAAGTACAGATAGCAAGATAGAACTTCTAAAAGCGGCGGCGATGACTTAGTTGGGAGTATGCACCAACTCATCTGCAATACATGGCCAGAAGAAAGCATGCGAGCATGTCAATACGCACCACCTTTTCATCAATTTCAAGGTTGGTTTTGGTGCCTGTTTCGTCCACATAGACGAGATTTATGAAGTCATGTCTAAGTTTGGCATCCCTGCCAAGCTCGTACTTTTGTGCAGAATAACTGGAGAAATCAAGCTGCTTCTTTGAGGTCGGCAAAGAGGTCATCGACCCACTTGATGTCAAACCACATTTTAGACAAGGTGATGCACTGTCATGCGATTTCTTCAACATAATACTTGGGGCAATAGTGCAAAAGAACCTTGTCAACGCCAGAAGGCAAAATGAGGCATATGCTGTCATAAAGAAAGACCAAACCCTGATCAGAACGTTACCATAAACAGCTATAACTTTGAGGTAGTTGGGGCTTTGTCTATCTTGGCTCCGCTATAAATACAGATAAAAACATCAGCGCTGAGATCAAACGAAGAATACCTCTAACTATTAAAGCTAAGCCAATACCATCCCCGTCCTACTATATGGTGTAGAAGGATGGATACTTTCAAAAGCGGATGAAGGCCCCCGTTGTTTCGAGAGAAAGGTCTGATCTTTTGTCCCATCTGCATTGACGGTGAGTGGAGGAGAAGATTCAACAACCAATTGACTTAGCCAAAAGGATACAATGCCAATCCTTCGTGGACTGTAGCGCCACCTCAAGTTAATAATTAAATGATTAATGACAAAAAAAGTCCAACCAGCTAAGATGTTTAAAAACAACGGTAAAAATTAAATTATTTCTGCAGTCAAACTAAAAATAAATAGAAAGGTAACTCAATCAAAAAAAAAGTATTTCCAAATTGAAATATGTTTATCTATCAAGCTTTTCAATCTTGTGCACAACATTAGATAAATGTTACTAAATCAAAAACGATTATTTCTAAATTGTTGTCCTGATCACTTAAAAGAATACTTCCGTAAGTAAGTAATTACCGAAATGTTGAATTAAAATTAATGTTGAATACTCAACTTTACCTTCATAGCAGCTTACCATTCCCCTACTTATCCCCATTTCAAGTAATAAATGTGATTTTAATTTTATAGAATTTTAACTGAACCAGATAAATGATTCAACTCAATTATTATAATCTCATACCTTATATTTCAACATGAATTTGTTTTAATTTAGATTTAATCTTTATATTTATATTTTTAATTTATTAGTCTAATATGTTTTAATTCAATTTAACCAACGTATTCTTTACATCGCTAATCTTTTACAGATTTATAAGTATTTCTTACTGTTTTAGCATGTATATAATAAGTATACCGTTTAATCTATAGTATACTTTACACGCAAATCGTACTTTATATGATTCAAAGATGCGAAAACAAATATAAACTTACGGGGAGCTAAAAAAAAGAGTATCTTAAAGTTGATGTTGGGAGCAAATTAAATATCATCATGAGATGGGAAGTTCATGGTATGGGCAGGTCTACTCGCACCCAAACCAATTTTTTTTTTTAGAGCTGCATTTTGTAGTTTTTGAAGTTTTTTTTATGTGTTACTGATGCATTGCCCCATGCAAGTATTCCATATCTAAGCTTGGATTCCACCAATGCAAAGTACACTTGCCTTAGCACAGATGCTGGAGCAGGGTACTGCAAATGTGTTATCAAAATGCGCATCCCATAGAAAGTTAACATCAATTATGACTCCTAGATATTTGTAGCTTTCTACTATATCTATAGCAGAGCTAGTAGATGTGCGGCAGAGATCATTCCTAAAGAATATTTGTTGTTCGGTAGCCTTGAACTGTTAAACCATGATCATGACACCATTTAACTGCCGTGTCGAGCTCCTCCTGAAGTATTGTTGTTTCCGTTTGCAAGGATCTGTGACATACCACTATCGCTGTATCGTCGGCATAAGCAAATGGTTTGGCTCTGTTGAAAATGCGAAGAAGCTCATTGACGTATAATAAAAATAGAAGTGGGCTCAGTTTTGATCCTGACGGGACTCCGTATTTTATTTGCTCTTTTTGGCTATAGGTCCCGTTAATCTTGACACAGTAAAGTCTATTGTGTAGGTATTCCTTAAGCCAATCAGCCATTAATCCTCGTATTCCGATGCGTTCCAGGGCAGCTATTAGCTTTGAATGATTGAGCGTGTCGAAGGCTAAAGTCCATAAATAGAACCAAAACGTGGTAACTTTTGTTAAGCTTTTCATAAACATGATTTGCAAACTCCCTAATAGTTTGCCTGTGCTTTTCCCTTTCTGGAAACCGTATTGACTTTCGTGGATGATTGAGTATTTTTCAATAAAATTTTGCAATCGTCTTGTTATAATATCTTCAAGGCACTTTTCAATTAGCGGCAATATAGACATTGGCCTGTAATTGATGAGTTGACATTTAGTACCTCCCTTATATATTTCTCTGACCACAGCAGTTTTTAAGGTTTCTGGGATTTTAGCTTGTGTGATACTTAGATTAACAAATTTGCACAAAATCGGCGCAAAAATTTCCGCATGTGTTTTAATATCCAACGCACGAATTCCATCAATACCAGGAGGCTTATTTTCGTCCATCGAACCAATTATTCTTGACATTTCAGAGACATTTGTTTCATGAATAAAAACTGATCTGTCTAATGTCCTATTTGTGTGAATGGATGTAATCGAGTCGCAATGGTGCATGATGTTTACAATTTGTTCGCTAAAATTTTTTGCACATTCGCTAGCGAGATTATTCAAACACATTTGATCACTGAATTTCTTTATTATGGTTTCACCAACGCTTGGCTTTTTCCTTCCCATTATCTCATTTATAAGGCTGCATGTTTTGCGGGGATCTGATTTTATCTGACTGAACTTGATTTTGTAGAAAAAAGATTTTTGCGCTGTTATTTCTTTGTTTAGTTTGTTTCTAAAAGTCTTATATTCCAGTTCATAGGTCTTGCTCAGTCTATTATTTTTCCATCTTCTGAACAGCTCATCCCTTTTTTTACATTTAGCGATTAAGTCATGTGACATCCATGGGTTATGCTTTCTTTTATTTTTTATTGTTCTTGCAGATGTCGACTCTTCATATATGTTTTATTTATTTTATCGACCAGTTTCTGATAAAGAGGAATTGCCTCAGTTTCTTTAATCACTTCTTCCCAGTTTATTTCACCGATTAATTCGTTTCCCTTCCTATTACACATAAAAGACATGCTGTCCATATTTTCCTTTACAATTGTTTGTGACGAATTTGTAAAATATAGGGTTGGGTAATGATCAGTGAAGCAACTTTCAATCACAGCTTTTTTTTTTTTTTTTAAATTGCAGATTTGTTTCCTGTCTTTGGATCTACCCTAGTACACTCTGTTATTACATTCATTAACCCCATTGACGCCAGCATCTCTAAATATTCTTTAACACCATATATATCCGGATCGCTAACATTTATGTTCATATCGCCCATGACTACAATTTCATCTTTTTTCCCAATTGTTCAATATTGTCTCCGAACTCTTCGATAGACGCTCTTTTATTATAACCTGGTGGTCTGTATATACCACTCACATTTTTGTATTTATTATATTCCACAATTCGAATTTGAATGCTTTCGTATGATATGCTTTCAGATGTAAGTCGTATGTATTCTTTGTCGTTTCGGATTAACATTAGAATTCCACCACCTCAGCGTTTTTCTCTGTTCAAAAACTCAGTTTGAAAACCGTCTAGACTATAAAACCCTTTTTCTTCTTCCTCTATATTTCTTTCAACTAATACTATAATTTCAAATGCATTGACGATTCGATTTAAATTCAAACAGAAGTCGTTCCAATTCTTACGTAAAGATCTTATGTTAAAACTCAGATAGCAACCTTTATTTTCTTTCAATTCATTTATATTGATGTCACTAAAATCATTTATTACCCTACAATTTAAATCAACCTGTAAGCCATTGTTTACATTTGTCTTCTCCATTTGATATTAAAAGCTTTTGCTTCTCTCTGTTTACAAGCACTGTAGTTATTGTGTGCGTGTAATTTAAATTATATCGTCAACGGAACTTATTAAAATCGGCTGCATACTCTCATTTTGTCTGGCCAATATTCTTCCCACACTCTCCCACACAAATCTCCAGTTTTCTTTTCTCGCTTTCTCCTTTGCCATCCACATCAAGTGTTTGTTATGTCTTGTCAGCTGATTTTTGACATACACCGTAGCATCGGGCAGAGCTGCACTCGCGCTTGAACAGCTGTTGATTTTTTTGCATTACAGCTTTTAGTTTGATGGAGCTAGTGGAGCGAGTTTATTTGACAAATTGCAGTTTCGTTATGCTGGATGCGAATGTTGCAATTATTGTGGATTTCTCAGGTTTTTTTGTCTTCGTTCGGTATATAGTATATCAGTGCTATCAGTGTCGTTTATCTCACAGTTGATAGTTTTCCCTATTCCCTTCACAATTTCTATAAGGTTTTCCTGTGGAGTAGGGGGAATATTTTTTATATCAATATTGTTTTTAATCGTTTGTTGTTCTAGTGTGTTGATCTGTGACTGCATGTTTTCTATTATTAAATCCTTTCTTTTATTTTTTTTCTCTGAGGTCATACAATTCTTTGTTTATGCTTTCTATAAGGTTGTTATTTTTCTTCATGTATGTGTTGAGTTCATCGTATTTTGCCGCTAGGACATCAAAGCTCGCCGTAATATCTTTAATTTCCCCTCTCAGTAGACGTATTTCCGCAAGAACAGTCGAATTACTGTCACTAGAAATGTTGTTAGCTGAGTTGCCGGGGCTGCTGAGCTCTCTCATCCTTTTTGATGGTTGTTCCTGTTGTTCCCACTGTTTCTGCATGATGCCTCTACAACTGAAGCCTCAGCGGCAGCAATATTCTCAACACTACGGGCACTTCTTTGTCTCACTGGCACGGGAACATTTTGTACTGTGCCTGTGAATTCAAATTTTTCCACTACACGTTCAATTGTTGATCTGCTAGGACGATTATGACGACCATAAATTGGACGTAGCGCTCTTAACGTTGAGGCCACTGACTCCGAATTTCGGTAGCAAATTTTAATAATTTCGACTCGTTGTTGGCTCGTACATCTTTCCATCATGACAAAACTTACTGAAGAGAAATGTCAAAAGAGCGGCAAGAAATATGGCGTCGTTTGCTGTCCCTGTCGATCTACTTTTGCAGCATCCCTATTGAAAAACCCTTTATAATACCTAAATTTATAACCAAATCCAATAATCAGGTTCTCAATGATCACCTTACCACTTACCACCACTTCAGTGTACATTTTTTTATTGTGTATTATATTAATATGAATATGATGCACCCAATGCCTATGAACACAATCACCATGACTGACGAAGACAACAATACACGCCGACAAACAGCGCCATCGCAATTTGACGACGCCGAGCACGACGATAAAGAGGACGACGCCGGGCGACGACGACGATAAAAGAAGATGACGCTGAGTAACACGAGGACACCAAACAATTTCTTAAGTACTCATATCTAATTTTGAAATATAATATTAAATCCAATAAAATAGAGCTAACTTTTTATTTCCATCATTCACTTAAATTCATATTCACATTTATAAGGGAGGTGCTAGATTAACTTTTTCAAGTGACTATTACGCAATTATGTCTTCTCTTCAATTCACAATCACGATCCCCAAACTTTAGGCCTAAATTCAACATTAAATTAGCAGACTAGAATTTATATCACTCGCTTGTAGACAAATATGGCTTAGAAAGGCCACGTAGTAACAACGTCAATAAAAAAGCGAAGATTTATAGCAACTTAAAGTTGAAAAAATAGACTAACACATATTCTGAAAACAAACATTTATTTATTTGTGGCCTGGGGAATTACCCCGGACTTTACTTAATTCAAGCTGGCTTAAAAACTAAAAACTACGATCTAATTATTGGGTGACAAGGGTGATTGGTTGGAAAGGCCGTTTTTTAGGAAGAGTTTACTTAGGTGGAAATCAAATTTTTTTGTGCGGCGTTGGCTTTTCGCATCATTCTGGACAATGGCTCATGGGAGCCATAGTTGGTGCGGCGAGGGTTTGGACGGAACATGGAGATAGATCTCAAGTTACGGGGATTGGTGTGTATGGAGATCAATCGAAGCAGAGCGAGGCAGTCGATGTTTCCACTTAGAATCTGGTGGATGAATAGGATATCGGCGTTCTTCGAGGGATTGCAACCTTATAAGTTGCAAGCGTTGTGAGTAGGGCGGAAGGCTGTACCTGTCTGAGCATGGGAGACTACGCAATGCAAAACGAAGAAATCGCCGCTGAACGGCTTCAATTCGTTTTATGTGGATGTCGTAGTAAGGAGACCAGACTTGGGAAGCATATTCAAGCATGGGTCCAACGAAAGTAGTATGAAGGGATTTGGTAACATAGGGGTTGGAGAACTCCTTGGACCATCGTTTTACATATCCAAGTGCGGAGTAAGCTTTGTTAATAATGGAGTCAATGTGCAAGCGAAAGTTGAGTTCACTATAGCACATAACTCCCATATCACGCAAAGAAGAGACTGAAGGGACAGGTCCATTATAGATGGAGTAAATCCTAGAGGATTGTGGTAGACGCTTTCGAGTGTATGTTATGGATTGGCATTTTGATATATTAAGTTCAAGGAAATTTTTTTTGCACCAAATTGAAAACCTTGTTACGTCGTCTTGCAGGAGGGAATGGTCATCTGGAGATGATATTGGCATGTATGTTTTCATATTGTCGGCGTAAATCGATAAATGTGAGCTATGGATGATGAGGTCAACATGGTTAATTGTGAGGATAAAGAGCAACGGACCTACATGGCTACCTTGGGCGACGCCTGAGGTTGCTGTAAACGGATCAGATTTAGAGGATATACTATATGTGAGCTATGGATGATGAGGTCAACATCGTTAATTGTGAGGATAAAGAGCAACGGTCCTACATGGCTACCTTGGGCGACGCCTGAGGTTGCTGTAAACGGATCAGATTTAGAGGATCTAAAGAGCACAACGTATTGCCTATTTTCATGGTAGGATTTAATCCATGCAAGGAAACCAGCGGGGAAACCAAGGGCTTTAAACTTAAGAAGGATTATTTTATGGGAGATTTTATCAAATGCTTTGCTGAAGTCCGTGGCTATAACATCAACTTCTTTTCCATCTTCTAAGACACAAAGGGTTCGGGAAACAAATTCCGTTAAGTTGGTAGTTGTCGACCGCCCTTTTAAGAATCCATGTTGATTTGGAGAAACAATCGACTTACAATGAAAAAACACTGTATCGTAGATTTTACTCTCGAAAAGCTTCGGAATACACGAAAGTTTTGCGATAGGTCTGTCGTTCAAAACGTCGTTTTTTGGGCCTTCTTTATGTGTCGGGATTACGTACGCATTTTTCCAGAGTTTCGGAAATATTCCTTGCGATATTGATAGTTTAAAAAGGGCCATTTAGGGTTGAATCAGAGACCTGCAGCATCTTTTGAGTACTATAGACGGCAAACCGTCCGGACCAGGGGAGTAATCATCTTTAAGTTTTACGATCTTCTCTCTTAACTGTTCCTGCGTGATTTCTACAGAGGAAAGGGTTGTAGGAGTGACGTTGTTAACGTTACTGAAATACTCTAGGTCGGGTTCCGGATCATGGATCGCGTTAGATTGGCTGAAAATTTAGCCAATGATGAATTGCTTAGTGACCCATAGAGTACGAAGCCCACCATAAACCTAACCGATCGTGCTATTACTATGGGTATCCCATGTAAGGGTACGGTTAAAAACTAGGCCAAGGTTTCTGGCGGTATCAACACCCTACAGAGTAGGTGTTGCTGACGAGATCCTGGATGAATCCATCCAATTTCGAAGAAGAGCAACGAATAGTAGCGATGAACGCACTCAATAGAACTGTTGGTTACGGTTGGTTTCTGAGGCGAGAAAGATCATTTTTTTTAATTTTAGTTTTGTTACTTATATATTTTTAACGTTAATTAAAAAACCAAAAAGTTCACTTAAAGTTTTTTGATTCCCCATAACCAATATTTCCAAAATTAAAAAATTAATTTTAAACCACTGGTTTACTGAGGTACAAGTATTTTCCCTTACAGAGGATTCAAGCAACGCAATGGAATCAAGAACAAGAAGAAAGGGAGACTGTGCTCAATGCCAGAGACGGAATAGCATTGAGGATATGGTGCAGTGTGATGCCTGTAAGAAATTGTATCATTACTCATGCGGCGGAGTTGATTCATCGGTTGCAGATAGGGGTTTTGAATGTCAGGTTTGTGTCCAGTTAATTCAGATGGTTTGCGAAAGGGCAGTTCTAGAAGGTGAATCGCCAAATGTCCCAGAGAAGGCAAAGTCAGATAGTGCAGTTACGCCGGGAGCAAGTAAAAGGAAGTTGGCTTTGAAGCTAAAGCGTCTGGAGGAGCAGAAAGCTTAGTTTTTTAAGAGAACTGCAGCAGAAGGAGGAGGAATATGTTGTCAAGCGATAGGAAATGCTGGCTCTGTCTGACGACAGTAGTTCTGAAGTTAGTGAAAGGGCGAGCTTGGTAGGGAGTAGAACCACGCTATGGGTGGATCAGATGAGAAGCAACGAGGCCTTAGACGATCAAACGGCGGAGTCTGCGTTCCCAGTTGAAAATTCGTCTAAGCAGAATGCTGTGGGAGTTACAGAACATTGTCTAAGTTCGAGGCAGATGTCAGCGCGACAGGTTATTTCAAAAGAGCTGCCAATCTTCTCCGGTAGGCCAGATGATTGACCATTGTTTATTAGTTCCTACGAGAATACAACGAAGATATGTGGATTTAGTAATGAGGAGAATCTATGGCGACTCCAGAGAGCTCTGAAAGGTAGTGCTGTCGATGCAGTCAAAGCACTTCTGTTTCTTCCTTCGATGGTTGATGAGGTCATTTCAACACTGCGTATGCGTTATGGGCGCCCGGAGTTTATTATACATGCACTGCTGACTAAAATTCGATCAGAACCACCAACAAAAGCAGACCGTTAAGACATGCTGGTCAATCTCGCGTTGTTAGTTCGCAATTTATATTTGACGATGGAGGCATCAGGACTGCAAGAGCTAGTGGAGAGGCTTCCAATTGCTATGTGGCTGAATTGGGCACTTCATCGTGGGACGTCAGAGATGAATTTGGCTGATTTCAGCGGATGGCTCTACAAGGCAGTGGAGGCAACAAGTTCTGTTATATCGTTCTCATATACCGAATCAAAGGTCGAAAAGAGGCAAGCTGGTTTGCACACGCATCCGGTGGCTCATAATTCCACTAAAATCACGAGCAGTTCGACGTGTTTTAAGTGTGAAGCGCTTCCAGTAGCAAGTAGATGGGAGATGGTTCGTGATATTAATATCTGCAAAGTTTGTCTTGGGCACCGCAAACGGTTTAAATGTCGCAGCAAATATAAAGGTTCCCTTCATCCCTTGTTTCGGCCAAAGGTTCCTGCTCAACAAAGATCATGCAATACTCATTGATGGGATGATGCAATTGATGCAGCCTTCAGGGTCATACGAGTCATATTATATGGCAACGGTAAGTCATTTGATACCTTTGCTTTTCTTAATAGTGGCTCTTCTCTCACTCTTGTGGAGCAAAATATAGCTGATTCGTTGGGCCTCAATGGCACTTCCAAGCCAAGTGGACCGCCGATACTACTCGATTCGAACAAAACTCTAGAGTTATTCCCTTAGAGATTTCGCCAATATTATATCTTGGAGGATCATGGTATTGAGGGTAGTTGCTCGGATTCTACAGAAGAGAAACGTGCAAAAGATATTAGGGAAAAAATAGTGCATAGAGAAGGCAATGCTTTTGTAAGTGGCTTGCTATGAAGATGCGAGAATGTTGTCCTGCCGAATAGTTTCCCCGTGGCCGCAGTGCCTTGAAAGGAAAATAACCAAGGATCCGTCGCTTTCAACAAT
This sequence comes from Orthonevra nobilis, assembly GCA_963555765.1. Classification (NCBI taxonomy): domain Eukaryota; kingdom Metazoa; phylum Arthropoda; class Insecta; order Diptera; family Syrphidae; genus Orthonevra; species Orthonevra nobilis. The sequence continues at coordinate 30,821,370 of OY743227.1, forward strand.
ATTAGACGACCAAGTTAATAAACTTGTGAAGAAAGGATACGCCAGAAAATTGAGTCAACAAGAGTTGGAAGAGGTGCATTCAAAGGTTTGGCATTTATCTACGTTTGTTGTCCGAAACCATAATAAGCCAAATAAAGTTCGAATGGTTTCGGATGCAGCAGCCAAGGTGCAAGGAGTTTCGCTTAACGACCTGCTTCTCAAGGGGCCTGATGAAGTGAGGGCCTTAGTTGATGTTTTTTCGGGTTTCGAGTGAAAAGCATTGGAATAACGGCAGATATCCAGGAGATGTTCCACCAAGTCCGGGTGCAGGAGGAGGACCACCATAGTCAACGGTTCTTATGGCGCGATAGAAATAACAGCAAGGAACCAGATGTATGTTCACATGTTCACCTAGTATAGCGCATTATGTCAAGAATCTCAACGCTACGGAGTACACCAATCAATTTCCACGGGCCGCAAAAGCTATCATCGACCATCATTACGGCGACAATCTCCTCCACAGTGTAGACACGATCGAAGTGTAACATACATGCTTAAGGATAGTATAAGCAGACCATTAGTATGACATTGCTTCTTGACAGTTGGAGTAGGGATTGGAGATTTGACAGTTGGGAGGTAGAAAAGGAGTTCGGAGGAACTTGGGCAGCCAACGCGCTAAAAAAGAAAATGGGGGATTTTGTAACAAACGAATGAAACAATAAAGTTCAATAATTGTCATAAACTCATTGTTTTATTGAAAGACCTATAAAACATTTTACATGGTGTCAGGTGTGAAACACATAGGCAAAATAGAAGTGCAAAAGCAAAAATTCTGTGACCAAGAACAACAAAAGTTAAAGACACGAGACGATTACTTCGGTATTTTCCAAGGCGAAAAGTAACAGACGGTATCGCCTGTAATTGCTTCGTACATCGATTTCATCAAAGTTGCAATCAAAAAGCATGGCGACACCAAACAATTTGCAAGGGCCGTTGCAAATGAACTTCGAGGAGGCTGGGAAAGAATGGCCTCTGTGGAAACAGAAATTCAACATTTACATGCTTGCTGCTGGAAGAAATAATGAAGCGGACAACGTGAAAATTGCAGTTTTTCTTCACTTGATCGGAGAAAAGGGAATCGAAGTATACAACACATTATTTGATGAACCGTTCAACGGTGAGCCGGCTGAGGAAGGCGTCCCAGCCGTTACAATAGCGGAAGTTTTACGGCGATTTGAACAATTTTGCTTGCCGCAGAAAAATACGGTAATGGAGGCTTTCAAATTTAACTCCATCGTGCAGAAAGAACGCCAGCCATTTACTGAGTTTGAAACCGAGCTGAGACTACAGATGCGTCACTGCGAATTCACATGTACTGGATGTCAACTGTCCTATGCAGATCGCATGCTTCGTGATCGCATTGTGCTGTGTGTAGCTGATAAGCGACTGCAAGCAAAATTGTTGGAAAACCGTGACGACACACTGGAGCAGACAATCGACCGGTGTAAGGCAGCCGAGCTAGCAGCCGAAAGTAAACAGTTGCTGGATGTACCGCAAAAGAAAGTGGATGTAGTACATAATCAAAAAAAACGCCTGGCCATGAAGAAAACTGTATTTGAGAAACAGTGTCAACGTTGCGGTGGAAATTCGACCGGTAACCATGATAAGTTTTGCCCAGCTTCAAAAGAAGGAGCAAAGTGCTACAAATGCCACCGCCTGGGCCATTTTGCAAATGTTTGCCGTTCAACTGAGACGGAGTCTATCCTTGAAGCAAAAGTAAGAGGGGCAACGTCAAATCGAGAAGCCTCGAGCAGGTGCACATCAACCGATGCTCAACAAGTCAATGTGTTGCAATACCAAACGGGATATTTTGACCAAGGTAATTCGAAATTTTGTAATTGGCTGCATAGGGATTGTAGTTTAGCAATTAGTAATGTAGCTTCTATTAACAGCTTAGGTAAGGCATGGTCTCACAACCTCACTTTTAACGGTGTCAAGGTTAATTTCAAGCTGGACACGGGGGCGGACGCTAATTGTATTCCTTTGTGCTTTATCAAGAAAATGAAGTCTGATCATTTAATTTGTAATTCAAAAATGCAGTTACTAACCTATAATAATGAAAAAATCAATACATTTGGTCAAATAATGTTGCCTTGTTTTGATTTGGCTCAAGAGAGAAAACATAATATCATGTTTGAGGTGGTAGACGATGGCTTGCAGCCGATATTGGGTCGGGCGGCATGCTCAAACTTAGGTCTGGTCAAGCGAAAAATGGGCATTAACTCTATTTTAGCGGATAATAAATCAGCAGCTGCAGATTTGATAAGTGAATTTGAAGATGTGTTCGATGGGTTGGGTAAGTTGCCTGGAAAATGCCACATTGATTTGAAGCCAGACTCTGTACCTGTATTGAGATATCGAAAACGAATTCCGGAAAGCCTTCACCAGCGTCTTAAAGCAGAGTTACAGGAGATGGAAAAGTCAAAAATCATCTCACCGGTGGATTATCCCACAGATTGGGTTAATAATCTACAAATTGTTGAAAAAGCAAATGGCTCTCTGAGATTGTGCTTGGACCCAAAGCCCTTAAACGAATGTATCCGGCGGCCACATTTTTTGATTCCGACAGCGGAGGCTATAATTGGCCGTTTAGCCGGAATGACGGTATTTACAGTCATGGACCTGAAGAATGGGTTCTGGCAGTTGGAGCTGGATGACGAAAGTGCTGACTTGACAACCTTTATGACTCCATTTGGCCGCTATCGTTGGAATCGAGTGCCATTTGGATTAAACAATGCGCCGGAGTTATTCATGCGTAAAATGGTGCAGCTCTTTGGTGACATTCCCGGTGTGGAAATCTATTTCGACGATATTTTTATAGCCGGCCGGACAGTAGATGAGCATAATTCAGTGCTAAGAAAGGTATTACAAATTGCTCGCGAGAACGGCGTTCGATTTAATAAGGAAAAACTGCAACTATCATTGGGTGAGGTTCATTTTATGGGACAACAAATATCATCATTGCAAGTCAAGCCCAGTCAAAAATATCTTGAGGCCATCGCCAGCATGCCCTTACCCAAAAGTAAATCAGATGTTGCTCGGTTTCTAGGGATGTTGAAATACTTGAGTCAGTATTTGCCGAATTTGTCACAGCGAACGGCAAAATTGCGTGAACTTACTCGATTGGATGTTGCATGGCAGTGGGGCAATGAGCAAGAAGAAGAAGTGATTGCTTTAAAAAAAGACTTAACTAAAGGGCCTGTATTGAGGATCTTTGACCCAGCCTTACCGATAGTGATACAAACCGACGCATCCAAAGATGGATTAGGATCAGTGCTGTTGCAGGAAGACCAACCGGTTGCATATGCATCTCGAAGCCTCACAAGCAGCGAGCAGAGGTGGGCGCAGATAGAAAAAGAATTACTGGCAGTCACCTTCGCATGTGAGAGATTTCACTATTTTGTTTATGGCCGAGAAGTAGAAGTGCAATCTGATCATCGACCATTAGAGACACTTATGAAAAGAGAAATCGACGATGTTTCTGCGCGACTGCAGAGGTTATTTTTGAGACTACTCAAGTATCCCTTCATCATAATCAAGTACGTTCCAGGTAAAAAGATCCCGGTAGCCGATTGCTTGTCACGGGCCGTTCTAAAACACTTTGGGGAAGAGGATCATGAGCTACAGGCAGTCATTCACGCAGTACGAAGGCGAGTGTGCATGTCGGATCATAATCATGCAATCTACATACAGGCCACACAGAGAGATGATGTTTTGGTGTCAATTATCAGATATTTGCAAGCTGGCTGGCCGGAGCGCAAAAAGTTGAACTGTGAGGCTAAGCAGTATCATAAAATGAAAGATGAGCTGAAGTTTGAAGAAGGTTTGTTGTTTTTCCGGGACAAATTGGTTATACCCAAATCGCTCAGGAAAGAGATTCTATCCGTGATTCATGAACCTCATTTGGGCATTCAGAAGTCACTGTTGAGAGCTCGACACCTATTCTACTGGCCAAAAATGGCAGAAGATATAGAACTGGCTGTTAAAAAATGCTTAATATGTGAAAAATATACTCGCGCCAACCCAAGAGAGCCACTTACACAGCACGAGATCCCAGAATATCCATGGCAGGTGATTGCAATTGACATATTTGAGTTGGCCGGTAAGGACTTTCTGGTAATGATTGATGCGTACTCGAACTGGATAGTAGCTGACAAACTTAAGGACAAATCGATGATGACAATTTTAAGATTCTTGGAGAGTATCTTTGTCAGATATGGTTACCCTTCAGAAATCCTTTCGGATAACAGTCCTTTCAATTGTCGACAGTTTCATCAGTTCGCTGAAAAGGCCAACATCACATTGACATTCTCGAGCCCTGGTTACCCGCAAAGCAATGGACTAGCTGAGAAGGGTGTCGCCATTGCAAAGAATTTGCTGAAAAGAAGCTTAGATGAAGGGCGCCCAAATGAATTTGATAGCCGCCAGCTAGAATATAATGTCACCCCGTTGGCTGCTATGTCGCTGTCACCATCTCAGTTGTTTTTTGGGCGAAGAATCAAAACAAGGTCACCGATTTGCAAAGAACTTTTGCTACGCGAGCATTTACCGGAACACATGATCAGAAATAAGTTAATTCAAAAGCGCGAACGACAAAAGCTTTATTACGATCGTCAAACCCGTTCCTTGTCCAAACTTGAAATCGATCAAAAAGTAATTTTTAAGAAAAATACGAAATGGTGTTATGGTAAAATTGTTGGTCGAGTCAATGACCACTCATTTTTAGTACTCGATATATCCACAGGTCAGATCTTCAGACGTAACCGTCGTTATTTAGCATGTACTTTAAATAGTAAACAGGAAATTATAGATGATTCGTATTGCTTCAGAAACAGTCAAGTCGCTCCAAACGTTCAAGTGGCCAATAGTCATGTTGCCCAAAATGTCCAGGACGAGAAAAGCTTTGCTAGTGGTGGCAATGCAGCCCCGGATAGAGACAATCATGATGCTGAATCACCCGAGGAATCCAATTACTCTGAAGCTGAGGAAAGTGGGGAAAGCATCACCACAGACGAATCTAAAAATGGGCCTAATTGTAGCCAACCACGCCGTAGCTCGCGTGTTTCGCGTCCACCTGTTCTCTATGGTAGCTGGGCATTTTAATGAAGCCTTTTAGGATTATCTAGCTAGTCATAAAACACAGAATACGTTTTTTATTTTATTGAAGTTGAAGCTCTCAAAATAATTGTTATAAAAAGAAGACCATGTAACATACATGCTTAAGGATAGTATAAGCAGACCATTAGTATGACATTGCTTCTTGACAGTTGGAGTAGGGATTGGAGATTTGACAGTTGGGAGGTAGAAAAGGAGTTCGGAGGAACTTGGGCAGCCAACGCGCTAAAAAAGAAAATGGGGGATTTTGTAACAAACGAATGAAACAATAAAGTTCAATAATTGTCATAAACTCATTGTTTTATTGAAAGACCTATAAAACATTTTACACGAAGAAGCTGTACAATTAGCCAAAGATGTGAAATACGTACACTCGAAGGCTGAGTTCAACATCAGGAACTGGCTATCCAACTCCAAGGAAGTTCTGCGCGCTTTAATGTAACCTGAAACTTCGGACTGTAAGATGTTGGAAAATTTAACTGATGGAACATTGACGAACTCAAAAGTTTTAGAACTTTAGTGGAACACAGAAAAATTTTCCTTGCGGTACATAAATATGCAAGAAGACGTCATGAAAGGATTACGGATGCCGACTTAAAGGCAGCCGCTGAAGATCCTAATGAATGTGTTCGATCCATTAGGATTTCTATCGTTTTACATGGTCAAGCTCAAAGTCCTACATCAGGAGGTGTGGAGATCAGGGATTGGTTGGGACGATGTAATACCGGATGAACTTCATGAGAGGTAGCAGAGCTGGCGCGATTTGTTGATTTATGTGGAGCGGGTATACATTGCAAGATGGTACTTTCCAGTCGGCCTCAGTCGCCAGGCAAGGATTCAACTTCATGTGATCACTGATACTACTGAGGATGTCATGGCTGTGGTAGCATATCTTCGATTTATCGACGGCAACAACATCGGATGTTCACTTGTTTGTGCGAAGAGTAAGGTAGCACCATTGAAACCATTATCTATACCGAGGCTCGAGTTGCAGGCGGGTGTGATTGGTTCCCGATTGGCTAGCTCCATATTGCGCACATGCGAAAACACTAAAAATCGAGCGGACATTTCTGGCAGACGTCAAAAAATATAAACAGTTTGTGATGTTTCGAATCTCGGAAAAACTTCAACGTACAAAGCTGGATGATTGGAATTGTATCTCAACTAAATCAAATGAAGCTGATGAAGCAACGAAATGGACGAGAGTGCCTTCCTTCGATGAAGGAGCAAGATGGTTCCGTGGTCCAAGCTTTCTGTACTAGAACGAAAGAACGTGGCCAGCAGCAGGTGAAAAAGTTCAAGACATCAAAGAAGAAAGGCGCCCAAAATATCTGTTGGCGGCACATTCTTTGCAAGACAATTCCATCGTAGAAGTTGACCGATTCTCGAAGTGGAGCAAGCTACAACGTTGCGTAGCATGGGTTTTGCGTTTTATTGCCAATCTGAAGGCGAGGCGATGCAGACTTTCAATGGATGACAGTGTTTTGGCAACCGAAGATCTTCAGCGAGCAGAAATGATTTTATTTCGTAAGGCACAGAGAAACTTATACTGCGATGAGATAGCCACGATAAAAAATGGAAAACCATTACATAAAGGTAATATCCTGTATAAGCTTCCACCCTATATAGATGAACAAGGTGCTCTGCGAATTAAGGGACGAATTGACAGTGCTTGGTGCGCCGATGAAGATACAAAGCGACCAATCATTCTACCTAGAGAGCATCGTATTACATTCCTCATCGTCCGAATGTTTCACACAAAATATCATCATAAATGCCAAGAGACAGTCGTCAACAAAGTGAAGCAAAGGTTTTGGATAACAAGTTTGCGCTCTCTCTTGAAATCTGTTAGAAGTAAATGCCAGAGGTGTCGTTTCCTACGAGCACTGCCTGCTGTTCCTAAGATGTCACCATTGCCGGAAGTACAATTAGCAGCATATTGTCGACCGTTTACCTATATCGGCTTGGACTATTTTGGCCCAATTATTATCATCATTGGTAGGCGTCAGGAGAAGCATTGCGGCGTTATCTTTACGTGTATGACGGTGCGAGCTGTTCCCACTGAGGTGGCGCACACACTTTCAACAGACCCTTGCATTATGCGTTTGCGAAATTTCATGGCAAGACGAGGTGTACCCAGGGAATTTTTTTTGGATAATGGAACAAATTTCAAGGGAGCGGAAAGAGAGCTCCGAGAGTGTTTTCATCAACTAGAACCCGACGAAATAAAAGAAAAATTCACCAGTTCGGAAACCAAGTGGCATTTTAATCCACCTGCAGCACCACATATGGGAGGCGCATAGGAAAGGATTGTCGGTTGATTGAAGTTGAAGGTATCATAAACTCGAGGACACTTACGCATGTTGCTCGCATGATACTCCACGTTTTACTTCCAGAAAGCTGGAGGATTTTCCTCCAGCAATTACTCATTGTTGTCTTCTACTCAAATATGAAGAAATGAGTTTCGTTGCGAGAGTTAAAAACTTAAGCTGTGTTCTAAGCTTGTTGCACAAGATCGCGTGATTTACTGTGTCAAAGTCTTTCGAGAAATCAAGAAGTGAAAGCAGGGTTAGGTGATTTGTATCTAAGGGCTTACGTATCTCATCAACAATTGAAAGTAAAGCAGTCTTACAACTTCTTTTAGAACGAAATCCAGATTGATGCCGACAGAGCAGCTGCTCTTTATGTAGATATTTTTGTATTTGCGATAAGATGACTTTCTCGAACATTTTTGACAAAAACGGTAATATGGGTATAGGTCTGTAGTCTTTTGCATTACTGGATATTTTCGGAACGGGAATAATTTTGTCTTTCTTCCATTTATTGGGAAAAGTTGTACTAGTGAGAATAGAGTGATATGTTTGAGGGTATGGGGAAGAAGTAGCTTAAAAATTATGGGTGAATGTTGTCGAGTCCTACAGCATTTGACTTAACTACTAAAATGGCTTTTACTATATCATCTTCAAATATTCTGCTGAAGCAAAAAGAAGTTGCATTTCCTTCCTGGTGAAAGGGAATTAAGCTTACTGCTTTAGAACATGTACTTAGCTGCTCTTGTTTTCGCAGTTACCTTCTCTCCTTTGGATAGTATTTCTACAAGAATATACTCTATAGGACAATCAACATTTGTTTTACAGGTCACCTTACATGTAAGACTTTTACGCACATACATTGTAAATTTATAATTTTAATATGTCATATATTTTTATTCGAATGTTATTATGCTATTGCAAATTAAATAATATCATAATTTCAGTAATAAGGGACATCAGTTGGGCCATTTACAATAATGTAAAAATAGTGTTTAACCGTTTATCTTGTTTCCTTGCTTAAAAAAAAATGTTTATATAAATAGTGGAAATAAACAAGAAATTAAAAAAAAAAAAAAAAAATGCCACACCCCCGTCTATGCGACCAAACCTATCTGCTCGGTATGGGTTGTACCCTTCTAGTCTGTGGAGTTGGTCAGAAAATTCTCGAGAGAACATGTTTCTGTTATACACATATTTTCCACAGGCGAGTTTATAAAAAGTTTTCGTAGTTCGTGATTGTAAGTATAAAGGCTTTGAGCGTTAATATGACAAATTTGTAGTCCATCATTTTGTGCTCTTAGTATACGGATCAGATCATTATCGTATGCGACTGGTGAATCGTCAGCTATTTTAATCGTAGATACGTAGGTACGTTAACCAGAAAAAAAGGCGGATTCAAAAATTGTTGCAGCTAAAATATACCTAAACGGCCTGTGAGAACTATGGATTTTTAAAGTTATGGTATGGTTTTAGTGAAGGCAAGAAAGCATTCCGGGCTTCTGATGCAAAAGCTTGGTCCATTTATCGTTGGCCTCACAAATATGCTGCTCAAGTCGTTCACAGACCTTTAGAGGAGAAAGACGTGTTTCGATTTTAAAGTGAAACCAGTGAAAGTTTATTTTCAAGTGTTCGTTTTGCTACTGCGCTGATAACAAACCAGCCGGTGCAGTAGCTGTGTGCCGGACTCTTTGATCCGCACGACCCAGTTCGATTCCCAGCCGGGGCAAATAAATTTTTATTCTTGATATTAATTTTTTTCAATTAAATTAAATAACAAGAAAAGTAAACTCGAAATGAGTGAGCGGCAGTCGTCGCCTCACCAACCTGAGGGAGGAACGGGGAAGGCATTGCCTGACCCAAAACCACCACCGTTGTCATCATCAACATCGGCGGCAGGGAAGAGGAGGAGGAGGGTAAGACCGACTCCAAATCTAGTAAAGCGCCCGTCCCTATCGGCTTCAGCTGAAAAGCTGCCGACTGGAGCCGGGGATCGGGCGCCATCAACAACAGTAGCAGCAGTAACAACAACAACAACAGCAGCAGCAGCAATAGCAGCTGCAGAATTAAAAGTCGCAGCAGAAAAATCAACAACAACAACTGAAGATTTTCCGTATGTTTCCGACGGCGGCGAGGGCCGCTACACAGGAGACAGCAATTCCTTCATGTCTCTAGCGGCATCGGAAACCGATAACGAAGACGAGATAAGCCAACTCGAGTTGTTGTTGAAAGCCGTAAAGGCCAAACAAACGGCTCGTCGTGAAAGGGAGCGGCAGGCAGTAGCAAGTACAAGCGGCCAAAATAGTGTACAACTGGCAGAAATAAGCCAAAAACCGGCGGCAGTCAAACAACAACAACAACCACAGCTGCCCAAGCAGCAGCAACAAACAAAGCTGCCAAAGCAACAGCAGCAATATCCAGAGTTGCCAAAGCAACAACGGCAGCAGCAAAAACAGCAGCAGCAGCAGAAACAACAACAACAACAGAAACAACAGCAGCAGAAACAACAGCAGAAGCAGACGACAGTGAGGCCAAAGGTGCCTCCAATAAACACCTACAAGATGGAGCTTAAGGACACCATCAATATATGTAGGTCGGCCATAGGCGATAGTTTCATTATTTAACGACTAAGTAAAGACAAGCATGCTATCCACTGCTTCACAGTGGAGCATCATAAATTAGTTAAGCAATTACTTGAGAAAACAACGACTGAGTTCTTCTCATTCACCCCCAAAGGAGAGCGTTTGCAGACAATGCTCCTTCGAGGTTTAGATTCGTCCACCGATCCCGAGGAGCTCCTTCAGGAGCTTCAAGCGAAGGAATGTGACGATCTTAAGTTCGTCAGTGTTAAGCCTTTCACTACAGCAAAGGCCCGAAGGGAGAATCGGAAATTACCGTTCTTCCTGGTCCAGCTGACTCCCAACAGCAAAATAGATAGTCTGAGGAAAATTAAAGTCCTAGACTATTAATGCATTAGTTGGGAAAAATTAAATCGCAGCGATAACATTTTACAATGTGTTCGCTGTCAGAGGTTCGGGCACGCCGCTGCGAACTATCAAATGCAGTTTCGGTGCGTTAAGTGTGCATTGAACCACAAAGCAGAGGAATGTCCGCTAGGGAAAGATAGGGTTGCTGATAGCACGACTCTCAAGTGCATTCTATGTGGTAACTCGGGACACACCGCTAACTATCGGGGTTGTTACAGGTACCAATTTGTTAGGAAGATAAACCTGGCTCGCCAACAGAAGGTGGAGGTCAAGCGCCCACCTGTTCCCAAAACACCAGCCGTAACTCCCAATGTGACCTATGCCCAAATGGCGGCCGGTCAGAGGAGTACGGTACAACAAGCACCAAAGGCTGCTCCTCAGGCCTCACGACCTGAAGCACCTAGTGGTGATGCTGATCTGCTGGCTATTTTGCTTTCTATCCAGGGGCAAATTAGTCAGCTGCAACAGCAAATACAGGAACAGGCGACACGCGTAGATCGTATCTACACTCTGTTGCCGAGTCTAACGCGCCTCCAGTCGTAATGTGTTCGCTGGTGGAGAAACCCTTAAAGATCCTTTCAGTGAATGTAAATTCGCTAATAAATATCGAACGTAGAGCTGTACTCTTCAAGTTGTTAGAAGACCAAAGTCCCGATGTTCTTCTGGTTAGCGAAACAAAGCTCTCTCAGAGGCACAAGTTGAGGCACAGTCAGTATTATATCATAAGAAGAGACAGACCCAATTCCAACGGAGCAGGTGGCGTCGCTATCTACATTAGGAAAAATCTGCGTTTTAAGGTTAAGTACAGCGGTGAAGTGCGTAGATTCCAGGTGCTAGAGGCTTGCATCATATGCATCCCCCTCCGTAGTGGGAAGAGGCTGTATATGATCGCAGCCTATGCAACTGAAGCTACTCAACAAACCTGTTTTATCTCAGAGCTCGAGACACTTTTTCAATACTTACGTCTGGGTTCGGAGGAGAATTATTACCTCATGGCCGGAGATCTAAACGCCAAACATAGTAATTGGAGAAATCATTCACCAAACACTAGAGGGAACCTACTATTCAATTGGTGGGGTCAGAATAGTGTCGAGTATCGACTCAATTTAAAAGCGACGGATAGTCCGTCTTATCCCAGATCAGGCTCTTACATTGACCTTATGCTGTTTGACGAACGGATACAGCTGACTGACATGGACCGACAGACAAAAAACTGTCTTCACACATTCGTGTACGACAGTGACCATTGCGGATTCAGTGCCGTAGTAACAATTCCCAACGAAATTGCGGAACTGGAGGAGTATGTTCAAACGCATTCTTACAATTACAGTAGGACGCGGTGGACACGCTTCTCCCGAACAATGATAAGAGCACTCTCTTCGAACGCGCTCAACCCACCATCCAATAGGAATTTGTAGAACGAAGAGATCGACACTTACCTTAAAAGGATGGACGACACAATAAAACAAACAATGGACAGAACAATTCCCAAGTACCAACTGACTGGCAATGTCAATATATACCGCAATGCTACGATTGACGCTCTACACCGACAAAAGAGTAGGCTACTGACAAGACTCAAATTACTATACAGACGTTTTACCGATCCACAAAACTCGGAGGTTAGGACACTGAAATCTCAGCTTAAAAACCTACAGCAATTAATTCAGCAAAATTACCGTGCTGCAATTAATTCGCATTGGAATAACAAAATCCGGGCTGTAAAAGCTAGCAATCCTAGTATGTTCCCGGAAATTAATAAAATCTTTCGAAGAAAAAATCAGAATGAGCTTCCGTGTCTTAAGCTCCCCCGAACTACAGACAACGAACGAGTACTTGTGACAGCAGTCATTGATCCAATAGAATCGATCGAAGATGACAACTTTTTTGTGATCGAAGATCCTCAGGAGAAAGTTGAAGTAATAGGTGCGGCGTTTCAGGATGTGTATAAGGTGAATGTTAGCACTCGCCCGAACCATATCTTGGAAAATCGTGTCCTATTGCACAACTTTTACTTGCGATATGACATTGAGCACTGGCGATCGGAGAACACTGGTTTTACCATATTCAATGACGATAATTTGGCAAATGATGTCATCGCCAATGAAGGGATTCACCCTCCATTTATATCAAAGGAAGATCTCCTGGTCATTTTCGGTTCTCTGAGAAGTAAGAAATCTGTGGGAATCGACGAAATACCAAACATTGTTCTTAAAAACCTTCCTCTAGAAGCGGTAAACATTTACACTACCCTGTTCAACAATTTGCTGAATAATGCACATTATCCATCTCATTGGAAGACAGCGCTGGTGCAACCAATTCCTAAACGGAACAAAGACACATCCAATCCGGCAAATCTCCGGTCGATAAGTCTCCTTCCCAACATCAGCAAAGTGTTTGAAAAAGTAATCAATAGAGCCCTGACCGAGTGGGCTGAGGACAAAAATATTATTCCGGATAACCAATTCGGTTCAGAGCGGGGCATGATTGCATACATGCCGTGTCTAAACTGGTATCGGATATCCAATGGAACAAAGGTAAGAAACAATGCACGGGTGCCTAAATAAGCAAACCGCTTCTGTACATAATCTTAGATATGCTCACCAGCAGACAGTTTATTGTGAAAAATGAAAGTGTGGTGTCTGCTGGGACTTTTGAAATTAAAAACGGTCTACAACAGGGTGTAGTTATTTCGCCGATTTTATTTACGATCTTCACAAGTGATCTTGTAGGATCTCTCCGCCAATCCATAGCGTACGCAGATGACTTGATCGCGTACAGGTCAAGTCCGAAAATCGAGGTCATTGCAAGTCTTTTGCAGCATGACTTCGAAAAAGTTCAGGGATATTGCGATGATTGGAAGTTGAAAATCAATTTTCAAAAGTACGAGACCATTCTGTTCAAGACTCCGTTGTCTTGGGCTTCTAGAAATACTAGAAAGAAGTGGCGAATGTTCTCTATTGTTGAACAAAACGGACAGCCATTAGCGAATCGAAGTGTTGTCAGATACATATAGATGCTGCTCTGGCCAGAGCCAAAGCAGCCTTTGCCTTGACAAAGAGGCTGTTTCACAGCAGTCAACTCGATGCCAAGGTAAAGGTGATCTGCTACACGGCCCTTATTCGGCCTGTCCTTGCTTATGGCTGTCCTGTTTGGTTTAACGTGGGAACAAGCTTAATGGAAAAGATACGGGTTTTCGAGAGACGGTGTCTTAGGGCCTGTCTCCATTTATATAGAACTCCAGAGTCTGAGTACAAAAAATTCTATAGTAATGAGGTCCTGTACAACGGGGCCAACCTGATCAGAGTGGACAACTTTCTGATAAAACTTATTCGAAGTCACATTGCAAGAGCAATGACTTCGACCAACAACTTGATCTCCGGAGCTTTTTACCCCAATGATATGCACCATGAGACAGTGCGGCTCAACGGCCTTATTCCCCCTGAAGCTTTTCTATATTCAGATAGAAAAGGTCTGGTCCAGAATAGATTAGCGGTGCCGTTAATCTTCCACTTTGGTCGAAAAGCTGTGGACGGGCGAGTCACTTACGACCAAGACGTCGCAAGTAGCTCACCGGAGACCCTCAGGTTCAGTAGGGCGGTATCAGACCGCGATAGAGCGGATGTCGAAAGGCAATACAAGAACTTTTGGTGGCTGGATGGAGAATGATCTCTGTCGTTGTATACTTCTGACTCTGAGTGCCCTTAAGGCAAATAAGATAGCATGTATTGTCAGCCGTGGCTGGCTTATATATGTATATTTAAGGTAGTGTTAGTTTTTTAGGATAATTGTATTATAATAGATAGTTTTAATATTATTAAGTTAGGTTAAGATTTTATATTTTAGATTAGTTTTAAGTTTAGTTTTAGATTTAGTTACAAAAATAAAAGTCCATATACTAAGTTTTTTCCAAATGTAAAATTTTTTTCTTAGTTTTTTTTTATAAGTTAGAATAATTTTAATTATAATAAATAGTATTAAGTCGAAAGACATATTTTAAGTTGTTAAGTTTAGCTTAGAGCGCCCGCACAGGGCCAGTAAGTTAGTATAAATATAGTTAAGTTAATTAAGCTAGCTTTAAGCGTTTTTGTCTAGCATGTAAGGAAAATGAATTTATTGAATAAAAATGCCTTGAAATGAAAAAAACAAAAATCACAAATATGCTGCCATTCTGCGTGTAAACGATGGAAAGCTAATTGTTTCCTTGAAGCGAACAGTGCTTTGTAAGAACACGGTTTTTCCTGGTCAAGCTCTCGTTTATACGCAGGTCAACAACATGTCGATGACAATGCGGACATTATTGATACACAGGTCTCTCCGTTGGGCTTTTCTGGAGGCAGCTATTGAGTGAAGAAGAGAGTATATTTCGTGTGCTTTGGAGAATTGGATAACAAAGGGAGGTGGTGATTTTCGGCTTTATTTATTGAAAAAGATATTACACACTTGGAATTTCATGCAACCTTCATGGGAACTCCAGCAATAGACCGAATTTTATATCCTTACATTAAAAACATCTCGACCCCCAGCAAGCAAAGATAACTGCAACTTTACAATAACATTTTCAAAAATAGCACAATTATTCCCATATTAAAACCAAACCAAAAAACAAAAACTTTAAAAAGCATATAGGCCCATATCATTAAATTTGTGCTATTCGAAGGTACAAGATAAGATCATTGTCAATAGACTCTGGTGGTTAATAACACAGAATTAACTTCTTAGTAGACGCCAAATTGGTTTAAAAACGTGCATGTCAATAATCCGCTAATGTATCATGACCATCGGATAACCAAATCGCTGTTATTCAATAAACACCACAAAATAATTAGATTTCGCTAAATCGTTTGACAAGATCAGTATCCATACAATAACTGACCAATTAAAAATATTGAAAGTAGGGCATAACATATTAAGATACATTTACCACTTTCTGACAAATAGAAAGGCAAGGACTCATACTGCAAACTACACCTCAAATCTATGTCATATTTTCATATGCCTTAAATTAGCTCCAACAAGTGGCCGCACATACAAAGTTTGATATTAGCTGATCCGTACGGACAACCTCAAGATATCGAATTGTTAATTGGGTCTAATATCTTGCCGCAATTTTTGACTAAAGGAGTAGCCAAAGGTCCAGCCAATACTCCGATGGCTCAAAATACAAGGTTTGGCTGGATACTTTCATCACTACACCGATTTCAATGAAGCAGTCTCAACATCATGTATCAATGTTTGCAGGGAAGAATTAATTTTGGGAACTAGAAGAAGTTCCCAGTGAAAAAATTGGTTTGGGTGCGAGTAGACCTGCCCATACCATGAACTTCCCATCTCATGATGATATTTAATTTGCTCCCAACATCAACTTTAAGATACTCTTTTTTTAGCTCCCCGTAAGTTTATATTTGTTTTCGCATCTTTGAACCATATAAAATACGATTTGCGTGTAAAGTATACTATAGATTAAACGGTATACTTATTATATACATGCTAAAACAGTAAGAAATACTTATAAATCTGTAAAAGATTAGCGATGTAAAGAATACGTTGGTTAAATTGAATTAAAACATATTATACTAATAAATTAAAAATATAAATATAAAGATTAAATCTAAATTAAAACAAATTCATGTTGAAATATAAGGTATGAGATTATAATAATTGAGTTGAATCATTTATCTGGTTCAGTTAAAATTCTATAAAATTAAAATCACATTTATTACTTGAAATGGGGATAAGTAGGGGAATGGTAAGCTGCTATGAAGGTAAAGTTGAGTATTCAACATTAATTTTAATTCAACATTTCGGTAATTACTTACTTACGGAAGTATTCTTTTAAGTGATCAGGACAACAATTTAGAAATAATCGTTTTTGATTTAGTAACATTTATCTAATGTTGTGCACAAGATTGAAAAGTCTGATAGATAAACATATTTCAATTTGGAAATACTTTTTTTTTTAATGGGGTTACCTTTCTATTTATTTTTAGTTTGACTGCAGAAATAATTTAATTTTTACCGTTGGTTGGACTTTTTTTGTCATTAATCATTTAATTATTAACTTGAGGTGGCGCTACAGTCCACGTAGGATTGGCATTGTATCCTTTTGGCTAAGTCAATTGGTTGTTGAATCTTCTCCTCCACTCACCGTCAATGCAGATGGGACAAAAGATCAGACTTTTCTCTCGAAACAACGGGGGCCTTCATCCGCTTTTGAAAGTATCCATCCTTCTACACCATATAGTAGGACGGGGATGATATTGGCTTAGCTTTAATAGTTAGAGGTATTCTTCGTTTGATCTCAGCGCTGATGTTTTTATCTGTATTTATAGCGGAGCCAAGATAGACAAAGCCCCAACTACCTCAAAGTTATAGCTGTTTATGGTAACGTTCTGATCAGGGTTTGGTCTTTCTTTATGACAGCATATGCCTCATTTTGCCTTCTGGCGTTGACAAGGTTCTTTTGCACTATTGCCCCAAGTATTATGTTGAAGAAATCGCATGACAGTGCATCACCTTGTCTAAAATGTGGTTTGACATCAAGTGGGTCGATGACCTCTTTGCCGACCTCAAAGAAGCAGCTTGATTTCTCCAGTTATTCTGCACAAAAGTACGAGCTTGGCAGGGATGCCAAACTTAGACATGACTTCATAAATCTCGTCTATGTGGACGAAACAGGCACCAAAACCAACCTTGAAATTGATGAAAAGGTGGTGCGTATTGACATGCTCGCATGCTTTCTTCTGGCCATGTATTGCAGATGAGTTGGTGCATACTCCCAACTAAGTCATCGCCGCCGCTTTTAGAAGTTCTATCTTGCTATCTGTACTTCGTCTAGGTCAGGTAGATGGCATTGTAGGTTCTTCCATGTCCTCAGCATTGACTGCAATTCTAAAATGATATTTCCATTTCGAATTTTGCAGGCTTCGGTTTGGGGTGTGTAACCTTGAGACAATTGTTGTTGCTGGCTGGCTGTCCATGGCTTGCGTTAAACGACTCAATGAAAGCATTTTCGAAATATAGGACCAACGACCAAAAATCTTAGCCAGTCATCCCTCTAAGAGTATTCAACTCAACGTGAAGATAAGATATTTTAAATTTAGAGTTATGAAAATCGATTTCATAACAACAACTTTAACATTTGAAGTTGAATTTGTATTTGCTTTTGGCAAATAAAGTGTTATATCAAATTATTATCAAATATTATAAAGCTTAGTTTCAAAAGTATTACATTTTGTAAGAAATCTGTTTATAGTGATTCATATTTTAAAAGTGGGAGGACCAACTGCTTATCTCAACTTCATGTATTTTTGGAATTATTTTTAATCAATCAAATTTGTTTGATTGCTTTTCTTTGGAAGATATTAACCACTGCTCGGAATATTAAGGCGTGATTAACTTTATGTCCTTTTTGAAAGGGTTCAAAATTACATAGTTTCAATCCAAAGATTTCCACCACCTCTTCCTTCCGAGCTGGTAACTGTTAAGCAAAGGATATTTTTTTGTCTGCTAAATATATGGCTTAAAGAGGATCACATTCAGTCCAGTTTTCTTTGCAGATTTTCATAGGATTTTCCACGCCGATTCCGAGAGATTTTTTTATCTCTGTGTTATTTTCTGGAAAGACCTCTAGGATTGGGTTCATGATTTAAAACCACAACAGTGGAAAACAAACTAAATCGGATGTTATGGTCTTCGAGTAATGCAGTTTTATCCATGTATTTTAACTTTCTCATTTAGGTTTCTCTCGATGCTTTTGCTTTAAATTCAATTGCCTCATGTAATTTGCGCCATGAGCTTCTTTTTGCTAATATATTATAACGATAAAAAAGCGTCAAGATACAGCCGAGTAGGTTTTGCACAAAATGGTGGCCCCATAACTTTCTAAGGATGTTTTCATGTGTCAGTGTTGCAGACGTCGCTCTGAGTCTTGAAAAATGGGAAAGACCTACAGGATTCACATTTCTGAAACAATTTTCAAAGAACTTCCGTGGAAATTTGGATCAGGAAATAGAGAAAGGGGCACATCAATGTATGAAATGGCCTCAACTAAAAACTGTTTTAGTCTTTTTGGTTGTCTCTATAGTTAGTTACTTACTTAGTTTAGTCAATTGGCTAAATAAACATAATATTGATGGAACTTTTGGCATTAAAATTGAACAAAAAAAAAATTTATATGAATTTGTACGGAAACTTTTGAACGGCAGCGTATATATTTATGCATATTTTTTTATCTGATAAGGTAGCTATAAACTATAAATTTAATTAATTTTGAACTTTTTTTATTGGAAAACTTAATTGATTTTAATTGAAGAAGTCAAATTGTCCCTTTTTTTGACAGTTTTTTCGTCATAAAATTCAAAACACCCTGTGATATTTAACCAAAAGCTTTTCAGGTGATCTTTATGCACACACGCTTCGAATGAAACCAATTTGGCTTCGATAGCTTGATTTGTTCTCGAGTTAGGCTGTACGAAAGAATCCGCACAAACGTACGTACCGATCGGACCGATTACAAGAACTTCCTGATGGGAAGTTAAAAATCAAATTTGCAGATGACGAAAGGTGCAAAAATCACTTCCTACTAACGTACAAACGCGACGCAATGGGCCGTTTTATAGTCCATTTACCGCTACGAAGAGATCGCAAGGTATTGGGAGATTCAAGCAAAATGGCTTTGAAACGCTTCTATACTTTGGAACAAAAATTCGCAAAAAATGAGAGTCTCCGGCAAGAATATTCAAAATTCATGAAGGAATATATTGATCTGGGACACATGGAGGAAGCAACAGGATGTACTATTGAAAAGACGTATTATCTTCCGCATCATGCAGTCCTTTAAACTGAAAGCAATACAACCAAATTGTGGGTTGTATTTTTAATGAGATTAATTCTTTAAAAATAAAACGACTTTTTAGTGGGGCGGTCGGGAACTGAATCCCGGTCGTGACAGCCGTCAATCTGTTCCTCCCTACATTGTTCTTTTATTTGCCAATAGATGTCGCACCATCCAATACATATTTTCTTACACCCAGTTCACAATTCGTTTAAGACATTACAATTTTCTTAACATTACAGCTCGGTCAACCTGACACCATGATCGACTACGATCATGAAGTTATCTACTATTTAGCTTAATTTAATGAATAATACAAATAATAATTAGCCTACTAGCTCGGTTCGTGGCGCTTACTGTTAGCGTCTGCAGCATCCGATCCTTTAATCGCCGACAGCCATTTTCTTATTCTTATTGCCTCTACTACGTTGTTTTTTGGCAATTGTGTCAATTGGCAATTTTCAATGTCTGTGACCACATATCGGTCGTATGGAAGTACTTTCTGTATTACGTAAGGTCCTCGATATTTTTGAACTAACTTTTAATTTGTCCCAATCGATGTATCAATATTTTTGATTACTACAAAATCGCCGACTACGTATAATATACCTTCGCGGGTGCACTGTGTTTTAAGAAGTATTGTTCATTGTACTCCCTTGACCTGATGATAGCATTTGACGCTTTTAACCACTTTCACTGAGATTGCGCTCTTCCAAACGATTTGATTTGACCTGTAGATACTCCGAGAGTTCGTCTACAATACTCCCTCGCTGATCTACCCCGAACAAAAATTTACTAGGGGACTCCTTCGTCGAGCTATGCACACTATTATTAATAGCATATACGACTTACGCTAATTTACCAGACCAATCTGCGTGATCAATGGGTTCAATTAGTTTACTCAACATTGCTTTAATGACCCTATTCACCCGCTCAACTTGACCATTAAGCTGAGGCGAGGCCACCGCGATTTTAATGTGTTCGATATTGTTTTGAGGTAAGTAGTTACCCGATTCCAGTGAAGTGATACACGAACCGCGGTCAGAAATAATACGTCATGGTCGACTGTAATAACTGAAATATTTGTCTAATGATGCGCATACTATTACCATCAATAATAACTAAAATATGCCTACGTTTTGAAATTAAAGAGGGATAACGGCCCGAAGTGGTCTATATAACCTGTATCAAATGGTATAGGATTCTTTGATATGTTGTATATATTATGATCGTTAGATCGAGCCGGCGTCGAGTACATGATAGACTTGACGCAATTTTCTATAAATCCCTCAATTTTATTCCTCATCCATGGAAACCAGTAATGCTTTCTTATCTGATGATAACATTTTTCAACGCCCATGTGTCCTATCTTTTCATGTATAATCCGTATAACATTATCCTGCATTTCAGTAGGAACATAGAGCAATAAACTTTTCGAATTTAATCTGCGGCATACTAACCCATCCTGCAATCATAATGCTCGAGTTCCTTCTTTTCTAACTCTTCTCGTAGCCTTAGGATATCTGGATCTAGGTTTTGTCCAACTAATTTATAAATCTACTTTATCAGCACTGAAAGCGACGACTACTTGGCATCGACTTAAAGCGTCCACGTGGCCCATGGATGCACCACTTCGGTGTTGTGTCGAGTAATTATAATTTTCCAATTCTAATGCCCATCTGGCAATCCTAGGATTCACTTGCTTTTTCCCCAACGTAAGTGTTAGTAAATTGCAATCGGTAACAATCCTAAAAGGTATTTTTTCTAGATATACTCTGAACCGTCGCAGTGAATAAATTATGGCTAAGGTTTCAAGTTCAAAGCTATGGCTTCAGCTGGAGTAGCGGTCTTCGGGAAATATGCAACCGGGTGAAATTTCCCATCATCTTGACGCTGCATTTAAGCCGAACTTTCTTTGTCTGGCTTATAAACTGCCAACGAAGTCTCTTGAACGCCTTAGCACACACCTCCGAAAAGTCATATCTTACCTCCTTACGCATTAATTAATTAAAAGCGGTTTAGCGATCTTCGAAAACGAAGGGACAAAACGGCGGAAATATGAAAACAATCCTAAACACCTTTGTAATTCACTTTGAGTCTTCGGCATCGGGTATTGTTTTATACTCTGTGTGTGTGCATCCGTTGGACGTATTCCATTTGCATTCACTTAATAGCCTAAATACTCGAGTTCGTCATAGCCAAACTTGCATTTATTTTGTCTGAGTTCTAACCGCTTTTCGTAATACTTCAACAATGCTTTCCAAGTGAGATTTGAAATCAGTAGTGGCGATAAGAATATCGTCCAAACAAATAATTAACTTCCCCGCCTCGATCAAATCCTGAAATATTTCGTGAAGAAATCGCTTGAAAACTGCTGGCGCATTTTTCAGCTCAAACGGCATCCTTAAGTACTCGAATTGCCCCTCTGGCGTACCAAAAAAAAAGGTAAATGGCACTGACCCTTCATGCATTGTAACCTGATTGAAACCATCCCTGAAGTCAAGCAGCGTTAACCAACGCTTACCGCCTAACAATTCGATACAATACTCTATTAATTGTAATGGAAAATTATCCCGAACCGTTTACTTGTTTAACACGACTTGTGATGCGTATGGCGACTTACTGTGTTGGATTATTTTTCTGTCCAACATGTCTTTTATTTTCGCGCGTATTTCTCTTCTTTCAAATTCAGATAATGGTCTCGGCGGGCAATGAAAAGGCGTGTCATCTACTAGATTAATTTTCATTTCGTAATTATTAGCCTTACGCGTAATATCTTAGGGGTAAAACTAATTTCGTTCAATTGCTTCGCTGAGTGCTTTCACTTGAAATTTGTCCAACCGTGGGCAAATATCGACCTCTGACGGCGACGCACATAAATCCGTCGTAAAATCCTCAGCCCTAAAATCTTCTACACAGAGCACCTGCTGCGGATCAACAATCAGCGGAATAGAGATATCATTCTAATTCTTTTTTAACGCTATCAGTACTGCGTATAAAACAAGCATTGTAAGTGACAGTATTACTCATAGAGTAATACCCATCTTGTCACAGTCATCATTTAGCGTGGTGTTAGTTGTTAGAAGACATAAACAAATAAAGCCTAACACCATACACAAATTCAAAGTTTAACAAATATCAAAAAAAGAATATATATTTTAATTACAAATGTGAATTATAAAATAAATACAAATATAAACAAGAGTACTGAAAAAATATGTAGCATGCACATTAAGAATTGACACGTCCAATAAGTTTTTGTTTGAGTGCCAGTTTGCATTCGCTTCTATTGACATCCGAGTAACATGTTCGTTGCGTCCGTCAAAAATGTTTAAGTTTCTAAAATTAAAAAACTTTACACTAAAATTGACTTGATTAAGAAGTGGTGGTGCGTCAATATTACCAGCAATAAGCTGATGTAAAAACACAATATCACAGACTTCCCGGCGTTTTTGTAATGAATCAAGGCCGATAAGTAGAAGACGGTCCTTATAAGGTGGAAGACGCAGAGGATCAGTCCATGATAAATGCCGAAGTACGAAACGAACAAAATTGGGTTGAACAGACTCGATACGGTCAATTTGTGTTAAGTAATACGGTGACCACACATTGGATGCATACTCAAGCTGTGGCCTTACAAATGAAGTGTACAGGGTACTTGTTATTAATGGACATGAAAATTCTTTACTCCACCGTTTGATGAAGCCGAGAAGGGTGTTGCTTTTGTTGACTATTTGCTCAATATGAATTGAGAAGTCAAGATTTGGAGCGAATTGTACACCTAAGTCCTTTGTCAGTTTTACTTTAGCCAGCGTAGAACTATTTATGGTGTACACAGAGGAGAGAGGATTAAGTCTTCTCGAAAAGGACATGCTAAAACATTTAGATATGTTTAATGATAAGCAATTATTGAAGCATCATTTTACAAAAGAATTAAGGTCATCCTGTAAAGCGCTGCAGTCGGATAGATTATGGATACACTTAAATATTTTTATATCGTCGGCATAAATTAGAACATTTGAGTTCTTGATCACACTAACAACATCGTTAATGGCTAGAATGAATAAAAGAGGACCAAGGTGGCTACTTCTTCCTACCGTTATAAACATTCGTCATTCTTGCAACACAACGGACTACTCTATCGCTAACAATATTTAAAATGCTCGAGTCAAACGCATCTGTTTCACAAAATGTTCTGTTATTATTTAAAAATTGTTTTTTCTCAGGAAATTTATCTTTTACAAATGTTTTATTAAATTTAGTTAAATGAATGTTGAAAGTTTGTAGGAAACATCGCCCCAAAATCAGCGGTAACATCATTGCATCGTCTGGAAGTACCCAAAGGGTTATTAACTTGATTTGTTTTAAAAATTGAATGTAACATTTTATCGTACCATATGAATGTAGCTTAGTGTGACCAATTCCATAGTACTTTGTCGGTTTCAAAACTTCGGGTTATTTTATGTCATTTGGGACCATTGAGTTCTTGATAAAACTAATCGCGCTACCAGTATCAAAAAGAGAAAAACAATTTGTGAACCTGATGCGTTTGGCTTTACTACTTCTAAAGGCGACACTTACCGTTTGCAAGGCGCCGATGGCACTAGTCAATTCCTCATCACTGTCGGATTTCTCCTCTGCTAGTGCCTTGGTGACTGCAGCAACGATTTGTTGGTGTTTGCGTTGAGCCTTTGGGCAGCTAGGATGGTAGTGTCCCACTTCATTGCATATGAAGCAGGCGTTGACAGGTTTCAGCTGTTTTGTGCAATTGCTCTTGTAGTGGCCAAACTTTGAACAATTATAACATCGGACTTCGGACAACTCTTTTGTCCTGGTACCCATTAGAACGGCGGCGGACTTCGGCTTGCCTGCAGCGGCGGCGTTTCCTCCAGGCTTGACAGCAGACTTTCGCAGAGAACTCAACGTGCGCTTCTCCCGGTATTGATCGAATCGTCCAATAAGCTCGGCAATGGTTCTGGCGTCGTTTACCAACGTAATATTTGCGCTGTCATCATCGAACCCATCTATGATGAAAGTGACTAGCTCCTCCTCTGGCACGGATATTTTTGACGCAAGGGCTCTCATTCCGATGACGAAATCCAAGCTTGACTCGTCTGGTCCCATTCGCTGGCACTCTAGTTGACGATAAACGTCTAGGGATGTAACTTGCCGTCCAAACGTCTGGATCAACACATCCTTCAACTCATCGAAGCTGATAACGCCGACAGTGTTTGCGAGTTCTTTGGCGGTCTCTCCCAGCAATCTGCGCAAACCCATGTACTTGTCTTCGATGGTGAAACCACGTGTCTCAGCGTACATTTCGAATTCCTAAAACCACTTACGGACATCGTATGAGTATTTTCCGCTGAAAGTGTTAAGGGCGTTATCAAGGTGTTCGAAATTTACGCTGCGGTAGACGTGGGCAGCAGTGGCTGATGAAGTCCTCTCCAAAGTCTGAATTTCCTGCTGGACTTCTGCGACTTCTCGTCGCATGCGCAGCACTTTCAGCTCTGCTTTTTATTTTTCGACGTCATTATCTTCTGCGACACTTACTGCGGAACGCTGTGCTTCTTTCTGCGACTGATGTACAGCGGGCTGTCTCACTCCGGATGGTTCCATTGGTGCTGCGGACTGCGGTGTGGTAGGCTGCGCCACGTTTTCAGGTCCATCAGATCCCTCTCCCATAGCGTTGTCGTATATTTCGTTTTCGGTGTGGAAATCATCTTCGACAATAATTTATCTTCGCCTTGTCTCACGTACGTTTGGCATGTTGGTTTAAAATTTTGCCTCGGATTGTACCCCCCATCTGAGATTTAATGAGCTTAATTATTTAAAAATAAAACGACTTTTTAGTGTGGCGGTCGGGAACAGAATCCCGGTCGTGACAGCCGTCAATCTGTTCCTCCCTACATTGTTCTTTTATTCGCCAATAGATGGCGCACCATCCAATACATATGTAGCTTTCCGTTATGGGGGAAAGAGTGCTACGTCTATTTATTCGACTTATCGTGGCAAAGATAATTTTTCCGGCAAATAAAAGAAATCCTCTTCATACGAAGAACTATTACATGAATTTATTCAACAAAGAAAAATAAAACGCACAAAGGCAAAAACACAACTCAACGGTGCAACAGTTCAAACAGAAAACGAATTAAAAAAAAAATGGTTTCGTCTAGTTAAGAAATGAGAATATATTTTTCTCTGTCTATTTGAGGCATTTGCCTCTGTCCGCCACAGGTACTCTCCCCCCAATGACCTTCGATTGCGAAGGGAATGTAACATAACTTGATGTCTTCGAAGTCTTCAAATATGTTTTCAGTTGTATTTCCAGTCGGTTGTCAAAATCATTTTTAGCAAAATATGCTAGTTTAAGTCTGTTTATGTTTACCACTTTCTCCAGACCATCGATTTTAATTTTGAATAGGCATTCAGAGATGCGTTCACGGACTTCATGAGGGCCGGAATAAGGTGGTTCGAGAGGCCTTCTGACTGCATCAACTCTGAGGAATACATGGGAACAAGTGTAAATGTTTTTTAAGATAAACATACGCAATTTTGTGTGATGTGCAGTTGGAGTTGGTCTTAATCCTCTTATGTGTTCGCGGAACTTCTCAAGGAACACATGTGGATTACTGGGCATATCCTCCGTGATGAAAAATTCTCCAGGTACACGCAACCCTGTGCCGTAAACCAAGTCAGCTGGCGAAGCATTTAGGTCTTCTTTGTACGAGGTGCGCAGTCCAAGAAGAACGGTTGGCAGTGCTTCTGGCCTTGGAACATGTGTGTTGCACATAAGGGCTGCCTTGAGTGAGCGGTGCCATTGTTCAATAATGCCATTAGCCTGCGGATGGTATGCAGTTGTACGTA
Organism: Orthonevra nobilis; assembly: GCA_963555765.1. NCBI lineage: Eukaryota > Metazoa > Arthropoda > Insecta > Diptera > Syrphidae > Orthonevra > Orthonevra nobilis. The sequence goes on from OY743227.1 coordinate 30,847,523, forward strand.
TGCGGTCTGCTCCAATCATTCGTGTTAAAGCATTGAAAAGAGCGCTCTCGAATTGGGCTCCCTGGTCGGTTGTGATGGTTAGAGGTGTACCAAACTGAGCTATCCAGTTAGCATAGAAGGCGTCGCAAACGGTGTTGGCTGTCATGTCCTTCAAGGGCACTGCTACTGGCCACCTGGATAATCTATCAATAATTGTTAGACAATACCTTAAATCTTTGACAGTTGGCAGTTCGATGAGATCCACATGTATGTGGTTGAATCGACTGTTGGGCACTTCGATTTTGTTTGGCGTCAACTGATTGTGCCGTTGGATCTTTGAATGTTGGCAATTGAGGCAGTTCCGAGACCATTCGAGAGCGTCTCTTTTGATGCCTGGCCAGAAGTACTTAAGTTTCAGCTGGCGACTTGTAACTCGTCCGCTTGGATGGGACAGACCATGAACAGTGTTGAATGCTTTTTGTCGAAGAGTGGCTGGCAAGTATGGCCGAACCATTCCAGAAGAGATGTCACAGTAAATGACGTTCTGTCCATCGACTGACAAACGCTGCAACTTGAGTGAGTTGGTGTTGGATTTGCTCAGTAGTTGTTGAAGCTCATCATCTTGTTGTGGCTGGTTTTGTATGTTTTCAGCCGACAGGATCGTTGGCATGTCGATTGCGCAGATGCGTGATAGAGCGTCAGCGACGACATTATCTGCTCCCCTAGTGTATGTGATCTCGGTACAAAACTGCGATATGAGGTCGAGCTGTATAAGTTACCTTGGTGAAGCTTTTTCGGCCTTTTGTGCAAATGCATTCGACAACGACTTGTAGTCAGTCTTGATTACGTCCATCCAATATGTGCCGGAAGAACTCAACGGCTGCGAAGATAGCCAGAAGCTCTCTGTCGTAGGTGCTATATTTTGTTTCAGTAGGGCTAAGCTTCCTGGAGAAAAAACCAACAGGTCTCCAGGTGTCACCTTCAAGTTGCTCCAATGTTCCACCAATTGCTGAGGTAGAGGCATCTGTTGACAGCGAGAGTGCTGCGTTCGGTGACAGGAAAGCTGTTCGAACTGCTGAAGCTACGTTTAGTTTGCAGTTAGTCAAGGCTTGTTCACTTTCAGGAGTCCAGTTTACCTTGCGCTTATCATTCTTTTGGGCATCCTTTAGGTAGGTGTTGAGCGGCGCCTGTAGTTCAGCTGCTTTTGGAATGCACTTGCGGTAATAGTTTACTATACCCAAGAAGCGACGAAGGTCAGTGATAGTTTCTGGTTTCGGGTAGGAGAGAATTATCTCGATCCGTTCTGCTGGTGGCTGATACCCGTCCTTGTTGATGGTGTAACCCAGATACGTAAGTTGTTCTTGGGCTAACTGACGCTTGCTGACGTTGATGGCGAGTTTGTGTTCACGCAGTAGGATGAGAACTTGTTGCAGGTGTTGGATGTGTTCCTCAAACGAGTCAGACGCGATTATGAGATCATCGATAAATGTTCCTACGAAGTCCAAGTTCCTGAATATGGTATCCATGTGCCGCTGGAAAGTTTGCGTGGCATTGCGTAAGCCTGGGGGTATACCAAGAAATTCAAAAATACCGAATGGTGTTATTGCAGTCTTGGGTATGTCCTCAGTAGCCATGGGCATCTGATGGTAAGCACGCACCAAGTCTATTGCTGAAAATATCTTTTTTCCGTGCAGCCGTTGGAAAATGTATTCGATGAAGGGCACTGGGTATCGATCAGGAATTGTTTAAGAGTTGAATCGTCTGTAATCGCCAGTTGTACGCCAGCCTCCAAGCTTCTTAGGAACCATATGAATTGGGCTGGCCCATTGGCTGCTAGAAGGTCGGATGACGTTGTGATGCAGCAAGAAGTTGATGTCGTCTTTAGCCACCTGAAGTTTTTCACCAGCTAACCGGCGCACGCGTTCCACAACGGGTGGACCAGTAGTTAAAATGTGGTGGGAGACAGTCGCTCTGGCGTCAGCAGTTGGTGTGATGGGCGGCATGGTGACGTCAAAAAAACTCGTGCAACAGTTTCGCAATTTGTGGCTGAAGGTTAGCAAGCGACTGCTTGTTGAGAGTGGCAATGTTGTATTCGATCGTTGCTACAACTTTGCCGTTAGCAGCAATGGCAGTGAGAGGGTCAACGAGGCGATTCCGTTTAAGGTCGATGAGCAACCCAAAAGTGCACTATAAAGTCGGCTCCAATTATTGGCGATTTAACATCGGCAATGGTGAAAGACCATTTGAATGCACGGCGTAGACCCAGGCTGATTGTTAGAATTTTGTATCCGCATGTCCCGATTGGCGATGAGTTTGCTGCGAATAATTTAAAGGACGTTGGTTGAAATGCTTGTTTGAAAGCTGTTCGTGGAAGCACTGAAATAACAGAGCCAGAGTCAATGAGGAACTTCGGATGCGAAGCGTTATCGTAAAGGTGTAGGCGGAATTCTGATGTGGAAGTTCTGTGATCGCTTCCTCCAACAGCCTCCACAGGCGACAGCTCATTTAGTTTCCCGGATTGGTGGCTGCGAGTTTGTAGTTGCATGGCTGCAAACAGCGCTGAGCCTTGTCACCAAACCTGTGGTGGTAGCAGCACGCCTTGTTAGAACTTTGCGACTGCGACCGTGAACGTGAGCGAGAGTTTTTTGGCTTTCTGCCTCGTAATTTGCCGGCGATCTCACGAAATGAGATCGACACCTGTGCTAGCGAGTTCTCAACGCTGGTTACTCTTTGTTCCAAGATCTTCGAGTGGCTGCTTTGATGTGGCTTGCGGCTGTCATCTGTGGAAGTAGCCATGCTGTTGTGCTCCATTAAACTGTCGGCGACGTCTGCAAGTTGGTCGAGAGTGGCTCCACGAACAGCCTTCAAAATCTTGCAAACTGTTTCTGGCAGGAGTCCAAGCCATTTGGTGCGAAGAAGGTCCTCGGTTGCTCGATTTCCACTCTGAGACCTCATGATGCGTAGGAGTTGCGAGGGCTTCTTGTCTCCAAGTTTCAATTCGGTGAGAAGCTTGTGTAGCTGCCGTTCGACTGACTCAGAAAATCTTTTAATAAGATTATCTCGTAGGCAGATGAATTTGTCCTTTTCAGGCGGACTGTGAACAATGTCGGATACCTCTTCAAGGACATCAGCGTCGAGAGCTGCAACAACTGCGTAATACTTGCTCGTGTCTTGCCGAATGTGTCTTGTGCGGAATTGGGCGTCGATTTGTATGAACCAAAGTTCTGGATCGGCTTTCCAGAACGGAGGAAGTTTAAAATTAGCGAGTGCCGCAATGTTGTCTACCCCGGCTTGAGCCAGGTTTGGCAGCGGAGCGGGCTCTTGCTCCTCATGGTTGCGCGCCGGAGAGTTGGGACGTGACATTTAGAAAGAAATTAATTGCAAAGAATGTTACCAACGAACGTTGCCACGAGAAATCACGTCGGGGTCACCAATTGTAGCTTTCCGTTGTGGGGGAAAGAGTGCTACGTCTATTTATTCGACTTATCGTGGCAAAGATAATTTTTTCCGGCAAATAAAAGAAATCCTCTTCATACGAAAAACTATAACATGAATTTATTCAACAAAGAAAAATAAAACGCACAAAGGCAAAAACACAACTTAACGGTGCAACAGTTCAAACAGAAAACGAATTAAAAAGAAAATGGTTTCTTTTAGTTAAGAAATGAGAATATAGTTTTCTCTGTCTATTTGAGGCATTTGCCTCTGTCCGCCACACATATTTTCTTACACCCAGTTAACAATTCGTTTAAGACATCACAATTTTCTTAACATTACATATTTGACGCTTGAGCAGCAACTACCTCTGGTGAGTCCCTGAACAGCATAATGATGGCAGGTCCTGAGGTTCAAAAGGATTTGTTCCTCCTGCTTCTTCGATGGAGGTCATTTAAAATCGTATTCACTGCTGATATCGAGAAGATGTATCGGCAGATATAAGTTAGTGAGGATGATCGCAATTTGCAGCGGATTTGTTGGAGAACTGATCTTAGCAAGCCCGTCAAGGAATATAGACTCAATACTGTCGCTTACGGTACAGCTTTGGCACCGTACTTAGCTATTAAGAATTTGTGTCAGTTAGCTGAGAACGAAAAGCAGAGATGTCCACAAGCAAGCAAAACTGTGATGGACGGATTCTACGTGGATGACTGTCTGGGTGGTGCGAATTCAATAGAAGAGTGCCGAAGGCTTCAACAAGAATTGACGCAAATGCTGCAAGGTGGTGGACTTCACTTACGAAAATGGACATCAAATCGTCCGGAGATTGTAAGGGAGTTGCCCAGAGAAGAGGTTGAAATGGAGCTAGACCATGACTTTGAAAATGAAACAACATTCAAAGTCTTAGGCATAAAATGGTGTCGGATCTTCGATCCGTTTGGATGGTTATCGCCAGTTACTATAGAGGCAAAGATAATTATTCAACGTCTTTGGATTTTGGCCATTGGTTGGGATGAAAAGGTCACAGAGAAACTTCAAGAGGAATGGAGTGACTTCAAGACAAGGCTATCATCGCTGGAAGGGGTCAGAATTCCGAGATGGAGACAGCGAAATGAAGGATCTCAAGTTGAGTTACACAGATTCGCAGATGCAGCCGAATCAGCATATGCTGCAGTTGTGTATCTCAAGGTTTATAATTGTGACACTACTACAATCAGCCTTATCGCATCAAAGACAAAGGTGGCACCAGTGAAGCAGGTATCATTGGCAAGACTAGAGTTATGTGCAGCAGCACTTCTTACAAAGTTTATGAAGAACATCAAGGAGGGAGCAGATATGGAATACAACCGAATTTACGCATGGTCAGATTCTACCATCGTACTGAACTGGTTAAAACAACATCCAATGAAATGGAACACATTTGTCGCCAACGGAGTGTCTTATGTACAACAACATTTTATAGGACAATGGAGGTTTGTGTGTTTGAACCCAGCTGACATTCCACCTAGAGGATCATTCGGAGATACTCTCGCTGAAAATTTAACTTTGTGGCATGGACCAGACTGGTTAAAGAAGGATGAAAAACATTGGCCAGCCGACAAATCAATGACGGAAATCCAAGAATTATCAGAAGTCCGAAAGATACACGCTTGCTTGTCAGTGGACAACAGCAATCCTTCATGCAAGGATGAAATTTTCTTCGTTTACAAAACTACAGCGAATAAGCGCATATTGCTTGCAATTTCAAAACAACTGTAAAAGGAGTCCCAGACGTGAAGAGCGTAAAGTTGGCGAGTTATGATTAGAAAAACTTTTAGATGCAGAAAAAGCACTGATAAGGAGAGCTCAACAATATTTCTCTGACGATTTGACGAACCTCATGGCAACCAGTACTCTGAAATCGAAAGCAAAATATCTTCGCTGAACCCGTTTATCGACTCTAAAGGAATATTACGAGTGGGTGGACGTTTAAAACACGCAAACTTTCGAGGTGTTAAGTCACATAAGGCTTACAAAGCACTTTTCGTTTGTATGGCAACAAAGGCAGTGCACATTGAACTTACATCTGACCTAACAACGGACGGATTTATGGTGGCATTGCGACTCATGATCAGCAGAAGAGGATCTGTGTATCACATGTAGGTATAGTGATAATGGAACCAACTTCATCGGAGCCAAAAACATTATTGACGCATTGCAAATCAACTTAACGAACAGTGGGATACAGTGGCATCTCATACCACCTGGAGCTCCACACTTTGGTGGACTCTGGGAGGCCGGAGTTCAATCCGCGAAGTATCATTTGAACAGAGTCATTGGAGAGCAGAAATCAACTTACTATTCTGGTTCAAGTAGAGGGATGTTTAAACTCCAGACCACTCTGTGCGTTAACAGACAATATTGAGGAGGATGCATTAACACCAGGCCATTTTATTGTGCGAGAACCATTGCTGGCCGCACAACAGAATTTCATTTTGGATATGTCGGAGAGTGGTGGAAGCTAATTCAAAAACTGAAAAGACTTGTGCAAACGACAGTATGTGGAGTACTTATCAAAGATCCAACAAAGATACAAATGGATGCATTTAACAAGAAATATTGAGGTCGGACAATTGGTACTGCTGAAAGGTGAACTTATTTCACCATCAAAATGGCCTTTGGGAAAAATTGTGGAAGTGCATTGTGGAGCTGATGGGTTGACCAGAGTAGTGACAGTTAAAACAGAAAATGGATTATTGAAACGACTAATAACCAAGGTGTGTCCGCTTCCCAACGAAGAAAACTCAATGAAGCCTCAGGAGAAAGAAGATAAATTGAAGGTGAAGCAGTCTACGATTTCAACATTGAACCAGAGAAATACGAAACCACCAGGCATGTTCTCTATTGCTCTTGCAGTCCTTTCGATTCTTGCATTAGATACGCCGGGATCTGCACGATACACAATAACCAACCCGGAGGCTGGAATATTTGTGGAAAAATTTGGAACAGCCACAATTCAACGGGGCGTTCTTCGCACCAGCATTCGATACCCGATGCTAGATCTAATACGTGATCAATCAAACGTTAATATGACAAGAGATCAATTGATTGAACTGTGCAGAAGGGCAAGATCTGTGTCAGTGCGAAGAATTGCGGAATCACTTGCATGAAGAATGGAAAAACTTATTCTCGATTTCCAAGAGGCTTGAAATAACACCACACAAAAGACAAAAACGTGGAATACTAGGAACAATCCTTACTTCAATATTTGGAGTCAATGAAGAAGTTTACCAGGATATCGAAGCTCTTGACAAAAATCAGAGGGCTCTTATAAAAGGTAATCAAAACAACACCAATTTATTGCTGTCGACAGTTGCAAGCGTGAACGACACAGAAGCGAGAATCGACAAGAAAACAAACGTCTTAATGCTGGTTTAGAAGTGATCAACAAAATGGAAAACTGGTACAAATTTGTTGATGAGAATAAGATAAATATAAACGTGACGAACGCATATTTGATAGCGCTTAATCGAAACAAAATACAACAAGCTTCTAAATGCATATGTATCTCAAACGTAGCCATTTATTGGAATGCATGAAAAAGATGAAAAAGATCATCCACGAGTGTTCTGAGAAGCTTGGTCCCAACATGACAATTCTACCAAATCCAATGGACAAATTGGAATTCTCATCAAATTCATCAGAGATCTAAATAACGGGATATTTTATGATTATAGGTGCCAACGTATATGAGCTGATTAAGATCAACACTTTTCCTGAAAAAATCGATGTGCAAGCATTCCGAGAAGTGCAGATACAGCAAGCGGTACTTGGAGTCAATTATTATCTTCAACGATATTTCGAAATACCTTTGAAAGATATTATTGGGGCTCCAACCATCAATGAAACAACCTTTATTCTTCGACCGTCAATATTTCAAAGTATTGGCCAGAGCGAGGATTGTATTGTTCAACAGCTGCACCGGAAACTGTCCTTCAAACAAAACATCAAAAATAAGGCACACAATATGGAAAGAATTATGGACTCAAAACACATGGATGTTCATAACACCTAAAGAAACAACAATATTTGTAAACCGTGGACTAGAACGTGAAGAGGTAGTTCTTAATGAAACGGGCATTATTCATATCTTACCAGACTGCGTCATCCAATCCAATTACATACGATTGGAAAGAAGGGAACTCAAGGAATCAAGAGTTGTGATGCACTTAACAAATCAATTGCTAATATGAACACAACAATATCGACATATGTTTCAGTTTATTTTGCGAATGAAACCGTCATCCCGCTTAGTAAGGATATAGGGGAAAGTGGTCACCCTTCGTACATGGGGAGCATTCGTACAGTAAGCATGATAGAAAAACTAAAGGGCGCATATGCATGCATTTGCTTGGGTGGATAGATAAATGGGGCGCCATGTTACTGGACGAATATCAAACCAGTCGCGCCACTCTGAGTGAATTGACAAGACGCAACGTGTTTTCGCGCGTTGTGAATAAATTTTTTTACCGAAGTTTACGATCACATTGTAAGCGGATATTTTATGTTTTTTACAAAATAGCGATGCTGAAATCATGTTTACATTGTTCATTTTGAGCTCGCAAATAAGCTTGCGGGAGAGCTCTACATCGCCATTTGATTTCGAACCTGATGAAGATGCAAATTATTGCAATACCTATTCAATTCTTGATGAATTGTTTTATTTTAGTGAAGTTTGAAAAGAAAACTTCTGTTGTTAATTACGTGGGAAAAGTCCTCAGTCATTATTCGCGTACAGAGCTGAAAATATCTTATCTTCGGAAGAAATCGGAATCATCATGGTCATTCGTTTTCCCTGATATAGAAGACATATACAATTTGTACATCAATGACCTCGCCATGATCCTTCCTGATCCTCAACCATGGTCGCATTGTACAGCTAGATTGTCTAGACTTTTTACTTTTGTATTTAATTTAAGTAATTTTAATGTGCAATAACTTCTTAAGTAATCACCAAATGTTTAATTATTTACTTGAACTTTAAATTCTCAAATACTACTTACAGAGATTTCATTTAGACTGATTGTTAGTTACCAATAAGTGCACTAAGTGGTAAAGATTTTTAATTTGTGTTATTTTCTACGAGAAAAATGTAAGTTAACTATGAGTCAAGCTCAATATTATGAAATTTGTTTTAGATTAATACATATTTCTTCTGACTAAATAAAAGTTTCTAAGCTTAACAAACTTTTTTAATTACCCTGTATGAATCCACCCCATGGTGTACGAAAGTACCACATCTGCTGTACGAAAGTACCCCACATGTGGGGTGCGTTCGTACAAATATCTTATCCTGGAAAAATCGCTATAATTTTATAACCTTGTATCGTAATAGTTTCATACTTTTCTGTAATTAACTACAATATATATATTACACTAAGGTGCATTAACTAGAGAATTTGGTCAGTTAATCATGAAGTAAAAAGCGAAAATGTAAAAAGCGTACGAAGGGTAACCACTTTCCCCTAACGGATATCTGAAATCTAAGCCACCAAGAAAACATTGAAGCGCTCAAACGGCTACATGACGAAAATTGGAAAACCATCAAAAAACATCAGTATGGGGCATTTGGATTTTGTATTTCAATTATTGTTGCAGAAATTTTTGTGATCTTCTTATTGGCTGTAATCCCCAAATTCGGCAAGTGCCCAACCAAAAGATCCCAAGACATTGAACTAAGTGACGGCATAAGCAGACCGAGTCCACGGTTTAGGATGAACTGGAAAACTGGAAAAAAGAACCTTAATAAATTATTTCACTCACTGCTGTTAATCAATCGAACCAAGCCTTTTCTTTTTTACCTAATGTGAGGCTGCATTAGGCGATAAGATTTTAAGTAGAAAGTAAAAGTTTCTAAGGAGTAGAACTTTACAATGTTAATTTCAAGATCTTCGGTACATACCTATCAAACATATACTTCTAAAAAAACCGTTGATACAAAAATAATAAATACATTTCCTACTTACAGTATTCCGTAATAAATTTCTCGAAATTAAAAATAATAAGTGTTGTAATTCAAAAAGTTGATATGCTTTCTGCACTGACTCTCTGTCATGTATATTGAATATTTCCAGTAATGAGTATAATACTTCTGAAATAAGAAGAATCTTAAGTGAGCTATCTCAAGAAATTAAACTTATTTGGATACCTAGTGTGCAAATGTGGATGAACATACAATTCGTTTCCAATATATAAAACTACAACAATGAAACAACTCTGAAAAGTAAAACGGACGGATCCAAAATCATTCGCTTAAGCTTACCCATCAGCATTACATCAATAAAAAAAATTCCTCACAGGGCTTTTACTGCAACCGATATCAATGCCTTACACGATTAATTAATGCATCCATTTTTAAAACCCTTAAAAAAAAACATGTTCTCAGATAATAAACCAACTCAATTTGTCTCTGAACCAACAACAGAAAATATCGAAACCTGCATCAATTTCCTCAGCAAATCAAAATTACGAGACCAAATATAAAATAATTATTAATATCAGCTGAAGACCTTATTATGCTTGCAAGCAATTTTAATTGTTCGTTAGGTCTGTAAAAAAATTAATAAATAAAACTTAAACAATTACGAGCTAGCCCAAATTAAAACAAAATAAACTACTAGTTTGTATATAAAACTTAATATTTTCCTTTGTGGTGAAAGAATAGTACAAATACGAAAAAAATCCATCTTGATTTATTTATTATATAAGAAGCAAAAGAATACCATTTAATTAATATTAAAAAAGATTATTATTTTGCTCCTTAAAACTCATTTCTACTAGCTTTTGTTTTCCCATCGAAGAATAATTCTATGTAACGACTTCCAATCTGTTCCATGTGTTTTTTCATTGCAATTTGGGCATCGTCATAAGAATAAAAAAATGCATCTGCACTGCCACTGTGAAGACCTTTGCTATTGAAAATAATATTAACATCAGATGGACGAATTGGGTAAAAAAACTGAAAAAAAAAGAGAAAATTAATAAGTTTCCATTAAGAAATTCAATTTAAACATACTTCAAACACTTCTTTTTCGAACGTATTATATGGAAGTCCACGCATGTGAACACAAAAAACATTGCTATCGGCAGAAGTATCATTGTTGTTTCTAAAATTGAAGGTTCCTGGATCAAAGTTAATTTTATTTCCCAAAAAAAATCTATTCGTGCTTCTGTCGAAATCATTGTTGGAGTTGTTATTGTCACTGCCTGTATAAAGATATAAGTTGAAGATTTATATAAATAAAAGCTTTTAAATAATGTTCCACAGATTCTTATTAAAAATACCATTTACGAATTCAGTATTGGCATCAAATGTCTGACCGTCATCTGCAACTTGTCGCCTCATGTGTTTATGTAAACCAGAATTCCAAATCAGATCTTTGTTAAATTTTCTGTCACGATCTTTATAGCTGGTGGGGTTATTTGCCAGTGAAAATTTTTTATTATTTCCAGGCCCGTCCATATTACCACCAGTATCATTTTGATTATATCCTCCTTGACAATTGTATATCCCAGGTCCACGAAGACTCAATCCATTTCCGGAATTGCATGCTCCCATTTCATTGGGATTATCGCCACCAAATCCTAAAAATTCGGAATAGATAAAAATGTTTAGAAATAATAGGATAGTTCCTGAAAAATTGAATATTTTCTACATAGTAAGTATGTATGAGTGAATTGATATCTAAAATTGTATAAAAAAATAATATTGTCCCTTGAGGAATTTGTCAACTAACAAAAATATCCACAGGTAAGTGAATGAAAAGACTGGCAATTTATTAACCTGATTTTGATTATAATACAGTTATTGAATGCTGTCACCGGATCTCCTAAAACGCGCAAAGTTGCTCGTTCTATTGATTCTTTTTGTTTTTCTCAAATGTCAGCCATTTTCGACATTCAATAAAGTTTTTTTGTCTACTCGAAAAATCGACACGTGTTTTTTCTTGTCCCGATTACAGCAGCTTAGTTGGATCACGTCAATCACGGATGTATGAAAATCGCATTGACTTCCTCGCGATTGTAAAAGAAAAATTGACAGTGGTTCGAGATACAAAAAAAATAATCGTCTACAATCAATATTGATCAAGCGGACAACGGTTCATTGACAATAAAAATTACATAGACGGCTATTGCACACTGCATGTTTTGCTAGATTCAAATGAGTGCAAAAGAAAGAGAAGATGAAACAGCGACAACATAGCCTGGACAAACACGGGTAGGATTTTCCTTGCGTGTCTTTGACGTTTCCTTAGACGGCTATTACACGCAGCATAGTTGCGTTGTGCAATTCTCGGTGATTTTCTTTTGAAATCTCATTCCGAGCTGCGCACGTTATTACACGAAAGATTTTTTGATGCGCTGGAGCTGCGCGTTATTTTGACAGTTTTCTTATATTTTTTAATCGCTGTTCGCAGATGAAGAACTTGTTGATGAAATTTTATATATTTATAATGATGCTTTTAAGACAGGGAATGAAAAGAAAAAACAAAGATTTAGGATAAAATCATAGGGGAAACATCGACATGTCCAGGGATCATTCAATTTCGTTGCAAATGAACTGAAAGTGAATGATAAACTATCTTTCAACTATTTTCAGTGTTTACTTTAACCATCAACTTTTTTTATTTATTTATTTTTACGCCAAATTCAAAATTAACATCTATTTTTTAACACGTAGGCAAAGCATATCTCAAAAAATAAAGAAGAGGGAGATAAGGAAACGTCAAAAACATGCAAGGAAAATCGTACCCGTGCATGCCCGGGCTATGTTATCGCTGTTTCACCTTCCCTCTCTTTTGCACTCATTTGAATCTTGCAAAACATGCAGTGTGTAATAGCGGTCTTATATCCTTCTTCTTTATTTTTCGAATTTGCTTTATTTATACTTCTCACTCTTAGAATACACAGCAGATTTGCTTTGCCTACGTTCCAAATTTTATTTAATTAATCAATTGAATTTGGCGTGAAACTAAATAAATAAATAAATAAAGTTGATGGTTAAAGTAAACAATGACAATTTCTGAAAGATAGTTTATCATTCACTTTCAGTGCATTTGTAATGAAATTAAATGATCCCAGGACATGTCGATGTTTCCTCTATGATTTAATCGTAGGTATTTGTTTTTTCTTTTCATTCCCTCTCCCAAAAGCATCAAAATAAATATATAAAATTTCATCAACAAGTTCTTCATATGCGGACAGCGATCAAAAAATGAAAGATAACTGTCAAAATAACGCGCAGCTCTGGCGCATCAAAAAATCTTCGTGTAATAACGTGCGCAGCTCGGAATGACATTTCAAAAGAAAATCACAGAAATTTGCATAGCGCAACTATGCTGTGTGTAATAGCCATCATAGCTATAGGAAAATTAGCAAATATGTTTATCTCAAAATGAAAATAACTGAGAGTCGATTCGGTTATGGCAGCGACAATGAGATCAGGTAACGTGTGTGGCTTCCTTTTGTGAGATTGCCTAAATCAAATTGCACCAGGCGCGGTAACAAGTGTTTTGCCGCTGGATGTAGTCTTTTGTTAAAGGCAGTAATAATTCGAATTTTTGTTCCCTCATTCTTATAAACTTGTTAAAAGAATTCAATTCTTTCGTTACCAACGAATATGATCCTTTTTTCTTTATTTCTTCTGCCGGGATTAAACCACCGCGTTTTTTTTTTAATTGACTCACAAAAATTTTCCAATTCCAACACGACTTGTCAAAAGCTGGATGGGTGGACTCAATCAAATCAATCAACATTTAATTATTTGTGTATATTTAAATTAAAAAAAAATTGTGCATCAATAAAAGTAATAACCTCTCAGATATTAAAGCCTCAATGAAGTGACATTTTGAAAGCATTACATTTTACTTCATTACGACAAGCCACAGATTTCATCATGTTGGCTCATTAAGACAATCTCTTTTATCAAGCGAAAAAACACGGTAACCTCGCGGAAGCATTTCTTCAGTAAGGAGACGCACAAAATAAATGCTCTTTCGGCATTAAAAATACCAGTCCAATCGTTGGATACTCTTTTAATTTATGTATGGTAAAAAAAAAAACTAATGGCGAAAATAAAGCGTTATGGGTCGTGAAAGGCGTGTTTTTACTGCAATATCTCCAGTATATTTTTTACTGCAATAGCTCCGGTGTATTTTAAGTGCAACAAAAAACATTATTTGTATCAATGTCCACATATCCGGGATCTCACGGCACATGCTTGGTTTGAATTTGTCCAAATTCTCCAATTGCAAAGGTGGCGGTCTTAAACACAACACAATGCTCCATGTCGACCGTAGTGACCGTCCTTCCATAAATACACGAAGCAAAGCTGAGCGTTTTGCAAAGCATTGACATTGAAGCGCTACTAAAACATTTTTTTGAGCATGAGGAGCATTGAATAGATAACGAGGTAGGTGCTTCAAATGATGATCACTTTATATCAACGAGTTCGATAATTCAGGCGGATCAGCTCTTAAACTCTTAACCGTCGCTTGAATATCGATTTGCTAAAAATCTGATACTAAAATGTAATTTTATTAACTTTATGCGCGAAGGCGAACGGTTAGGTCACATAGCACACGTGCATCCAAACGACCTCTAACAAATCGAAACCCGATAGCGTTCCGACTAAGCTACGGGTCATTTTTAACGCGTCGTCCAAATCTACAAATGGTTTCTCGTTAAAAGAATATTTTCTTGCCGACTACCCAGAACAGATTTTCCAATATTCTCGTTGCTGAGTTTAAGAATTTCTCATAAGTAATTTAGGCTAATGAGATTCATTAGTAATTTAGACTGTCTGGATCCCGGTAGATTTCTCTAGTGGACAATACTCAGCTTGCTTTCCCACTTTTTGGTCAGACCTGTGGTTGTAGTCCAGCTTACGACACAGATAGGTCCCGGACCAGTGAACGCGGTTTTTAAACCAGCCCTGGCTAGTTTGTCCCATCCCAATCTATATTATTTACATTGGGCTAAAGATTGTAAGGCTCGTAGCAGCTTTTGACTCATTTTGATTTCATAAGATTGGATGACGAGTGAGTTTCCACTTTGGCATCAACAAGACGTGTTTTTTGCTCGTGTCGTGTTTTTTTTTCACTTTGCTTGTCTAAATTATTAATTCTGTGGCTTCGACGTATTGTTCATTCGGACTCATTCAAATGGACTGTAAAGTTTTAAAGTGAATTAAATTCTGATATTTCTGAGTTTAACACCAAACGGGTTTTTACATATTTATATTTCTCACTCAAAAGTTTCATGCTCTCACGGTCATTTGAAATTAATATCAGAGTGCATAGAATTGTTTTTTGTATTTGCTTATATATGTGCTGCCATCTACCTACCTAAAGAAGAAGCTTAAGATAATACAGTCAAGTACACTGCAATAAAGACAGTTTTATTTGGTTAAATTTTAATTTTACTTTTTAAATCAACTTGACTTTTTAAATCAACTATGACTTGTTTAAAGTGTGTAACGAACAAACATCATTTAAATGTTTTGGAAAACAAAATTAAATTATTAACCGACGCATGTTATGATATACATGAGTATTTCAAAAAAATTCTACCTGCTTTTTCGAATAATAATCAGACAATGGAAACCAGTGGCAATTTAACAAAAAAAAAATTAAGAAGCAAAGAAAAAATTAACTCCTAACAGAATTATTCCTCGATCTTTCGATCGCATTACTCGTGCCCTTGGTATCAAAAAGCAAGAAAGCAGCCAGCTCAATTTCTAAATCGTCTTCTTCGCTGCCCTCAATTCCATCACCAACACTTACTGCGCCAATAAATAATCCCTCAACAATGGCATCACCTTCGGATCCATCAGCATCGATGTCCACCTCAACTTTACCTGCGCCGCCATTGGAGTCAACAATTCCAATTCTGTCTAAATCGTCTTCGTCAAGTTCGTCCTCACAACATATGTCGTCTTTGCGTTCCAGCCTCATCAGAAATTTTACCTACGGCTACATGCGAGCTCATACTTAAAGCTGCTCAGCGTTTCAAATGTATTTTTTTGTCCAATTTTGACCCGAACACTAGTTGCGATGCTATTTCATCCTACATCAAATCGTCCTACAGTGACGCAAAATTTAAAATTGAGTAACTGCCGACAAAAAGCAATGAATATGCTTCTTTCAAAGTGTTCGTATCACAAGAACTTTTTGAGTTCCTACTTGACAATAAATTTTGGCTTGACGATATTCTTGTTCATGAATTCATCAATAGGAAATCCTTTGGACGTTATCCTTTTCACAAGAACTTGACAGGACAAATCAACCGTCGCCATCAATAGAAATCTTTTACCAAAATGTAAGAGGTTTACGGACAAAAACGAAAGATTTTTATTTTAATACTTTGAACTGCTCACACGATATCATACTATATATCTCCTTTGGCACTACTAAAGCGTATTGAGCGTGCTTCCCAAATCCTTAAGAAATCTGGCAACTTATTTCATGGCATAACTGTCTCATCTATTTTATCAAACTTTACACTCAACCTCACCTCCCGAACCATTACAAGGCAACACACTCTCACATTTGCCCTGTGCCTTCATTATCCTATTTTGTTTACTTCCGACGTAGTCATCATCTTCACTTCAATCATCGTGTCGTGTTAATGTTTTTTCAATTTAAACTTAAAAACTTATTCTTTTTAAATACAGTCATTACAAAAAAAATAACAGAGTGATTAGCTTGGATTAAATTCTAAAAATAATTTCATACGAGATATCATAGTTCCTATCTATAATAGCATAGTAAAAAAATACGTTACCATTACGAGCTAGAAATGAAGTGTTTCGTTAAGTTGTTATGTTGTTGCAGCTGCTACACTACCAAGTATTGACTTTAAAGATATTAGAAAGATCAAAAATCCAGGCACAAGCATAGTAAAGATGACAACCCGATCAGAGGCAAAGATAAACCCAGAAAGTTTGACCAAAGAAAATAATTAAATAAAAATAATCTAATTAAACCAGATGTTTCGTAAACTCTTAACGCATTCAAGTTGCGCAAGTACCAACGTTTGTTATTTGACCTGAATATGGATTCACCAAGATGTAAGGTTTCATTGAAAAAACGATCGTTGTTTTATTTAAGTACTATGTTCGATTTTATTGTTAATGAAAAACTGAATTTAGATTAAGTTATCTCAATGCTTGAAAACGAAGCTGGCAATATTGTTAATACAAATGAAATTGTTAATTGACAATATATTTAAAAAGTAGGTGTGAGCTCAAACCAGTAGCCAGAAACATTTTAACAACTATTTATACAGGGCTAGAAAAAAAATCACTTCAATCAATGACGAAGATGAAAAGCTACAACAACTCGCAAGATCTCACAATGAACCAGTTTGTGGTGGATATTGTCGTACAACTAGGTTGATAGCTAAACTTCGAAGTAATTATTATTGGAAATTTAACGATACGTGTATTGAGCGGTTCATCAGCGAGACAGGGGAAGAAACGCTTGGGCTACTTTGTGACACCAAATGGGATTGTTCAAAATTTTCCATAGCAACTCTGGCCATTGGATCATTCATAACCAAAAGGGAAGGATTTTTGGATATATCTCACATTTTCGATCCTTAAGGTTGTTTCTCATCGATCGTTGTTAAATGAAGATTTTCATCAAACGCATTTGGATCTGAGCACGGGTTGAAGAATGGAGAGTGTTTCGATGTGAAGGAAGATCTAGGTTCCTGGAAGGATAAAAATATTCCAAGATGGTTGCGATCTTTGCGCGGGTTTGCTGATGCGTCGGAATCAGCATACGCCGCTGCGGTATATTCCCAAGTGGTAGCAGCACTTTTCAAACTTGAATCTTTGAACATGATGTGGCAATAACATTTTCGAAATTTCCTTCTTCGGGGTATGTCCCGACGGTAAGGAACCTTTTGTGTGTCTATCGCGAGTGCGTGGGACATGTGGATCACATATATCAGAACTTTTAATCAACCAATTTTTTCTAGAACATGACTTCAAAATCTTTGACGTAACCAGCTGATGGAATTAGGTTAGATTTTATAACTGTTTACAAGACTACGGCAAGAATAACTCATTCACCCAAATGATCACCCAACCAAATGATATTGTACGTTTATACACATTTGCGTAAGAATAAATAATGCGTGGAATTCGAAGAGGTTGGTACAGTATGCAATTCTGGCATTTATAGCCTGTGCATTCTTTATTCTTTTTTTCTTACTTCCGACGTATTCGTCATCTACACTTCATTCATCGTGTCGTGTTTCTAATTTTTCCAATTAAATCTTTTAGTCAACTTTTATTTTTCGCTTAGACTAAATTCTACAGGTTATGGGCACATGTGCGCCTGTAGCGATATAAAACAAAAAAATAATAACATACGATAGCGTAGGTTAAAGCGCCACTTGCAGCAGAAATAAAAAATATGACTGAAATGTCGGATAGAGCACCTCGAGCTTTTATTCGAAGACAACTGCGAAACTTGCTGGAAGCGCTCATAACCGAAAACGAGCTATGGGAGTCCGTAAGCGGGGATATCGCATATAGCGATATTAGAGTTGAAGGAAAGTGAAGCTGCTCAAACAATTAATGCTGCAGAGGTTAGATGATGGATGGATCTGTTGGAAGTGGTGGTAATCTTCGATTCACAAATGGAAAGGGATCGCTAAAAGCCGGAAGCATCAAGTGTGGCACATTCGGAAAAAAAGCCAACGAGTGTCCGACGAAGAAATTTGAATTCGAAGGGTCAAGACACTCAAAACCGTGCCATCAGACGTAGTTGGTTCTCTTAGAGTGGAATCTTCTGGAATATTCTTTTGCAACAGAAGAGTGGTGTTTTTGAGCTACTTAAGATGTATGTTTTGAAAACTCGAAGAAAGCCAAATATGAACCTGTCAAGAAACTGTTTTAAAAATTCCTTGTATTATGCTTTACGCCAACCATTGAAAGCCTTGAACAACCGTTACATTATTCCAAAAGTCAAATTCGGCAAAATTTCAGTAATGGTGGGGTGTATTTCGAGCAAAGGAGTTGGAGATTTAGCTTTTATATGTAACACCATGGAAGCGTAACAGTATTTGAATTTTTTGAAGACGAAGAAGAAGTGGCCAAAAGACACCCAAAAAGCCCATAAATGCAATAAAGGAAGAATGGAATAAAATTCAAAGCGATCACGATGTGCTGAATGAGATTCATTCAATGAAAAGAAGGCAACAAGCCGTGATAGACGCAGGTGGTAAAACAAAATAATAATGTAAAACATGTAGATTTATAAATATGTAAAATTTGTAAAAGATATTGTGTAAAAACTATTTCTTGACAGGCTCATTATTGGCTTTTCTCGTTTCTTTTGTTTATTTCTTTGAAAATGTTCTTTTTTTTTTTTCTTGTTCGTTAGTTGATACAGTAACGAAATAAAAAATATTAAAAAAATTAAGTAAAACATTAAAAAAGGTATTCTTTTCACATGGAAAAGATACAGATTATGCTCTTTTGCCTTTTCAAAACAATTACTAGACAGACTATATGTATACCAGAATATCTAACCTGTTCTGAGAACCTGCGGTATATTTAGGATATCTCGATGAATTAATAATGAATTTTAAAAAAAAATACATAATGCTATATGGTAAACCTAGTGTTTTTTTGGGTTTCAAACAGTGAAGTTTGAGGTTAACGGTAAATGTGCTGGCAAAATTTTAAAGAAACATACTGGAAATTAAGAAAGACACTTGAAAGTAGGGTATTCAGATTTATATTTCGAGTACACTAAACAAAAAAGTTATTTAAAATTTCAAAATTAAAGCATGAAAACTATGTTATCTAAGGAAGTGAATAAAAAAATATTGAGTTAATTCACACAGTATAAACGACCGGATTATTGTCTTTTTACAACAACTAGAACCCGAAATTTGAGAAGACCTTAAGGTTAAATCATAATCTCTAAAAGTTGATGCTGCGACAAGACAAGATGTGTTCTTGGAATAAAGTGAGTATACAAGTAAATAATTAAAATCAGTCACACTAGATTTATTAAAAGAATATTCAAAAGACGTCAATAAAATTTGGACAATTACCACAGACAATGGAGCAAATATGCTGAAAGCAGTGAACGACTTAAATAGTTAATTAAAGAAATCATTGAAAGAAGAATCTATGGATGCAAGCCTTTAAGCCACTATTAATTTTGAATCAGTAACCAGTTTCTTATAGCATTACGAATATAAGATGAGGCTCGCGTTGCACGAAAACTCCCAGAACTTAATCTTATCTAAATATTTTGAAAAATGGACTTTATGAGAAACCAATCCTAGGTTTTTTTACAAGGTGGAGCTCCACAGACAACATGTTTGAATGATTATTAGAATTAAAAGAAATAATAAAGTCACTTAGTTTAGACAATTCAGCTCTTTTCATTAGTGCCCACATGTTGAATTTTAGATCGGGTCAGTTATGCTTTAGTGAATTATACGTTATTATTATGGAATTTTTAATCTTAATAGAAAGAATGCATTCTACTGAAGTGACATTCTTATTGTAAGATTCCTTAAATAAAAGAAAAATTAAGTTATTCGACAATGAGCTATTATATGCGGCTATATTCTTGGACCCAAGAATCAAAGTTTGTTTAAAACTCAGAAAAAAAATCGCAAGGCATATAATAAGTTCTATATATAAATAAATCCTATCTTTGAAAGGTTAGTAACTTCCTCCTGTTAAAAAAAATACCTTCATTTTTTTTCATAGAAGCTAGCTAAAGTTTCATTGAAAATACGTCTCAACAGGCAGTTACAAGTCTGAATGAACCATCAACGAACGGTTACCGTGAGCCTGCGAATACCTTTTCAGAGTTCTTGCAAAATTTGTATCCTGTTGCTACTTACAACAAGCCTAATTCACTACTATTAAATTTAGAAACAGATTTTCGGATGCATGATCGTCAACAAGGAATACCCTTAAATTCCAATATATTGAGTTTTGGAACAATCACATGACTACACTGGATACGAAAGCTAAGGTAGTGTTAGCAATTAACCCAAGTTAGTGTGCAGCGACTATTTTCAGGCTTGGAGTATATATTAGCCGATCACCACTCAATCTAGAGCACATATTGTTTGTAAGTTATTGAAATTTAACTACGATGATTAAAATCTTAAAAATATTTACTTTTTATATAAATTATTCTTTCATTCATAAGCAATGTTAAATTCATATATTGTTTGTAATTGAGTTTTTTTTTTGTTTTGTCCAATGCTATTATTTAAAAAACCGAAATAACATTGTTAATTTACTATTCCTTTACAAAATGCTAACTTTTTAACTTAATAAATGTCTAGAAATGAGTACATCAAATGATCAAATCAAATTTATATGATAAGTAATCAGGCAATTTTCGGCATACTGAATAAGCATAAAAATAAAAAGAAAGTTTACCTGAATAAGAAACTTTCTCGATATGGGGAGAGCCACCTTCTGAATTGGAATATGAAATATGTTTGGCAAAAAGAGGAACAATTAAATAAATCTCCACTAAGTTTCAACCTATTTTAATGGGTCATTAGACGAGGATGTGATTATGAATGTGCCTTGGAGCGGATTGTATCCAAACAAGGAGAATTGGATCTCGGAACTCGAGCTAAGGAACTGCTGAAGAACATACAAAATGCAGCACATGTGTGCCGTTTACGGAAAGCCTTATATGGACTGCGTAGTCGTCAGTGGTACCTTAAGCTCAGAAAATGTTTGCTGGATCTGAAGTGAAAATGGATATAAACGAAACATGGGCTGAACGTTCACAAGAAATCTATCCATATCGTGAACTGGTCGTGAGACTGTCGCATTGTCTTCCACGGAGGCCGAGGACGTGAGTTTGTCAGACGTTTCGGAGGAATCCATTTATCTACAAAGTCTTCTGCCTGAACTGTTCTTTGGAGAACTAGCTAGATACAATAATCTTCGTAGTTAATCGAGGGGCTCAACTTCTGGCTCACGATCCCATGTTCCATGCTCACACGGAACGTATCAACATAATGAATTATATTGCTTGCGATGCAATTGGCGATGGATATTTTGTGCTCGAACATGTACCGACAAATAAAAGCTGGTGTCCTTACAAAGCCGTTGGCACGGGTGAGCGATTTGAGCTGGACGTCAGTGTACACTTAGATTAGAATAAATAATGCGTGGAATTCCAAGAAGTTGGTACAGTAGGCTGTAATGTACCTACATAGTCTATATATGTATATTACGTTACAATGATGGCGCAAACGATTACGATTGCCAACTAGAAGATGAAGGTGCGACACAAAACTTAAATCAGATAACGTGTGACAAAGTGATGGTGTAATGCACAAAGGCATATGCTTAGTTTGTTTTGAAACGAATATCTGATCTGCGGTGCAAGTGTTGCAACCTGGTCGTCGCTCCCATTTGCCAGATGCTAAGTGCTGTCGCTTGAAGATGTAATGGGACTCGGTCAACAAAATTGATCAATATTGTTAGTCAGCCAATTACGGTATTAAGAATGCAAATTCACTTTGACTCGCAATCAACATGTACAACTGTGACCAAAAAATAAGGTGACATATGAATTTAAACTGCGCGCGTCGAAGGTTTTGGAAATTTTTCTTTCTTTTTAGGTTGGTAGTACTGTCAGTGACATCTTTGTGAAATTTCATGTCAAAATATATTCATAGTGTTTGAGACACGCGTCGTTTTGTGAGCTGCTAAAAGTGAGTTTTTCGTTTTTTGCGATGTCGAAATTTAGTGAGCAAAGAATTTGCATTAAATTTTGTTTGCGGAATCAATTTTCTGCTGCGGATACGTTGAGGATGGTGCAGAAAGCCTTTGATGATGAGGCTATGTCTAAAAAAAATGTTTACAAGTGGTATAGTGATTTCCAAGCCGGCCGTGAACGTGTCGAAGACGAAGAGCGTTCTGGGCGACCATCAACCTCAACCGATGGTTGTTGTGCTTTATGAATTCCTTCCAACCGGGCAAACAGTCAACAAGGAATATTATTTGAACGTTATGCGTCGTTTGCGTAACGCTATCCGCCTAAAAAGGCCGAAATTGTGGAAAGACAATTCTTGGTTTTTACACCACGATAATGCACCATACCGCACTCGTAATTCGTGATCATTTCGCCAAAAACTCAACCCATATCGTTCCGCAACCACCGTATTCACCTGATCTGGCGCCGTGCGACTTCTGGCTGTTCAACAGGCTCAAAAGACCGCTCCGGGGACACCGTTTTGATACGATAGAGGAGATTAAAGCCGCAGCGAAGACGGAACTGAAGGCCATCCTGGAAACTGACTACAACCAGTGTTTCAAAGATTGGAAAATCCGTTGGCATAAGTGCATTGCATCGGGAGGGGATTACTTTGAAGGGGATGAAATTGATTTGGATGAATAAATAAAGAATTTTTAAAATAAATACAATGTCACCTTATTTTTTGGACACAGTAGTATATCTCCTTTGGCACTACTAAAGCGTATTGAGCGTGCTTCCCAAATCCTTAAGAAATCTGGCAACTTATTTCATGGCATAACTGTCTCATCTATTTTATCAAACTTTACAATCAACCTCACCTCCCGAACCATTACAAGGCAACACACTCTCACATTTGCCCTGTGCCTTCATTATCCTATTTTGTTTACTTCCGACGCAGTCATCTTCTTCACTTCAATCATCGTGTCGTGTTAATGTTTTTTCAATTTAAACTTTAAATCGACTTATTCTTTTTAAATATAGTCATTACAAAAAAAATAATAGAGTGATTAGCTTGGATTAAATTCTAAAAATAATTTCACAAGAGATATCATAGTTCCTATCTATAATAGCATAGTAAAAAATACGTTACCATTACGAGCTAGAAATGAAGTGTTTCGTTAAGTTGTTAAGTTGTTGCAGCTGCTACACTACCAAGTATTGACTTTAAAGATATTAGAAAGATCAAAAATCCAGGCACAAGCATAGTAAAGATGACAACCCGATCAGCGGCAAAGATAAACCCAGAAAGTTTGACCAAAGAAAATAATTTAATAAAAATAATCTAATTAAACCAGATGTTTCGTAAACTCTTAACGCATTCGAGTTGCGCAAGTACCAACGTTTGTTATTTGACCTGAATATAGATTCACCAAGATGTAAGGTTTCATTGAAAAAACGATCGTTGTTTTATTTAAGTACTATGTTCGATTTTATTGTTAATGAGAAACTGAATTTAGATTAAGTTATCTCAATGCTTGAAAACGAAGCTGGCAATATTGTTAATACAAATGAAATTGTTAATTGACAATATATTTAAAAAGTAGGTGTGAGCTCAAACCAGTAGCCAGAAACATTTTAAAAACTATTTATACAGGGCTAGAAAAAAAATAACTTCAATCAATGACGAAGATGAAAAGCTACAACAACTCGCAAGATCTCACAATGAACCAGTTTGTGGTGGATATTGTCGTACAACTAGGTTGATAGCTAAACTTCGAAGTAATTATTATTGGAAATATATAATAAGAAAAAATTTACAATAACACCAAATCCCCAAGGAACTTCTCATATTGATTTAATAGATGCCATACTTCAACTCCCAAAGTCGATTAAGCGAACTTATAAAATACCATCCAATACCAATTATAGCAACAACAATAGCAAAGACCGTATTTGAACAATTTGTATTGATGATTTTTTTTTCATTTTAGTGCATTTTTATTTTCTCACTTCGTTTACTTATATGATAGATAAAAAACGCTTAAAGCTAGCTTAATTAACTTATATACGTACGGAAAAGGTTCTTGAAGAAGTACTGATATTACTTATTGTCACGCAAAAGGTATCAATAGCACATCATTATCAATCACTAGGTACTGTAGAAAGATCTCATTGAACATTAAACGAATATCTAAGATCTTGAGAAGTGAAAAACAAAACATTGAAGAAATTCAACATTATATATGTAAATCGAAAGTTGAAAATAAACAAAGAAAAACTTATTACAAAGAAAACGGTTACTTTCGGTGCAATGCAATAAAGTACAGTGTGGGTTAAACAATTGTGCAACGATGCCTCCTGCGGGAGATGAGACGGGTGACACCATTCCATACACGGAGTTTGTTCGCGAAATTCACAGCACAACAAACTAAGTTCGGAGGTGGATAAGCTACAGAGAAAGTCAGAGGGAATTGACAGCGGTGCTGAAAACAGAAGAAAATTCCCCAAACAAATTATATAACCTATATTAACCTTCTCGACGACAACAATATTGATCACGAACGAGCCAACAATATCAAGTGCAATAATTGCAAAAATGAACATATCAAATGAACAAAGAAAAAGACACTGGGGAAGATGACCACAGCCAAAAGCAACAACAGCGCAACAGAAGAAACAGAAAAAACAAAGGACACACCATCGAGATGAAAATTAAATTGTTAACTGAAAAAATTGGAAGCGGAAAATTTTATACTTAGAATTTAAATAACAATAACCTTAGTGTAAGACACCTAAATAAAAATGATTGCATTGAAGTCAAGGAAGTGTTAACAGAGACAAAGTCTGAATTCATTTCATATGCTTATAAAGATGATGAGCTGTGAACATTTAGGACGTCCTCGAAGAACTTCGCGAACAAGAAATCCCACAAGTAAAAGTTGAGCAAGTTTGGTTCAATATCGTCGATGCCAGCGATTTGGCCACGCTGCTTGGAATTACAGCATGGTGTGTAAAACGCGAAGAACAGCACGAGCCTGGAAATTGTCATGTGAAAAAGATATACCAAAAGAGCAGCTATCTTGTGTTCTTTGTAAATATACTGGACATCCCGCTTCATTCAAGGGATGCCATGTCTACAAAAAACGAGATGCAAGATAGGAAAACGTTTGCAAAACAACGGTCTGATCAAAAAATATCCGTGATCGAAAATACATTTAAAAAAATTGTTTCTTATGCCAGTGTCGCCGAAAACATTTCTAGCTCGCAAACAGTTTCAACGTCTGTAAGAGAAAGTCTACAGGCAGAAGTAAAAAATCTTGCCAGAAATGTGTAAGCCTTGCCAGAAAATGTTGATGCGCTTCCTGACACTTACCTTGCCTAGTTCCAATATCAAAAAACTCAAAATGTGCTCTTAATGTCCATTCTATAACAGCCCATGTGAGAAGAGGAGATTTACTGCGTTTTGTAAAAGATCACATTCTGACGTGTTTTTTTAAGCGAAACATATCTTTATCATATCACAGACATTACTCGGAATTCAGGGATAACATTTTTATATGCACTGAGAGAACCACTTAAATTCGCAACAATTGATATTGGTGAAATTACAAACTCAAGACAAATTGAAACAACTTTTATTTCTTTTCCATTTAGGGGTAATAGTTATTGTATTTAGTATCGCCATATAGTTATGTACACCACCTCACTCCATTCACTAAATTCATCCCTACAGTATGCAAAAGGCATTCGGATCCTATTTCATACTATATTCACAACATTCTTTTTCCACAGTCCATTCCACATTCCTTTCCAACAAAAGTCTCGCTGTAACCCTAAACACATTAGCAGAGCGCATGCAATGCAGAAATGAATCGTCCGAGAATTAAACCATAAAACATGTAAAATAGATTTAAGAAAGTTCAGTTGTAGTTTTGAAGCAATAAAGTTCGCTTCGACAAAATCCAAAGCCGTGAAGTAGATACCTATAAGTGGCTCATTGGGTATATCTTAGCACAGTTTAAAGTGTTGTGTCCTATTTTCTTTCAATAATCAATAAAGCAAAATAGCAATAGCAAAAAGCTTTTATATGTGAAAAGTAAATGAAAATACCAAGTTAAATAAATTGTGATCATTGATTGATAAATTAAGCAAAATTAAATTATAAAGTGAAAAAATTATCAAAGAGAAAATCGAGTGAAAATCGGTGTAGTGCATATTATCTAGCAAGTGTCTAGATACATTAATTACCTAAAAGTCGTCGACTTTAATTATTGGAAGAAGTGAAAATAACCTGAAGCTAACCGTGGGTTTTTTTTAAAGATCCATACTAAGGAAGAATATACATCTACATCGCGTGAACGAAATACACTGGCTGAACTACATCCCATGGGGATAATGAAAGTCATCATTCTAACACTGCTGTGAGTCATCAATTAAAGATAAGTGTTTGAACGTTATTATAAAAATAGTTATACAAATTTAAAAAAAAAGAGAATAAATATCCATTTTTTTTTAACAAAATATATAAAGTAAAAAAGATAATAAACATCACTCAATTCCCTGGCCAGCCAAGAGGAAGATACAATTAAAAACAACATCATACAAAGAAATCTATCCGAAGGCTTAGTTTCGTTTATGAAGGGTTGCAAAGAACCATTGAGAACAATCCTCTTATCTAGAAATTCATCTTGCCTAGATGAAGCATATGATATCGCATTATCAATGCAACCATATAATCATATCCCAGTCAAAGTATATACTTCTGAAAGACAAGCACCTGCAATAAATGATATCTCCCATATAAGACAAACTGAACCTTTTTCACGACAAAATTTACAAATAACCCCACAATTCAGAAGGAACACCAACCACAACAAGACAGCAGCAATCAATTTAGACATAGTTTTGCAGACAGAAACTCTAATCAGTCAGGTCATTATTCCCACAATACTACCACAAGAAATTCAGGACAGTACAGTAACCATTCGGGACCATCTAGGTAGCGAAATCCCACAGGACCCGAACCAATGGAAATCGTGAAAATTAAAGGTGGACTTTATGAAGCTAAAAACTAGAGAACTCTCGCTTTAGTAGAGTTCCCAAAAAGGCTGATGCGTCAGGTCGAAAAAATGGAGTCTAGTTGTCGATTATAGAAAAATAAACGACAAAACTATCGACGACAAATATCCTATACCGAATAACTCGGAAATATTAGAGAAGCTAGGCAGATCCATGTACTTTAGCACCCTCGATTTGGCCCCTGGTTTTCATCATGTAGAGGTCGATGAAAGAGATATAAAGAAGACAACGTTTACGGTCGACACAACGAATACGTAAGGATGCCATTTGGCCTCAAAAATGCCCCGGCCACTTTCCAAAGGGTTATGGACAACGTCCTAAAAGAACTCCAAGGAAAGATATGCTTAGTATGCATGGATGACATCATTGTATATTCTACATCCCAAGTTGAACATTTCCAAAATTTGAAAAAAGTTTTCGATACCCGCAAATCCGCTAATCTCAAAATTCAGCTGGATAAGTCTGAGTAATGCAAAGAAGTGGCATTCCTCGGTTATATCGTGTCCGAAAGCGGAATAAAACCAAACCTAAAAAAGATAAAAGCAGTAATAAAAACAAATTAAACAATTTTTGGGACTACTCGGGTATTATAAAAAGTTTATACGCGATTTCGCCAGATTAAGAAAACCTCTGAATTCTTTACTTAAAAAAGATTCTAGGATTGACCCTTATAATCCAATGGTGGCTTCAACTCGAAGAGTATAATTTCGAAATAGCATACAAGCCAGGCCAAACTAAGAACAACGCAGAGGCTCTCTCACGTATTCCTCTTGAAGATGATATCGAAGATCTTGACAATCTCTCAATGAAACCATTGGAGATAAATGCCCAAGCTTCTTCCATAGACACAATTCATAGTGCAAATAGAGATAGTCTAGATCTTATACCCATGTCAGAATCCTGACTGAATCAGTTTAAGAATCAATACATTTTTAACTTGAAAAATGCCGAAGTGCACCCATTAAAACAACGAGAATCTTTTAAAACTTACGTAAAATTATAAACATGAAAATTTACGACGAAGATACGATTACACAGATTATAAAGACTCACTTTAACCCTAAACAAGCAAACGCGCTGAAGATACCAATCTTTTTCTCAAAATTCAGGATGTTTACGAAAAAAATGTCTCCTGTCCGAAACATATGCGAACATAAACGTGCGTTCAAGTTAGGAAAGATGTTCTAGAAGAATGAGAACCAGATAAAATTATTACAGATCAACACACTAAGAGAATAACCATAGAGGCATAAATGAATGTTTCGCACATATAAAACGAACTTTCTTAATTATTTATTTGATGCCCGGGGTATACCCTGGACTTTACTTAATACAAGCAGTACTTAAATTCTAACTTATAACTACGGATTTGGTGGATGAGAGAGGTGAGACGAGAGGATATTTTTAAGGGTAAATCTGTTTAGGTGGAAAGGATGTCCTAAACCTTAAAAACCAAATAACCTATCAACCAATGTGAAATCTGTCAAACTAAAAAATACGAAAGACGACAAAAATTTTAATTCACACAAACCCCAAAATTTCCTCTCCAAATATGTCATATAGATTTATTCTTTCCCAAAAAAGGAATCCCTTTATTAACCATAATAAATAAATTTTCACGATTTGCTCAAGCATACCCAAAAGAAACAAGAAACAACCCAAATCTTAAAGAAGCACTCTTTAAATGTTTTAGTTTATTTGGAAAACCAAAAACTATTATTAGCGATCAAGAATGTGGAATGTTGACAATTAAAATGAAAGAATTTTTCTCCCAAAATAATATTAATTCATCATTATACTTCAACTTTCTCTTCAAATTCCTACGCCCAACCTGACAATTAATCCGGGCCTAAAGGCCATACAAACCAATAAAGCCATGATAATTAAATCATACCATAATAAACCTAGACAATTAAGTACAATACCAGCATACTCAATATAAAAGCAAATCTGGACTTAATCAGTAATGACAAGATTCTAAAGAAAAGTATTAACCAAAAATTTATATTACCATAAGCCACATTCAATTTACTTTACCCAAATTACCGAAACAAAAGAGCACTTATTGGATCTGGCGTAAAATGTATAACAGGAAATATGGATCACAATGATGCCATTGAAATTGATGAAAAATAAGGAAACAAGAACACATAACAAAAAACAACTTATTGACAGCGAAAATGACCAAACAGGAATAAATAGACAAGTCATTGAAAGGTTCAATAATATTTCAGACCATATTAACTTGCAACAGAAAACAATCTATAAACATCGTGTTTTTCAATAAAAGCGCTACAAAATATTTTTTCAATAAAACAAAAACGGTTTTGGAAATCAATGAAAGTACGTTCGATGTCATTATGTATGGAACTCGATTTCTTTTGCTTGGCCACCACAGGTACGCTTGCAGAAGTCCAGACGCTGAACCCAATTTTCGACGTTTTTCAAGCATAAATCGGCCGATACTGCTGCAATTTCACGTTCGATATTCGAACGAAGCCCATCAATCGTCGCTGGCTTGTTGGCATAGACCATAGACTTGATGTTTCCCACAGGAAATAGTCTATAGGCGTCAAATCGCACGCCTCATCGCTGAAGATGATTTTTCGATGAAAATCCGAATCATTTTCAAGTTGTTGCTCAGCCCAATTCACGAACATACGACGGTTCTGGTGGTCAAGTGGCTTCAGTTCTTGCGTCCATTTAATCTTGTAAGGATGTAGGCCAAGATCTTTTCGCAAAATTCGCCACAACGAAATCACAGAGATGCCCAACGCTTGAGAACGACGTGTGAGAGACACATTTGGGCTTTCGGCAACTGAAGCCTCAGCGGTAGCAATATTCTCGACACTACGGGCACTTCTTTGTCTCACTGGCACGGGAACATTTTGTACTGTGCCTGTGAATTTTTCCACTAGACGCTCAATTGTTGATCTGCTGGGACGATTATGACGACCATAAATTGGACGTAGCGCTCTTAACGTTGAGGCCACTGACTCCGAATTTCGGTAGTAAATTTTAATAATTTCGACTCATTGTTGGCTCGTATATCTTTCCATCATGAAATGGCAAACCTTACTGAAGAGGAATGTCAAAAGAGCGGCAAGAAATTTGGCGTCGTTTGCTGTCCCTGTCGCTCTACTTTTGTAGCGTCCCTGTTGAAAAACCCTTTACTTAACGGACTCACAAGAACAATAACAAAATTTTGAGGGAAGATCACGATGTCATTTATATGCAAAGCTTATATCAAACTGCGTATGACATTTGGATAGTGAGTAAAACTTTGTCGTTATAAGTTATCTTTCATGTCCGTCAGGCAATAAATACAGCATGTCCTGTCAGCCTTGGCCGGCTTACACATGTTTAATCTAGTTTAAGGTAGCTTAAGGATATTATGTAGTTTTTAGTATTATTCTTAGGAAAGTTTAGATTTTAGGTTTTAGATTAGTTTGTAGTTTAGCTGTTATTTAAAAAAAACATTTATTAAGTTTTTTTTTTATTTTAACAATCTTTACTTTTCTTAATTTTCAAATAGTTGTTTAAATTTAAATATAAAATGTAGTCATAAGTCGAAAAACATTTCTGTGATTTGTAAGGTTTAGCTTAGAGCGCCCGGAGGGTCAGTAAGTTAGTTCATAATTAGTTTAGTTAATAAAGCTAGATTTAAGCGTTTTTGTCTAGCATGTAAGGAAAATGAAATGAATTAATAAAAATGCGTTTAAACGAAATGAAAAGCGTATGACATTGGTGTTCTGAAAAATCATTTAGACGAAATATTCGAGTCTATCCAACTAGCGAAGCTTAAAATAATTTCAAGAAATATCTTATCTCCCAAAGAGCTTGAATTTGCATATGAAAACTTAGAGTCAAGTGGAATGATGACAGAGACAAAAATCCGATTTGATATTTGTAGTGAAAATCTATTTATTCCAAACATTTAAAGAATAATAAATCCCTTTTTTTCCTTTCACAAACCTCTTTCCTATAATCAAGGAGCATATTTCACTAAAGGAAAATGTAACACTGTAATGTAACGTAACACTTTGTAATGTAAACCAATTATTAAATGTATCAAACGACACTTGTAACTCAAATATCCTTACAGGATTCCCAAGCCAATGCAATTATAACGAGAACAACCAAATTAATATTGTAAAACAACTAAATGAAAACTTTTTGATTTTAAAGAATATTACTAAAACAAAAATGGAATAAAATTACTCTCCAAACAGAGAAATAGAAGCAAATGTACTAACTTAATTAAAGAAATGCTCTGTTATTATAAACAATTATTATGAAGACTTTAAACAGTTATTATGAAGACTTTGAACAGTTTAATATTGTACCACTGGAAAATGTAAACATAACTGAAAATAAAATTGTACCAGTTTTATCCTTGCAGAAACTTCAAAATGTTAATATAAAAAATAAAATTTTTATTTAAGAATTGTATCTTTAAAACCTAATATATTATTCATTTCAATATACGCTAATTGTACTTCAAATTGTAATTTCATAAATGTTTATTTTCATAAGAAATAAATGTAAAGTCAAAAGTGTAGTGCCAAATCCACCCATACCATCACCACAAATTCCCAATTCACCGGAGTCGAATCCGAAGGAGGGGGGAGATATGTATACCACCTCACTCCATTCATACAGTATGCATAAAGCATACTGATCCTATTTCATATTATCTTCACTACATTCTTTTTCCACAGTCCATTCCACATTACTTTCCAACAAAAGTCTTGCTATTACCCTAAACCATCCGCCACACATTAGCAGAGCGCGTGCAATGCAGAAATGCACCGTCTGCAAGAATAAGACCATAAAACATGTATAATAGATTTAAGAAAGTTCAGTTGTAGTTATGAAGCAATAAAGTTCGCTTCGATAAAATCTAAGGCCGTGTTTTTTTTAAGAAAAGCGAAGTAGATACCTATAAGTATATATCCCGCGAGCCTCCGCAGCGAATTTGACATCGAAGTCGAAAGACTTTTCGAAATACTTAGACTAAATAGTTTTCATTACTATTTCATTTTAGCTGGAGATCTAAACGCAAGACACTCCTTGGTTGGATTCCCATCCCAATACAAAAGGCAATCAGTTGAGGCGATTTATAGATAGTTTTCCTGCGGGAAACTCAAATCTCGATCTATGCATCGCAGACGCGCGAGTTAAAGGATGTAAGTCCACGTTTAATTAAAAAAAACAATCTTTTCTCTTTAACGTTATAATTCCAACTGAACTTCATTTTCTTTTACAAAAGATATGCAACCTACTTGGCGCAGGTGAATTCCAAGAACTTAAACTTGTGAAGGAAATCAGAAAGACGCAAACTAATCAAGTTCTTGGGTCACTTGTGCAATCACTGAATTCGGATAATATTACATTTCATTTCGTTATCTCTTGATTTACAAAAATATGTGGGATAGGTTTTGGTGTGTGAATATGTGTGAATAGGTGTGGGAAAGGTAATTAGAAAAGGTGACTGAACGATGATCTGCTGATGCTGCTTATGATCGTTGAAGGTGAGGAGGCGGCGATGTGGTGAGGGGTGTTAACGTGTAGACGTTACTCCTTCCCCCTTAGCGTAGAGCCACAATGACGTCGTTGGGGCTGCGTTTGGTGAATATAGTGACGCCATTGAGACAGGAGCGAAGGATTGGAGCGTTGGTGGTTTTTCATCTTTGGTTCTTCTTTTCATGGTTATGATGATGCTAATAATGATTGCCAGAATGAATACAGCTGCTGATGCGTTTATGATTGTGTGGGCTATTGTCGCGGTTATTCTTAGATTGTTGACTTTTGCGTAGGACATCGGTTGTAGAATTGGCGGATACGTTGCTGTCTGGTTATGGAAGGATGTGTATTTCGTCATCTCTATATGTTATGTTGTTTACTGTGACATCACAATCTTTGAAATGTACCAGTGTTGTATCTTTGATTGTTAGCTTTTTGGTGCTGCAAATAGGTCTGATTAGTATTTCTGGTATATTTATGAAGAGGCTAAAATTTGGTTCGGGTTGTGTGATAGTTTGAATTTTTCCCACGTCGCTTAAGGGGCATTGTGCTGCTTTGTTAGCCATCAGGTTTCCAATGCATCTTGAGGTTCTGAAATCTTCTTGCGTGTCCGGTTGGTTGCAGTAGTTTGTTCCTTCAACTTTGGGACAAGTGCTTTAAAGTGCTGTATTTTTTTTTTTCGTTAAGGATTATGTATGGTTCTAATATTATATTTTTTGTTTCATTTATAGGTAATGGTATGACATGATACAGTTAATAATCATCTTTAGAAATATTTGGTATAAGTATATTAAATATCATGTTTGATTTGTTGTAATAGGCCTGTTCGCAAAATAATATCGTTTATTTGTTTGATTCATGTTCTCTGTAAAGTAACAATGTTTTTGAATTTAATACACTTAATAACTTATTTGGTCGAATAACGACAAACATATGCAGAATTACCCTATTGTATTAGAAATGATGTTGGAATGTGCTTTATTTTTGATTGCTTATCAGCATAACTGTTCCAATTTTTCTCTTCTCTTTTTTGCTAGTAAGAATTACTGTTTTCAATTAGTTTTTTTTTGTAATTTGCTTTGCTTCTTTGTGGTAATAGTTAATTTTACACAGAATTCATTCTCTTTCGTTCTTCAGCCGTTGGCCGTTCAACATCAACATCATTGGTAATAAATTGTTTGCATTGATTCGTTTTATTTTTTATTTTTTTTTTGGCCACCCATCTGCTTAGTTTTTTCTCGCTACAAAAACAATTTCTGGTCCTTCTTATCCGGATACTATATTGTTAATTTTGACTTTTCGATAAATTTATGAGAAATTGGTGATTTATTGAATATACAATATATGTATGAAATCTCGTGTTGTTCGGGCCCCTTGGAACTCGTGTTAATCGAAAACTTGAACTCGCGTTAATCGAAGACTTGAACTTTTTGTTGATTGAAAACGAAATCCCTTTATTTGAAGAACAAAATATTGAAAAAAAAGTGCGCGTAAATTAATCAATTTGAACTTTTCTCCATTCGCAAAAAATGAACTTTATAAAGGCAAAGAGTGGTCGTGCAAAAGGCATGATTTCTCGAGCGGCAACAT
Organism: Orthonevra nobilis; assembly: GCA_963555765.1. Classification (NCBI taxonomy): domain Eukaryota; kingdom Metazoa; phylum Arthropoda; class Insecta; order Diptera; family Syrphidae; genus Orthonevra; species Orthonevra nobilis. Next base: position 30,881,887 of record OY743227.1, read on the forward strand.
TTGTGGAATCTGTTGACCTGGATTCAACGCTCCCAATGCTAGAGATTCGGTTAACAAAACTTAATGAAGCGTGGGAAGAATTTGTTGAGCTGCAAAATGCTTTGGACGGATTTGCTCTGGATGCTGATTTCGTTGATCCAGAGCCTGAATTCGAAGAGTACGAAACGAAGTACTTCTTTGCGCATTCAATTCTGACAAATTTTATCCAAATAAAGAAACTGGCTAATGCACCAAAACAGCAAAGTGGATCGGACGTTGAACAATTGGCTACTCAGCAAGCTTCGTTTTTGCAAAAACTCAATGCGAGTAGTTCTTCGAGTATATCCGCGTCGGTTAAATTACCTAATCTTTCGATACCTATCTTTTCGGATGATTACAAAGATTGGCCGGGGTTTCGAGATTCTTTCTTGGGATCAATTGATTGCAATTCATCGCTTACTTCCACGCAAAAGTTGCAATATTTAAAATCATTTTTAAGTGGAGAAGCTAGCAATCTTTTAAAACACATTGCAAACTCGGAAACCAATTATTTAGAAGCATGGGAACGATTGGAAACCCGATATGATAGAACTCATTTGATTGTTCAGTCATTCGTCCAATCATTTTTGTCACTTTCTACGACGAATTCTTCAAATGTAGTAATGTTGCGCAAAATTACGGACGGGGCTGATGAGGTGATTCGTGGCTTAAAAGCGTTAAACTCGAATAACCGTGATCCGTGGCTCATTTTTACTTTAGTGCATAAACTCGATTCGGAAACAAAGCAAGCTTGGGCTGAAGTTATAGGGTCAAGGTCGGATGCTACTATTCATGAACTTCTGGAGTTTCTACAAAGTCGCTGCATTTGAATCTTGTTATACACCTTTGCGTTCTACACAATCTCGAAACAATATACACGGCACAATTCGTTCACATCTTGTGGAAACACCCTTCGGCTGTCCCAAATGCAAAGCTGAACATAGTCTCATGCAATGCAAACAATTTCTCTCTCTTTCCATCGGTGCTCGACGTAGTTTTGTTAAAGAAAAATCGCTGTGCTTTAACTGTCTTCGTCTGGGGCACACATCTCAGAAATGTCGATCCAATAATCGCTGTAAGACTTGTAATTCGCGACATCATAGCCTCATTCATCATTTAACCTCAACCTCAATCATCTCGTCGTCAACATCTTCAAATACTCTCGTCAATACAGCTTCTTCGGACCAAACTTCGCCAGGTAATTCCTTATCAACTTTATCGATATCTACACATCTTTGCTTATCGATAAACAACGATAAAAAATCATATAATTCCATTCGGTTTAATCACACTTTGTTACCTACTGCTATTGCTCGTGCTCGTGATAAGGAAGGAACCTTACATAGTATTCGATTGTTGCTGGATTCGGGTTCGCAAGTGTAATTTGTAAGGTCGCTCGTATTCCTTTATTAGGTGTTGGCTCTACAGCTGCGGGTGTTACCAACGGAGTTGTAACTATTCACCTTTCTTCGTCCCACAGCCAACAATCTGTTGAGATTCACTGCTATGTGATATCAAAACTCACCTCACTAGTTCCTGCTCGTGTGAATTCAAGCACAATTATGAGCTAACTCTTGCCGTATACACTAGCAGATCCAAAATTCTATATACCTGGTCACATTGACATCCTTGTCGGTGCTGATAAAATATTCAGCTTATTCACTGGTCCAGCTGTTCCTGGCCAGCAAGGACAACCTGATCTCGTTCCGTCAGTATTCGGCTGGGTAATTTCTGGTAATATGGGTCCTAACTTTGGCTCTAATTCTGGTGTTGATTCATATTGCACGCAATTGGATGCTTCACATTGTTTTGATATCGAGCGCTTCTGGCGCCTCGAAGAAGTTCATCATGAAATTCCTCTTTCCGTCAAAGATCAAGGTGCTGAAGATATTTTTGTCAATTGTCATACGCGATAACCTGATGGCAGGTATGATGTTCGTTTGCCCTTTAAATCCGACAGCAAAATAGATTTTGGAAATAGCTTAAAGGTCCCATTAAATAGATTTTAATATACTAAACGCAAAATTGCCTCCCACCGGTATATAAAAGAAAAGTATATAGAATTTATGCGGGAATATCTTCACCTAGGGCATATGGAAGAGGTCCCAGCGAAGGAAATCCACGCGTCTTCGGACAATATATATTATCTACCACACCATGCTGTTGTAAAGGATGATAGCAGTACAACGAAGGTTAGGGTTGTCTTCGACGGGTCGGCTAGAGCTGGCAAGCATAAGTCTCTCAACGAATCGCTGTTAATAGGGCAATCATACCAAAGGGATCTTTTCTACTTTTGCCTGCGTTTTCGTCGCCATCTCTATACCTTATCAGGGGATATATAGAAGATGTTTCGGCAGATAAAGGTAGCCAAAATCACAGAGATTTTCAACGGATTCTTTGGAGAGAATCGACCGATCAGCCTTTAAAACATTTTCGACTCTCGACTGTTACCTATGGCACAGCATGCGCACCATTTCTAGCTGTACGCACCCTGTACAAATTGGCAATAGACTCTAAAGAAAAATGTCCGCGCGCAGCAGATAATCTATTGAATGACTTCTATGTTGATAACTTCATGACCGGGGCAGATTCTGTCGATGAAGTGATTTCGCTGCGGTTAGAACTCATGGCATTACTGCGCTCAGGCGGTTTCAACCTACGTAAATGGACAACTAACTGTTGGCCTCTCTTGCTTAGTCTACCCGAAGACCAACGAGAGCTTTCGCCCAGAGACTTCGAGGACCACAGCTCTATAAAGCTGCCGGGTTTGCAGTGGTCACCTGCCAAAGATTCGTTCTCCTACAAAGTAAGACTAACTGACAGTACATCATTTACTAAGGGTCGCATTCTATCAGAATCTTCTCGCATTTTTGATCCAATCGGTTTCTTAACTCCAGTCGTCATCGCCATAAAAATTCTCTTTCAGGAGCTTTGGAGGAAAATTTATTCTTGGGACGATCACATTTCGCTAGATCTCGAATCAAAATGGTGTTCGATTCGCAATGAGCTTCCAACGTAAGAAGTTTTGACTATTCCTCGAATTATGAGGAGTTCGAAGGAGAATTTGGTATTTCACGGATTTTGCGATGCATCATTAAACGCTTTTGCTGCTGTTGTTTACTGCACAAGCAAGGATCCAGCTGGTAACGTAACCAGCTCCATCGTCGCCGCAAAAAGCAAGGTATCGCCTATGAAAGAAGTTTCTCTTCCCAGAATCGAATTGTGTGGAGCCGTTTTACTAACCCGGTTAATTGAAAAACTTAAAATTTCTTTACAGTACAAAGAAATGCAAGTTTTTGTTTGGACTGATTCGGCATTACTAAGACAAAATCTACTCCGCAAAATCGTGCACAATTGTTTAGAATGTTTTCGCCATCGTAAATCAACATCGACTCAAGTTATGGGAAATTTACCCGGAGAACGCGTTCGGTTCTCGCGACCCTTCAGCAAAGTTGGAGTTGATTACGCGGGACCCATATCTCTACGCTTATCTAGAGGACGAAATCCGAAATTTGTTAAGGACTAAATCGCGGTTTTCGTGTGTTTTTCCACAAAGGCAATTCATCTTGAATTGGTGAGCGACCTCTCTTCGGCCGCGTTTATTGCAGCTCTTGATCATTTTTCGTCGCGCAGAGGTAAGCCCTTAGAAATCTGGAGCGACAACGCAACAAATTTCCATGGAAGCAGGCGGCATCTGGACGAATTATTCCAACATCTCATGAGTCAGCAGCACAACAGCATCATTACCGATCACCTCTCCAAAGACCAAATAGTTTGGAAGTTCATACCTCCTTCAGCGCCACACTTTGGTGGTCTGTTGGAGGCAGGGGTAAAATCGGTAAAGTATCATCTAAAGAGAGTCATCAAGGATCATCGGTTAACGTTTGAGGAAATGTACACTTTGCTTACACAAATAGAAGCATTGCTCAATTCTCGACCTATGTGGCCTACCTCAGACATGGATCCAATCGCGCTAAGTCTAACTCACTTTTTAATTGGTGAAACCCTTACAGCTATTCCTCGTCCTGATATGTGTACTCAAAATTTTTGCCCTTACTCTAACTGGTCTCTTTTACAGAATTTAAAAGAAGGTTTCTGGAAGCGATGGCATGCAGAATATTTAACTTCACTCCAGCAGCGCCCAAAATGGCAAGCCGTCAAGGAAGACCTCAGAATTGGCGATGTAGTCATATTACAGAAACCAAGTCACTGGCGACTATGTCCGCCCGATTACAAAATTAGCTCGTCTTCCCTTTTCTGAAAAACCTGGGTCTTTCAGGGGGGGCTGAATGTTCGCAAAATAATATCGTATATTTGTTTGATTTATGTTCACTGTAAAGTAACAATGTTTTGAATTTAATACACTTAATAACTTATTTGGTCGAATAACGACAAACATATGCTGAATAACCGTATTGTATTAGAAATGATGTTGGAATGTGCTTTATTTTTTGATTGCTTATCAGAATTACTGTTTCAATTTTTCTCTTCTCTTTTTTGCTAATAAGAATTACTGTTTCCAAACAGTTTTTTTTTGTAATTTGCTTTGCTTCTTTGTGGTAATAGTTAATTTTGTACAGAATTCATTCTCTTTCGTTCTTCAGCCGTTGGCCGTTCCACATCAACATCATTGGTAATAAATTGTTTGAATTGATTCGTTTTATTTTTAATTTTTTTTGGCCACTCATCTGCTTAGTTTTTTCTCGCTACAAAAACAAGGCCTGTAAGAAGAAGGGTGTTCTTCATAGCAATTGGCGCAAGAAATCCGTGTGTAAATATTTGGGGTGTGAGGGGGTAGATTACAGGTTTCGCAAGAAGCATCGCGTGTACATGCTTTGTAGTGTGAGCAAGTAGTTGACAGTTACGACAACGGAATAGGTTACGTCGGACGGAAGAGGTCGAATGTAAAGAGTCCAGAAGGGTGCTGATTTCCATCGACCGATTTTTTGAACTTGAAGACTTCAGTCACTCCTTGAGAACACATTTCCTGAATGATTTCTGTCTCTGGTACGTTAATGAGACATGGGGCGTATACTGTACCCTTAGATGAGTTCAAGTTGGTATGTAAAGTTGCAGCGATTGGGCAGAGATTTGAAAGTGTTTTTTTCGAAAGGAAAAGATCGGCAATTTTTCGGGATTTTACTAGAACCAACAGATTGCCATCACGAAGTTGAGAAATATGCTCATATCCGGTGCTAATGCTGTCGATTGCTTTTTTTTAGTAAAAATACATTAAAGGAAGATAGGGGTTTTTCGTCAATTGTGGAAGAGATCACAATGAATTCAGGATTGTTTGAAGTTGTTTGTGTTGAGAGCACCGTTTCCTTTAAGTCAATAGCATAAGAGCTAGCCTTTTTCCTTTTTTTATAATTGGGCTCGGCAGCCGCCATTGTATTGAAGACGTCAAACCGATTGCCCCAGAGAATACGTGGCCCTGAGGACATCACTGAAATTGTTTTGTAGCACTTGTTTTTTTGTTTTTGAACGGTTGGATGTAACAGTTAAGGAAAGGAAGAGGCTAGTGAAATAGCGGGGGTTAGTACCAACGAAAAGAGAGCGACCGAGGAAACACTATACGATAAGTGATGTTGCCGGCTCGGAGGTTAGTCGGTGACTGCATTAAAAATAAGGTGTGTGCCTTATTATGGAAAGAATTATGAACTCACACATGGGTGTTCATAACACTTAAAGAAACATAAATATATGTAAACTGTGGACTGGAACGTGAAGAAGTAGTTCTAAATGAAACAGCAATTATTCATATTTTACCAGACTGCGTCATCCAATCCAAATACGTACGATTGAAAGCAAGGGTACTAAGGGAATCAATAGTTGTGATACATTTTAGCAAATCAATTGCTACTTTAAACACAACAATAACGAGACATGTTCCAGTTTATTTTTTGAATGAAAATGTTATTCCGCTCAGTAAGGATATAACGGATATCTCAAATCCAAATCACCAAGATACCATACAAGCGCTCAACCGACTACATAACTAAAATTGGAAAACAATAAGAAAACATCAGTATTGGGCATTTGGGTTTTGGATTTCAATCATTGTTGCAGCAATTCTTGTGATCTTCTTTTTGTCTGTAATTCTCAAATACGGAAAGTGCCCGATCAAAAGATCTGAAGATATTGAATTAAGAGAAGACAGAAGCAAACCGAGTCCATAGTTAAGGATGAACCGGAGAACAGATTCGGAGGAGGCAGAATGTTGATCATATCAACAAAAGCATAAAATTTCTATTTATTACAAGTTGGCAATTTTCATAATTTGCATACTTTGTTAGCTTATTTTGATTATTTCTATTTTGTTTTCTGTAATTTTGCACCTTTTTGTATATTTTTGCCATCTTTCTTTTCTGTTTAAGTGAGCACTTCTTTTTGTATAAAAAGAACCTTAATATAGTATTTTGTTCACTTTTAATCAATCAAACCAAGCTTTATCCGAGGCTGCATAAGGCGATTGGACATTTTATACAGTTAAAAGTTTCTAAGAAGTAGAACTTACAATTCTTAAAACTTCAACTTTTTGGAAATCTTATTATTCTTGTTTGCAAAGGTTTTTTTTCAAAAATTTCAAAGTAACGTAGAGAATCGACACGAGTACGAAAAGTTTGTGAATGTTAATTGTCATAGACCAAACCTGATGTCTATTTTATTAATTCGAAATGAGTGCGTTCGATACTTCACGACTAATTAAAATTCAACCGGTAAAGAAAACTATTCGAATTAAATCTCAAAATATTAAGAACAGATGCTCAATTTGTTGTGATAAAAAATATATTCCTTAACATCTCCGATTCTCTGTGATATCTTTATTGACTTTTTTATGTGTGTTGATATTCAAAATTTGGTAACACCATATTTTCCACAATTTCATGCAACGGCTAGACTATACATTTTTTGGAAATAATGAAGCTGCTTGGAAAATTTAAAGTTAAGTTTGCGTATATCTTAGAAAATGTTTTTTAACATTTGTTTCCACTATAATACAAATACAAAGACCTTTGTTTTTTCACCTCAACTTGACCATCGTTATTTTAAAAAAAAAAGGATATTTATAGCTTTTTTCGAAATTTATCCGACTTTAGAATACTTCAAAATACGGATTTATTATGAAGACATAAACCTTTGCTATAATTTGAAAATTTTAAACTGTTTCTTAAAGTTGAGTATTTAATGATTATTTTATTTTCTAAATCTGAATCCAGTGATTGCGATTGCAATTATGTAACTATTCTTTTTTTTATATATGGTTCCACTGATTCTATCCAATAATCCCAATGCGGTATTATTCGGGCAAAAAATATTATTTTTATTCAAAGGCATGTAAAAATTACCACCAGTATCTTTATAATGATATACGCCTTGAGTATTGATCATCCCAAGTCCAGAACTACTCAATCCGTTTCCCGAATGGGGTGCTCCCAATGCATTATGATTATCGCCAATAAATCCTAAAAGCAAAACAAAATAAGATAAATAAAATTTAAAATAAAACATGCATAAGTTAATGAATAAGTAAACATAGTTTGTATTTATCTCGCATTTACTGATTCTAGTCCCTACCATTGATTGGACGAAGTCGATGGTTACTGATTTACTGGTGGATCAGGGCATCAACTAACAAGCTTCTTTGCCAGCTAGGTTCCTAGAAAGTCTCCAGTTTTGCACCGCGCCGATGCTTGAGGTGGATTCGAAAACTTTTCGGGCCGGAGTATTGGTGTCCATTCGCTCTATATAACCGAGCCAACACAGTCGTTTGACTTTTGTCCTTCAAGAGATTGTTGCCCGTGCAGTTCTTTGTTACTTAGACGGAACCAGAACCATAGATTAGGTACACATAAAATTTTCCTCTTGGAAAAACCTTACTAGCTTTGATCTGCTTTTGAAGAGTGTCAATGTTTCGTCACCATATAGCAGGATCGGGATGAGTAGGGTCTTATAGAGCGACAGTTAAATTTTTCGAGAGAGGAATTTATTTTATTGTGTTTTTATTTATTTTTATATTACTATTTGAAATAGTACTAAGCTTAATTAATGTAAAACTTAAAGCAAATATTAAGATTGAGTAATTATTTATTACATTATCCAAACGCAGTTCAATTAAGAAAATATGATATATAGTATAATAAAATTAAATTAAAAGTAGAAAAACAAGTCTTGAATTCATTTTTAATATTGTCTTATATCTTTGATTTGGCGTGGTAGAGAATTGACGTTCTGATGTCATACAAGAAAATTGCTGATACAAAATTTGTAAAACCATTGTCGAAACGTTCAAATTAATTCTGTCAAAAAGGCTGTGGGGTTGACGGGTATGTAAAATTTTTGACAGCATTATAATTCTTCGGTATTTAAGAAGGTAATCATGAGTGAAGTTGCAAATCTGCTAAGAGAAGTGAGAAACACTGCCATATCCAAGCAAACCAAACACGTATCGAGCTGCATTGTTGCAGGCGACATTGAGTTTACGGCTATTAACCGATTCACACTTACCGAAGATTTCGCATCCGTGTGAGTATAGGCGTAATGAAGGTTTTGATTAACAGAATTCGTATTCGCGAAATATTTAGTTGCCCACAAGGAGCATTGTATACAATGAACTTTGCCCACTGATATGTCTACATGATTATTCCAACTCAAAGTATAGACATATTCAATCACACCGTCATTGAGACGGCTCTTTGAAAAGTGCGAAGTACTTACGGTTTTCGTGGATAAAACAATGTACTTAGACTTTTTGGGGCTAATAGGGATAAAGTTAATAATATAATAATAAACTATAAATACATAAATAAATTACAAATTTATTATCTCTGAAACGTTACGTAACGCCGGCGTTATCTGGAGCACATAAAGACAAACTCAAACATGCTGAATGGAGCCGTGATGGATGTCTTCGGTACGTCAGCTGGCTCCACGGGCAGTTGGTGGTACTCTCGTCGCGTGTCGAAGTTAGAAAAGATTTAGCACCCGTGTAGCCCTTAAGTTACATCGTGCAAATTGCGGATTCGGATAACGGTACGATTACGATTAAGATTTATTTTTATTTAGTCTAATATTTACAATTTTGACTTAAAACTAGACTTATAAATACAATTTTATATATTGTTGGCTCAACAATAAGGTCCCAACGTATTTCGGTTGCGATTTTATACAATACTAAATTTTCTTTACAAAAATTGTGGACATGATATGCTTAATCTATAACTGATTTTATATACAATTTTCCAAACATTATGAAAATTGACTCTGAGGGATCGGATAACGGTCAGGTTGGGTGATGCTATTTAATTGCCTAAAATCTCCACACGGTTCCACCCGAGTTAATGGTGATGTCTAAATCCTTGTGTGATAACGTCGTGCGTGCGCGCGGACATCGACAGCCTGTCCTGTCCTGCCACTGCACCGCCATTCGTTCAAAACCCTTCAGAGAATAATTGGATATATTTTAAGTTTTTGCAAGCATGCTAGATGCAGCAAGGAACTAAGGAACTGGATGATTCACTGGCCACAAAAGTTCGAAGAATGGAGCTATTCCATTTTAAACAGGAAAAGATTGACGTAGAGATATACAAAAAGGAAAGGTATAAAAGTCATTTCATTTTTGATTTAATTTTGAAATACAACAATCCTCTGGTAAAATTTTTGATGCAGGATTTTCAAAAAATATATAACCACTGCGGAGCACGGACTTGCTTGCTCATCTTCGTCAACGATTTCGGCCCATTATAGAGATGATCACGGTGCGGTCATCATTGAGTGAAGCGCAATAGAGCTAGACTGTAATTTACCGCCATCAGGAATAAAACCAGCAAGACCCTTCATTAATGCAGGAGTCAACTACCATGGTCCAGTATGGATTCAATACAAAATGCTTGTGCCATTTTTTTGTGTTTCGCTACGAAGATGGTTCATATCGAGCTTGTAAACGATTCGACCGCCAAAACGTTTCCTGGAGCACTCAGGTGTAGAGGACACTGCCAACATTTTAATTGCGATAAAGCAGCGAATTTTGTGAGTGTAAATAATCAATTGTCCAAGTTGGAAGCCGTAATATACTCCAAACATGCACGTGCGACCATTATAAAGCAATTTGCAGCAATAAGGCATACACTTCCAGTTCATTCGCCGCAGGTCTTTGCATTTTGGAGGTCTCTGGGAAGCAGCCGTAAAGTCAGCAAAATATTTACTGAGAAGAAGTGTTTGAACATTGAACATATTGTTCAAATCTATGGAATTTGTTATCATATCTGAAGCGCGAATTTTGGAACCGTCACGGGAGTATTTAAACGAACTTCAATATCGCCATAAATGAAGAGAATGTTCAAAAAATATCAAAGTTGTGGACATGTTGATCATAAAATAAGATAACACTCAGCTCTACAATGGCCGCTCCGAACAATAAGTGAGTGAGCCTGAAACAGGGTATTTCATTGCATCTGAAAATGAGGTCCAGCAATCACAATATAACACTCAAGATCAGACCCAGCAACCAGAGCACAAGCAAAAAGGCGAAGAATGTAATGTATCTTACACACTAGTAATTATGTTTAACCGTCTGAGGTGGGGAAGCTATTGCAATGTAGATGTCGGACTCAATAGCAAAAAGATTAAGATTCCAAAATAATAAGAATTAGTAAGTGAAATTCATTCTAGAACCAGCTACGTAGTAGAGTAGTCACTCATTTCTTATACCAAGCTAAATTCTGAAAATAAAGACATAAGTTCTAAAATGATATGACGAACAGTGTTTCAATGCACATGTATATCTAATTACACAACTTAATATTGCGTAATAAAGATGTGATCGATAGTGACAAGCAACGCACCCAAACTTACAACACAAGGAGTACAACGAAAACAATTGCAGAACAACGCCAGCATCGCATCACTAAAAAAAAAACGACATAAGTATTGATAACAACAGCTACCGTTACTTGGAAGCAAGCTTTTCAACTTTAATTTTAATAGTGTTTCTTAAAATATAATTGAATTGAGTTAATTTAAGATATCATAATGTATACACATTGTTCATTAAAAATAAAAACTTTTTTTTCTTTTGTGTTGTTCTACAAATTTATACGCCATTCTGTGAGCCAGCAAGTCCGAACAGAATTCAATTGTGCGCATTTGACAATTTGATTATACATTTCGGTTTACCATTTCTTTCTTTCTCCAGCTGTCTCTGTACAAACAATTAACATGCCAAACGAAGAACGGTCAGAAGTCAAGGAAAATGCCTCACATGCCTTTTTTAAACTTCCTGAATCGCCACATGGTTTGTTCAAATCGAATGCCAGTTTGCCATTCGGGGCATTACTGTTGAATAAACTAAGTTATATTTTGTCGTGCAAGCTTTGCCCCAGGACGTAGTCGCAAGTGTCGCAAGTGTCGCAAGTGTTATTGATATTTCAACAAAAGAACCCCCACCTCTCAATCCTTACATAATTAAAAAAAAAAGCACTCACAGACCGAAAGTCGATAAGCGAAAGTAAAAGCATCGAAGCTCATTTATCGGGGGAGGAGAGGGGAGATCGAAAACCGTCCGAAAGGTTTACGGCGGTAACATTCTCCCCCTCGTAAGCAAGTCCTGGCACAGCGAGCTTACTCCAAGGCTTTGCCGACGTCCAACACAGCAATCTTACTCGCGCGTCGCTCCAGCATCGCCAACGTTGTCGAAGATCTGAGGTGTCGCTACATATGGGTTTTTATCCACTTGATGAGCCCAGCAGTAAGTGATTTGGCGGGATGGCTTCGTCGTCTCTAGATTCCAGTGACACGAACGTAAGAGGACAAGAATTTATAAGGAATTCAAATTCCCATAACGCGCACCGCAGGCTTTCGTCGTTTAAGTTCATCGGTGTCATGCTATACAGGATGTTCTTGATGGATCGTACCAGTCTCTCCCAAGCTCCTTCCATGTGTGGGGCTGCCGGTGGATTGAATTTCCATTTAAGTTCTTCATTCGTCGCGGCAACAACTTAATAGGCGATATTTGAACACTCCTCTCGCGAGATCTTCTCCGTGGCTTTAAAATTGGTACCATTATCTGTGTAGATTTCTTTGGGTATTCCACGACGGGTAATAAAATTGCGTATAACCTTAACACACGAACTTGTGTCCAGGCTATGAGCCACCTCGATGTGTACAGCGCGTACAGTGAGACATGTGAATAATACGCCCCATCTCTTTTCCCACCTTCTCCCGACTATTGTTGACAAGGGTCCGAAGTAATCGATGCCGACGAACGTGGAGGGACGTTCAAACACTGTCAATCTTGCAGCAGGTAAGGAAGCCATTTGTGGGACTCGAGGGGTCGCAAAGTAGTTCCTGCATCGCTGACACTTCTTTTGAACTCTTTTATATAGGAAGTACTACTGTGTCCAAAAAATAAGGTGACATATGAATTTAAACTGCGCGGGTCGAAGGATTTGGAAATTTTTCTTTCTTTTAAGGTTGGTAGTACTGTCAGTGACATCTATGTGAAATTTCATGTCAAAATATATTCAAAGTGTTTGAGATACGCGTCGTTTTGTGAGCTGTTAAAAGTGAGTTTTTCGATTTTTGCGATGTCGAAATTTATTGAGCAAAGAATTTGCATTAAATTTTGTTTGCGGAATCAATTTTCTGCTGCGGATACGTTGAGGATGGTGCAGAAAGCCTTTGATGATGAGGCTTTGTCTAAAAAAAATGTTTACAAGTGGTATAGTGATTTCCAAGCCGGCCGTGAACGTGTCGAATACGAAGAGCGTTCTGGGCGACCATCAACCTCAACCGATGAAGCTTACGTCCAACAAATCAAAGATTTGGTGTTGAAAACCCATCGATTAACGATAAGAGACCTTGCTGATGAAGTTGGCTTATCGAAAGGCTCAGTCAATACCAGTTTGAAGGATGCTTTGGGCCTCAAGCGCGTCAAATCTCGACTGGTACCGAAAACATTGAATTTTTTTTGGAAAAAAGGCGTTGCGTTGAAGTGTGTGAAACAATGCTTTCCGACTACCAGGATGTCATGAAACGCATTATAACTGGGGATGAGACTTGGATCTATGCTTACGACCCCGAAACAACCGATCAATCGAGCGAATATCGTGCCAAAGGAGAGCCGAGACCAAAAAAAACCGCGCCAAAGTCGCTCAAAAATCAAGGTCATGTTGACTGTTTTCTTCGGTTATCGTGGTGTTGTGCTTTATGAATTCCTTCCAACCGGCCAAACAGTCAACAAGGAATATTATTTGAACGTTATGCTTCGTTTACGTAACGCTATCCGCCTAAAAAGGCCGGAATTGTGGAAAGACAATTCTTGGTTTTTACACCACGATAATGCACCATCCCATACCGCACTCGTAATTCGTGATCATTTCGCCAAAAACTCAACCCATATCGTTCCGCAACCACCGTATTCACCTGATCTGGTGCCCTGCGACTTCTGGCTGTTCAACAAGCTCAAAAGACCGCTCCGGGCACACCGTTTTGATACGATAGAGGAGATTCAAGCCGCAGCGAAGACGGAACTGAAGGCCATCCCGGAAAATGACTACAACCAGTGTTTCAAAGATTGGAAAATCCGTTGGCATAAGTGCATTGCATCGGGAGGGGATAACTTTGAAGGGGATGAAATTGATTTGGAAGAATAAATAAAGAATTTTCAAAATAAATACAATGTCACCTTATTTTTTGGACACAGTAGTAGTTCTTTACGGATTCATGAATATCATCGTAGCTTCGTAGACACTCACAAACATGGATATTGAGACGAGAAACTTCTTAGCGTTTGGAGACATACCCTTTTAAAGCCCATTCAAGTCGTGTTGCTGCTGCTGCCAAGAGCCTTCACGGATTTTAAGTGGCACTGCCAGCTTCCAGTTGTTCGCTCCTATGAGAATTGTCGGCCGTGCGTTCTCATAAGACTGGATTGGTATGCCCGCCAACTACGGATACCGCAGAGTGATTTTGCTCATGTCCAGTGACTGCCTTGGGAGTGAAAGATTTTCCTTTGTATGGACCTCATGCAGGATGTATCTGACCTTGCTCTGTTGGTTTGAGATCTCAAATGATGTCTTCTGCGATGATCGTTCTGAGCTTGTTGTGTCCCCAGTCCAGCATAAGCATAGAGGCTCGCTTACGCCCGTCAAACCTAGACTATCGTAAATTTCTTGTTCGACTAGGGTCACTAATGAACCTTCATCTAAAAATGCAAAAGTGTCTATGAAACTAGTCTTAGCATGAATGCGATTAGGAATGATACGAAAGTAGGGCTTCTCTAATTCGTCGGTATCAGTATGCGTGTTAAAATTTACAGCGATTTCGCTTCCACTTACTTGGTTATTTTTGACTCACGGAAATAGCGGGTTTGTGAAGCAGAAGGTGGTGTTTTGATTACAATCGTCCACTCCACATTCTTTGGTGATGAAGCATCTGCGGCGGTGAATACTGAGACACTGTTGACATAATTTGTTGGCTTTCAGCATTTCCCATTTTCGGTCATATGACAATTTCCCGAACGGTGCACATTGCGACGTCTTGTGATCCGTTGATTTGCAGGCTACACATGATGGTCTCTTCTCTGAGTTTACCTGGGTGTTCACAATTCCGTTCTTCTTGGTTGAAATTGGTGACACAACTTGACTGGCAGCTTCGGCAATTTGACGTAACCAGTTGCTGAATGCTTTTACCACTGGCACTTATGCTTTTCAGTTTATACTTTGGCGGTGGCATTTTTCTCGCTTTATCGATCATTCATTCCAGAGTATGTTCTGGACGCCCGAAGCATATTTTAAGTGTCTGTTTTTTTTTTTTTTTGAACCATGCTAGGTAGAAGCAGTTTATAACGAATCGTTTCTCGTGCTCTACCTTAAAGGCAAGCCTGTAGCCGCATTAAATTTTCAGCATCAGAGTGCTGTTTTCGAAACTGCTTAAGAAAAGCGGCCACTCTTCTGGATCACCATGGAATTTTGGTAATTCTTTTGGGAGCACTTGTCTTGCTGCCAGTTGCACAGGTGATGATCCAGGAGCAGGCCTTGTTCCGATCATAGGTGGACTTACGTGTAAATTGTTTTGTGGTGCAAATTTTTGCACATCAGAATTGTTTAAAATTTGGTATTTCTTTTCCAAATAAAGTTTCTGAAGTTTTGTCTCTTCCTCTAGCATTTCTATTTGTAATTCTTGTTGGCGGCGTGAGACGTGAACGTGTTGCGAAGCTGTTGCTTGGGGATCTGTCACTGTTGTAGTTACATGTTGTGAAGACGTTGCTGGTTGAGCTGTCATTTGTGTAGTTACGTGTTGCGAAGACGTTGATGGGTTAGCTGTCATTATTGACGACGTGCATATAAGTTGCGGTCTCGATGCCCATGACGTCGTTGTATGTGTATGGCTGTATGTAGTTGTATATGTTACATGGTTCACAAAATTTGGCGGTGGGGTAGTGAATAATGACGTGGTGCCAGTCACCAGATATGTTACCGTTACATGGTGTGTTGGAACCGATGAAATTGCCGTTGTGACCATGGGATCTGAGCGGAGTGTCAAGAACGGCTGACTAGCAATTCCTACCGATGATGATGATCTAAGTGCATCTGTTGGTTGTTGTTGCTGGTTTCTCTGCATAACAGTGGTCACGGCGGGGGGCCGGCTGCCTTATCGTTTCCTGCACATCTGGTGGTGCTTGTGGTGAGGTAGATGCTGGAAATGACGATGCTCGTGGTTGCGTTGCGAACCCGAAAATTTGGCCGATATCATACTATTCGGTTGGAGGAGCAGCAGCACTCGTTGCGGTTCTAACGATGCAGGAATTGCAGTTCCAACTGACGTGAGCCACATCACTATTAACTCCGACACAGTGATACCAATGATCACAATTATCACATTGCACCATATACTCGTTATCTTGTTCACTGCACACAGTGCAAGCCGAAGCACTTATTTGAGTTTTCCTTGGATGCATTTCTCCCGAGCGTGTAAGGAAAATAGACCGATATATATGATAATTTATTTTAAAGATTTATAAGAGTCAAAAATTTCCGAAATAGAAGCAAACACAATTTCTAATAACGACCGTTAGCTTTATTCAGTCCGCTTTAAAATAAATTGTGTTGTAACCAAGCTCGTTGTCGTTCGACCGGCTTCTGTTCAATTATACACACACAGGGTGTAGCAAACATTTGCACGTGACATTGTTCGAAATTCAGAACATAAAAATGACGTAAATAAAGTTAAAGCTTGAAATTCAGAACATTAGAATGAATTAAATAAAGTTAAAGTTTGAAATTCAGAATATTAGAACGACTTAAATAAAGTTAATGAAACAAAGTTATTTTTCGGTTTAGTAAAATAAGCAAAGGATTTTAAATGTAAAGGTTTACGGCGGTAACATCAATCGTAGAATAGTCAGCGATGGCATCAGAGAGTTTGGTTTTGGAACTGTGGAAAAGACGATTTGCAACATTAGTTCATGTCTCAAATCATGTTCCAAAGCTGAAACCAATGATTTGCTGAAGATAGCCGATGATATCTATGAGGTATGTCAACAACATCATACTTTCACAGACTATATGGATTCCAATATCTCGGAATGGTGAATCTTTCTTGCTGTCTTCTTCTTGTATTAAACGTTTGTTGAGATGGCATTTTGTAATTGCTGTCACCTTTTAACTGTATTAGAATTTCTAACTTTTATAGTTGTTCTATGGTTAGAAGCTGGAGTTATCAACTTGAAGATCGTTTATATGGATATGCTGGTGGAATTTCGATCGGTTGATCGTTTTTTGTATCTGCGCTGGCATCGCTTTTAGGCTGCGGGGTATTTACCAAGGCTAGTGTACCATATCTTAGGTGAGATTCAACCAGTCCAAAATAGCATTGTCGCAGAACATCTGGTGTGCATCTGTAGCTCAGGTGAAACAAAGCGTATGCTGACTTTCGAAGTTTTGTTGTCAGGGCCTGTTTGTGGTAGCTCCATTTCATATTGTAGTCCACGATCACCCCAAGGCAATTATACATTGACTCGTTTTAATTATTGTAGCGCAATCGTCCTATTTTTGAAGATGTATGCATTTTTATCGTTACTTTAAATTTCATAACATGTGGTGGGCGAATATGCATAACCTTTGTTTTTTTAGGATAAATAATAAGCCCATTTTCGTGATACCAAACCGTGACAACGTCGAGTTTTTTCTGCTGTCTAAATATTTTTATGACTCACTACTCTGGCAATATCATCTGCATATGCGTATCTCTTGCCATGTCTTAGAACCGAAAGCGGGTCATTTATATAAATTATGAAAATGAGAGGACCTAATTTTGATCCTTACGCTACTCCGTACCATACATCTTTATCCTCGCTTAAGTACTCCTTAATTTTTACTCTATATTTTCTATCTTCAAAATAACTTTCAAACCATCTCAATAAAGATGCTCGTATACCAATTTTGCCTAAAGATTTTAATATGTTTTTACGACAAAGTGTTTCAAAGGCTTTTTTGAAGTCGATGACCAGAACAATAGAGTTGTGATTTTTATAAACTTTTTTTTCTAAAAGCTTTTATTTCTCGACAAAGTCGTAGAGGCTTTAAGTTACAGCTTTCTCCAATACCTTATCTATAGCTTGGAGAATCGAAATTGGCCTTAAGTAACGAATCTCATTTTTTAATCCGTCCTTCTATATATATATATTTTTTTTATTATTCATTTATTATTTCTTCTATTGCAATATTTACATATTATTTTTTTACGCATGGGCGTTGGCCACAAAGAAATAATAGTGACATTTATATTTTTTTATATGAAAAATAGAGTTAATGCTACTTCATGTCTATATAAACTAATTCTTAAATTAAATAGAGAAATGGGTGGGGTGACCCTTAGAAAACGACTTAGCCTATATTATTTGAAATTCAAGTTTTTTTTATAAATGTAAAACAGAAGAGTGAGAAAATAAAAAATAGACAAATCAAAGCAAAACGTAAAAGAGAGCTGCAACACCTCTAGTATCAAGGCAAAAAAGCCAATTTTTGACTTGCTTTATAAACGCATGATGATGTATGAGTGCTCTGATAGAATCCGGAAGTCTGTTAAATAAACGACATGAAACCACATTATAAAAATTACGGAACGCGCTTGTACGAAAAGCGGGTGCAGATACTTGATTTAAAGAATTGCCACGTGTTGGAACTCACCGGAGAATTGTTTGAATTTATTTATTATAAAGAAAATAATTTATTGTAAAGAATGAACTAACGTAACTTATTTGAATTTGGCGTTTATAACAAGTTTGAAGAACACTAATCTATTACAACTATTTTCTATGTTTAATTTGAATTTCCCGCCACTCATTGTTTAATCCTCCATATTTTTCTAATGTACTGATCATGTGACGACCGTTCTTCGGTCAGCCTATATAAACAGAACAATAAAAGTGGCCCTCCTTTGCAACCATCAGTGGAACAACTTGTTTTTCTTGTCCTTGCCTTTGTCGTCGGTCTCACAAGTCATTTTTGCTTTTATCGATTAACTCGGATATATTTTGCGTGGTAAATACAATCGAAGTTCTATCAGCCACAATCAAACTCCAAAACTGTGATAGAGATCAAAGAGAGATTGTGAGCTGGCGGTGGAAAAAACCTCCCATCGTACATTTTGGCGCCCAAACGTAAAAAAAAAAGAATATAATAAAGAAACTAGAAACTAAAAACTAAGAATTTAAATCTAAAAACTGAAAGTGCAAGTGAACTTTTTTCGTCGCCGGAGCGCGTGCTTCATTGATCGTATGCATTTAACTGGAATTGTTCGTCGTTGGGAATAGCTATCGCGCGAATTAAGATTGCACTTAGTTTGGGATTAACTATCGTGGGAATTCCATATTTTAGCAGTTAGACACTTATATTGATCTCGCTCTAACGCAATCACTTCGCAATATAATTTCGTACAAGCTAGCATTATTCATATATCTGACGTTGAAGTACATAAATACATTCACTTCCTATTAAGTACATTGCTGATCACCATGGCAACCGAGTCGAATATCAACGAATTGAAACAGATGCGTTCGTCGACGAAGGGCAGCATAAGTCGTATAAAAAATCTCGTGGAAACCAAGACGGACACTTTATCGTCAACGGAATTGGAATGCCGGTTAGGAATATCAGAATCCTATTTCAAATAAGTTCTTGCATATCAGTCACAAATAGAGCGATTTGTGCCTACTGACACGCAGCAACTTACCGAATCTTAAACTGCCAAAATTCAATGGAAAATATTCTGACTACAAGAATTTCATTAATTCTTTTACAAATTTGGTGGATAATGAACCAAATCTGACCAACATTCAAAAACTTAACCATTTACTTTCGTGCTTGACGGATCAAGCTTTAAACAAAGGCCTTCCAAGTGACGGAAGATAATTATCCAAAAGCACTTGCCAGGCTCAAGGAGCGTTACGATAATGATTACCTTATATTTGTTCAATATATTGCTGAGTTATTCGAGTTGCCGAAAGTTACTAAGATTTCTTCTATGGATTTACGAACGCTAGTGGACAATATCTCTGCTATATTCAATTCGTTACAATCAATCGGTTCATTTGAAAAAATTTGCAACGCAATGATCATTCATATTGCGATATCAAAGGTCGATCCGGAAACCCAGACCAAATGGGATGAGTTCCAGGAGTATAAAAAGCTTCCGCTTTGGACTGAGTGCTCAGCAGTTCTTAGCAAACGATGCCAATACCTCGAGGCTCGCGATAGCAAACAGCAGAAATCTGATTTCGGCTATAGGCAAAATAGGGCAAAGCCATCACCATCCACACCTCGTTCTCAGTATTCGATGGCAGTAGTACAACGATCTTGCTACTTTTGTGGGGAAAGCAATCATTCAATTTCAAGTTGTTCGAATTTTAGTAAACTAGCAGTGCTGCAGCGGTTCTCAAATGTAAAAAAACTCGGGCTTTGTTTGAATCGTCTGGGAAAGGGCCACGGTGTATCTCAATGTTCGTCGCAATTCAGATGTAAGATTTGTAAACAATCTCACCACAGCCTTTTACATCGACCTCAGGCAGGAGAGAATTCTTCCAAGGGTGGAGAACCATCAGCATCGGTCGCAGTCAACGCTGCATTGGAAAAGAATAGCACATCCGAACCACAAGTGATCCTAGCGACAGCACTGGTTCTTGTCATGGATTCAACTGGAACTTTTCAAATGGGTAGGGCGCTGCTGGACTCAGGTTCGCAAGTTAAACTGATCAACGAAAGATTTGCCAGGTCGCTCCATCTTCGAAGACAACGCAAAAGTGTAGGCATTGTTGGGGTAGGAGTAGTCGAGACGAAACTTAATTTTCAAACACAGACTACTATTCGCTCTAGGTATAACAATTTTGAGTCGTCACTGGAATTTTTAATCGCACCGTCTATTACTGGATACCAGCCAGAATCAAGTCTTAGCGTAATGAATTGGAATTTGCCTAAAAATCTGGAATTAGCAGACGAGCACTTCAATCAATCATCACAGATCGATTAACTGTTAGGTGCTGAATCATTTTTCGAGTTACTCAAAATAGGTCAGATTAAATTAGGACAAGGACTTCCTTCATTGCAAAACACTTCGCTAGGTTGGATAGTTTCAGAAAGATGTAACACATCTTCTAATAGTAAGGAAAAATTCTGTCTCGTAAACGCTCTAGAAGATTCATTGGATCGCTATGTGGAAAAATTTTGGGAGTTGGAAGAAGTTCACCACCCCCGACCAAAGTGGACAGATGAGCAAACCGCGTGTGAATTGCATTTCAACGAGAACATAATGGTGCTAGATAATGGCCGACTTATGGTGAAGTTACCATTTAAAAGGGATCCGAGCTGCTTAGGAGCTTCGTATGATATCGCTTTTCGACGGTTTTTAGCACTTGAGCGTAGTTTGTCAAAGAACGAACCATTGAAGCATGAGTACACGACCTTTCTTGACGAATATGAGCAACTAGGTCATATGTCGATTGTCAAGGATCCAAAATTGAAAGAACCACACTTCTACTTGCCGCATCACTGCGTTGTCAAACCAGGTGGCTTATCTACAAAACTCAGGGTAGTGTTTAATGCTTCGTGCTGCACGTCCTCACAGCTTTCGCTAAACGATACTCTCATGGTCGGCCCAACAATTCAGTCGGAGTTGTTCATTATCCTCCTTCGGTTTCGCTTGCATAGATTTGTATTAACGGCTGACATCGTTAAAATGTATCGTCAAGTTTTAGTCCATCCTGATCATCGCAAGTACCAGTACATCCTATGGCGAAAAGATCACCGGTACACACATACGAACTTAATACCTTTACATATGGCACTGCTTCAGCTCCGTTGCTAGCTATCCGTTGCTTAAAATACTTGACAGAAAAGAATAAGGAATCATGGCCGTTAGGTTGCTTGGCGCTCAATGAAGATTTTTACGTAGACGATTTCATAACAGGAGACGACAACCTCGATACCTTAGTAAACAAATTAGAGGAAGTAACATCAATCTTGAATTCAGCAGCATTAGAATTATCTAAGTGGAATAGCAACCATCCCAATATTGCCAAGGCTATACAGAATACTAACATAAAAATGAGTGAGTCTGGTCTTAGCAGCACTTTGGGGATAGCATGGAACTCCTCATGTGACAATTTCAGTTTTTCATATGTACCAAGCAGGACATATTCTAAGATCACGAAACGAACAATTCTTTCGCTGGTGTCGTCGCTCTTCGACCCATTGGGTCTTCTGAGTCCTCTTATTATAAAGGCTAAAATAATCCTTCAGCGATTGTGGGTTGAAAAGATTGACTGGGATGCGGCGCTGCCTCAAAACATCGAGACTAAATGGAAGCAGTTTATGGCTGATTTGTATTCCCTTCAGAATCTGTCAGTCCCTAGATTTTCCTTAGTGCCAAATAGAAGCAGCTATCAAATTCATGGGTTTGCGGACGCATCTATGCACGCATATGGTTGCTGCATTTATCTCAGGGCAGTTGATTGCGTAGGATCGGTGCAAGTAAGGCTTTTGGTAGCAAAGTCAAGAGTAGAACCCATAAATAGGAAGCAACTTCCTCGTTTGGAGCTATGTGCAGCTCACTTGCTATCCCGATTATGGGAAAAAATTCAAGGCATTTTCAAAGGTGGTCACTCGGAAGTTTATTTTTGGACTGACGCCGCAATTGTTCTCCATTGGATTTCAACCCATTCCTCCAAACTGAGCACCTTTGTTGGCAATCGAGTTGCGGAGATACAGGCAAAAACGAGAGGAGTCTGTTGGCGTCACGTTCCTACATAGGTGAATCCAGCTGACATCGTATCGCGGGGATGCACGATCCAGGAATTGAAAAGTTCGATCTGGTTCGAAGGCCCAGCATTTTAATTAAAAAGTGAAAAGGATTGACCACCCAGTAAAACCATACCAATCTCCTCAGCTGAAACTTCCTTGGAAAAACGGAAAACAGTCCTGATCTGTGGAAAATAGGATCCAAATTTGTTGCTTGGAATTGTCGGGCGATATACTTCCTTTACGAAGATACTTCGAATTTTCGCGTAGGTCATACGATTTTGTCGTCGAATAACGAAGCAGTCATTTGACATAGACATATGGTTGACGGCTGCGGAGCTAGATCATGCGCTGTTACATATTATTAATCTTATACAGATTGAGTCATTCGCTGAAGAAATCAAGATATTAGAAAATCATCGCACTCTCAAGGGATCAATCAAATGGTTGAACCCTTTCCTACAGGAAACAAATGGAACGCGATTAAGGCACGCAGATATCCCCGAAGAGTGTAAATATCCTCTTTTGCTACCAAAGAATCATAGCTTCACGAAAACGTTGACACTTGCACTTATCCAATTACCATGCGGGTCCTAAAGCTCTGGTGGCATTGATGAGGCAGCGTTTTTGGATATTAAATGCTCGGGAAGTTGCACGAAATACAGTTTAACAATGCATTCATTGCGTAAGATACCGTCCCAAAATGTTGGAGCAAATGATGGGCAATTTAGCGAAGGAGAATTGCCCATCATTTGCGTCCTTTTCTGTGTTGTGGGGTAGACTTTTGCTTTAACTTTAACTTATCTTAAAATAAGAGGTAAAACGCCTTATAAAAGTTACATTGCGGTGTTTGTTTGTTTTTCGTCGAAAGCCGTGCATTTGGAGGCTGTCTCTGACTTATCAGCTGATGCATTTATTGCAGCTTTAAAACGGATGATTGGTCGTAGAGGTCTTCCAAGAGATCTACACTGCGACAACGCTACGAATTTTGTTGGATCACAGTCAAAATTAAAAGAGTTGTTCTTTAAAAAATGTTCGCAGGAAATTTTACAATTGTTTTGTACTAATGCTGGCATAAATTTCCACTTTATACCCCCTAGGGCACCTCACTTTGGCGGAATATGGGAGGCGGCTGTCAAGGTCCCAAAAGGCCACGTGCTGCGAAGTTTGGGTGGAGCAAGGCTGAAGTTCGAGGAGCTTTCCACCGCGCTTGTCGAGATAGAGGCTGTGATGAATTCTCGACCGATCACCCCCATGTTCTCCGACCCAAATGACCTAGAAGCACTTACGCCGGCCTATCTTCTCATTGGATCGTCTCTAAAGACCTTAATCGAGCCGGCAACTGATATCCCTGAAATAAGCTTTATCGGGAGGTGGCGTCGAATCAACGCTGTCAAAACGCATTTTTGGCGGAGTTGGTCAGCGGAATATATTCACGAGCTGCAGGGTAGAGGAAAATGGAAGTCGCCTTGCAATAACATTAACGTGTGAGATTTGGTCCTTATTCACGAAGACAATGTCCCACCCCAACGATGGCTCATGGGTAGAATATCAGCTATCATCAAAAGACAAGACGGGCAAATACGAGTTGCAGATGTGAAGACACACAAAACAATCATCAGGCGCCCCATTTGCAAGCTAGCAGCATTACCATCTTAGTCTCTTGAAAGACGGTGCTTTCAAAGGAGGCGGAATGTTGGAACTCACCGGAGAATTGATTGAATTAATTTATTATAAAGAAAAGAATTTATTGTAAAGAAGGAACTAACGTAACTTATTTGAATTTGGCGTTTATAACAAGTTTGAAGAACATTAATCTATTACAACTATTGTCTATGTTTAATTTGAATTTCCCGCCACTCATTGTTTAATCCTCCATATTTTTCTAATGTACTGATCATGTGACGACCGTTCTTCGATAACTTCTTTTTCAACCATCAGTGGAACAACTTGTTTTTCTTGTCCTTGCCTTTGTCGTCGGTCTCACAAGTCATTTTTGCTTTTATCGATTAACTCGGATATATTTTGCGTGGTAAATACAATCGAAGTTCTATCAGCCACAATCAAAATCCAAAACTGTGATAGAGATCAAAGAGAGATTGTGAGCTGGCGGTGGAAAAACCTCCCATCGTACACCACGTAAAACATAACTATTGACTAGTCTAAAGTTAAGATCACCTCACATCATATAGAAAATATTCAGCACTTTATAGCATTACAAGTGTCGAACTGAAAGAATCTTCAAATCTTTGAATAATGGAAAACTAGGATGTAAACGATTCTTTTTATTATAATTTGTTTTTGAAAGACAATAGTGGCTGAATTTTATTCCAATAAACTCTTCCCCAACAGGTGATACCATATTCCAACTCCCTTATAAATCTTTAACAAAAGCTGTGTAGAGTAAATATTGCACAGAAAATAAAAGTTCGTGAACATACCACGAAAATAGTTTTTTTAAGTTACTCGTATGGCTATTAAAGCTCATTCGAGTCAAGCAACAAGCCCCAGATACTTAAATTCGCTAACATTTTCAATTTGAAAACAATTTTCGCTACATCTGAGACAGCTATTGAAAGTGCAAGAGGGTTAAACCTTGGGCAGTCTGTTCCATGAAAGTAAACCTCTGCATTAAAACTGTTTTGCGCTACTAAATTGAAAAACATAACTTTAGTTTTTGAGCTTATAACTAAATTATGCTCAGCAAACCAGAGTCTTAATAAATTAAATCAGCATTGATGTTAGATATAAGATTTAAAACACTGCTCGCACCATAGGCAAAACCAATATCATCTGCAAATGCTGTCAGTAATCCTTCGATCGGTAAAGTGAACAAAGAATTGATGTAAGTTAAGAA
Organism: Orthonevra nobilis; assembly: GCA_963555765.1. Classification (NCBI taxonomy): domain Eukaryota; kingdom Metazoa; phylum Arthropoda; class Insecta; order Diptera; family Syrphidae; genus Orthonevra; species Orthonevra nobilis. The sequence goes on from OY743227.1 coordinate 30,907,054, forward strand.
GAGTAGTGGACCCAAATCTGAACCTTGAGGCACTCCAAGGTTGAGAAACTTTACATCGCTTCTTATGCCATCAATTTTTACTTTTTGTGATCGATTCCCCAGGTAGGACCTGTCAATAATGTCAACAAATAATCCAGCTGTACACTTCTTTTTATCAAGATTGACATATATCTGTGAGCAAAAATGAAGAAGAGCATCCTCTGTTGATCTACCTTTCTGAAAACCGAATTGTATAGGACTGAAAAAATGTGTCTTGTTCAAAAAACTCACCATCCTAGTTTTTATAACTTTCTCAAATATCTTGCTGATTGAAGGTAAAATTGAGATAGATAGATAATTACCTAATTCATTCACTGAACCTAAGAGTTCTAATCCAGTTATTGGCTCAAATGAAAAACTGAATCTTTGCACCGGCTCAACAGGATAACACAGAGGATTGCAAACGGTACAATTTGGATGAATGGGAATCAGTTGAGTGTTCTCAGAAACCGTAGAAAAATAACTGTTGAAAGCGTTAGCAATTCCCCAGCTTATCGGAAGTCTCACCATCGTTTGACAGAACAACACAAGGTCTCTTCACGGCTGATGTTTTAGTGAGAATATTATTGATTAACTGCCATTCACCTCTTATGCTACCTTTAACTGAGTTGAATCTACTACTGTAGTAACTTTCTCGGCACAAAAGAATTTTGTTTTTTATTTTTGCACACATTTTATTATATTTTTGGTTTAAATATATATTGCATGGGTTTTTCCGACACTTTGTTCTTAGTTTGTTTTTTATCTTGATTTTTTTAAACAGGTTAGTGGATATCCATGGCTTTAAACGTTTTTTCGATTTCGCTGGTTTAAATGTGAAGGTACAGCTGGAAATATGTCTACCTAGAGCCTTAATAAAAATATCGTTAGATTTTGTAACATCACTTTCAGCAAATACATCTTCCCATAATTCAAATGACAAATTAGTTTTGGGCTTACAGAAATCTATTTTATTTATGAACGTAGGGGAACTGGAATCATTTAAAACAATATTAGTCATAGTATCCACCATCAAACCCGTCATACAATGATCGGTGATCTGCAGATCAGAAGCACATTTCTCACATGAACTAGGAAAAGAAGTCGAAAAACGGCCAAATATATGATCTATGCACTTGCCCGATTTAGTTCTGCTAGCTACTAAATCCAAATAAGTAGATACAACCTCGCTAGTCTCTAAAATGTTAATATTTAAATCTCTTAAGATTAAAAGATTCCTGGACTTTACACTATTCAATATGGCTGAAAATTCTTCCACAAAAATCGAAACAGTGAACATATGCAATCTATAAACACAAAAGATTACATAGACCTCATCTTTGATTTTAAAAGACAATTTTAAAATATCAGCACTCAAGCAATTTAACTTCGACACATCAATCACATTATGATTATTCCTTATAAATTAACTAACACCTCCCGCCGTGTAATTTTCATTCGATTTAGTATAAAAGTTATACCCAGGTATTGCAAAATCGCTTTTCTCAAAATCGTAAATCCAAATTTCCGAGACTACAAGAATATCAGGCATACACATAAAAGAATCTAGATGTGATACTAGAGATGTGAAATTGTCTCTTAAGCTTTTAATATTTTGATGAATAAAAAAGAGTTTGTTCAAATAGTATGATTCGTTAGTAAATACTTCTTCATTATTATATGAATTCTTAGATCGAAGGTAGAAAAATCATCGTACAAATCATTCGAACTCATTTAATATATATAAAAATTTAATAACATTGATTGAAAATGCACTAAATCAGGGCAAGATCACTAAAAGACCTAACAGCGATGATTTTTCCTCCTTCCTCATTTAAATTTGGTTGTTTCTATACCATAAATATTTAAATCCCTTCTGTTTCTTTGGCTCTTTCACCTTCATAAACAGCGCACGCGTATACTTTGTAAGGGCATCATTGATGTATATATTAGTTCCTCCACTGCTGCCGCCACTTCCACTGCATTCACTCTCACTGCCAACAAGTACAATCGATTTTAACTTGTTCTTGTTCATCGACTTTTCTCTCATAATTAGTTCCTTGAGTGAGAATCAGAGAAGCTTAAACAGATGATCGATGAATCACTCGAAGAGTTGACGCCTACTTTCTCATTGCTTTTCTGTACCTTCCGAACGTAGTTCGTTTATAGATATGACGAACGCATTTGATATGGTCAAACATGATATACTCTTAGATAAATTTTACCACGCAGGACGACTTAGTGGCATTATATATAATTGGTTTTCTTCTTACTTGTCGGATAGAAGTCAGAGAGTGAAATTTGATGGAATCTTAAATTTGATGGAGTTAAAATGACTATTGGCGTTCCTCATGGATCTGCACTGGGACCAATTTTATTCTTGATCTATAGTATATTAATTCTCTTTTTAAACAAAACTTTAATAGCCATATAACAGCTTATGCTGATGATATAGGTTTTACATATTCAAATAACAACTTGTTTGAGTCAGTAGTTAAGCTTCATATGGATTTAAATATACTCAGACAATGGTTCGCTAAACACGAGTTGCTCATCAGCGAAAAAACAAAAATGATGATTTTCAGTTTAAAATGTGCTTGTCCAGTTGATTGTGATGTTTCCTTTCATGTTTTTGTAAAAAATTGTCCTTATCTGCTCATAAGTGTGACAAGAAAATCTTTTATGAGGATTCAGTGTGTAGTTCAAATTGTTTCATAATAAAAGGTGTTGAAAGTTATAAATATTTAGGCGTTTTAAAACCTTAATTGGAAAGCACACGTTGATGAGTTGAAAAAATATATGTTATCTGTAACCCGCAAAATGTTTCTCCTTAAACCACATTGCTCAAAAAAAATTTTATTGTTCTAGTATGGACTTGTTCACTCTAAGTTACAATACAGTATTGCTAGTTGGGGTGGAACTTATAATACTAGAATTGAAACATTATGCGAATTATTTGTACTGCTAATAGATTAACCAGTAGTTGGCCTTTGTTTTTTAGTCTTCGTGTTCTGCCAATAAAACATCTTTATATCTTTAAAGTTCTAAAAGTTTTCTTCCTGCGGAGCGGTTACAGCGCTACTCTCAGAAGTTCAAATATAGTATATACTCACTAAGACCAAATAGTATGTCAGTTGTAAATACTCCTCTTTCTAAGAAAACGCACTTTTCAAACTTTTATACTGCGAAAGCACCTAGGCTTTTCAATAAATTGCCACTTGTATTGAGGTCAATAGTGCAACCTTCTTTATTTTTAAGCGAAGTAAAAAAATTTCTCTTTGACATGGATAGTTCAGCGGTCAAAGTATACTTAAGCTCGGACTTATAATTTGTAGCTTCTCTTTTAAATGTTTCAAATATTTTGATTGAAATTTAAGCATCTTTGTTTTCTCTTATTTATTTATTTATTTATTAATTTATGTATTTTTAAGCATTTGAATTTTTCATTTCTGATTTTTTATTATTTATTTATTTATTTTTGTATTGTTTAACATGAATTTAGCCCACACCTGCTAAATATGTAAAATCAAATGGAAGGATCATTCGCCTCTAGTTACTTGTATATGTACTTCAGAATGATACTTAATTATTTATTTTGAAAAATGTTAGAAATGTGCTTGCATTTTAAATATTTAAAGCAAAAAATTGTAAAGTCACTAGCATTAGCTGGTCTTAGAAGCAAAAAAACAAAAAAAAAAAATCAAGCGGTTCAGTGGCGCACCCATTAAATGCATTAACACCGACTCGGGATTCTTTTTAACTCCATCAATTCTGCAAGTGCTCATCTTGAGAAACTCATTTCACTACCCGAATCAGAATCTTGCCTAAGAAAACTAAAGGGCCTTCATCCAGTAATCTGCGGGTTTGTCTGCAATTCGGACATTCACCTATGCACAGGATGTGTTTGATGTCGAAACGGGAGTTACAAGTCTGGCAGATTGGTGGGCTTTCATTTCTCAAGAGGTGTTGATGGATGCAGGAGGTGTGTCCCAAGCGCATTCAGACAATATTCGTGATCATCGTTGTTGGAGTATTTGCCGGGTATATCGGTCGTGATCCATCGGTTTTGATAGATGAGTAATGGTTTCGTTAGATTTACCACTCTAAGAAGAACCTGTTGCTAAGTTTGTGCCTGATGATATGTAGCAGGTCAAATTTGGCATATTCGTCGAATTGAAGAACAGAAGCACTGTGGGCTGATTTGGCTGCAATGTCGGCGTATTCGTTACCGTTAATCCCCGTATGGCTGGGGACCCTCATTAGTTTTAGCTTTTTTGGAGTCCTTATTAGCCAGTCTTTGATTTTGTTAATGATTTCTTATTGTGTTCAGAACTGATAAGCTATCCGAGCATATGACGAACCTGCCATTTATCTTGGAAGATATGGCAATGGTTTTCTGAATGGCTATGGCCTCGGCTGTGAAAATCGATGGGTTTGTTGGCAATAATCCTATAGTGAGAAGGGAGCCGTCTTCGGCGGTGGCTGTAAAAGACGTGCTGTCGGCGGTTTTGGAGCCCCATTATAAAATATGTTTCTTTTATGCACCATGGTGGGTACGAAGTGGCGTATAAACTCACCCTTTTATTTGGAAGTACCATTTGTCTCGCCAAGGTCAGTGCAAGCGAGATAATTGAGGGATGGCGTTTTGTCGTATTACATTTTATAACGGCAGCAATGTCCTTGTCGACAATTGATCCGTTAGAGAATACAAGTTTTATGGAGAGCTTAGCTCCGTTTTCTTGAATACGATCTTCTGTAGTGCGGAGACCTGCTTCTACCACAATGTTCTTGACAGTACTTGTAGGATAGCCATTGATACTTCTACGGGCAGCCTGGTGGTAGGGTGCCTTAATTAAGTTGACCGTGGAAAGAGTGGAGTTCCCGTATTTAAATAGGACATAGTTGATCTTGCTCAGGATCAACGATTTTTTCATCGAACAGAGGGTGTTTTTATACGCGTTGCATTTCTTACTGGCTAAGTAATTAATAATATTATCTCTTGCAGCTAGGCTTTTTTTAGTTCTATATCATTTGTTTTCCATTCGGACTTATGGTCAAATGTGAGACCTAGAATACTTAGGTTAGTAATATTTTCAAAATATGCAGATATTTACATTTTTCCATCGACATTCCAGATTGATCAGACCATTCTAAATATCTTTAGTTAAACTTGTCAATAGCTTTGAGTTGATTCTACGTCGTCTTGGTTACACAACATCATTTGCATAAATACTGTTAAGGCGGCAACACTTTTTTTTGCTTATTTTTGTACTGTATATGAAATACTTTTGTAACAGCACAGTCCACTCGCGCCTCTTACAATAAATAGACCATCTCCCTTTAGTTTCAATAAAGTCAACAAATTACACATAAAACGGACTCGATTCATTTTTTCTTGTTAGCTTATTTCCGAACCAGCCTGCGCTCGGACATTTTTTGGTTCCTGTTCACGGATCGCTGAATGGGTTACAACCACGGTTAATCTAATCGCGAACGTTTCGATCAACTTAAATACACGCTTAAATAAATTATGTACATTTGTTGAAATAGGTCATGTCGCAACAAACGCCAACAACACCGAGCAACATCTAGACAGCAACGACCTCGAAAATAAATTTGTTACTTTTTCTTTTTTTTTATTCAAGTAATTATTTTATTTTGTCATTTGTCTTTCTTTCTCTATTCTTCAAATGTCGCATTGCAATACGATACGTTTTTTTATTAACGTCAGCAAAAAATTCAATGAATAAATTTTGTATTAGTTTTTCGAATAATGTAATATTAAGCTAGAATAAGCAAAATTTATGTATATAAACAGTCGAATAAAATTTCACCGTGTGATTCTTTTGCAACAACCGAATTATCAAAACAGTATTTCAATTCCTAAGTGAGTCTGCTTAGGAGCCCATAACTTAATATTTTTCTAGTGTTCTGGTTCATGTGCCGGCAATACCATTGATAGTCACGGTACAAGAACCGTGGTCTATAAACAATAACCTTATACATATATAGCAAAAGAGCTATATACATGTTAGTGACCCCGATGCGATTAGCGTATTTCCCCCCACCAGTGGTAAGGAACCTTTACGACTAGTCCAATAATAAGAGCGTGTACCAGGGCTATACACTGATATCTTCAAACAACATAAACAAAATAAGCGTTCACCAGGGCCATACACTGGTGTCAACAATCAACATTCAACATGACCACGCTAGATGAATTAACGTCTAGGCAAGCAGATACATCTGCTGAAATCTGCGCCTTCAGGCAAATGTAAGGAAGGAGCCTATAGCTCGTCGGACAACAGAACTGTATGAAGCTCGGCTCAAGCAACTGGATCAGCTTTGAGAGCACTTCGAAGCAATAGACAGCAACATCCGAACAGATTATGGAGGCGAATTAGCACATGCGTACTTCACAAGCGGGCAGTACGAATTAGTGCTACAAAGCTATGAAGCTGTAAGGTCTGATATATTATCAAGGCTTGATAGTATACGGAGGGGCGATCACGTCACTTCCGTCATCAAACAGGGAGCAGGTGCACCCAGCACCAAGCCCATAATAGCTGCAACACAGCAAGAACAAAATGTTCTCCCCAAAATACAATGTGCTGCTGATGAGGTTAGAAGCAGGGTAGAAAATTTAATAAGAAGGCAGCAAGCAACAATGGAAGGGCTGGATAGAGCTTTTCGTGGGATATAAGATAACACAATCCGGAGGTCCAGGGAATTCTATCAAGTCAAGATAAAATCAATAGAACGCGATTGGGACAGCATCCAAAACATCCACGCGGAAATATACGAACATTCCGCGGATCCCATTCTCCATGGCTACGATGTAGAGCAATATTACGACATGAAAGAGAAAGTGCAGCAAAAGATCATCGAATTATACGAGCTAACAAGTCTTACTCAACCGAGCTCATCCACCAACAATTATGCCGGACCCCTACCGAACACCCTCAGGTTACCAAACATAGTTCTCCCAAAGTTTGACGGGGACTATATGAAATGGCGACAGTTCCACGATCTATTCATTGAACTAGTGCATAAGCAACCGATTGCAGATGTTTAAAAAGTCTATTTTTTACAAACTAGTTTAATTGGCGAAGCAGAGAAGTTAATACGCCACATACTGCCAAAAGATTCAAATTATGAAGCCGCATGGCAAATAGAAAAGGATAGGTTCGAAAATAAACGTCTGCTAGTCACCGCCGTTCTTCACAAACTTATGTCACAACCAGCAGTGAACATAGAGAGCGCTGCGGCAATAAGACAATAATATAATACACAAGAATGCCTGTTGGCATTGGGCGGTCTAGGAATAGACACGGCTACTTGGGATCCAATTCTGATACACATTCTGACGAAGAAACTTGATAAGACTACACACACATTGTGGGAGCAATCACTTAAACAATCGACATTGCTCCAGCCCCTGAAGGATTTTCTTGGTTTTGTGGAAACCAGATTTCAGTTGCTCGAAGCATTGGGCGGCAAATTGAACTCCTTTGATGGGACAAACAGGCGAATAGCGTCACAAAAATCACTAGCTGGTTTAACAAAAACACTTGACGCAAAATGCTGCAAATGATGCAAGGGACTACACCAACTATATGCCTGCAACAAATTCTTACAAATGACACCCTCGCAAAGATTGGCCTTTATCAAGACGTCTAAGAATTATATAAATTGTCTAAAGAATAGACACACATCATCCAATTGCATGTCCAGAGGTTGCACAGTATGTGAGAAAAAACAAGCTCTCAACCATCGGGTAACCCTATAAAGTCTTCAAATTTTGCAGTTGCCTCACTTCCAAACGCTACAACACATGCTACGCAAGACAATATTTCGCTAGCAACTACTAATATAGAAGCCAAGCCAGGCTATGTCTTCTTGAGCACCCTTGCAGTTAATTTGGTTAGCAAAAACTGATCAGTTATCCGCTGCCGAGCGATCTTGGATTCTGGTTCACAAATCAACATTATCACATACAGAATGATGCGCAAGCTCGAGATACCAATTACACGTAGCCCGTTGGTAGTGCATGGTATTGGGAGTTTAAGACGCGAAACACAGCGCAGAGCTAATTTCGAATTAATGTCAGGCGCAACAAAGTTCTCCAGAAGAATAGAAGCAGTCATCATGTCACAAATAGTAGCACCGCAGCCATCGCAATCGTTCGACACCTCAACATGGAAGATTCCAGCCACGTAAGATTGGCAGATCCACAGGTTAACACGCCAAACAAGATTGATCTATTCATTGCAGCAGAACATGTTCATCAATTGCTTTGCATTGGACAAATAAAATTAGGAAAAGGTCTACCATTGCTACAAAACACACAACTTGGGTGGATAGTCACCGGAAGATTCATTGGACCAACTTTTTTAGCTCCGACTTCTGGTGTCCTTACTTCAAACGAAGCTCTAGAAAAATCTATTGAACTATTTTGGGTAACTGAGAACCTGCCTGAATTCAACTCCGAAAACACGTTAGCAGGACAGCGGTGCAAGGAGATTTTCCATCACACAGTAAGACACTAATGGCAGATTCATTGTGAGCTTACCATTTGCCGATGATCCAGAAAAATTGGGTATTTCCAGGGACATCGCACTAAGTAGATTCAACGCACTAGAAAGGAAACTAGACGGAGATAGTGTTCTGAAGAAACAATACATCGAATTCATGAACGAGTACATCGAATTGGGCCATATGGAAGAGGTTGATTATCGAACAATTAAATCGCCACATTTCTTCCTACCTCATTATGGAGTCTCAAAACCAGACAGTACTAGAACGAAATCGAGAGTGGTTTTTGACGCTTCAGCGAAGTCTTCCACCAACATCTCCTTAAATGACATCATATACGCTGGGCCTACAATACAAGCCGAGTTATTCACAATTTTGCTGCGTTTCAGGATGCCATTATACGTTTTAAAAGCCGACATTCAAAAAATGTATCGGCAGATTCAATTAAATTAGAATGATCGACAGTATCATCTGATATGGTGGAGGTCATATTCAAACCAGCCTGTTAAGGCGTATCAGCTCAAAACCGTTACTTACGGTACATCATCTGCCCCTTCTTGGCAATAAAATGTTTACAAAAATTAGCTCAAGATTATGCTAATACCTATCCTTTGGGGTCCGAAGTTTTATTGAGAGACTTCTACGTAGATGATGCAATGAACGGAGCAAACACTTTAAGCATGGCAAAGGATATTCAAACTCAGTTGCCAGCACTACTCCAAGAGGGAGGGTTCAAGCTAAGGAAATGGTGTGCAAACCACCAGCAACTGTTAAAACATGTCCCATTAGAGGATCAGGAAATTTCTCTGGATGAGGACCATAACTCAAGAGTTTAGGTCTAATCTGGCTGCCAAAATCAGATGTTTTCTGCATCAAAGCCAACTGCATAACGCAAAAACGGTTCACGAGAAGAACAGTTGCATCAGATATTGCCAGACTCTTACATCCACTTGGAATAGTTGCTCGAGTGGTAATGTTGCTAAATTGTTCCTGCAAGAGCTCTGGGAGCTGAATTATGATTGGGACGCTGCACTGCCGGTGGAAATGTATACAAGATGGTGCAATAATCGAGATGGTTTAAGATCCTTGGATAATTTAAATACTATCCGTCATGTTTTTGCACAATGTGTTCCTACGTCAATACAAATACACACATTTTCTGACGCCTCCAAGAAGGCATTCGGCGCCGCAGTTTATATCAGATTAGTCAGCAAGGATGGATCCATAAGAGTCCGGTTACTTTGCTCCAAATCAAGAGTAGCTCCTGTCAAAAGAACATCGTCAGGAAGCAACTCAATGACAATCCCTCGGCTCGAGTTGTGCGCCGCGCTATTAGCTGCTGAAGTTTCATGTCGAGTAAACAAAGATCTACAAATCAAGGGTGCAAGTTTTCATCTTTGGACAGACTCTCAAATAGTTCTCAGTTGGATCAATTCTAGTTCGAAGTCATTTCAAACTTTTGTGGCTCGTCGAGAACCGCATCAATTCAGCAACTTTCTACTATCACACAATGGCGTCACGTAAGGTCCGTCGACAACCCAGCTGACGTCTTATCCAGAGGAATTTCCCCCGATAAATTAGCAACCCATAGCTTGTGGTTGTATGGACCAAAATTTCTACATGGCATGGAATCCATATGGCCACCGCCATTCAAGAGCAGCACGCCCACCAGCATCGAAAGGAAGAAGATATCGCTTTCCATCACCATAAATAAATCGCCCATCTTCATTGAACAGATAAAACATTCGAATTCATTTCGTAAGCTACAACGGGTAACAGCCTACTGTCTTCGGTTCATAAAGCTGATAACATCAAGAAAGTGGTACCATTCAAAGAACAACAAGGAGCATCATCCAAGGCCTAAAACCCAAGAAATGTGGCCACTAGCAGCACAAGAGCTAGAAGAAGCCCTCCAGTTAATTTTACGATACGTCCAAGCATGTGAGTTCAAGGGAGATATTACCCAGGATGATCCGATGATGGTATGCCGAATGTTATGATGTTGTATCAATAAAGGTAATTCGGATTGCTCTGCGTTGATTTGTTCACGAAGAAGCTGCAACTCTCTTTTGTGTGACGTAATATTTGGTGTAATGAGTTGAATTACTACTAACTCACCAATATTGTCGGAATTTGGCAAATGACTCAGTCTCGTATAGCACACTCGGACCACGCTCGAGTAACTTGTATGTCCTCGAAGAGTTACCATGTCCTGCTTGGCGATGCAATTTGGAGGTAATTTAAGGATTCCAGCTCCTTGTACTGTACTCATTGAATTCCGGCCGTCACATACAGTGTTTATTAGTGTCTCCTTCGTTACCACAAAAATTCCATTCATCAGTATTGGGAAACCACGTCCATACCGGGCTATGCTCAATGATCTTCACCTTGCATGATGTGAGAGATGTTATGTTGTTAAGAAGGTTCATTTCGCATAGGCTGATAATGGCTCCTCGACGATAAATTGGCTCGGATTGGGGGCACCAATCTTTTACGATAGTACACATGGAGATATCGTTGTCCGACAGTGGAAAGCAATGATCTTGGTAGTTATTCACGGCGATATGGGTGGATGGCGGTTCGATCGCTATTTGTGTATTGTTAATAACTACAGGAATTGGTATGATCTTGAACAACAGGAATTTGTCTTGCCTTCTTCTACGGACATCAGGTTGTAGAATTGGAGAAGATCTTTTATATCCCCTGGTAGGTGTTGTTCTGGTGGGAGATGATTCTTGATGTTGGTAGTTTAATGTTTTAATTGTTGAGGTGATATCAACAAATGACTTAATTTTCTGTGATGAGCATCGGCCAGAACGCTACGTATTGCGAATTGCGTCCTCTAGATGTTAGCAATGAGAAGGGTTGTGTATATCGACCAAGATGAAAATAATTCTTGTATCAGATATGCGTTTCCTGTTATGTTATTTAACCTGTCGGTTATCAATTCCAACTGAAGAACGAGCGATTTGTGTCGCTTGTCCATGGCTTCTTGGTTTTGTTTCATAATGTTTACAGTCGAATCCAAAATTGATGTTTGTTTTTTTAAAAATGTTTTCAATTGATTCTGGTTTGAATTGATGCGCTCAATATTTTCAGCCATTTCTTCTGCGTAATGGGAGTCCAATATACAAAATAGTGAGTTTGCAATATTTCCTACAAGGTCAATGGCCCCTCTTTTGTTCGTTCTGGAAAAAGATTTAATTGTGAATATTCGGTCTTCTTCTAAGATTTCTTGATGGATGTATAGAATTTGATGGAGAACTTGACGCACAGATCCTTCTGAGTATTTTGTTCGCAGAGATGAATTAATACCTTCGTGCTTTTGTCCAGAAACGCGAGTTCGTTTCTGTAAGGTCCCAGATCGAAGTAGACAACCAGGTTCCATTTACTGGTAATTGTGTTGATGTTACCTAATTTTTTGAAATGAATCCCTGGTGTCGGGCTGAAGGAGGAGACCTCCGCTTCCCTTGCGAAGGCTAGAGGCAGTAAAAGACTACGGTTGAACTTAGGCTTGATTGACGACTCGTCTTTTGCATTCTGCTGCCTTGGGTCTCAACTACTTCGGATGGCATATCAATATCATCTTCCTCGTCTTCAGTGTGTTCGCGTTTCTTCCCATGTGGTTTGACATTTGGTCGTTCCTGTGGTGCGACTGGTGTGGCCTTTGCTGGATCCTCTTGTCTCATGAGTGGGGCCAGCTTGTGTATTGGTCGTTTAAAGGTTCCAGATTGTGTCCGCACGCCGACCACCCTGATGTTTCCATCGTCGCCGTAATACACCTTAGTAATGCGCTGAGTGGCCATTTTAACACAGGAGTGTTGTCTTCTGTGATAATAACCAATGTACCGATTTTAACATTTCTGGACGAAGTTTTCCACTTGCTGCGATGTTGAAGCTCATTGAGATATTCCAACGACCAGCGTCCAGCAAAGTTTATGTATAAAAACCGTCGAATAAAATTTCACGGTGTGATTCTTTTGCAACCACCGAATTATCAAGACAGTATTTCAATTCCTAATTGAGTCTGCTTAGGAGTCCATAACATAATATTTTTCTGGTGTTCTGGTTCATGTACCGGCAATACCATTGATAATCACGGTACAAGAACCGTGGTCTATAAAAAATAACATATACATATATAGCAAAAGAGCTATATACAACATTGTTTATTTGATTCTTGGCAAACAATAGTCTTGGTGGTGGTAAGATAAATTATAAAAACTGCTCTCGATTTTAAGCTGGGTGTTGATTTCAATTTTGCATGCGTGAATGATTGGGTGCTTTAATAAATTAACAGTTCAATATAACATTCGATTCTCACACGACGCATCTAACTTTCCAAACTTCAGTGTTTAAGAAGGAGACAGAAGTCTGTTCCGCTAAGCAAGTAGACTTCAATTGAATTGTACCGTACATTACCAGGGATTACTCGCTTATTGAATTCAAGTAAGTAATCATTTGTTATTTCGAAATGGACTTGCTACCTAACTTCCGTCAACAACGTGGACAAATACTTCGGAAACTGACGATTATCAGCAACGCACTTGCGCAATGTGATAGGGAAGAACGCAGACTTTCCAAGGAGGAGATTCAGGTGCATTTAGAGCAAGTGTCAGATATTAAGAAGAAATACGATGAAATTCAATTGAAAATAATAAGCACAGGTGAGACCAATTCGATTGCGGATGATTTTTCACACGAAGAACATTTTGAGTCAAAGATTTTTAAGCTAAAAACTAATTTGCTAAGTCGGTTAAATGCTTTAAACCCGGTCCCGTTATCGCCTTCACACCATCATCAGCCGTCCGTGGAAAATAATAGCACAATGCTCGGATCGAATTATCAATTATCTCGTGTATTAGAGCAGCAGAATAGGATATTGGAGCAATTCAATGATACAGCTAGGCATACAAACACATGTCAGGCTGACTCTGATCTCCAATTACCTCACGTTAAAATCGAACCCTTCACGGGTAAATACGAAGATTGGATATCGTTTCATGATTTATATACAAGCATTGTCCATGAGAATGAAAGGTTACCCAATATCAAGAAATTCCAGCTTCTGAAAATACTCGTCAAGGAGGAAGCGGCTGCCCTGTTAAAACACAGCATAGTTTCCGATGCAAACTTTAACGAAGCATGGGACAAATTGGTCCAGCGTTACAGTAGAAAAATTCCCATCGTAGTAAGGCAAATTCAGCGTTTTTTAGATCAGCCGATCATAAGGGATTTTAACAATCCGCTAGCTTTGCATCGATTGTACGATACTTCGGACGAGATAGTTAGGGCTTTGAATTCTCTCAAGGTTGAGGGTCGCGATGCTTGGTTAGTTCATATCTCTCTTCAGAAACTTGACAGCGAAACAAAACTCCTATGGGCTCATGAAAATGGGGATAACGATTACAACTGGAAAACTTTCTTGACCTTTCTGGAAAAAAGGTGCGTTACTCTGGAATCATGTCAGCAATTTGTTGATAAAAAAACACATACTTCCAATTCGTCAAGCTCGCATTTAAGTGGTCAACGTTTTTCGAGAACCTTTGTAGCTCAAGCAGGCAAATGCAAGCCAGGTTGTATTGAGTACCACGGAATTTACCATTGCCCGATATTTCTATCCTCGAATATAGACGCAAGAAATCAATATGCCAAGCAACTCAACCTATGTCTTAATTGTCTCAGAGACTGCCACAGCATCAAGATACGTAAATCCAGAAACTGCATGTTTTGCGACAAACGACATAGTAGTCTCTTGTGTTTTTCGCAAAATATTACTCCGCCTGGCATTCCCGAAAACGAAATCGCTCCTGTCGTGACTACGTCTGATCACTCGAATCCTACAGATATGGTTGCGCTCTCAACAATACGCCAATATCACGGTTTATCGACAGCTATTGTGTGGGTATACAGCAATCATGGCTCACGTTTTCCTTATAGCGCCTTATTGGACTCAGCCTCGCAAACTTATTTCGTAACATCATCACTTACATCAGCCTTGGGGAAACCTACCGGAGAAACAACTTTATCGGTTCAAGGAATTGGACAAATTCTGAAAGGTATCAATAAAAAATTGGATATAACAATCAGCTCACGTAGTTCAGAGCATTCCCTTAAAACTAAAATAGAGTTCTGCGTACTCGATAAAATCACCAGTCATGTACCTCAGATCAATCAATTTATCTCCAGCAATTGGACTTTCCCAACAATCTCGTATTGGCAGACCCTTTCTTTAATTTACCCGATAGCATAGACTTGCTGATAGGAGCAGAATTTTTCTATGACATACCAAAGCCTGAGCGATTAGAACTTGGAACAGGTAATCCAGTTTTACAGAACTCATCTCTCGGCTGGCTTGTCACTGGCAGATGCACCTTTGAGATAGACTCGATCAAGACATTTAACCAATCATGCCTGCTTATCTCAAACGAAGAGCTTGACAATCGTATTTTGAAGTTCTGGGAGCTAGATGACAGCATGGAAGAGAAGAAATCTTTATCGGAGAAGGAAGCTAAATGTGAACGACACTTCCTGCAAAACACCCATCGTAATCCCGACGGTAGATTTGTTGTTGCATTGCCCTTCAATGAACGACTTTCAAGGTTAGGATGTTCAAAGTTACTGGCACTTAAGCGATTTGCTCAAATTGAATTTAAATTGAAGCGCGACTCAGACTTTAAATTGGAGTATACGAACTTTATCAAAGAATACATCTCGCTTGGGCATATGACAGTTATTCGAAACATTGATGAAGACGTTTCTGAGAATGTTTATTATCTACCACATCGCGGCGTTTGGAGACCATCGAGTTCTCCGACCAAATTAAGAGTGGTTTTTGATGGCTCTTGCAAGACAACAACTGGTATCTCATTAAACGACGCTTTAATGGTTGGACGACCATGCCACGACTTCTTAGTCAACTTCATTATTCGCTTTCGAACCGACAATATCGTTCTCTTTGCGGACATTGAGAAAATGTTTAGGCAAGTTTGGGTCACGGAAGAGGACAGGCGTTTCCAGAGAATCCTTTGGCGATTTCAGGACACGGATTCTATCGGGATCTATGAGTTGAATACAGTCACGTATGGGCTCAGTTGTTCTACGCATTTATCGACACGGTGTGTAAGTAAACTCGGTGAAGACGACGAAAAACATTCACTGGCTAAACAGGTGCTCTGTAGGGACGTTTACATCAATGACCTTGTAACAGGGTGTAAAACTGAAGAAATAGCTAGGGCATTACGAACTGAACTAAAGGAACTTCTTAGGCAGGGCGGATTCAATCTCAAGATGTTCTTAGTGAAATACCAACAGAAGATCGCGAAATATCAGATGTAGACTTTAATCTGGATGGCGAAATTAAGACACTCGGACTCAGGTGGCAACCTTTGAGTGATATTTTCCAGTTTACCACCAAAGACTCGCAGGCGAAACCAACGAAGCGTATCGTGCTGTCTGAGATAGCAAAACTATTTGACCCCCTGGGGCTTTTAGGACCAACTATCATCAGTGCCAAACTTCTTATGCAAGAGCTGTGGAGGAGGAAATGCCCCTGGGATGATTTGATATCTGAGGATTTGGAAAAGCATTGGAGGTTGTATCAGTCAATGCTCAGTCAAAAAGTATTTGGTTTGAATGTGTTTTACCAGAATATGTAAAGCAGACTGTTACTCTGCTAATGTTATTTGATGTGATGTCAGAGTTTGCTTTTCCTTGCGTGTTTTGTCAATGAACCGTGAACAATACGCTAAAATGCGAATAAGTCGATAATAGTTAGAAGTTCTGCTGATCAGTAAATTAAGGGGTGATGAAGTTTCAACTGTATAAAAGGAATGGCTACGATTTGGAGACTGTAGCTCGAGCTCAGCTGATTCCACATCGTCCTTTGAAATTTGAGCGTCAGCGGAGCAGGTTTCAAAACACCAAGTCGAGTCGAGGAGAAAGGATGGACCGTGCCACCATAATCTGTTTTCGTTAAGATCCGATGTGTCGATAGAACGTGTAAGCAAGTCAGATGGGTTTTGATTCGTAGGAATGTGACGCCAATTTACGGGCTGCAGGTCGCTACTATTTCGTTCACCCTATTTGAAACGTATGTCTTCCATCGACTTGTGTCACCAGATAGCCATGCTAGGACTATAGTTGAAACAGACCAACAAACAACGTAATTTAACTCCAGATTTATCGATCCCTTGACATGCTTGAAAATCTGACCTAGCAAATGGGCACCGCAAAGTTCAAGCCGTGGTAGGCAGATACGCTTAAGTGGAGCTACACGACTTTTGGAGCATCGGAGCTCCTGATGTACAAGCTTGCCCCATAAGCTTGTTCGCTAGCATCGCTAAAACCATGGAGTTCAAGATGAGAATAATCGGTCACACTTATGACCCTGCGAGGAATTCGGATTTTTGAAGTCTGACTGAGCATTGACTTATACAACCTCCAATGCTTTTCCAAATCCTCAGGTGATGCTTTGGAGATTTATCCCCGCGGGCTCACCTCACCAAGGCGGCTTATGGGAGGCTGGAATAAAATCTACAAAACATCACCCGAGACGAATTTTGAAGACACACCATTTTACGTTTGAGGAATTTAGTACGCTTCTCACCCAGATAGAGGCATGCCTAAATATTCGCCCTCTCACAGCTGTATCAACAGATCCTAACGACCTCTAACCGTTAACCCCAGCGCACTTCTTGATCGGCGAATTCCTAATGGCTATCCCAGAACCTGACTACATCGACACAAACCTTAATCGAATCTCACGCTGGCAGGTGATTCAGCAATGAGTGCAGCATTTCTGGAAGCGCTGGTCACAGGAGTACCTGTCTAAGCTCTATCTTCGATCAAAATGGCAGGCGGTCCATCAAAATCTTAAGCCTGGCGACATGGTTCTTATAAAGGACGAGAGTCGCCCTCCGCTCCAGTGGAACCTTGGAAGAGTAGGAGATGTCTTCACTGGACCCGATCAGCTCGTGCGCAATGTCAAGGTCAAAACGCAAAATGGGTTTACAAATAGAGCCGTTCACAAGCTTTGTAAGCTTCCAGTTCAGCAGTCTTCGGAAATTATACGATAATTTGTTGGGCGGAATGTTAAGGCGGCAACACTTTTTTTGCTTTTTTTTGTACTGTACTATATATGAAACACATTTATAACAGCACAGTCCACTCGCGCCTCTTACAATAAATAGACCATCTCCCTTTAGTTTCAATAAAGTCAACAAATTACACATAAAACGGACTCGATTTTTTTTTCTTGTTAACCCATTTCAGAACCAGCCTGCGCTCGAACAAATACAGTGGTTAATGTGTTTATATTGCAAAATTAGCTTACTTATGTCATCCAAGGCGATGAAAAAAAAAAATCACGGACGGTGGTGAGCCTTGTGGTATACAATTGAAAATTGTGTTGAGGAGAAGTTGTTATTTGCTTTTACACATTTTTTCCAGTTTGTGAGAAAAGATTTGACATAGCGGAGTATTAAAGGGCCTATACCCCACTGTTTTGTGTGTTTTTTTTTTTAGGACCAAATGGATACCTATTCTATCGAAAGCCTTTTCGAAGTCAAGCGAGAGGAGCTGATAAGGAGTTCGCAATAAAAAAGTCCAGACAGAGAATTGCATCACTGCAACTTTTACCATGTTTAAAACCAACTTTGCACTAATCAGCTTTTTTGATTAATTTCGCCATCCAAAACAATCTTTTGGCGACGATTTTCTCCATAGGCTTCGACATACGAGAGATAAGTGACACGGGAAAAAAACCATTTACATTATATCTTTTTTTATTTAGCTTTTGGAGTGGTAGTATTCTGGCTCCTTTCCAGCTTTGTGGAATTACGCCGAGTATGTTGTTGTTAAGATCAATTAACCTGATTTTTATTGAAGGTGAATATTTTTTAGCGTGGGGTAGGATATTTTGTCCCTGCTGGGACTTTTTGACAATGGAGTTCCACCAAGGAAAAACTTTAGATTTGGAAGTGGATGCGGTTTGGGGGATTGAGAAAAAAGTGTTGGTGAACCGTTGTTTTAAATAGCGAGATCAGAGTTTACAAGAAAATTTTCAATAATTTTACCACGGTGATTTGAAATTGCAGATCCCCAAATAATGTTCCAAGAGTTTACGTTTCCACAAAAAGTAAAAGGCGTGTATTTGGTTAACTTAATTTTCGAGGTCATAATAACTGAATGTTTGAGTGGGTAAAATGTATATACAACAGTGAACTTAATCGTTAGATCAATTTTAATTAAGATATTAGAAGTTATATTTAATGGTGTATGAGGAATATTGTCTTTTATTAATAGTACTATACCTTGCTTGGAGGTAAATTAAGGACTTATTGGTGTGGATTGAAATGCACAATGTGTCTCTTGGGGAGCGATTATGCACGACAATATTCCTTTGATCAAAAAGCTTAGCTCATCATAATTGTATTTATAGCCTTGTATATTCCATTTGAGAGCTGTAAATACATTTTGAAGTTTCGGGGTTATTTTGTAAGTTGTTCTTTGAGGGTGGTAGATTGCAAGATTGGAATTACTTGAAGTTGAAGTTCGAAGACTCTTTGTGGGGCATGGGTTGTTCAACTGCAAGTCAGCATGCATTGTCGAGGGTAGAGTTAGATTATTATTAGAATTATTATTATTATAATTATTATTATTATTATTATGCCAGGTATTCAAAGCGGCACTAGAGAAGGCGAAGAGAAGAGCACAATGATAAGAATCCTCCAAGGAAATCTACATAGGAGCCGAGTAGCAGACAGCCTCCGTACACAGATAAGGTTGGATCTGGAAGTGGTCGCCGTAATCATTAGTGAGCAATATAAAAACAAAAGTGAACCAGGCTGGTTCTCTTAATTACTTGCTACAGCTGCTATATGGATCCCAAATCAAATGAAAATACATATAAAAAACCAGGGCGCAGGAAGGGGCTTCGTTTGGATAAAAACTGACAAAGCAACAATAATAAGTTGCTACATCACTCCAAATGAAAATATAAGTGATTTTCGAGAAAAATTAGACAGCCTAGAGAGTACAGTGCGAGTCATGGAAGGGGCTATCTTAATGGGTGGGGATTTTAATGCCAAAACTATAGAATGGGGTATGCCGATAACGGATTCGAGGGGAAGACAAATACAAGAGATGGCCGCAAGACCGCAAGAAAAGGCCTCAACTTAATGAACAAAGGCCACCAAACCACATTCAGACGGCCTGGATACAGTGAGACCATACCTGATATAACATTTGCATCGTAATCGTTTTCACCAACTGTGAAAGACTGGAGAGTCATTGAGGACTACACAGGTAGCGATCAACAATACATCGTGTTTGATCTGCAAAAGGAGCGAAAAATTCCTAAAGATATTCGGAAACAAACACCCAGATGGAACGTGAGTAGGCTAGATGAAGATGTCCTTACCAACATCGTGGAGAGCGGAAAGGATGCTATCATGGAGATGACGGGCAATGCTGATTCAAAAGATTAAGCAACGACGAAGCTCATACGTCAGGCCTGCAATGCTTCAATACCGAAAATATGCAACTCAAACGGTCGCAGAAAAATGGTATACTGGTGGACAGCAGAGATCGCCGAACTAAGAAAAAGGTGCCTACAAATTCGCCGCAAAGTCGCAAGTGGAAGGAGAAGACATACTGAACTCACGGAAGAAGTACAAGTAGAGTACAGAAGCGCCAGACTCGAACTCAAAAGAACGATAAAATTGAGCAAAAAAAGAAATTGGGAAAACCTACAACTAGATATCAACAGGGACCCGTGGGGACTAGGTTACAAAATTGTGATGCGAAAATTGGGTGAACATAATTCACCAAATCCCCAACTGAATGCGATTAAAATGAACAACATAGTAAACACACTGTTCCCGTCTCATCCTGTTCGTATCAAGGATACATCTCCTGACATAAGTGAAGATATACCATTTTTCAATGAAGAAGAACTAACCGACGCAGCGAAAACTTTTCAGAACAAGAAATCGCCCGGTATACCGGCAGAAACCCTAAAAACAACCGCCAAAAACTCTCCCCAGATTCTATTTAACATGTATAACAGCTGCCTTAAAGAAGGAATCTTCGCTACAAGTTGTAAGGCATAAGTAAAGGTAAAGGGGATCCGGACTCCCCATCAGCCTACCGGCCACTATGCATGTTATTTACAGCAGGGGAAAATCCTAGAAAAGATGCTGAAACCATGCCTACTAAAAGCAGTCCAAAGATCAAGGGACTTATCCGAGAGACAGCAAGGCTTTAGAAAAGGATACTCGACGATTGGAGCAGTCAAGGATGTTGTCAAAACATTCAACGCTAAGCAACATGGAAATCACCACTCCAGACAGATCGTCATGTTTGTAACCCTTGATGTCAAAAACGCCTCTAACTCGGTCAGAATGAAGCGACATTCTCAAGACCCTGGAAAAAAATTTCCGAATACCCAAATACTTGCTAAGGATAATCGAAAATTACCTTTAAGACAGGGAACTGCAGCACGATACAACTTAGGGGCTTCGAGGAAAAAACCTATCAGCTGGAGCAGCACAGGGGTCAATACTTGGACCCTATCTGTGGAACATCGCATACGACGGGGTTCTTCGTATGGATATGCCCGATATGCAGATGACATCGGCGCAGTAATAACCGCAAGAACTGTTGGAGACGCACTGAGACTAATAAATCAAGTCATGCGACGCGTACAGGCGTGGATGGAAGACCATTGTCTAAGACTTGCAACAGAGAAAACAGAAATACTGCTACTCACAAGGAAACAAATTCCGACGTTGTTGAACTTCCAGACAGGAACTAATGTGATAACCAGCATATAAACAGTGAAATACCTGGGAATAACACTGGTCTCCAAACTCACATTTTGGCGACATATAAAGTCTGCATGTGAACGAGCAACAAAAGTCACAGCGTCACTTAGTAGACTCATGACAAACATAGGAGGACCAACGTCTAGCAAACGAAAACTCCGTTTGACGATAACGCATTCTATTTTCCTCTATGGAAGTGAGATCTGGGCAGACGCTCTCGCACAAAAGAAATATAGAAAACAAATATCCGCAGTGCAGAAATGCGGAGCCCTCAGAATAGCAAGCTCTTATAGAACTGTTTCTGAACCAGCCGTTATCGCAGGAGTAACCTCTATCGATCTCCTAGCGGCAGAAAGAAAGTACGTCCAAGAAAGCAAGACGGAAATAGGAGCGGAAATGGCAAGGACAGAGGCGAAACTCATAACCAAACGTAAATGGCAGGAACGATGGAACTCGGAACAAAAGAGGAAGATGGACAAAAAGACAAATCCGCCTAATTCACGAATGGACAGAACGAAACCATGGCGAAGTCAACTATTATGTTACCCAGTTCCTCTCCGAACACGGATATTTCAACGCCTACCTCCATAAGATGGGGAAAGCAAGCAGCTCAGACTGCTAATACTGCGACTCCGTAGCTGACAATGCATACCATGCATTTTTCGTATGTAACAGATGGAAAGCAGAAAGAAACAGAGTTGAACTGGAAATAGGAAGCATCACTCCAGAAAATATTGTTCAAAAAATGATTTCCAGTATCGATGTGTGGAACAAATCTTGTGTGTTCATCGAATCAATCCTTTGTCAAAAGAAAAGTGAGGAAGGTGAAGACATATCCTAGCGAAACGATGTAAGGCCAAACTAAGAACTGAGTCCAAAGAGGCTAAGAAAAAAGGCACCGCGCCCTGAAGTAATGCATGAAGTAGTTCCAGGGGCGGACTGCCTGAAGATGGAGGGGTTATAGTGGATGATGATTATTGTCATTATGATCATTATTATCTTTATTATCATTATTATCATAATTATGATAATTATCATAATTAACATAATTATCATATTTATCATAGTTATCTATATAACTTTTACCATTATTATCATTATTATCACTTTTAACATAATTATCATAATTATCACTACTATCATTATTATCATGATCATTATTATCATTATTGTTAACGATTGGATTTCTTTATCCAAACGATCGCTGTTGGCCGTAGGTACATAAACCTAGACCTATTGTAGAGTGTAGACCCAAGTACTTGAACTTGGACTACTATAGTGGATATGTTAGAGATGGATCCCTTACCTCTGGTGGGGGGTGATCTATCTTGGTTTAGGGCACCGAAACACGTCTTGACTTTCGATCAATAAATGACAATTTATTTTCCTCAACTTGCCCTATTTATACTTAATTTACAATCAATAAATGCTTAGGTGGTACAGAAATTCTAACAATAAAAAAAATATGCTTACATAAACTGAAAGTACAAAATACAGAACAAAACAAGCAAACAAAAGAAAAAGAAACAAAACGAAAGGTGAGCGATTGCGAATTGAGTCTTGAACTCGTTGGAATGCATTATTATGCTGATTGTGGTGTTTCTGTTCGTGAGCATACTCCCCCTCGTTGAATGGAACATTCAACATGTTCTTCGTTAGGTAGGCTGAATCGTTTCGGGGGCTCCGTAAGGTTCACGCAGTTTGATGAGGTCCTCGACTTCCACATCCAGAAGATGATGATCGATGCTGCTAAAAGAAGTCCTATATATCCACGGAATACTGGTGGAGGTCATGTTTACTTTTGCTGAGCCGTATATTTTTCGACTTTGTGGGAATTCGTCGTTATTCAAAGTATCCCTCGTGACTCGTTTTGCTGAGTCTGTCGCCTTTCGTTTGGTTTGACTACCTTTTGTTAGTAGCGCGACTTCTTCCTTAGGGTTTTCATCGTCGATTGGAAGGGACGCAAGTTTGTGGATTGCTCTTCGTAGAATGCCTGTTGCTGTCTTCACGTCTACGACTCGGATTTGACCGTCTTCTCTTTTATGGGTTCTGATGACTCGTCCTAGTGGCCACCTCAGTCGTGGAGTATTATCTTCCTTGAGTATGAGGTTCCGATCGTGCTGTTTCCATTTGAAGCGCTGTTGTAATTCATTTAAATATTCTCTCGACCATCTCCTCCAGAATTCGTTCTTTAAGAATTAAGAATTAAGAATTAACCAGTTTCCATCGTGTGAGTAAGCTGATCTTAGTTGTCTCAGCATTTGGATCAATCGGTGCGGTCAATGGTTCGCCGATTAAAAAGTGGCCGGGTGTCAGGGCTGTGAGGTCGTTTGGATCGGCAGATAGAGGTGTAAGGGGACGAGAGTTAAGGATTGCTTTAATTCCAATAACGAGAGTCTCAAGTTCCTTGTACGTCAGGCATGCTGATGTCATACTTCGGTACAACAGGTGTTTCGCCGACTTCACTGCAGCTTCCCAGAGCCCGCCGAAGTGAGGAGATCGAGGTGGTATGAAATGGAAATCGATGCCTTTTGTGCTGCAGGAGGAGACAATAGAGTCCCTTCCTTGCGTGGAGTGTATAGTTTGATTCAAGTCCTGAATCGAGCGATCTTAATGGGTGGGGATTTTAATGCCAAAACTATAGAATGGGGTATGCCGATAACGGATTCGAGGGGAAGACAAATACAAGAGATGGCCGCAAGACCGCAAGAAAAGGCCTCAACTTAATGAACAAAGGCCACCAAACCACATTCAGACGGCCTGGATACAGTGAGACCATACCTGATATAACATTTGCATCGTAATCGTTTTCACCAACTGTGAAAGACTGGAGAGTCATTGAGGACTACACAGGTAGCGATCAACAATACATCGTGTTTGATCTGCAAAAGGAGCGAAAAATTCCTAAAGATATTCGGAAACAAACACCCAGATGGAACGTGAGTAGGCTAGATGAAGATGTCCTTACCAACATCGTGGAGAGCGGAAAGGATGCTATCATGGAGATGACGGGCAATGCTGATTCAAAAGATTAAGCAACGACGAAGCTCATACGTCAGGCCTGCAATGCTTCAATACCGAAAATATGCAACTCAAACGGTCGCAGAAAAATGGTATACTGGTGGACAGCAGAGATCGCCGAACTAAGAAAAAGGTGCCTACAAATTCGCCGCAAAGTCGCAAGTGGAAGGAGAAGACATACTGAACTCACGGAAGAAGTACAAGTAGAGTACAGAAGCGCCAGACTCGAACTCAAAAGAACGATAAAATTGAGCAAAAAAAGAAATTGGGAAAACCTACAACTAGATATCAACAGGGACCCGTGGGGACTAGGTTACAAAATTGTGATGCGAAAATTGGGTGAACATAATTCACCAAATCCCCAACTGAATGCGATTAAAATGAACAACATAGTAAACACACTGTTCCCGTCTCATCCTGTTCGTATCAAGGATACATCTCCTGACATAAGTGAAGATATACCATTTTTCAATGAAGAAGAACTAACCGACGCAGCGAAAACTTTTCAGAACAAGAAATCGCCCGGTATACCGGCAGAAACCCTAAAAACAACCGCCAAAAACTCTCCCCAGATTCTATTTAACATGTATAACAGCTGCCTTAAAGAAGGAATCTTCGCTACAAGTTGTAAGGCATAAGTAAAGGTAAAGGGGATCCGGACTCCCCATCAGCCTACCGGCCACTATGCATGTTATTTACAGCAGGGGAAAATCCTAGAAAAGATGCTGAAACCATGCCTACTAAAAGCAGTCCAAAGATCAAGGGACTTATCCGAGAGACAGCAAGGCTTTAGAAAAGGATACTCGACGATTGGAGCAGTCAAGGATGTTGTCAAAACATTCAACGCTAAGCAACATGGAAATCACCACTCCAGACAGATCGTCATGTTTGTAACCCTTGATGTCAAAAACGCCTCTAACTCGGTCAGAATGAAGCGACATTCTCAAGACCCTGGAAAAAAATTTCCGAATACCCAAATACTTGCTAAGGATAATCGAAAATTACCTTTAAGACAGGGAACTGCAGCACGATACAACTTAGGGGCTTCGAGGAAAAAACCTATCAGCTGGAGCAGCACAGGGGTCAATACTTGGACCCTATCTGTGGAACATCGCATACGACGGGGTTCTTCGTATGGATATGCCCGATATGCAGATGACATCGGCGCAGTAATAACCGCAAGAACTGTTGGAGACGCACTGAGACTAATAAATCAAGTCATGCGACGCGTACAGGCGTGGATGGAAGACCATTGTCTAAGACTTGCAACAGAGAAAACAGAAATACTGCTACTCACAAGGAAACAAATTCCGACGTTGTTGAACTTCCAGACAGGAACTAATGTGATAACCAGCATATAAACAGTGAAATACCTGGGAATAACACTGGTCTCCAAACTCACATTTTGGCGACATATAAAGTCTGCATGTGAACGAGCAACAAAAGTCACAGCGTCACTTAGTAGACTCATGACAAACATAGGAGGACCAACGTCTAGCAAACGAAAACTCCGTTTGACGATAACGCATTCTATTTTCCTCTATGGAAGTGAGATCTGGGCAGACGCTCTCGCACAAAAGAAATATAGAAAACAAATATCCGCAGTGCAGAAATGCGGAGCCCTCAGAATAGCAAGCTCTTATAGAACTGTTTCTGAACCAGCCGTTATCGCAGGAGTAACCTCTATCGATCTCCTAGCGGCAGAAAGAAAGTACGTCCAAGAAAGCAAGACGGAAATAGGAGCGGAAATGGCAAGGACAGAGGCGAAACTCATAACCAAACGTAAATGGCAGGAACGATGGAACTCGGAACAAAAGAGGAAGATGGACAAAAAGACAAATCCGCCTAATTCACGAATGGACAGAACGAAACCATGGCGAAGTCAACTATTATGTTACCCAGTTCCTCTCCGAACACGGATATTTCAACGCCTACCTCCATAAGATGGGGAAAGCAAGCAGCTCAGACTGCTAATACTGCGACTCCGTAGCTGACAATGCATACCATGCATTTTTCGTATGTAACAGATGGAAAGCAGAAAGAAACAGAGTTGAACTGGAAATAGGAAGCATCACTCCAGAAAATATTGTTCAAAAAATGATTTCCAGTATCGATGTGTGGAACAAATCTTGTGTGTTCATCGAATCAATCCTTTGTCAAAAGAAAAGTGAGGAAGGTGAAGACATATCCTAGCGAAACGATGTAAGGCCAAACTAAGAACTGAGTCCAAAGAGGCTAAGAAAAAAGGCACCGCGCCCTGAAGTAATGCATGAAGTAGTTCCAGGGGCGGACTGCCTGAAGATGGAGGGGTTATAGTGGATGATGATTATTGTCATTATGATCATTATTATCTTTATTATCATTATTATCATAATTATGATAATTATCATAATTAACATAATTATCATATTTATCATAGTTATCTATATAACTTTTACCATTATTATCATTATTATCACTTTTAACATAATTATCATAATTATCACTACTATCATTATTATCATGATCATTATTATCATTATTGTTAACGATTGGATTTCTTTATCCAAACGATCGCTGTTGGCCGTAGGTACATAAACCTAGACCTATTGTAGAGTGTAGACCCAAGTACTTGAACTTGGACTACTATAGTGGATATGTTAGAGATGGATCCCTTACCTCTGGTGGGGGGTGATCTATCTTGGTTTAGGGCACCGAAACACGTCTTGACTTTCGATCAATAAATGACAATTTATTTTCCTCAACTTGCCCTATTTATACTTAATTTACAATCAATAAATGCTTAGGTGGTACAGAAATTCTAACAATAAAAAAAATATGCTTACATAAACTGAAAGTACAAAATACAGAACAAAACAAGCAAACAAAAGAAAAAGAAACAAAACGAAAGGTGAGCGATTGCGAATTGAGTCTTGAACTCGTTGGAATGCATTATTATGCTGATTGTGGTGTTTCTGTTCGTGAGCATACTCCCCCTCGTTGAATGGAACATTCAACATGTTCTTCGTTAGGTAGGCTGAATCGTTTCGGGGGCTCCGTAAGGTTCACGCAGTTTGATGAGGTCCTCGACTTCCACATCCAGAAGATGATGATCGATGCTGCTAAAAGAAGTCCTATATATCCACGGAATACTGGTGGAGGTCATGTTTACTTTTGCTGAGCCGTATATTTTTCGACTTTGTGGGAATTCGTCGTTATTCAAAGTATCCCTCGTGACTCGTTTTGCTGAGTCTGTCGCCTTTCGTTTGGTTTGACTACCTTTTGTTAGTAGCGCGACTTCTTCCTTAGGGTTTTCATCGTCGATTGGAAGGGACGCAAGTTTGTGGATTGCTCTTCGTAGAATGCCTGTTGCTGTCTTCACGTCTACGACTCGGATTTGACCGTCTTCTCTTTTATGGGTTCTGATGACTCGTCCTAGTGGCCACCTCAGTCGTGGAGTATTATCTTCCTTGAGTATGAGGTTCCGATCGTGCTGTTTCCATTTGAAGCGCTGTTGTAATTCATTTAAATATTCTCTCGACCATCTCCTCCAGAATTCGTTCTTTAAGAATTAAGAATTAAGAATTAACCAGTTTCCATCGTGTGAGTAAGCTGATCTTAGTTGTCTCAGCATTTGGATCAATCGGTGCGGTCAATGGTTCGCCGATTAAAAAGTGGCCGGGTGTCAGGGCTGTGAGGTCGTTTGGATCGGCAGATAGAGGTGTAAGGGGACGAGAGTTAAGGATTGCTTTAATTCCAATAACGAGAGTCTCAAGTTCCTTGTACGTCAGGCATGCTGATGTCATACTTCGGTACAACAGGTGTTTCGCCGACTTCACTGCAGCTTCCCAGAGCCCGCCGAAGTGAGGAGATCGAGGTGGTATGAAATGGAAATCGATGCCTTTTATGCTGCAGGAGGAGACAATAGAGTCCCTTCCTTGCGTGGAGTGTATAGTTTGATTCAAGTCCTGAAGTTGGTTTCTGGCTCCCACAAAATTTGTTGCGTTGTCACAATATAGGTTTCTTACGTAGCCTTGCCTTCCCGTAAAGCGTTTTAGAGCTCCAATGAATGCCTCCGTTGTTAAGTCGCTTACCACCTCTAAGTGGACTGCCTTCGTAGCAAAGCTGCAATGTATCCCTTTTGTGGTCGACTTCCCCTACCACGATAGTGGATCTTTATTGGGCCGCAGAAATCCACACCTGAGTTTACGAATGGACGGACCGGTTGCACTCGGTTGGGTGGCAAATTCCCCATTATTTGGGAGAGCAGTTTGGGCTTGGCCTTTGTGCATCGTACGCAGTTTTGCACTATAGATCGTGCGATGGTTTTGCCTTTGATCGGCCAGAAACGTTGTCTGGTTATGGCCAGAAGTGTTTGTGGTCCAACATGTTTACTGTCGTAGTGGATGTCTCTCATTATCATTTTTACGAATGGATGTTCATAGGGTAGTAAGATAGGATGTTTTGCGTTGTATGGTATAGCTGATGCTTCAAATCTTCCTCCCACGAGCATTAGACCAGTTTTGTCTAAAAATGGGGTGAGACTGCTTATGGGGCTGGCCTTGCTGCATTCATTATATTTTCTTAGATGGGCGATATCGAGGCTGAATTCGTCTTTTTGCATTAGTTGGATTATGCTATAAAGAGCGTCTTCTAATTCTTGGCTGGAGAGAATTATACTTTGGGTCATCTTCTCATCTCTCCTTTTAACATGTCGGATAAATCGAAGTACGTATGTAGTAATCCGCTGGATCCTTTTGAATGAATTTCCATGTGGGATCTTGTAAATGAAGTGTGATGAATCGATGCTCTTGATCGTTACCGCTGATGTGCCTTGATTAATTTCTTGCTCACATGGTGCCGACTTGTCGTATGGGTGTGGCCAAGAAGATTCCTGGCTATGAAGAAAAACGGGCCCAAAGAACCAAAGATTACATTAATTGAATCAATTGAAAGGCAGGCGCTCTACCAACTCCGCCACTCAGCTGTTTTTCTTCTGAGTCGAGTTTAAAGTCTAGTTCCACTTCTTGGTCTTCAGTCGGGAAGTTTTGTAGCAGCCGTGGTATATTGCTGTTTGAGCTCCATATTATTTGCCAAACGTCTTTCTAATGCGATTCCTCTTCTATTGTCAAAAATTTTTCGATGAGTGTGTTGAGATTTGTTCTTCGAGGCACATGCCGCAAGTAATTGGAGCGGCTGGACACTGTCCAATCCTTCCTGCTGCGATCCACCCGAAAACTGTATTTTGCAAGGTGGGCATCTCCTCGTCGGATTTTATTAGCCCTACGGAGAGGAGTTCGTGATACAGCTTGGATCGGCCATCTTGATGTTCTTTGGGATGTTCCATCGTGAGATGTCAAGTAATTGTGTCGGTTGAGGTGAGAGTATTTTCGGAAGGACCGTTGCCCCGATTCTTATTGAAAACCCATTTAATCTAGATTGTAAATGATTGTTTACTCTGTTATGTGTTTTTTTGAGTAGTGCGACCGATACCCTGGATGCGCATGGAATCGAGTCTTGTTGAGAGCCCTAGTCTTGTGACTAATTTCTCCGTTATGAAGTTCACTTGAGATCCTGAATCTAGAAGTGCTCTGCATTCAACAAAGTCGCCATTCCCAGATTCCAATTTGATTCGGGCAGTCCCCAATAGAATATATGTCTGACGCCTGCTTGATATGGGCAATTGGTCGCATCCCTGTTCCGCGGTTCGATGATCGCTTTTGATTGAAGCTGAATTGCAGTGTTGGTTTGGTACCGCCACTTCTAAGTGTACTAATGTGTTATGCTTCTTGGAGCATTTTGTGCATCCTCGTCTGGTGCACTTCTCTGCTTGATGGGCCTGGTCGGAAGCAAATAACGCAAGCATGATGTTTCTTCAGCAGGTTCAGTCGATGGTTGGGTGTCATTTTCAGGAACTCCTGGCATGCGTAGAACTCATGGCTCCGCTTACAAACTTTACATGATAGCGTTGTTGGTGCTGAGGGAGCTGCCACTGACCGGACTGGATGTGATCGTCGTTGTTCCTCCAGTGACCTCCCCTTATAACCCAGAGCCTCTAGGGATTGGAACCGCCTTTCCAAGAACTCCAACAGTTGCTTGACGGTCTGCACGGTTCTCGGATTTTCAAGCGACTGTTCGTACAGGGTATGCGTGTCCTTATCTAACTTCTTTATTACAATGTGCGTGACTATTGGATCCCATTGATCAGTATCTATGTCAATATTGTTGAGCCCCATTAGACTATCTTGTGTGGTGTCATGGAGATTCTTTATGGAATTGACTGATCCTTTATCTGACATCATGCTTGGTTGATTCATTAGCTTGTTTATTAGTGCCGACACCAGGAGTCTAGTGTTGTCATAACGATCCGTTAATGTTTTCCAGGCGGCATCATAATTGTTATCAGACGTTGAGAAATTTCGAATTAACCTTTCTGCCTCTCCTGACAGATTTGTTTTTAAATACCACATTTTCTGACAGTTGGCCATAGGGTGAATATGGACCATCTGAACGAATAAATCATGGAATTGTCGCCATTTTATATAATCGCCGTCGAATTTCGGCAATGTGATTTTTGGAAGTTGCAACAGTTTATTGTTATTTGATGGCACGGCGGCGTTGGTGATACTAGAATCACTTCCAGTGTTATTCCGTAGGTTGGCCATTAGGGCTATCGTGTGTTTTTCCACCAGTTCTTCTAATTTCAAATACTCGTCGGGATCATATCCGTCAATAACCGGATTATCGCGGAGTTCCCAAATGGAATGGTGCAAATCTTCCACCTGAGACCGGTACTGTTCAAGTGTCCTCAGTTTGCGTTCGACATACTCCTTTGTATGTTACAGATTTGTATTAAGGTTGATGGTGGCCAACATGCGACGTAGAAAATCTGCTATTCCCTTTCGTCGTGTCATCAACTTCATTACGCCCTCAAGTGGTTTTGTTGGAGCACCCATGGAATTTGACTGGTCGGAACTTGATGTTTCATTGTCGTTTTGCTGTGGTGCCTTGTCGCTTATTTGCTCGGCATTTTCCAGCTTGGAGAAGGAAGCTATTTTCTGCTCGAAGTGCTCCTTAAATGTTGTGTAGTTTGCTAGGGTGGTGTCGTACAAACCCTTAATAAAATATTCATGTTGAACTGACATCTTTGGTGATGCCCTAATGTTGGAATCCGTTTCTTCGAATATGCTCCACACATCTTCTAAGCACCGCAATCTAACCTCATAGTTATCTTTAGTCGTCTTTCTAGCGCTAGAGTCCTTCTTATAATTAGTTACAACTCTTGACACTTCTTCGGCGTAAAGCTCCTCCTGCTTCGTCAACTCGTCGATATCCATGACACTTGGGCTGTCGAAAGCAGATTGATAAGCAGCTCTTTACGACGTTGGTTAGTGTAAGCCCTAGTACACGCTATTGTTGACGATGTTTAAAAGTACTACGCGTTGCAGGTTTACCAGTGTTCAAGCCCTGGTAACGCTTCTATAGATTGATCACTCACTACTTACTTCTTACCACTGGTGGGGAAAGCAAGTACTGGGATCATGTCGGGGTCACCAAATGTTAACGATTGGATTCCTTTATCCAAACGATCGCTGTTGGCCGTAGGTACATAAACCTAGACCTATTGTAGAGTGTAGACCCAAGTACTTGAACTTGGACTACTATAGTGGATATGTTAGAGATGGACCCCTGGCGCGTCGTTTATTATAATAACTATTATCATTACTATCAATATTATCATCGTTATCATTATTATCCACATTATCATCATAATCATCATTATCATCATTACCATCGTTTTTATTATCAGTAACATAATTATTACTATCATTATCATCATTATTATCATCATTATCATTATCATTTTTATCATCATTTTTATCATCATTATCACCATCACCATCACCATCACCATCACCATCACCATCACCATCACCATCACCATCACCATCACTATGACTATCACTATCACTATCACTATCACTATCACTATCACTATAACTATCACTATCACTATCACTATCACTATCACTATCACTATCACTATCACTATAACTATCACTATCACTATCATTGTCATTGTCATTGTCATTGTCATTGTCATTGTCATTGTCATTGTCATTGTCATTGTCATTGTCATTGTCATTGTCATTGTCATTGTCATTGTCATTGTCATTGTCATTGTCATTGTCATTGTCATTGTCATTGTCATTGTCATTGTCATTGTCATTGTCATTGTCATTGTCATTGTCATTGTCATTGTCATTGTCATTGTCATTGTCATTGTCATTGTCATTGTCATTGTCATTATCATTGTCATTTTCATTATCATTATCATTATCATTATCATTATCAATATCAATATCATTATAATTATTATTGTTATGATTAAAAAGGTGCTCTTTATAAACTTGTTTAGCTTCAGACATCGTACATTTGCTGGTCGTCTTAATTCTGCGAATTTCTTTTGCTTACAAGAAACTTTTACATGATTTTCAAGAGACAGGATGTTCTTCGGAGCAGTTTGCACAAACGGTGCGAGTGCACGTGTGAGGTTCTAGTGGTGGGAGGTTGCAGTTTACGCAGGAGGCGGTTTCATTGCATCTCTTTGGGGTATGGTGCAAGAGTTGGCTTTTTTGGCAGCGCATGGGGTTGGGGAAATATTCTTTCACTTTTCAAAAAAGAAAAAAAGGAAAAAAGAAAATAAGTTTTTTTCAGAAGAATAAGAAATAGGCTGTCAACGTTAATTGCAGTAAATAACAATCATATATCTAGCAAAGAGCACGATGATAGAGAGACTCCAAAAAATGAGAATCATACTTAAATGGCATTGGCGAACTCCAATAGAAACACGTTTAATGAATTGAAATGGCTAAGTGTAAGGCAAAGAACAATTATGAATGTACTTATTTTTGTTTTAAAATGAAAAACGATTTGTTATCCAGTTATCAATGTAAGAAAATATTATATGTGAATAATGCACACAATTACAATGTGCGCAATAGAAATAACTTCCGCTTCCCACTTTTAAAAACCAAAAAAGCTCAAAATATAATTCTTTATAAAGATCTCCAAATGTTCAATGAACAACTCGATGAATTAAAATGAGGGAATCAGTGAACAAGATTCAAAAGAAATTTTATAATGTACGTGAAAGTGAATTATAAATAGAGATCAGAGTATGTTTTTATTTATCAGGTTGGCAACTAAGTAATTACGATTTTTTTAGAAAATAGAAGACAATCATGGAACGAAATAACTTTATTCTGTAATGTATTGCCCATTTGGAGCAATGACATTTTGCCATCTTTCAGGCAGCATCATAATTCCAAGTTCAAAAAACTTCAGGTTTTTATCAGCGAAAAACTGAACCAGGAACGATTTGACATCATCATTATTATACAAATTTTTACCATTCAAGGAGTTTTTCATCAGCAGTTATCAATCGTTTTAAAAATAGATCATTTTCATTACGATTCTTTAACAAATCGCAGATGTTAATGTGTTGTGTTAAATGATTTCTTTCAGTTCACGAGGAACCCATATATCGAGTTTTCGTACATAGCCAAAGTTTTTGTAAGCGTTTTTCAATGCATGTATGTGATACATGAAGCTTCTTTGCAATCTCACGTGTTGTGACGATCCGAATCGATTATTGCGATTATTAAACAAAAATTAAAGACACAAAAAAATTCACTGTCAAGAAAGTCTTTACACACTTTAACAATATAAGCTAAACTTATTTAGAAACATAAATATATCAGAAAAGAAAAAAATATTCCACGTTTTAATATTTGGTATGACCACCTCTAGCATCGATAACTGCCTTTAATCTTTTCGTCATTGATCCAATTAATTTCTTTAAGTCATAATTGGAAGGAATATTAACCCACTCTTCTCTGATGTTTTGCATGATTTTTGTTTTGGGGTTCGTTTTTGCCACTTTCTTTTTCAAGTGAATCCATAAATTTTCTATTGGGTTAAGATCTGGACTCTGAGCTGGTGTATCTAGCACTTTTGTGCAGTTATAAAGCAGCAATATCTTCATCACCGCCATTAAAACCAAATTTATTGGCAATATTGAGCAAATGAGTCTGCAGAATGCTCAGGTATTTCTTTGCGTCCATGGTGTTTTCAATAAAGACTAAGTCTCCCACACCTTTACTAGATATGCACCCCCATACCATTACAGATAGCTATCCAAATTTCACTGTTGGAATTATATTCCTGTTGGACAAGGCTTTTAAAGGTTAGCGCCACACTCTGTTGGGTACTTCGTTGTACTACAACATTATTTTTGCTTTGTTGAAAAATATGACATCATCCCAGTATTCGTTTGGTTGAATGCTATATTCTGAAGCGTTTTTGTACATTTTTTGTTGAAAGTAGAGGTTTCACCGCGCAACTCTCGATGTGAATTCATGCTACCTTAGCACTTGTCTTATGGTTTTGTGTGAAAGTTGAACCCCACACTCTTGGTTCATCTTCCTTGACAAGGCTCTAATAGATGTTTGTGGGTTTTCGTTCACTTTGTTTAGCAGACATCGCTCATTTCTGCCTGATAACTTTTTCGGCCTACTTTTTGGAACAATATTCTCCAAACGTTGTTCACGCTCTGCTCGGTTTATTATATTGTAAATTATCTTCTTGGATAAGCCAAACATCTCTACCATTTCCTTGACACTCTTGCCACTGCAATGCTTGTAATAAACTTGTTGCTTAATTCTAAAGAAATTCTTTTTCCAGTCATATTAAAACTAATAGTAAACCACACGATTCGCAAACTCGCACTCGCACTCACCAGCAAAAGTAAACATAAATATTTTTTACTTTCGAGTTCGTACGAGGGATGTTCGCAACAGAAATAAAAAAAAAAACTATAACGGAACTGTTTTAAAACTGTTCATGCAGTGCGGAAGGGATTTAAAATAAAATGTGGAAACACTTCCTTGACAGTCAAATATTCGGCTCTTTTACATTTTGCCCTTTTAGTTGTTATTGTTAAAAGATATCATGTTAGTTTATTTCAAATATGTAATTTTTTAAGCAAGTAAAAGAAAATGTTCAATAAACTTACTGGAAGTAATTGTAATTTAAATAGGAAAGAAGGATTTTCTGATTTTTTATATTGTGTAAACACTTCCTTGACAAACTGTATATTTTTTTTTATTAATTTAATGCAGTACTTATTATATTTTATTTGTAAAAGAATAGCCAAATACAGCTAAATAAATAAATTAAAAAAATACCTTCATCTGCCCTGTGGGAAGATTCCAGAGTGTCCCTTTCCCCTTCCTCGACTCGTATTCAGAGTGATTTCCATCTGACTGCTTAACTGTTCTCTTTACAGCACTTTGACAAAAGCTTGATGTTTTGTTCGGATAATTTATTTCGCGATGATGTCAACCAATGTGTCTATAGTTACTCTAACAATTATCATGCGGCTTATCGCCAAGCTAACTTAAAGAGTGCGACAAATGGCTTTACGGACCGCTGTTTCTTCACTTCTTATTCCAAGACTCTTGCAATAGATACGGATATGGAACGAAGATATAAAGTTGTAACAAGCATGGTTTCAACCAGCCAAGCTCTTTGCCAGCACTTTGACAACAGCTTGATGTTTTGTTCGGATAATTAATTTCGCGATGATGTCATCCAATGTGTCTTGACAAATATACGTCAGAAGAACGCAAGCTTATTATTCCAAGGAGGAACTGAAAGAATTTAAACAATACAACGAAGTTAAAAGGACCAGTCCTCTCAGCAGCTTATGGCCATTCCTTGATGACAAGTCGATTATTCGAGTTGGTGGCTCATACCTTATTAACATCCAATTACCAAAATGCTCATGCAAATGATTCATAAACAAAATAATCATTGTGATCCTCTTACCACACATACGACAAGGATTTCGGGCAATAAAAGGAAAAAACAAAAGCAAGATCAATTGTTCATCACTGCTTCAGGTTAAATAAGATGAAACCAAAATTTATTAAACAAACAATGGAAAATTTGTCCTCAACGAGAGAGCAGCCACCAATACCCGTTTAAAATTCCGGGGTAGATTATTGGGGACCGTATTGAATCCACTACAAAATACGAGGGTAAAGACCGCATTAGGCATATGTCATTGTATTTTGCTGTTTTGTCACTAAAGCAGTGCATTTAGAAATTGCAAGCAACCTTACGACAGAAGCATTCATAGGAGCACTAAAACGTTTTACTGGCCGAAGAGGACATTGCAAAAATTTATATTGTGATAATGGCACAATCTTTGTTGGTGCTTGAAGTCAATTTGCAGAGTTAACATCTACGATTCACCCTCCCACTGCGAAAGAAATAATCACCAAGGAATGCAGCGAACCCAATGTACGTGTTTTGTTTGCGCTGTAGCATTTACCCGTATTTATTTCGTAAGTTTTTCTTTATGTGTAGTATTAACCATTTAAAGATAATAACCAACTTATATTGCAGCAATATACAATAATCTTAAACTTATTTTCACGTAATTTTATAATAATATATCTGATTAATTTAATTACTTGCTCTCTTTTATTGACATTGTTATCGTTCGATTTTTTTCCGTTCTCTTCCTCCAGCTAACTGAATTAAAATATTCTTATTTCAACTTTTTGCCATATAATTGCATACCGAGTTTGGCCAAGTGCGTTTGAGTGGTGGCCAGGATGTGTATAAGGTGAATGTTAGCACTCGCCCGAACCATATCTTGGAAAATCGTGTCCCATTGCACAACTTCTACTTGCGATATGACATTGAGCACTGGCGATCGGAGAACACTGGTTTTACCATGTTCAATGATGAGAATTTGGCAAATGATGTCATCGCTAATGAAGGGACACATCCACCATTCATATCAAAGGAAGATCTCCTGTTCATTTTCGGTTCACTGAGAAGTAAGAAAAATGTGGGAATCGACGAAATACCAAACATTGTTCTTAAACACCTTCCTCTAGATGCGGGAAACACTTACACCATTCTGTTTAACAATTTGTTGAATAATGCGCATTATCCAGCTCATTGGAAGACAGCGGTGGTACAACCTATTCGGGAATGGAACAAAGACATATCCAATCCGGCAAATCTCCGGTCGATAAGTCCCTTCCTTACATCAGCAAAGTGTTTGAAAAAGTGATCAATAGAGCCCTGATTGAGTGGGTTGAGGACAAAAATCTTATTACGTATAACCAATTCGGTTTCAGAGCGGGGCATGATTGCATACATGCGGCGTCTAAACTGATATCGGATATCCAATGGAACAATGGTTAGAAACAATGCACGGGCGCCTTCCTGATTGACTTGGAGAAGGCCTTTGACACCGTATGGTTGCAGGGACTATTTTTCAAGCTAGACAAGCTCGGCATAAGCAAATCGCTGCTATACAGTATCTGAGATATGCTCACCAGCGGGCAGTTTATTGTGAAAAATGGCAGTGTGACGTCTGCTGGAACTTTTGAAACTAACAACGTACTACAACAGGATGTAGTTATTTCGCCGATTTTATAAGTGATCTTGTAGGACCTATCCGCCATTTCATAGCGTACGCAGATGACTTGATCGCCTACAGGTCAAGTCCGAAAATCGAGGTCATCATTAGTCTTTTGCAACGTAACTTCGAAAAGATTCAGGGATATTGCGATGATTGGAAATTGAAGATTAATTACAAAAATGCGAGACCATTCTGTTCAGGCCTCCGTTGTCTAGGGCCTCTAGAAATACTATAAAGAAGTGGCGAATGTTCTCTATTGTTGGACAAAACGGATAGCCCTTAGCAAATCGAAGTGTTGTCAGATACCTTGGGATCTGGCTAAATCAATATCTATATTTTAACAAATATATAGATGCTGCTCTGGCCAGAGCCAAAGCGGCCTTTGCCTTGACAAAGAGGGCTACATGTCCCGTTTGGTTTAACGTGGGAACAAGCTTAATGGAAAAGATACGGGTCTTCGAGAGACGATGTCTTAGGGCTTGTCTCCATTTATATAGAACTCCAGAGTCTGAGTACAAAAAATTCTATAGTAATGAGGTCCTGTATAACGGGGCCAACCTGATCAGAGTGGACAACTTTCTGATAAAACTTATTCGAAGTCACATTGAAGTCACATGACTTCGACCAACAACTTGATCTCCGGGGCTTTTTACCCCAATGATATGCACCATGAGACAGTCCGCCTTAACGGCCTTATTCCCCCTGAAGCTTTTCTCTATTTAGATAGAAAAGTTCTGGTCCAGGATAGACTAGCGGTGCCGTTAATCTTCCACCTTGGTCGAAAAGCTGTGGACGTGCGAGTCAACTACGAACAAGACGTCGCAAGTGGCTCACCGGGAACTCTTCAATTCAGTAGGGCGGTATCAGACCGCGACAGAGCGGATGTCGAAAGGCAATATTCTTACTACTGGTGGTTAGACGAAGAGTAAAACTCAGTCGTCTTTATTTATCTTGAGTGCCCTTAAGGCAAAGATAGCACATGTCGTTTCAGCCATGGCCGGCTTATTTATGTTTAATGTAGTTTAAGTAGTTTTAATATTATTGTTAGTTAGGTTAAGATTTTATTTTTTAAATTAGTTTTTAGTTTAGTATTTAAGTCTAGTTTTAATTTAAACATAAAAAGTTCATATACTAAGTTTTTGCAATTAATCTTTTTTTTTAGTCTTATTATTAGTTTCTTAAATTTAGATAAAGTAAATATTAGTTAGTCGAAAGACATAGGTTTAATTGTTAATTTTAGCTTAAAGCGCCCGCAGAGGACCAGTAAGTTAGTATATAAAATAGTTAAGTTAATTTAGCTAGTTTTAAGCATTTTTTTTGTCTAGCATGTAAGATTATATAATGAATTGCTCTTCTTTCCTCTCCAAAGAGGAAAAGAGACGAAGTTGAGGCCACGGATAGTCATGAAGAATCTATAAAAAGCATTGCCGGGTAAGAGGAAAAGATTTAATGGGGCTGAGCATTTGCCAATTGCGGACGAGTTAAAAACAGCTTGAAATTGTTGTATGAAAACTTGGTAAAGTCGCACACGAACTAGATGACACGTTTATTTGTGTCTTACCCATACAGGAAATGTTTTACCGACTCCCATATTTTGCCTTAATTATAATCATACATTTTAAAAGGAAAATATTCCATTCCTTTAATACCAAAAATTATATATTTTAACTACCGTATGTTAAATAAGTTGAAAATAAGATCAATTCTTAATTTGATACCTAGTTCGTTAAATTTGCACCCAATAAGGACCTAGGCACTGAGACACTCAGGCACTAAGATTGAAAACCAAATATTTTTTATTTTTGAATCTTAATAAACCTGAATGTTAAATACATACACGAAGACATCATAGAAGACATGAAATAAGACCAAATCTCGGCACAAATGGCTTTTTATCCATTTCAAAAATTAAATAAGGACAAATTTGGACTGGAAATTAGATCAACCAAATCAAATGATCCCAATAAACTTTGTCCCTGAATATAGTGGAATTTTTACATGGGGAGCATGCTGCCCTTTTGCAACCATGCAAGGTTCAGCATGCTTGGGATCACTATCTACACTTACGGCGTATAAGCGTATTACAGCAAAAGTTTAATAATTTCACTTAGTTGGCTTTATTTTAATTGAAAGCGAAATAACGGCGGATTTTTTGATTTCCGACCTTTTTTGCATACCTTTGTACATAAATAAAATAAAACTTTATATAGTCTGATGTACAAATGAATGAATCCACCAAATAAACAACGCGAAAAACTTGCTAAAATAGCAATCACATTTGTCAATGCAATGCTAAGTAAACTAAGACTGTTTTTGTCATGTCTCATTGATGGTTATATTTTTAAAGATAGAAAGATAGAACAAATGTTAATGATTTTATGTTCCTTTAATAAATTTTTCGTTGTTCTTTTGGGATTTTGGGCTATTGAATTTTCTTGATTTTTTGCTTTCGATTTTTCGGAATACCGTCCGCATCTCGACCTAGCAGCAATCCATCATACTAAATTTATTGCAATTATTGGATATGCAACTAAACATATATTTTAAATAATCAAGTTGGGATAAATTAAAACTGCCAACATTACAGTGGCACACATTAAACAATCAGAAGCATTTACTAATACTTTGATCATGAACTTAACCGATACTTTATCTCTTATACCAGTGGTGAATGCGCTAAATCCAAAATCAACCCGTAGTTACCGACAGTATACTGAAATAGTAATTAAAGATTTTAACATAGAATTTCAATTTGGATTCCAATAAGCAACTAAGTTTGATTAAGTTCATTCATGACTCTGAAAATTTGTTCAAGACGAAAAATAATGCTTCAGTTTTGTTCAAGAAATCAATGGCACAATTTTAAGATCCACGTGACAAGCTTTGAATCAAATACATCTCATTATATGAAAAA
Source organism: Orthonevra nobilis (assembly GCA_963555765.1). Taxonomy (NCBI): domain Eukaryota; kingdom Metazoa; phylum Arthropoda; class Insecta; order Diptera; family Syrphidae; genus Orthonevra; species Orthonevra nobilis. The sequence goes on from OY743227.1 coordinate 30,947,855, forward strand.
AAAGTTAATTCAATTACCTTTATCACGGAGCATGTTACAATTTCCGCTTCCGAAATCTTCACGGTTACGCATAATAACTCTATCCTTTATATCATAAGGAGAAGGGCGGTTGCCAAACTGCCGCCGCATTTCAGCCATCGAACTTCGAAAGATCTCAATATATCTGAAATTATAAAAATAAACGTAACTTTAACTAAAACCGGATGAACGAAGCTCTTTTTATATTTAAAACAACATTTCCATATCTGTAGAAATTTGGCGGACGACAGCGAACGTCAGTTGAATTTGAAAACAATAACCTTACAAATGGTTCAACCCAACATAATTCTGTGCTGCGATCTCGTCGCAACTGCTGTCAAGAAGTGTATAATCCTCGCAACACTCACAAATTTGTATTTTGTCAATTTGCTGTAGAAAAAAAGTCAATTACGCCACTTCGTTCACACTAAAAGCAAGAGCGGAACCCTTTTTCTCAGTATGTACCGCAATACAGTTAGGTACATCGGAAATATTACACTCAAACAGTCCCATACGCCACTTTGTTCACACTCAAGGAAGAGCGAAACCCTGTTTCTCAGTATGTAATGTTACAGGTACGAAAATTATAACATACTCAAAAACGGCCATCCATCCTGTTAGTTCTTCGCTCTCGATTAAATAAAACATAGCATCAACTTTAAACCATGGCAGTTAGTTTATTCAATAAGTCTCAAATTAACTTAGTGAATTTATTTATTAAAACAAGGAGTTAAACAAAAATATACGAACTTCATTTTCATCAACTTATTTATTAATTAATTCAAAAAGTAACAAATCAACATTGTCAGTTGGTGGTCAGGTGCAACGTAGCAACGTAGGGTTACTTGGTTTTGTGGACCGACAACAGATAGTGCTCTGCGCGCCGGCCAATGTCAGCAATGAGAGGAATAAACCCCTTAATAGATCCCTTATTAAGGGCGGAACAGCATACGCAGAGGAATGCATGGCTGAGAGAGAGAGATCAGAGGGTACTTAGTCGCTAGCATGCGGACTCCGAATATCAGGCGACCTTCGGTTTCAATCGAGCCTTCCCCAAGGTATACCAGGCTCTGTCTTTGTGTGACCTTACCCTTCCCGTTTACTCCTGGAATCATAATATCTAAATATACACAAAACACAGAGAGTGAAGCCTCTCCAATGACTTCAATGGTTGTTGTCGCTGATGAGCGAGCAACCAACCCTGTTAAAATAACATCTGAGTTACCCACAGCCGCTTCGCTCCTTTCGCAAGAGCATTGCATCGAACTTTAAGAAATGTAGGTCTGAAATCAGTCTCCACCTATCCCGGCTTCCAAAAAGACTAGGACCAGCCTTACATCTTCGGCTCCCACCTACAGTCAAGTGGCGGTTAGGCTAGCAAATGGGCCTACTGACCTAGCAAACAAACCCTTGCCAAAAGTGGAAATGGCAGCCTCCAAGAAGCAGTTATTGAGCTCACCGAAAACGGTATGAGGCCCGGGGTCCATGACTCAATCTCAAAATGGTCTGCTCGGACAAATGCACTGCTGAGTGGATGCGCACTAATTTTAACAAAATTAAGGCGCGGAATGGACTAGATGTTACACTTTTGGAAGAAGGTTCTTTCCCTAAACCACATGTTGTTTGTGGCTCCTTCACGGCCTTAGATCCTCGACTACACCCGAGGAGGTCAGAGTGATGTGGTAAAATGCATAAGTTGTATGAGAGCTAAAGATACTCTTAACTTGAATATGGATCTAAACCCCAACAAGAAGCCAAGAATGCTCGGTATTGAAACATTAATTGCATACTGAACAGCAAAAGGTTGCTTCTTAGCAACTAAAATCATGCAATCATGCCTGTTAAATAATTTTAATGAAGTAGAATGTATAGTCATAGCAGAAAAATTTGAATTTATATGTGAGACCCATTTGACTGTAAGAATTAACAACAACGGAATCAGAATAAGTGGACAAACACCAATTTGATGTGACCATACGTCAACATATACGGGAGGTGTAATTTTCTTTGTTAACGATGTCAGAGTAGTGGATAAATTAGAAATAGCTGCTCAAGATAAAAGTAACCCTGGGCGCACAATCGCAAATTTTGTTGAATTCCTTAAGGAATATAAGATTTAATGGAGCTGTTTAACATGTTTTTAACTCCTTGAATGCTATTTTTGAGCGTAGTGACGAAAACTCATTGGCGGAATGTTTTACCAATAGGTTAAAAAATGCGGATAATAGCCTTAAATATTGTAAATATGTGAGTGACGGATGTGCCCAAGAGTGGTTTACAAATGATATTAAAGAATTGCGCGAAGGCAAAATAAATAAATTTTACATGGCTGTGTGGGTCAACACGGAAATCGCCTGTGTCAGCATCGATGTGCTCGTAATGCTTTTTAATCCGTGACCGATACAGCGACAATTCAACAAATTCAGTCTGCCAAAGAACCAATGTGGCAAATAATTAAATCTCTGGTGATGAGCAAAGTTAAAAGTGCAATAGAAGGTGTAACCTTTCAAGATGGTGTGATTAAAGACTGTGCATCTCTGGCGCGTAACTTCATTGTCTTCTTTGTCGAAAGTGTAAAAATTCTCTGTGTGAGAAACCCAAACTGCCTCTTTGTGAATTACTGCCTCTTTGTGAAGGACCTTTAAATTTGAAGACAGAATAGAGTAGAGTACCTAAGCGAGTTTAGGGGAGTAGTGAAAACTATGAAGCATAAGAACGATGAAAATATGTTAAGTGTAAGTATGTTAATGGACCTCTTTTCATGTCACGTGCCCTGTATTGTGTAGGATAACAAACAATTCAATCTGTGAAGGCGTTTTCCCTGAGTGTTGAAAAGATTCTTTTATTGTATTAATAGAGAAAGTAAAGAACTCTCTTAGGGTCGGTTAGTCGGGATTTAGAAGAGAACACATTACCCGTGATAATATTTTTGTATGTATTGAGAAAATTAACCTTGATTCAAATAACCTTAGTGTGTGGTTTAAGATCTGCCGGAAAGTTAATATTTAGTCTAAGGTGGACTTTTCTAGTCGAAAGCCATATTAATATGGACCCATCAGGTTGTTGACAAACGGTTTGAAAAGTTCACATAATACGGCGGGAAAGGTGTTATAGACAATGTTGACAAGGTTGATACCTCCATAATTGGTACAGCTTAGATGATCTCCTTTCTTCAATATTGGGCAAACAATACTGATATTCCATCAATCTTTGTTGCTTTATTCCATTGCCGCCGCATTGAAAAGTTCGACAGCTAAGGTGGCTTTATTAGATTTAAGCTTATATATGTTATTACTTTCTTTACTTCGTCTAGGTCGGGTAGACGCTGTTGGCCTGCGTCGTCTTCATCGAATAGTTCAGGCTGCCTGCCAGCGGAATTTTATTTTTCGTTGCCGTAGTACAGTCTGCACAAGTGGTTCTTCCACTTGGTTGTTGTTTTTCAACTTCACCAGTAAATTGTTTTAACTCGTTAGGGACAGGCAGCCAAAGTTAAGAAGAAATTTGCAGGTAAGCTACACTTGTGCTGAGCTAACCCTGAAATGTCACTAATTTGTGACCAGTGTTTGGCTTTTGATTGCAGAATATAAGACGGTGTTTTAATATAAGCATTGTGAAAGACCGCCTACGGCAACTCCTTGCACAATGTATTTTCGAAATTATTTCTACGACCATGTACGATGCACTTGTTGTGCTCGGAATATTAAAGCGTGATTATCTTTATGTCATTTAAGTTCAAAAAACACATAGTTTCAGTCGAGAAAATTCCACCATTTCTTCCTTCCGAGCTCGGCATAGGATCTCACATTTCTGAAATAATTTTCCTAGCACTGCCGTGTAAACGTGGATCAAGAAATAGAGAAAGCGGAACATCAAAATATGAAATGGGCATAACTCAATACTGTTTAAGTCTTTTAATTAGTCTTTACAGTTCAGAACTTACTTAATTTAGTCAATAGTTGATACATATGTAACATAATGTTGATGAAATTTTTGGAATTAAAATTAAATTTGTCCGGAAACTTATGGACGGCAGTGTATATATTTGTACATATTTTTTATCTATAAATTTTAACTATAAATTTTATTAATTTTTAACTTTTTTTATTGGAAAACTAAATTGATTTTACTTGAAGATATCATATTGGCGAAAAAATGCGGACAAACGTACGTACGTACACACACACAAAGAAACACACACACACACACACACACACACACACACACACACACACACACACACACACACACACACACACACACACACACACATATATATATATATATATATATATATATATATATATATATATATATATATATATATATATAAAGGATGTCTATGAATTGTGCCTCAATGTATACAATTCTACTATACAATGTATACAATACTATGATATAAAAAAAACACATGTTGAGTATTGCTCTTCTGTTATCTATATGACTCTATGATAGGTAGATTGCAGAAGCTACAGAACGAAGTGATGAGAATAATTTTAAGATGTAGCTAGTGGACCCCTATTAATATAATCTTAGATGTACTTAAACGGATAATTATTAACCAACGAATTATAATGGAAGGATTGATTTTTGTGATGATGAAAATAATCTATGTAGATTTAAGCAAAATATGATTGAATTTATCAAGACTAAATATTTAAAAGGGAGCATCTGACACCCTTAGCAAGCGATTCACCGAAGATAACATAACCATCGAGTTAATCCAAGAACGTTGGGTTAGCGGCGGACTTATCAGAGGCCTAAATAACTCTAGAATAAAGGTGACATAAAACCACACTAGAAAGACCATGGGCGGCCTTTCTTATGACTATAATATTATTATTATTATTATTAATTATTAACACGTAATTAAAAATTATGTGGTAACTTATAAAAAATGAGCAACTAGCTGCAAGGGCTTACGGCTCTAAGTATTAACAAATAAAGAAGATAATACAATTTAGATGGATAGATTTAACTTAACAGAAAGATCGTTAATTCTATTGATATTCTCTATGTTTGGGTTCTGGAGTACTTCGTAGATCGATTTATCTTTAAGTAAGGTCTTAATCCAGGGTTTAGTGCGGCGGCACACTACAAAAAAGTGATGTAGGTCCATAGTTGTGTTGCATGTTTGGCAGAGTGGGGCGTTGCTTCTGTTTAGGAGGTGTTGGTGTGTCATGCTTGTGTGCCCCATCCGCAATCTGATGAAATTTCTGATTTTATGCTTTGCAATGCCCGTTGGAAATTGTGGGTGTGATCTTTGTGGGTTTACCTTAGTGTAGTGATGCATTCCGTAAGTAGCTTTTTGGAGATTATTTGGTGGTTAAATCTGGCCAGATCGGTTTTTGTGTAGATATTAAACAAACTAAGAGGGGCTTTATGTGCGAAGTTTGCTGCTTGATCGGCTAACTCATTTCCAAGAATACCAGCATGTCCCGATGTCCACATTATTTTTACTCTATTTACCAGGTTGATAAAAGAGTTTCGTATATTGGCAATAAGTTCTGTATCATTGTTGATGTTGCGTAAAGCCTTTATTACCGAGCAACTGTCAGTACATATAATTTGTTTACCTTTCATTAAAGATGCCTTTTTTATTGCTTCAAGGATAGCGACAGCTTCAGCGGTGAATACGGATGAAAGTTGTGGTAGGATTCCCAGACTGAGAATTGAACCATTTTCAAGCACGACAGCGAACGAGGTGCTTTCCGCGGTTTTGGAACCGTCAGTAAAAATAAAGTTCCAACCATTTGTTTTTAGTTCGGTGGATATACTCAAAAATATGCTTTTGTATATACCACTATTCGTGCATCCCTTTCGGTGATGTGTTAGTTCCAATATGAATGATCCTGATTTTAGAAACCAGGCCGGGTGAGTAGCGATGAAGCTATGTACATCTTTGGGAAGTGGCAATATACATTCTGTAGATTTAAGTATATTATGGATCGCAGACGGAATCCTCATTGTGGATATTTGCCGGGATGGTAATTCATAATCGTTGTTGATGATGGAGTTAGTAGAAAAATTGAGTTTGCAAACAAGCTTTGACGTAAGAGCTTCTATCCTTTCTTCGATCGTCGGAAGACCTGCCTCAACAAGTATGTTTTTTATAGGGGTAGTGCGAAATGCGTTAATGCTTCTCCTTGCTGCTTGGTGATACAGAGGTTTTATAATTTGTAGGGTTGATTTGGGAGCGTTCCCGTAGATGCATAGACCATAGTCGATTTTATTTAGAATCAATATTTTAGTTATATAGCAAAGAGTATTAACATGAATATTACTTTTTTTACAGGCTCAATAATTGACTATATTGTATCTTGCGGCTAGTGCATTCTTAAGATCTAAACAATGATTTCTCCAATTGTATCTCATATTAAGTGTAAGACCTAGGATACTTAAGTTTGAAACATTATCTATTTTCACATTATTTATCATTAAAGTTAAATTGGGTGAAGAGCAAGATCGCTTACGACAAATATGCAGTAATTTGCATTTTTGTAGTGAGAGTTTAGCTCCAGAAGATGTTGTCCAATTAATGATATCATTTATGGCATTAGTAAGTAATGATGTGCTTGTATTTGGATCACTGCACTTACAAAAGATATAAACATCATCCGCGTAAAGGCAGTGGTCTAAATGTGTGTATTTTAATAATATGCGGCTGATGTCATCAAAACCGATCAGAAACAAGACTACGGACAAAGGGCTGCCTTGAGGAATTCCGTTGTGTAATGGAAAGGTAGAGGAAAAATAATTGTTAACATTAACACGAAATTTTCTGTTGCTTAGGAATGATTTGACATAGCGAAAAATGTTTGGCCCTACGCCCCATGTCCTTAGCTTGTTTAGGATAATATGGATACCTATCCTATCAAAAGCTTTTTCAAAATCAAGGGAGACGATTGAAACATGATTCCTGGCAGATAAGGCTTTACAGATATAATCATCAATGTGAAGAAGAGCATCGATACAACCCTTGTTGGCTTTAAAGGCCACTTGATGTTTACTTATGAGGTTATTCGTTTCCGCGAACCAAAGTATTCTCTTCGCGATAATCTTTTCTAGAGTTTTGGCCATGCAAGGAAGAAGAGATATTGGGCGATGGCTTTTAACACACGATAAATCCTTTTTTGGCTTAAGAAGCGGAAAAACGGTAGCAATTTTCCAACTTTGTGGAATGACTCCAGTATCAAGGATATTATTGTATAATTGAAGGAGTCTAATTTTTGCTTTGACCGGGAGTTCCTTCAACATTGGGTACAATATCCTATCCTTGCCAGGGGTTTTTCCCTTCATTTTATTTAGACATGCATCGAATTCAGATAATGAGATGTGCTGTTCGATGTGGGAGGCGGTGCCTTTGCAAGAAAATGGGACCAGATTGTTGGCTAAGCAGTTATTTTTTTTTGCATTGAAAGTGTGGCAAAAGTTTCTGTCATCTGAATATTGACACCATTCGCTACCAAAGTGATTGCCAATTTGCGTAGGATCAGTAAGAGGCCCACTCGGAGCATTGATGGAAATGATTCTGGAGGAGGGGGAGTTACCAACTAAGCGATGTATTTTGTGCCAGATATTTGCAGGGTTGTTATTGGGATTTATGGTTGATGTAAAATCGTGGAAGCATTTAGCTTTGGAAAATTTAATGAGTTTTCGAAATTTGGAGTTTAGTTTTTTGAAATTTATTAAATTTACTTGGTTGGAGTGCTTCTTAAAAGCTTTCCAAGCTGTCATCTTTGTTTTGCGAAGCGTTGAAAGTTCCGAATTCCACCATGGTACCATTTTTTTCCGTTGCGTGGGATGTGTTTGGGGAATAGTTAAATTAGCAGCATACCTGATGGCTTTCTGTAACAATGCGGATTCCTTATTCGTGTTAAGTGCTGGGCTTTTGTCGCGTAGATAATCTAAGATGTGGCTTTTAAACATTGACCAGTTTGCACAATCAGTTTTGAATTTTATCTGAGGTGGATCGGGTCTCGTGTTTGTACCTAGATTTAAGGTGGTAAGTATAGGGAAGTGGTCGCTACCATGAAGGTAATCTAGTATTTGCCAATTGGTTAGGGGAAGCAGTTCCGGAGTGCAAAAGGAAATGTCAACGTGAGTGAGTGTATGATGTGTTGAGAAGTGTGTAGGGGATCCATCGTTAAGGACAGTAAGATTTGAAGCTAGCAGAAAGTCTTCTCTAGAGTTTGTGCGGGAAGAACCCCAAATAGTACTCCAGGAGTTCACATCGCCGATAAATAATACGGGAGTGTTAATTTGATGAAGAATGATGTCGAGATCAATTTTAGAAAATGTTAGGTCAGGAGGAATGTACACGGAAACAACTGTAATTTTCCTAGCAGTCTGAAGCTCAATAACTAGATTTAAGATATTTGAATTTATGATACGTTTATAGTGAGGTATATTATTTTTTATTAAGAGGCCGATACCTTGTTTTGCAGTAGTGTTCGAAGTAAAGTTGTGGAAGTAGCTAGTGTATGTTTTGGGTGAATAAGGTGTATATGAAATTGGGCAATGAGTTTCCTGGAGAGAGATTAAAGCGGGGGATAGTTCCTTGATTAGGATATTCAGCTCGTCGTAGTTCTTCTCATAACCTTTTACATTCCATTGTAAAATTTTGAGAGCCATATTAAAGGAACATAGTAAAGGAACATAAGCACAAATTTGTGTTACAGAAAGGGCTAGTAACAAAGAGTACAATATCCTCTATGAATAAAGCTAAGAGCTGTCGTCAGAATTAATTGAGTTAATGAAATAGTTTTTCTTTTGTATAAGGGAATCAGTTAACACAGATAAGGGAGATTGATTGCTTAATAATTGTATATGTGAAGAAGAAGAAGAAGAAGAGGGTGGGTTAGTTTTGTATGAGTGTCGATTTGGTGATGTTGATGAGTTTTGTTTTTGTTGTCTGTAATTGATATCATTAAGATTTGTATTAGATAGGATATCAATGTAATTTTGGTTGTCATGATTGGGTTTTGAAAATTTATTTGTGTTTTCATCGAATGTAGATGTATTATTTTCCGCTAAAGGTTTATTCGTTGTTTTGTTATGTATAGAGGAGGTATAAGTTTTTGGGCTGAGATTTTTACTTTGAGAAGTGCTGGGGTTTAAACGGTCATCTTGCGATGAGGTATTATCGTCGGTAGCGTGATGGGGTTTTGGTTGCAATGCTTTTTTAGCTGTTGTGGAGTAAGATGTTGTAAATAAAGGAATGGGGTTACGCTCCTTGTACACTTGTCTAGCTTGTGCCATACTACATTTTTTTTCAGTTTTGATTTTTAGTGTTTCTTTCGCCTGCAAATAACGTTTACATTGTTTGGAAGAGGAGGGGTGTTCTTCCGAACAGTTTGCACATGAGATACGGGTGCATTTTTGTGGGTGGTGTGGGGGCAGATTACACGTTTCACAGGACGTATTTCCTTTACATCTCTTGGCTGTGTGACCCAACAGCTGGCAGTAACGACAGCGCATGGGGTTGGGAAAGTATTCATCAACTTTAAATTTATACCATCCTACGCTAATAGTGCAAGGAGGGCGAAAAAGGTCAAACGTGAATAGAACTAGACCGGTTGCACGTGGTTTCCCGTTTTCAGACTTTTGGAACTTAAACACATCAGTGACCCCTTGGGGTTTCATCTCTTTGATGATTTCACTTTTGATTTGACAAGTATAAGTAAATTACCATCACGAAGCTGTGTTATTTGCTCATATCCAGTACTTATATCATCAATTGCTTTCTTAAGTAGAAACACACTGAATGCAGAAAGGGGTTTTTCCTCGTTTGTTGGCGAGATGATAATGAATCTTGGATTGGTTGTTTCAGCATATAGGAGAAATTTATTTTTACTTTCAAAGGGAATATTAATCGGTTTTTTTCGTTTTTTTGTTTTTGGGTTCGGCTAGCGGATCTACGTCGAGTCCGCTAAACCATAGAAGATATGGTGTCGTAACACTAATTTATTTTTTTTTTCTTTTTTGTACACTCACTAATGGGCCGCACTTAGAAGAAAGGAAAAAAAAAGACCAAACAAGAAGAAAAAGCTATTGAAAAAGCGGGATATTTCACCGGCGAAGAAATGAAGCAAGTGGTACACGATCAGTTAAATGATCTTGACGGCACGAAGGTTAGTCGGTGACTGATGACTGTAATTTTCTTAAAATTGAGTTTTTCAAAATGGACCTCGTAGCCCTTGTTTTAGAAGTACGTACGGATGAAGGTGTGCGGAACGCTATCAGCACTGCTTATAAAACAAGCATTGTAAGTGACAGTGTTACTCATAGAGTAATACCCTTCTTGTCATAGTCATCATTTAGCGAGGTGTTAGTTGATAGTAAAAAAAGTATAAACAAATGTTATATTATAAAAAAAGAACATAGAATATTGGAAATAAGGACGGACACGTCCAAAAAGTTTATTTTTTGAGTGCTAGTTTACTGGAAACAAAATCGAACATATGACAGTTTGCATTCGAGTAACAGGTTCGTTGCATCAGTAATTCGTACGGTGGTATTTAATGTCAAAAATGTTGAAGTTTCTAAAATTGAAAGACTTAACACTAAAATTTACTTGATTAAGAAGTGGTGGTGCGCCAATATTACCAGCAAAAAGCTGATGTAAAAACACAATATCACAGACTTCCCGACGTTTTTGCAAAGAATCAAAGCCTATGTAGTAGAAGATGGTCCTTATATGGTGGAAGACGAAGCGGATCAATCAATGATAAATGTCGAAGTGCGAAACGAACAAATTTGCGTTGTACAGAATCGATACGGTCAATATGTGTTTAGTAAAACGGTGACCACATATTGGAGGCATACTCAAGCTGTGGCCTGACAAATGAAGTGTACAGAGTATTTGTGATAAATGGACATGAAAATTCTTTACTCCAGTGTTTGATGAAGCCGAGGAGGGTGTTGCTTTTGTTGACTATTGGCTCAATATGAATTGAGAAGTCAAAATTTGTAAAGAATTGTACACCTAAGTCCTTTGTCAGTTTTACTTTGGCCAGCGCAGAACTATTCATGGTGTACACAGAGGGAAGAAGGTGAAGGCTTCTCGAAAGGGACATGCTCAAACATCTAGATATGTTCAATGATAAACAGTTATTGAAGCACCATTTTGCTAAAGAATTATGGTCATCATGTCAAGCGCTGCAGTCGGATAGATTGTGGATACACTTAAATATTTTTATATCGTCGGCATAAATTAGAACATTTGAGTTCTTGATCACACTAACAACATCGTTTATGGCTAGAATGAATAAAAGAGGACCAAGGTGGCTACCTTGAGGCATACCTGAGGTAGCGTTAATTGTATTAGAGGTTGATCCCCCAAACAAAACTTGATACGTTCTCCCGTCAAGATACGAGCATATCCACTCCACGAAAGACAAAGGGAAACCAAGAGATTTCATTTTAAAAGCAATTAGCTTATGAGAAAGCTTATCAAAGGCCTTACTGAAATCAGTGTACACGCAATCGACTTGATTTCCTACTTCTATGGTTTTATTGGTGAATGAAGTATACTCCAACAAATTCGTTACTGTGGATTTGTTTTTTAACAAAGCCATGCTGTTTATCAGTGAGAAAAGGTTTCCAACTGAAATAAACGCTGTCGAAAATGACGAAACATGAGATACACTGTCAGCTGTAACAATACAAAGTTTGTCGTCAGAAGGTATCCATTTTAAAAGGGGTAGGTTAAAATCACCTTACATTAAAATTTCGTCAAGAGGGTCGCAATCATCCGAAACAAAATTGATTGCAGCTGAGACTCCTTCATAAACATTGTAAGAGCTCGCGGGTGGAGTATAGACATAAATAAGAAAAAGCATTTTAGATTTGAGTTTAATTTTGACAGATATGATATCCAAGCTTCCAACACAAGGGATTGGAAAATAGAGCTTTCTAGAATATTTCGTACCGCAATGATAACGGAGTCTGAAATGCTTGAAGATCTGTCTTTTGATATACTTAGCACTCTGATGAAAAAAGTTCATTATTCGAAAAGCTTCGATTGAGCCACGTTTCAGTTTACGCAATGACGTCATGACCCGATGTCATGCAAGGGCTTTCATTTTAAAAGCTATAAGCTTATGGGAAAGCTTATAAAATGCCTTACTGAAGTCTGTGTAAATGCAGTCGACTTGACCCCCTTCTTCTAATGCTTTATTAGTAGAAGAAGTAAACTCCAGCAAGTTAGTCACAGTGGATTTGTTTTTTACAAAACCATGCTGTTTGTCAGTGAGGAAAGGCTTGCAAATAAAGTAAAAACTATCAAAAATGATAGCCTCAAAGAGTTTAGGCAAACAATATAGCTTAGCTATAGGCCTATAATTAGTAACGTCATCCCGGCAACCTTTTTTGTGTACCGGAATTATGAAACCATTTTTCCATAACTTTGGGAAAACTCTATGGTGAATGGATGCCTGGAATATGAAAGCAAGGGGCCCTGCCAAAGCACTGCCGCAGTTCTTTAAAATTATGTGAGGTATTCCATCAGGTCCGCAAGTGGTGTCATTTGCAAGTCGAGCGAGATGGTAATTCACGTCGTCAGAGGTTATTGATATTGGATTCATGGAACTGTGGCAAAAGCATTCATACGCTGAATTGAAAAAAGATGAAAAAAAGTTGCAAATATCATCTGGCTTTTTGCTGGAACAATTCAAGTATGAAAGTGTTGAAGCATAGCCATCAGATTTTTTCTTGCTGTTAATGAACTTCCAAAAGAATGTAGGGTCAGTTAGAAGGGATATACTCATTCTTCCAGTATATATATCGTAAAGATGAACTGAAAGTAACTGAAATTCCCTATGAATGGATAGGTAACGAATGTGATCATCGAATTTATTGCTTGAAAGATACTTCTTCCATGCTTTATTTCGTCTATTCCGAAGACTACGTAGTTGGTGATTATACTATGGAGCAGTTGACGGCGATCCCTTACGCGTCCGCTTTAGAGGAACAGATGAGACGAAACAATCAAACATGTGTAGATAAAATTGTTCAACCATTTGGTCAACTGTTCCCTTCAAAATATTGTCAAAGTCAATCTTAGAAATTAATTCATTCAGATGATTAAAGTCAGTATTTTTGAAGTCGAATACAAGGTCATAGTTAACCATATCACAATCAATCTCGTCGTTAGGCGAAATAGTTAAATGTAGAGGAGGATGGTATATGTCAATTTTTGTCATAGGGGAGAGACTACGTTCAACAATGCAGTTACTTGCATTAAAGAAAACCAGGTCAAGTTGACGGTTCATGCAGTTTTTTATACAGCTTAATCGCTGTAAGACACAAGACATGAAAGAATCAAGAAAAATTGACGATTGACGAGATAAGCTACCAGCTGCGACACAACTAAGTTCGTCGTCAGAGGGTATCCATTTTAAAAGGGGTAAATTGAAATCACCTCATAATAAAATTTCGTCGACAGGCTTGCAGTTATCGAAAACATAGTTTGTTGCGAGAACAAATTTTCGTTTTAAATTTCCAGCTTCCAATTTTATTATATAAAAAGAAATGTGTACAGGTACAGGTACAGCTTAAAATTTCTGCAAAGTAATGAATTTCAATAACACATAAGTTTTTACAATTTTTTTTAAAGTCTTACGTTTTAGTAAATTTATAGGATTTTACTCGCAACTATGTCTCTTTGAGGACTGCGATCTTTGTGGCCGGGCGCGTGTAGTCACCAACTTTTGTTCTGACAACGGCCGACCTAATTTGTCCATCTTCGCTAGCTATAGTTTTTTATTATTTTTCCTTTTGGCCAGGTATTTCTGGGACTATTTTCATCTACTATAGTCAGTATATCTCCCACTGCTAACGGTTTTGCCTCGAGGAACCATTTGGACCTCATTACCAAGGTGGGGAGGTACTCCTTTATCCACCGTTTCCAGAAACGGTTTCCAAAATTTCCACAGGCAATCCAATTCTTCCTCAAAGCCCCGGTACTGTCATCCAACTCGGAGAGATATTTAGTTCCATTAGACGAACCAAGGAGGAAATGATTTGGTGTTAGAGCCTCCTCGGTTTCGGCGTCAATAGGCACATACGTCAGCGGCCTCGAATTAATAATGAGTTCTACCTCGGCCATCATACTTAGCAGGAGTTCATCTTTAGGGTTCCGAGGAGTCGTTATCTGTCCCAGAGCTTCCTTAACCGAGCGAACCAGACGTTCCCAACTTCCTCCTTCTTTACTGTGGTTCTCAAGGCTGGTATAAAATAGATTTGCCGGATTTCGTTTACAACCGTTTCAGAGAAACTATGTTGAAATTTTTCATGGAAGTCTTGAATTATCAGATGGATAATCCGGTGGTTATTGGGTAGGATGATAGGCCTTTTGCAATTATGGTTGACATAGTCGGCAGCATCAATACGACCTTTAATTCTAATGACGTTGTTTGAGTCCATGTAAGGGCTGGTCTTGTACAACGGGCTTGTTTTTTCCAGCACTACATTTTTTGAGTTACCATATTTATTTTGCTTCAGCATAGTCCAGTCTTTTGAGAATGATTGAGATTGACAGAGTCCGTACAGGTAATTTTCCGCTGCAACGATTTCTGAAGGAGTTAGGCAGACATCTCGCAGTACTTCTTTGCCCCATCGTGCACGGTTTACGAATCGGAGTACGTAAGCCATTGATCTCCTGAGTCGCTTCCATTTCGAGAATCTTTCGCAATGTATAATTGGCGGTGGGTCTGAAGTTTGGTGAATAAGCACTCTGGCCTCTTCTTTTGTGATGAATTCATCTGCTGTTGCCGGCCATTGGTCTTCGGGTAGATGTTAGAAAGAGGGTCCCTTATACCAGCGACCATGTGAACGAAGTTCTTGTCTGGTGTTCCACTTTGTCGCTTCATCTGCAACGTTTTCGTCGGTGGGGACCCATCGCCATTGATTGGGATTGGATTCCTCCAAAATTTCTCCGACTCTAAATGCTACAAACTGTTTGAATCGCCTACTATCGCTTTTGATCCAACAAAGAACAGTTTGTGAGTCCGACCAAAAATATCTTTTGTGTATTTTCACGGTATGTCCATCTACAAAGGTGTGGAGTTCGACATGGCAATTTTCGTAGGACTCTATTTCATAAAGATAGGGTCTCCGGATGTTTAACATTCCTACCGTTGGTAAAAGTTGAAGCCACTGGCACCAACTTTGAAAATGTACGGGCTTTATTTCTTCGTCCCATGCCGTGTTACTGCGCCATATTTCCTGGAGTAGTATTTTTAGGAGCACTAGGAAGTTTGAGATGAGCCCCAGTGGGTCGAAGATACTCATGGGGGTTCTCAAGACTTCTCTCTTTGTGGGAGCCCTTTGACCCTTCCAAACCTCGTTGCTCAGTTTGCGCAGGTTACAGCTGTATGAAAACATGTCTGCGGATGGCGACCGCCACATCCCTAGGATTTTTTCTGACTCGCTAAGGCCTTTGCGATTTTCAAAGTTTTTTCCGAAGTTTGCCGATCTCTCTCCAAGCTTGTCAAGGATGTTCTTAGAGTTACTCATAAAGTTCCGGATTTGAAATCCACCGCTTTCGTGTATGTGGATCACCTCATTCGACAAGCGCACTGCCTCTTCTTCTGTGTCCAAACTATCTAGATAGTCATCTACGTAATGATTTTGTGTAATCGCCTCTACAGCTCTTGGGTAATGTGAAATATATCCTTCAGCGTTTCTAATTTTCACATATTGCGCGCAGTAAGGTGAAGGAGCCAAATGTCATCACTCGCATCAGATAGTCTTCGATTATACCTATGTCTTTGTTTCTCCAGAGAAAGCGTTGGGCGTTTTGGTCGGATTCCAAGATTTCGATCTGGTGAAACATCTCTTTGATGTCGCCACAGATGGCGAATCTACGTTGACAAAAGCGAAACAGAACATCAGATAGGGCAGGTATAGTATCGGGACCGGTGAGAAGCATCGAATTCAGAGTTATGCCAGAAAGCTTGTTGCTGCATCCCACACTAGACGGACCTTATCCGGTTTATTTGCATTGAGCACCGGAAATACAGGCAGGTACCAAATTCTTGGGTAGCTTTTGTCTCTTAGTTCGTCCTTTGTGAGCTTCCGAGCGTATCCCTTCTCTTGGTAGTATCTGATTTGCCTGCTCAATTTATCATCTAGGAGGGGATCTTTTTTCAGCTGCTTCTCAAGGCACAGCAACCTACGTTCGGCTAGTGGTCTATTGTTGGGCAGAATTGTGTTATCGTCCTTCCAGAGCAAGCCGACCGCGTATCTATTTCAACGTTTTCGGTTTGGAAGTATTCTTTGACTAGGTCGTCAAGTCTTTCATCAATTTTAATCTGACAGTCGCATATAAGACAGCTTATATGGTTAGTGTGCAGAGGCTTGCCGTTTTGAGCATTTCTGTACGGTCCAAAGACTACCCATCCTAAACGTGTTTTAGCCACGGGCTCGCCGCCACGTGATCCACGAATTTTTTTATAATTAACTAAATTACAATTGTCAAGTCCAATCAGGACTCGGGGTTGAACATCATGGTACGACGTTGCGGGAATACCTTGCAGGTATGTGAATCGTCGTTTGAGATCAGCGAAGTTCATGGTCTGAAAGGGTAATTCTAGTGAGTCAACAGTTCGAACTTGAAGGAGAGGGAGAATTTTTGATGAGTTATATCCGGAGATTTGCAGATTAATGACTTTAGAGTTTTCTTCCGATTGCTGTATGCCTGAAGTCCATTTAAGGCACAATGGATTGATTTCACCCTCTAGTTCCAACTCTTCCGCTAGTTTTGACTCTATAAGTGAGACCGATGAGTCATCATCCAAGAAGGCGTAAGTATGTACTTGGTGCTCACCATTATACAAGGTAACTGGTAAGATCTTAAAGAGCATAGGATGCTCTTTAGAAGCATGGGCGTTGCAATTCTGACCTTCACCGGACGGAACAACTGATTCAGTGTACTTATGCAGCAGTTGGTGATGTTTGTAAAGGCAGCCATTCACCACGCACCTTTTTTCAGAAGTGCATTTACGACGGTGGTGGCTCACTAAGCATGTGCGGCAGAGTAGGTTTCGATTGACTATGTTCCACTTCTCTTTCAGGATGAGGGCCTTAAACTTGTTGCATTGTTCCACGAGCTGACAGGTCCCGTCGCAAGTGATGCACCTTTTAGTTGTCTTATTTTCGGTAGAGGACGCTGGATGTTGATGCACGTTTAGTACCGGGATGTAAGGCGATCTGTTCCTTTCATTTTTTGATTCGGATGTCGAGAAATTCATCTCAGCCACTTGACATGCACCTTCAGCCACCTTGTATAACCAGTTGCTAAACGTGGTAAGATTCACAGGCGCCTCTGATCCTTCTCTGTACATACCCCAGTTTAGTTTTGTTTGATAAGGCAGTTTTTGAATCAGTTCTTGTAGTAAGTATGGACTGTTGAGATGCGAATTCAGACCACCGATTTCCATGGTTGCAACAATATTTCGAACTGACAAGGCGAAGTTTATCAGTGCCTCTAATTGTTCGTTTTTTGGTGAAGGTTCAGATCTAATTCGAGCTATCAATGAGTAAATAATTGTTTCTGGGCGACCATAAAGCATACGCAAGGTTGAGATGATGTTGGGTAACTGCTGAGGGTATAATAACTGAGCTCTGACAGCCTCTAGCGCCTTACCTTTCAAACACTTCTGCAAGCGAATAAGGTTTTCGTCGTTCGAAAGTCCGCAAACTCGAGTAGAGGTCTCAAAACAGCTTATAAACAGGGGCCAGTCTTCAGGTCGACCAGAGAAGTTTGGAAGTTCATTGTGCATTATGTGCCTTGATGCGATCTGTGTACTGTTGAGATCTGGAGCACTTCCGGTTTGAACTCGTTCGTAGTAGTGGCTAGGACTTAAGGCATCTCCAGTTGAAAGTCTTACGTTCTCATGAGGTAGAGTGTTCGGAGTTAGGAACTGCATATTTTTTTCATTCGTCAGACCTTGGTTCTATGACAACGCGTGGTGAACAGCTCCAGTAGTAGTCGGGGGGTGCGGTGGAGCCGAAACAACAACGTGTTTTGACACTATTGCTTTATTAAGCAACTGCTCGCTGACCCAATCTTGAACACGTTCATTTCCATGTTCGATTTCCTCGCTTCCGTCTTCTGACAGTTGCTCGAGAAGTGCATACTTGGCGTCAAGGTACTCCTGGTCCCGCTTCTGCTTAAGGAGTCTTTCTTCTTCGAGCTTCCTTAAGCCCATCTTTACCGAGTTCGTTGAACTAACAGATCCTTTATTTTTTCGCACTGAGTTCCTTTTGTCTGGTTGAATTGAGTTTTGCGTACTTGACAACGGTTTCTTATCTTTTTTTTCAACATTCATAAGTGCCTGGTCAACCCTTAGCAAGTGTTCTTCATCGCCTAGTGTGACCGATTCTTTTGCAGGATTGACGGCGTGGCCTTCCATCTTGGAGCACTTTGCGCATAACAAATCCTTTACGGAGATCGACGAGGTCACATTAACACAGGAGAAGTGATGCCAGTCGTCGCATTTGTCGCACATTACCATAGATGAATTATCGCTCTTGTCGCATGACTTGCAGTTAAATCGGCCTATGTCGTGATGTTCGCTTTCACCGTGAGGAGAATTGTGTGAAGATGAGGGGCCTATCTTGTCGTCGACGTGAAGGAGATTTTTCTTACCTATAGATGAAGGCACATGTAGTTGGACTTTTGCATTCTTAGTTGGGGTTGGAGGACGGCTTTTCTGTTTTTTTTTTATTTTTTTCCTCGTCGGGCTTAGATGGATGTGACTTAGGCATATGGCACGAGTATGTTTGTTAATTTATTTAATTTTAAAACGCAATAGCAGTAGGTGGCAAAATAGCAGTGGGTAAATACGTAGTGATTTATCGTAAACGTAGATCGAAATTAAATGAAAATAGTCCTCAGAAAACCTTACCTGGAATCCTTGTGGGTTGATGTTTTGGGTTATGTAACACAAACAGCAGCGGCAGCAACGTGGTCCTCGGCATTTGCAGCAGTCAATGGATGGTGCGAGTCTTCGAAATTATCGAGAGCAGTAATTTGTTGAGGAAATGCTGGTTAATTGCTTCTTGAGGTGTACAGATGCTTTGATGTTTGATGAGCTACGACCCTGAATGTTTAATACCATGTGCTTTGGTTCCAGACGCAACACGCCATAAAACAAATTTTAAGAATTGTTGCGAGAACAAATTTTCGTTTTAAATTTCCAGCTTTCAATTTTATTATATAAAAAGAAATGTGTACAGGTTCAGGTACAGCTTAAAATTTCTGCAAAGTAATGAATTTGTGATTCAAGTTTAGTTGATCGTGTTGTGGGGTATACATGTATCAAGAAAAGCTAAGCAAAGTTTTTAATTTAATATTAACTGAAAGCGAATTAAATACAAAAAATTATCCAAAACAAAGTTTAAAAGCATTCGTCACATTTTGTAGTTAAGTTTATTTTGATTTTCACTTTAAAAATGATTTGTGTCTGCACCAAAAAAGTCGAACGTAATGATATCAAAATTGAATGCATGGACTGCAAAAAGCTTTTCCATGCTAAGTGTGTGGATGTGTTGGCCACCGATGTCGAGTTTATGAAAAAAAACCGCAAAACTTGGAGATGCTCTCAATGCACTACATCTCGGAGAAACTCTTTCTGTGCCGACAATGTCCCTCTCCCGGTCTCTTATAAAAGTGCAACGGACACACAAAAGAATATTCAAACAAATCAAAACATAACAATTGAAATGGTTTTTAATGTTATTCATGAACTAAAAAATGAAATTAATGAACTAAAAAATGTAAATCAAGATTGCCTATCAAAAATCACTATGTTGCAAAATGAAAACATGGAACTTAAAACAACAGTGAGTGCACTGCAGAATCAAATAAATTATTTAGAACAATCAAAACTGAGTAATACGGTTGAATTCTTCAATGTGCCAAACGTTGACAACACAACTGCACTGCAAACTGCTTTGCATATTGTTCGCGATGGTGTGGGTTATGAGTTGGATGAGAGGGACATTGATTCGTTTTACGTAAAAAAAATCAAAACAAAGAGAAATGCTAAAACCTCAACCAACGTGTTATCCGTCAACTTTACTCGCCACGAAATAAAGCAAAACATCATGCGAATGAAAGTAAAGAGGAAGCAAAAACTAACAACAAAACTGCTGGGCGACAATCAGGATGGTACACAAATCTATATCAACGATAGCTTAACATCTCACATGCGAACATTATTTAAAGCCGCGAAACAAATTAAATTAGAAAAGAATTTTAAATATATGTGGATGAGGAACAGCATAATATTTTTGCGTAAGAATGAGGGTGATGCTGTGCTTAAAGTGAGGTGTTTTGAAGACCTCAATAAATTATAAATAAATAGTCATAAGAATGAAACAAATTAACTCAACTTACGCAAAAACTTATGCTGTTCCCAACATTTCTACGCTTCTAATTCATCAAAATATACGTAGTATGAGAGCAAATTTCGATTCTTTTTTAGCTCATATAAATGCTCACAATTTCAATGCAGATTTTATTGTCCTAACTGAAATTTGGTTGTACGACTCTGAACTATCGTGCTATAAAATACCTGGTTATGAACCCTATGCAAACTGCAATAATTCGTATAACTCAGGTGGTGTCGTAGTGTACATAAAAAAAGATTACGAGTGCGAAGTAGAAAATATTAGTCTGATGAGTGCCGATATTTTAAAAATCAATTGTTATATTTGTAATGAGAAGTTTACCATCTTATGTATTTACCGCCTGCATGAAAATAACTTGAACAAGAATGTTTTTATAGAACAACTGAATTCCCTACTTAAAGATGTAAAGACAAAAAATTTATTGGTTGTAGGAGATATAAACATAAATATTTTGAAAAATAGCGCAGACACTGATAACTATATGGTTTTAATGTCATCATATGGTTTGGAACCTCTTATTTTGGAACCGACTCGTATCACAGATAAATCACGAACATGTATTGACCATATTTTTGCAAGATTGAACCCTACCTTTTTACATAAATTGTCTTCTGAAGTACTAGATTACAAAATAACTGATCACTGCATGACTAACATTAACCTAGAATATACTCAATCAATAAGTTTAGATAAATATGTACCTTTTGTGGAAAGCTCCAAAATTGATGAACATAAATTAGTAGAGTGCTTAACTTTGGAGTTATGGCAGCCTGTTTATGAAGAGAATAATCCTTCAGTAGCCTATGATATTTTTTTAAACATCTTACAGTCTCACATTAAAAATTGTACTGGATTAATTAAACAGAAAAATACAAACTTAAAACGTCTTAGACCGTGGATAAGTAAGGATTTGTTAACTAAAATAAATAAAAAAAACTTAATTCGGAAAAAATGCAAACGCCATCCTTATAACCAAAAATTAAAAATGTACTACAAAAAATTAAACGAAGAGGTGAAAAAACAAGTTCGATTCAGTCGCGATAAATACTATGCTGATAAACTTCAAAATTGCAAAGGTAATATAAAAAAAGAATGGAGCGTAGTAAACAATATCCTTAATAAACAAATTGATAAAGATAAAATCCGCAAAATGGAAACTGAGAATGGAATAATGTCACACAAAAAATTAAACGAAGAGGTGAAAAAACAAGTTCGATTCAGTCGCGATAAATACTATGCTGATAAACTTCAAAATTGCAAAGGTAATATAAAAAAAGAATGGAGCGTAGTAAACAATATCCTTAATAAACAAATTGATAAAGATAAAATCCGCAAAATGGAAACTGAGAATGGAATAATGTCTGATCCAGTAGAGATTGCCAATCACCTTAATCAATTCTTTGTATCTGTTGCATCTCAATCGAAACCACATCCTCCAAAATACGATTGTAGTTGTGATTTATATGCAGATTTGGCTGAAGACGCATCTCAAAGCAACAGTTTTGTTTTTAAACCTTTCACGCCATATGAAATTCACAAGTGTATAATGGCTCTTGATAATAAAAAGTCCAGTACCTCCGATAATATTACTAACTGTCTTCTGAAACGTATTTCACTGTTCATTGTAGATGTGTTATGTCATTTATTTAATTTAAGTGTTTATTGTGGTATATTTCCTACGGCTTTAAAAAATGCTGAAATAATTCCTCTGTATAAAAAAGGTAATCGAAATTCCGTGACGCAATATAGACCTATTTCTATACTTCCAACGTTTTGCAAAATATTCGAAAAACTTATGAAAGTACGTATAGTATCATTTTTAAATAAAAACAATTTTTTTGCTAATGAACAATTTGGCTTTCGAGAGGGGAGATCGACTGAAGATGCCGTACTTAAATTATGTGGTGAAATCTGTGATAGTTTTAATAATAATAACACCAGCATAGTTTTGTTTATAGATATGACGAAAGCATTTGATATGGTCAAACATGATATTCTCTTAGATAAATTGTACCAGGCAGGACTTAGAGGCATTATATATAATTGGTTTTCTTCTTACTTGTCGGATAGAAGTCAGAGAGTGAAACTTGATGGAATCTTCAGTAAGGAGTTAAAAATGACTATTGGTGTTCCTCAGGGATCTGTACTGGGACCAATTTTATTCTTGATCTATATTAATTCTCTTTTTAAACAAAACTTTAATAGCCATATAACAGCTTATGCTGATGATATAGCTTTTACATACTCTAATAACAACTTGTTGGAGTCAGTAGTTAAGCTTCATATGGATTTAAATATACTCAGACAATGGTTCGCTAAACACGAGTTGCTCATCAGCGAAAAAACAAAAATGATGATTTGCAGTTTAAAATGTGTTTGTCCAGTTGATTGTGATGTTTCCTTTCATGCCAGTTCTTGTAAAAAATTGTCCTTATCTGTTCATAAGTGTGACAAGAAAAACTTTAATGAGGATTCAGTGTGTAGTTCAAATTGTTTCAAAATAAAAGGTGTTGAAAGTTTTAAATATTTAGGAGTTTTAATAGACAAAAACCTTAATTGGAAAGCACATGTTGATGAGTTGAAAAAATATATGTTATCTGTAACCCGCCAAATGTATCTCCTTAAACCACATTGCTCAAAAAAAATTTTATTATTGTTCTATTATGGACTTGTTCACTCTAAGTTACAATACGGTATTGCTAGTTGGGGTGGAACTTATAATACTACAATTGAAACACTGAACATTGCCCAAAAACACATTATGCGAATTATTTGTAACGCTAATAGATTAACCAGTAGTTGGCCTTTGTTTTTTAGTCTTCGAGTTCTGCCAATAAAACATCTTTACATCTTTAAAGTTCTTAAAGTTTTCTTCATGCGGAGCGGTTACAGCGCTACTCTCAGAAGTTCAAATGTATATTCACTAAGAGCAAATAGTATGTCAGTTGTAAATACTCCTCTATCTAAGAAAACGCACTTTTCAAACTTTTATACTGCGAAAGCACCTAGGCTTTTCAATAAATTGCCACTTGTGTTGAGGTCAATAGTGCAACCTTCTTTATTTTTTAGCGAAGTAAAAAAATTTCTCTTTAGCATTAGTTCAGCGGTCAAAGTATACTTAAGCTAAATGTTTCAAATTGTAATGATTTTGAGTGAAATTTAAGCATCTTTGTTTTCTCTTATTTATTTATTTTCTTATTTATTTATTTTCTTATTTATTTATTTTCTTATTTATTTATTTTTGTATGTTTAAACATTTGAATTTTTCATTTATAATTTTTTGTTATTTATTTATTTATTTTTGTATTGTTAAACATGAATTTACCCCACACCTGCTTAATATGTAAAATCAAATGGAAGGATCATTCGCCTCTAGTTACTTGTATAAGTGCTACAGAATGATGCCTAATTATTTATTTTGAAAAATGTTAGATATGTGCTTGCATTTTAAATATTTAAAGCAAAAAAAAAAAAAAAAAAAAAAAAAAAAAAAAAAAAAAAAAAAAAAAAAATTTCAATAACACATAAGTTTTTACAATTTTTTTTAAAGTCTTACGTTTTAGTAAATTTATAGGATTTTACTCGCAACTATGTCTCGCTTCAAAAAAGGGCTTAATTAATTCTTTCACATCTATATATATACAAGAGAAAGACAAAATGGACGTTGTAAGTGCCTATCTTTTATTCATTCTGGTTCGTATGGTGAACTCTGTCTAATTGTAAGTTGTTAAGAATCTGGAGCATTGCCAGATGCGTTAACATAGTTGATAGCAACTGAGACACTTTCATAAACAACGTTAGAGCTCGTGGGGGGAATATAGACATTAATAATGAAAATCAGTTTAGATTTGAGCTTAACTGTGACACAGATTATGTCCAGATTTTCAGTATTCGGGATTGGAAAGATGCAACTTGCAAAAGTGTTTCGAATACCAATAATTACACCACTTCCTACAGGATCTGTGATGTTTGAGGATCTATCTTTTCGATAGATTTCGAACTCGGAGGAAAATAGTTCACTATTTAAAAAACTTTGATTGAGCCAAGTTTCAGTCAAAGCAATAGCATCATATGCGAAATTATGGGAAGAAAGGAAAAGGCTATGAGACTTAGTATGTAATCCCATTACATTTTGGTAGAAAAGGGATAATCGCCCTAGTTTTTTGAATGTGTATTGGATGGGGTGCTTTTCCTTCCCGATTTTGGAACGAATTCACGGATAACAGCATCAGCAGGCCAGATTTCGCTGCTAATAATTTGAGTGAATATATTTGCTTCAGTTGTAAGTTTAAAAGAAGCAAACGGGCTGTCTTGTTTGTTTATTTTTTGGCATCTTACCGATGCCACATCAACACAATATTCTTTTAAATTTTTGATAACATCTTCACAGGACGTGTTTGGTAGAAGACGAGATACAAATACTTCTTTTAATTTTGGTATGGCAGAGAGTGCACATAGTTTCGGTGGAGTAATACTCTGCACAATACAAGGTGGAGCAGGTGTAGGGCATACAATGTTCTGTAATATGCTCGCATTATTGTCAGTGCTAGAAATACTGTGAGTCGAATTAAGATTTGAAGAAGAAGAACTTGGTAAAATGTGCTCCGAGGATTTGTGAAAAGGTATTGATGACTTGACTAACAGAAAATCAAGTTTCCTCTCGCTCTCTTTGAATCGTGTCAGAGCCAGTCACTGCAACGAGAGCTTGTTCTCAGTTGTTCTGTCGCGTCTTCTTTGGTCAATGGTAATAGACAACCTCATAGTCAGCCTTAAGGGGGGAAATCACAGTAAAATTTTCAATTTTTCGAAAAAAAATGTTATCGCTTAAAAGATGCTTTAGGGTCTTAAAAATAATATAACAAATGATGGAATACGGCAAAAGTATCCGATAGACCAAATTTTTCACTCTACGGTAACGCCTTTCCGGTATGCTCATATATTTTCATATGGTTTCTCAGTACTTAAAACTTTTTTTCTCGAAACCACTTTTTTTCATCTCGCCGAAGACATAACTCGAGCAAATATTTACCGATCGACTTGAAATTTTGACAGTTGCTTCGAAATATTTTTCTCCAAGGAGCTACGTAGGATTTTTTATTTTATATGGCTTAATTTTTTTTATCGACGATTTTAAAGCGTTTTTTTTTTTTGTTAAAAATTTAACTTTATTTTCAAACATGCACCATTTTGTAAAAATTCAATATATCGAAAAAATCCTATATGAAAACCAAAAAATGTTGGTGTTTGCTTCCAGGTCAAAAATTAAGGAGTTTACGTCTTCGGCCATCAACACGCTTTCAAAAATAGGCGCCTTGGGGCATATGCTGCGCAGCCGCCATTTTTGAATATTTTTATTGGAAAAATTACATTTTGTACTTTTTTTAGTATTGCTATAAAACCTACTTTACAGATTTTCGATTGATACTTTTATTCAGCCAAAATTAATTCCCAAAAATATACCTATTTTTTGTGTGCTACTGTGATTTCCCCCCTTAATGAGACAGGCTATGTCACAATAGGCTGTGCCGAATCTGGCAATTGTTATAAGAGGCAAAAATAGCACTACAATCACTAGCAATATTCATTCAGCATAACTTGTGAAGGACTCTGAACTGTAGCAACACTCTTCTGGCCTCCTTCACAATGAGGAGACAACTGGCTCTGTCTGCAATTCTCAATGAGGGAACCTCTCTGGAATACTCCAATGAAGGCAAGCATCTCATGTCCATCACAGAACGCGCAACCAAAGCCATGTGGGCCTGTAAGCAGTTCTACGGTAGGACTTGGGCTTTCAAGCCTAAGATGCTGTACTGGTTGTACATCATGATAGTCAGATCTATTATAACCTACGCAGCCATAATTTGGTGGGCCAAAACTTTAGAAGCAACAACATTTAAAAAGCTGGAAAAAGTTCAACGTATAGCTTGTTAGTGCACCACTGGTGCTATGAGCACCTGCCCTAGAGCAGCACTGAAAGATGTCATAGGACTGTCCCCTCTTCACGTATTCATTAGAACAATAATCGCCAGAAATACCCTAAAAACCCAACTGGCAGTGAAATATAAACCATAAAGACAAGTTTTACCCGATCCCAGATAGTATTAAGACGACATAATGCTTCGAGCAACTCTTTTAGGTAAACCCCGACCCCAGAATCTTAATCTGGTATACTGATTGCTCAAAAATGACATTGGTAAAAGTGCCCATGGGAAAGCAACCAAGTGTTTACCAGGCTGAGCTACAAGCCATCGAAACCTGCGCCAGAAATCTCATATATTCAGACAGCCAAGTAGCGCTAGAAGCATTGTCATACAATCTAATTGAATCCAAATTTGTCAAAAGCTGCTACGACGCCTTACAATCCATAGCCCAACATTAGCCCAAATTTAGGTTAGGATGGGTTCCAGGTCTTCATGGAATTGAAGGTAATTAAATTGCGGACGAAATAGCCAGGGCTTGTTATAACACTTCGTTCACTGGTTCACTGGTTCGGAACCTTTCTGTGGCGAAAGCTGGACTTCGGCCACAGGTCTCACCAATTAGTAGTACCGCCTACTGGAGAAATATGCAGGGGTTAAGACGGCCAAAATGATTGATCAATCACTCCTCTTACACGGATATCCTTAAACTCAACAGTTAGAACAATGTAATTGTCTCAGGAGATCTGTCTTGAGATGACATCTTACCAAATTAGGACTCAGTACAATCACCAAGTGCCAAGTCTGTTTGGAAGACGAAGAAACGGCTGTACACATTCTCCATTAATGTCCAGCTCAAATTTGGCTAAGAAGGCGTATTTTCCTCAAAGAGATATCCTCCCCATTGGACATAAGACAATCCAATGCTAAAGACATTCTGACCTTCATCAGAAGGATGGAATGTATGTTAGCCTTATCTTAACCCTCATGATAAAATAGATATATTCTTTAAGACCCCAGTGTGTCACTTCGGCAGATGTAGATAAAAACATCATCAGTTAAGTAATTGAAATAAGGTAATAACAAAATATTCCTCATTCTATCAATATTGGACATTCGCCATATTATATTCTTGGTCTTTCTTCCGTCAGAGTTGAAACTTCTCTTGACAACCCTCAGAACCTGGAAACACAGACCTTAGTCATTTTGACTTATCAAACAATGCACTCCAAATCTTAATGCATCAACATTCAACAACAACATTGTATTTGTCCCCTTTCAAGTGTTTAATTCCAGGACACTAAAGATCAGAGGTTATCCTTTACGAGTGTTTGTCTTCATTTCTCGGAATAATCTAAATGCCAACAGCCCAGTGCCGACTTTAGACTACTTGTCAGCTTCTCCAATCAAACTCACAGCGAAATACAGCTCAGACAGACAATATGCAATATGCAATATGTCAACATTTACTGAGAGAATGAGGGTACAACTCAGAGGCTAAATACCTAGTCAAGATAATCTTTTTAACCACTATATTTTAAACATTTTGACTTAATTTTCTCAAATTTTATAAGTAAGTCGCAATCTTAAGCTTTTTTCTTAGTGCAATTTTTTTTTTATTTTATTTATAACAGTTACTGACCTTCCTCTGTGCAAAGCCATTTACCTCACCAATAAGATGAATTGCCTCTTTGGCAGCTACATTTACGGCTCTACATCCTTAACGTTTAAATTTATATCGGTTCTCGAAAATGGGGCTCCAGTTTTGACTTACGCGTCAGGGGGCTCTTGTACATCCCCTTTGACCTTATCTCTAATTTAGTCGGAGTACATTTTGCCTCCTTTCTTGAACGAAGCTTTGAAAAAGTTTGTGGTAGTTGTCTTCATGGAAACGTCTCAAAAGAGTCTGTCGACACTTTTGTGGTACAAGCAGATTTACACCTTCGTTTATCTTACGATATTATAACTGCTTTTTAGTTAAGTAATTTTTAATTGTCTGCTCGTCTTTCTCGTAAAGTTTGTCAGTGATTTCACTAACTTCGGGGTTAAGCGAATGCCCGATCTTAAGCAAGTTTCCAGCGAGGCTGTTGATTTGGAAACGATTTTTCACCGGTGGGTTTCAACTTATGTAGATAGTCAGCATACTGCATACAATTTTCTTTCGGTAAATAATCTCAAAACCTAAATTCTACAGATAGGTATACCGCCTGCCTTCTCGTGGTAAAAAGTCCAGCTCATAACTGTGGTACTGTGAGTCATAGGGATTGCTGGCTTGACTATAATATGCGACTACATGCTAAGTATCATTTACTATATTTGCTGAAACAGGATAGCGCCATAACGATTGGAACTTGCATCGGTTTGCATCGGTTTGCAGTTAAGTTGGAAGGTTTATATTAAAAAGTATCAGCTTATGTCTCTTTTTCGCATTTTGTGGTCCATTCGAATTTTGAAATTTGTTTAGTTAGTGCAGTGATGCATCTTGGTTTGGCTGATAGTTCCGGTAAAAATATCATAAAATAATTCAACAATCCGATCAACTGCCTTACTTCTTTCACATTCGATGGACTTACGAAATTCTCTAGAGGACTTCTTTTGAGATTTCACGTCCAAGGTATTCTATGCTTGTTTGCAAAAATTTAATTTTTCTAAAAAAGAGTGAAAAAATCCATTCTCCGTTAGGGCCCTAATAAACCAGACACACTTTATCTTTTAGCCCCCTAGAGAAAAACTGCCGGAGCATTGGCGACTCCAAACGGCATTCTGATATACTCGTATTAGCTGTTAGGGGTGACGGAGGCTATTTTTTAATTGTATTTTTTGCTATTCGGATTTGATGGAAGAGGGAAGATGGGGAAGATGGAAGCAATGTCCAAAAACGAGAAAAAAATATTTCTTGAAAACCTTAATATTTAATCTTTTTTGCTAGCAAACGGTGAGCCACGCTCTCAAATCATGTTTTTCTCCTTTTATTCGCACACTATTTCCTTCATGACGTTTCTCTCCGGAGCCATACGATAGGATCTATGGCTGACAAAAACGTCTATTGCTTGATGAATTTCTAGGGCACCTGTTTTGACCTCGTTTGTTGGCATTCCGCTCATAACGAACACCGAATAGTTATCAATCAGCAACTTAAACTGCTTTTTAGAGAATTTTTCCTGCTCAACGACGTCAGACCCAGTGTTAGCTGGAAGAAAACTTGTTTACCCGTATTTTTTGGTATTCCCTCATTTTAAAATATGCTTAGGTTTTGGCCTACGTTCATTGTTCTTTGCTTTGTCCAACAATGTAAAAAAAAAACATTTTTCATTCTCAAATGCTTTCTTTAGTATTGGTTCATTTTTTTTTTTTAGCCCCGAGCCACTGCTTAAAGATAATCTTGGGCTATTCGCTTTCGAATGTCCGGTTTAGCCACATTTAAAGCAGCGCTTATCACTGTCGAGGCGTGGACGTTTTTTTTTGAACGGGATGCGATTGTTTTACTTGTTAATTGCAGCTCTTTTAATTTTCTACTTGGATGCTTCCGAAAAGAAGAAAGACATTCTGTGAGACCTCGTTTTGTTTTCGGCACCACAAAAGTCAAGGAGTTATAGGGGCTCATGTCAGAAATGGCACGGATTAAAACTCTAACAACCACCACAAAATAACTTTAAATAATCGGTTAATGAGGGGAACGTTTCACTTTCCATGTTTCACGCTCCGCAGCAATTCAATAATATATGATGCACAAGAGATGTTTGATGTTTTAATTAGGGACGTCGTTTAATTGGACCCGGTCCTGGCTAATTAAGCCGTCCTTACTATGGGGATTATATCGCAATCCGATAACTTGACCCGATTTTCGCGCTCTTAAATATCGCTACACCACTTGTTCACGTCCTCCCTGGAATTATCAGGGCCAAAGTAGGGAGTACCTACAGTATCGTCCCATTCCTGATGTTGTGTAGTCTTCAAGATTTCGTTAATAGCGTGAACAGTTTTCGTGAGTTACTCTGGCTCCTTTTCTCTCCCACGAGTTTAAAATTTATATAATGACATTACTCCATAAAAATATATGACACTACCCCAAAGCGACCGGATGTGATTGCATCAAAAGCAAACAAAATAAATTAAGACAAAGCATTTCCGCTGTGAATGCAATAAGTGCGGGCAGTATGTTGTTTAAGCAGAACCTACATTGATTCATTAATACGGGGGTATAGTTGACTAAGAGTTTTGTTAAAAAATAAAAATATAACATTCATTCGTTAATCACCTCTGGTGAAAAACACTTGTGGTGCTAAAATAAGATTATTTTTCTTTTTTTTTAATTGGCGCCGTCGGTTGGATATCTTAACACAAAAAAGGTACAAAAAGATATTCTATAAAAAAGGACTTACCTACAAAAAGAAGAGCAGAAAAAAATAACAACAAAAAAACAATAAAATAACAATTGTGACTAAAAATCAGTCAGTGTTTGAACGATCAGCAAGTGTTTTGCAAATAAGACTAAAAATCGGTCGAGGTAAAGAGTCGGTGTGTAAACTATAAAAAAGTGTTTCACAAATGTGACCACGAATCATTCCACGGAAAAAATCACCAACATTTTGCGACAAGTAGAACACGATTATTGGAGAAATAATCCGAAAAATGAAGAGGTATGGCTATAGAAATCATAGTTACATTCTGTCAATATTAGAGTCGCAAAGCCAACAAAATAATAGGAAAGCGCTTGTCCTCTTGACACTCCAAGCCATGAACAGCAGTTGTCAAACAATCAATCGACATTTTTAACGATCCCAACAACACAAATGCTTCCAATGCGGATCGCGCTGATCCCGCTCTCAAAGTTTTTTGCGAGTGACTCAATATAAGCGTTAGAACAGAGGATATCGACTACTGCTACATGAAGAAAATCAATATCAAAAATGTTTTGCATGTGAAAGTTTTGTCTCGCAATGTAAAAGAAAAAGTAATGAGAGCGAAAAATGAAACAAAAGCAAAACTAAAAACAGCCATCAACAACACGCAAGCTGTGCCGGAAAGCTTTTACATAAACATTCAACTCTCGCCAATTTCTTAAGGGGGTATTCTGTCTAGAGTCATGAATTTCATGTAATTTTTGAAGTGTCATAAAAAAAGGTAATTAATATTTTTATTATCCATTTTTTTATTTGTTATTTATTAACATAACAAGCACACCGAAAAACATCAAAAAATAAAAGAAGTTATCTAGAATAATATCGCAATGTCTCGAACTACGGAAAAGTTGCAAAGATTTTTTTCGCCAAAATAGCGACTGCCTGAAAAATAATAGAAAGTCTATAAAGAAGACTCTCTAAAAATTTCAGGTAAATCGGTCCAGAAGAACCTAAGAAACCGTGGGTATTGTTGTATATTCAAGTGTTAGCAACTACACGTAAGTGAACACTAAATATAAAAGATAAAAGTCACCTTGGGTTCTTGTATTACAATATATATACAGGACAAAAGGTTTTACTGAGAAATATGGATTCAGGTAGACGGAGAATCCCTTATTTCTTTTGTTCGATTAGTTCCGGCCGAACCAGTTTGGATGCCGGGTCAGCAAAATACCGATATCTCCGAAAATAATTTGAATTTTGAAAAATCCTCTTGTAGATACATTCTTGAATAGTTAAAATTTGGAAATATAAAAAAAAATCGATTTTTTTAAATTTCTAGACTAGAATACCGCCTCAAAGCTGCAAATTCGTTAAAAATCTCGAAAAAGTACAATTTCCTATGGACAAGAAATACGATTGTTTACATGCGAAAAGAGAGTATGAAGATTTAGTCAAAATGTCTTGTTTTTCGGATTTAAATAAATTAAAATGACTTTGAATATCAAGCATGTAAACAATTCATCTAAGCATATTAGCTTTATTTATTGTTGTGAAGAATCCTTTTGTTAATTGCAATGAATCATATGATGCCGGAGGCGTTGCAGTTTTTATAAAATTTAGTTTTGTGATTGTTCTCTTATTGACAGTTCAAGTGCAGATATTATTCGAATAGACTATTCATTAAATTATGATAATTATTCTATGCTGTGCATATAAAGGCTGTAGCATTTAACAAACAAATTGTAGGCTTCTGTTGAGGCTTAGAAAAAGAGATGCTTCTTAGACCATATGCGATTACAAACTGACTTTTATTTAGACACAAATTTCTTAGAGCTAAACAATTCAAGTGTTGCCATAGTGGCTTTGATATAAAATATTACACATTCCTGAATACTAATAGTGTTTATCTTATAACAGCTTTCAACATAAAACACAAAAAAAAAACGATTTGCAGCACATATTAAAAAAAACTTAGTTCAATTTCACTATATTTATCACTTATTTTTAGTTCAATTTAAAACATCACCATATTTATGATATGTTACGCATAATTTACTAACAAATTGTTTGGTTAATTTAATTTAATAACTCTCATTAACCAAAACAAAACAAAACAATAAATTAAGCCCGAGAAATAGAACAAAATAAATTAAACTGAAGACATGAGAGACGGCATAAGAAACTTAACAGTTTGACAATTTTAAGAAAGAAACGTAAAAGAAAGGCGAAAAAAATGTAAAGAAAAGCCAAAAAGAAAGTAGAAAGATATGTTAAAAGAAAAAAAAAATATAATGCACAGCTGTGGGTCAACGATCGTCAGTACATAATGCAGAATCAGAAATTGCATTGTGCACCAAAGCTTCAAGCTAAGCTTTTCGATGATGACCAAAACTCACTTAAGAGAGCCCAACTTTGTTTAAAAATAATATATAATGTTCAAGGAAAAGGAAGTGTTTTTTTTTAAATTCAAATTAATAGAAGTTTTGTCAACCTTTTCATTGTATTTCGGCAAGTTTCCAAGCCGAAACATGGTCCTCCTGAGCCTTCAACAAAAGTGCCACTAAAGTCAAAATTGTGCAATTGATTGCAAATTGTAAAATTTATCCCACCAGGAGTTATTACAAAATAAGTGCGATTTGGTCGAAGAACAATTTTGAAGACAGATCAGCCCAACAAAAGTGCAGTTTGATCAAAGTGGAAATATATTGGATAACTAGCCCAACAATTAAAATGCAGTTTGCTCCAATTGGATAGATACTGGACAAACAAGAAAGAAAAATAAGCGCAGCGGAATCATTATGGTCATCAACCGGTTCATTAAACGGTTCCATCAGCAGCACATTGCAAGGATACAGTGGCAACGGAATCCTTACGGTTTTCAGTCAAAAGCTAACGGAGATACTCGGTGAAATGGACAAAGCATTGACCGGGAGTTGAAGTTCCATTAAAACAAGAAGCAAATAAGGTAGGAACTCAAAATTGTTTCACCTCTTCGTTATATATTGTTAATAAAATTTGAAATATTAAAAATATCCGTTTGAATTTAAATAAATGTACAAAATTTTAACAAGTAAATAAAGCATTGAATAAAACAAAAAATAAAATTGATGGTAATAGAAATGAATTTGAAAGCTAGCATTATTAAATAGTTAATTGAACGAACGCGTCGCGAAAATCGAAGGGGTGATAATCGCAAATGTTTCCGATCCAGTTAAGTATTAATATTGTACGATTGAAACATTTTTAAATTTATCAGTTTTCTTTACCACGATCATAATAAAATATGGTCAGAGACTCAAACTTTCGAAGCAACCAATACTTTGAATATTACTTCGCGGTTAAACGCAGCCAAATCTGCCTCTGCAGACGTTCGTGCAAAATGTGCAAACGTGCAAATAAAACCATTTTCTGTTGAATTTGAATACTGGATTGAATTTCACAATTTATTTGAAAATTTAGTTCATCAAAATGTAGGTTTGTCAGATATACAAAAACTTCAATATCTGAAAACTTCAATCACTGGCGATGCTGCTAGAATTATTCAACATCTGCCGATCGAAACAAAAAATTACGAGTCTGCTTAAGAAATGATTACAAGCAGATTTCAAAATGAAAAAAAAGTTGGTCAATACTCAATTGCGAAATCTTTTTGAGTAGAACAAAATCAACCATGAGTCTGCTTCAGCCCTTGCCAATTTAGATATACTACTGTGTCCAAAAAATAAGGTGACATTGTATTTATTTTGAAAATTCTTTATTTATTCTTCCAAATCAATTTCATCTCCTTCAAAGTAATCCCCTCCCGATGCAATGCAACACCAAATCTTTGATTTGTTGGACGTGAGCTTCATCGGTTGAGGTTGATGGTCGCCCAGAACGCTCTTCGTCTTCGACACGTTCACGGCCGGCTTGGAAATCACTATACCACTTGTAAACATTTTTTTTAGACATAGCCTCATCATCAAAGCTTTCTGCACCATCCTCAACGTATCCGCAGCAGAAAATTGATTCCGCAAACAAAATTTAATGCAAATTCTTTGCTCAATAAATTTCGACATCGCAAAAAACGAAAAACTCACTTTTAGCAGCTCACAAAACGACGCGTATCTCAAACACTATGAATATATTTTGACATGAAATTTCACATAGATGTCACTGACAGTACTATAAACCTAAAAAGAAAGAAAAATTTCCAAATCCTTCGACGCGCGCAGTTTAAATTGATATGTCACCTTATTTTTTGGACACAGTAGTATATTGTTTTTCAGAAACTACCCTTCCGAAATCAAAAAAATCGGGAAAATACCCTAGGCGGGTCGAAATACTTCCAGATGGAAAAATCTTAGCTCGGAAAAACGAAAGCACAAATATCATACGAGTTAGCACGATCGCGGAAGTGAATCAAATAGCATAAAATAACCAGAAAAAAAAAAACAAATCAACAACAAAATAAATTATGTGAATGAGCAAAAACAAAAAGAAGGAGAACTGTCAAATAACAAAAATGTCAGTAGATGAAGATGAGATTAACAATAACAATTACAGGGTGTTTAACACATTTGAAGAAATTGATGTAAAAGAACTTAAAAACATGGAACTATCATGTATATTTTAAATATAAGATCAATAAAAAAGAACTGGTATATTTTTGTAACAAGCTTATATAATGTAATCGAATACATTAGTATAATTGTTCTGAAGGAAATAAATATAAAGACGGAAGAAAACATCTTTTACCAAATAGAAGGATTCCAATCGGAAATATTAAATAGGACAGGAAAGAAAGGGGAGGAGTCGCAATATACTAATATAATAACTAATATACTAGTATATAAAGAAAGATATAGCATATAAGAGAACTGAATGTAATACAACTTACTCTGAAAGCATAAATATCAAAATAGATTTAAAATCGGACATATATTCATTAATAGCTGCCTACCGCCCCCCAGGGCTGCATATAACAAGCTTTATAGAAGAACTGGAAGAAAACATAGAGAAAATTGAGAGAAAACGAAAGCTTATTGTTATTGGAGACATGAATATTGATGTTAACCAACGTAAGGGAACGAATGTAAGCAACTACCTGGGAATGTTGGGTTCGAAAGGCTTACGGCAACTAACCAAAGCGAGTACCAGAGTTGATCCGAACATGGGCAGCAGTTCACTAATTTGGACAACTGTCTAGCACGGGCGGCAAATGCTAACAAAATCTCTGCAGTGATTGAGAGCAGCATATCAGACCACCACCCACTGTTTTGTGGAATAATCAATAATGATAATGATGAGAAATATGAGAAAAATGAGCATCATAAGAAGTGGGTCATAAACGATAGACGCGTGAACGAATTCCTACAGGCTGCCAGTTGGAACGAGATATGTAAAGTACAGGATATCAATTATGTGTACAAAAGAATAACTACCGAGTTCTGTGAGTCATATGAAGTATCTTCGATTCACAATAGTATCAAACCTCGCCGTAGTCGAAAACAATGGATTACCTCCGATATGTGCAAACTTAAAGACACTTTATTTAAGAGATGGAAAAACAACAGACTATGTGCCTCGTACGAGATGGAATATAAGAATTTTCGAAATATGCTAAACAAAAAAATCTTCAAAGTTAAGCAACTTTTCTACACCAAAAAATTCTCCGAAGCCAACAAAGACCCTAAAAAAACATGGGAACTTATAAATAATGTTATTGGAAAAACACCAAAAAACCTGGATGAATCACTCATCAAAAACTTTGGCAACGAAGACAACGTGGGCAACCTGACAGAACTTTTCGCTAAAAGTTTCGTTGAGGATATAAATCAAATTGTCCACCCCTGTGACATCAAGACGTACCCCTATACACAACCCAGAACAACACAATCAATGTTTATGGAAGATATTACGGTCGAGAAAGTGTACAAAATACGTGGTGAACTTAAGACTAATAAAGCACCTGGCATTGACGGGATTAGACCCAGAGACTTAAAGCACAATTCACATCTCCTAGTCCCTGTGATCACTCACTTTATAAACACAAGTATCAAACAAGCAATTGTACCAGATGATCTTAAAACTGCTATCGTTAGACCAATTTTTAAAGGTGGGACAAAGTCCGATGTTCTCAACTACAGAACAATTTCAATATTGTCTATAGTGGACAAAGTTATGGAAAAGATAATGGCCGAAAAACTTGAAGGTTATCTGAAGAAAAATAAAATCATTCACAAGAATCAGTACGGATTCCAAAAAACACAAATAAATTGTTAACAGAATTCACAAACCTGATTAACAAAAATCTTAATAAAAACCATCACTCACTTGTTATATTCCTCGACTTTAAAAAGGCGTTTGACACACTGAGCCACGCGAAAATTCTGCAAACGATGGAAAAGATTGGCATCAGAGGAAGTATCCTGAAATGGTTTGAAAGCTACTTAGAGAACCGAGAACTCTAAGTAAAAATTTTAAATCACTACAGCCAGAAACAACGATTGAGTTACGGAGTCCTTCAAGGCTCAATACTGGGGCCAATTATTTTCATAATATACTATACGTCAATGAAATGCTCTCATTATTGAAGAAGAGTGAAGGATATGCATACGCGGATGATACGGCAATAGTCACAAGCTGCGGAGATTTAGAAAGCGCAAGAAAAACATCACAAAAAGAACTTGACTTGATTTCCAAATGGTGTCATGACCACGGGATGATAATCAATAAAAAAAAAATTTATGCACATTCGTCCGCCTCATATTATAAAACATAAAATACGGATAAAGATTCACACCTCAAAATGTCTACATACCTCCGATAATCTGGATGAAGACGACGAATGCAACGAATTCATAGAGCAGGTGCAAAAATTCAAGTATCTTGGAGTGGTACTTGATAGCAATTTCAAATGGGACGCACATATTGCAGAGCTATGTAAAAAAATGAGGAAGGCAGCATTCGCGCTATACCACCTAATTAACTACGCAAGCTTCGCAATAACAAGGCAAGTTTATTTCTCACTAGTTGAATCTTATATAAGATATGGAATATCAAAATACCAAACTTTCGACAGCAGCAACCAGTCAATCCACTCTATTCTTAACGACCTTAGTATCAAGCAACTATTTAAGTTCGTTGTGGCAACGGAATATTATGAAGACCAAGATTACAAAAAACCTGTGGACCATGCATACAATACCCGAAAACGAGCTCAAGGCTTCCTGAAACCGGCGAGATTTTAAAACTCACATGGCAGGCAGCAACTTGAAACAGTTGTACCATCAATCTTTAATGAGCTTCCGATGAATTTGAAAAATATCATGCGTATTAAAAAGAGAAAACACAACCTTAAAGATTATTTAGTTAATTTTTTATTTTAATTTTAATTTTTTAATTAAAAAATGTTTGAATATTAAAAACAAAACGAAAAAAAAAATTTTAAAATGATAAATCTTTTAAAAACAAAAAAAAAATTAAAATTAAATTAAATCTTAAAAAATGTGAACACAAGAACAACAAATAAAAATGAAATAAAGATATTTTTGTCAAATAACCATCTGCAGGCAAGTCTTTAAAGGCTTCGCAGATAATATATGCAAACATACTTTGTAAACACTATTTGAATTGTAAAAAAAATTGAAAGATAGAAATTGACTGGAAAACATTTCTTTTATCTATAGAGGAAGATCTAGTTCATTGGAAAACAGTGTAAGCATTAGTGAGATTCATAGCGACTGGAGCCGGCAACTTCTTATCGGTAAGGTTACTCTTCACGCACAGCCACAAAATGTAAATAAAAAATGTCAATGTCGACTGTGCAGATCATCGCAAGGAATAAAAATTGCAAAAGGTTTCTTAATATGGATGTTAGGGGACGCATAGAAGCTGTAAAAAAATGGAATCTGCGCAAACTGTTTGGGCTATGAATTTCCAACGTTTCATATGGAATGCAAAACATTCTGAATGCAAAACTTATAGATCCATGATCGGGAGCCACTTTTATTACACAAATTGCTGCACAACTGCTGCAATTCAAAAGACAGAATGTACAGGCTAATGTTACAGGGATAGGAATCTTTCATTAGCAGACCCATCCTTTCTGCGGGCTGATATATATTCGTAAATAATATAAGAAGGCAAGATTCCAAGCCGAAACAAAATTTATTTATCGATGAACTAAAAAATATCTTTAGTGCTTTGAAATCTAAAAATCTCATTATTTTATTGACATTTTGAAAGGTTATGAGAAAGATACTGAAAGCTTAAAAATGCTATCTCCAAAAAAAGCAAAAAGGATTATCAAAATATTAAACTTTAAGTGTTATTTTAAACTGTGTAAAAAAAGAAAGTTTTGGTAACTGAAACTCGCGATTCATAATACATAATTCGGTTAAATCGATTAAGGCGGAATGTTAAGGAAGAGGAGGAGAGCAGTTAGGGAATTGTGCACTGGAAATTTAGCCAGAGAGCTCCCAGATCAAAGCGATCTCCATTCGGTAAAAAACATCCTATATTCTTATGCAGGTTTTGATCAAGGAAATTTAATTTAAGAAAAGAATAGGGAATAATAGTACTGTACGCAAGGTACCATCGAAACGAATCATTGGAGAAAATCCAATAGTTAGACAGTTAAGACATTCACAGCAAAATTATAACAGTAGCTTTGGACAAAACTTTTAAGGACCAGCATATAACTTTGTACAA
The DNA here is from genome assembly GCA_963555765.1 of Orthonevra nobilis. Classification (NCBI taxonomy): domain Eukaryota; kingdom Metazoa; phylum Arthropoda; class Insecta; order Diptera; family Syrphidae; genus Orthonevra; species Orthonevra nobilis. The sequence goes on from OY743227.1 coordinate 30,987,249, forward strand.
TATAGAAGACCTTTCTTTACTTCGGGACCAACTATGTCTAGATAAAACAATCTAGACCGAGCAATAAAAAACTCTGCACAACAAAGAAGACCCACAATTCGAATCAAGATAATAGTGTTGTAGAAGCAATATTATCCCTGCATGTACTGGTTTTTCTGAATCCAGCCTCTCTGGTAAGAAAACGTAAGAAATATACTTTAAAGGAAATACAAAACATAATTGCCATATCGACACAGGATCCACAATCATGACTGTCAACACGACCAATACCTTTATTCAAGCATATGGCAAAACCTTGGGAGACAAATCAGTCTCTTACGGTGGATGGATGTCGTGGGTAATATAATAGGTTACATAAACTTATAAGAAAAAACAATTATGCCACTTATTTATCAGGAAGAAGGGAATATTCACTACTATTATTTTTATTATTTTATTATTATTATTATTATTATTTTATCATTATCATTATCATTATCATTCTCATTATCATTATCATTATCATTATCATTATCATTATCATTATCATTATCATTATATTTATCATTATCATTATCATTATCATTATCATTATCATTATCATTATCATTATCATTATCATTATCATTATAATTATAATTATAATTATCATTATCATTATCATTATCATTATCATTATCATTATCATTATCATTATCATTATCATTATCATTATCATTATCATTATCATTATCATTATCATTATCATTATCATTATCATTATCATTATCATTATCATTATCATTATCATTATCATTATCATTATCATTATCATTATCATTATCATTATCATTATCATAATCATTATCATTGTTGCGTATCCGCATATGATGGGTAATAAATAAGAACATCCGATTAAAAATTCATGTGTTTAATTAATTCAGATAAAATAGTTAATACAAATAAAAGATAGATCAAATTAATATGACCTGCACGGAGGAAAACCAAAAACGGAAAAAAGTATAAGAAGAAGTAAAACCGCATGTGTGTATTTGACATTTGAATTGTCCTCTGTGTTGTCTGCTTACATTCAGTGGAATACACCCCATGGACTATGTTCAGGGAAATATACCACAGTCCTCCCCACTAATTTGGAGTATAACGCTGCACCGGTTTCCTAAGGCGAGAGCTCCTCCGCAACGGTGGTGTCTCACTGGTGTTTTTGTCCGAACCGCTTGTTTCTGAATTCATGGTGCAGTTCTCGTTGACAGTGCCTCTCTTTTCGCTAGTTTCTGCAACTTGAATAGAATCTCGCTCCGAGTTTGCTGCTTGGGAAATGCTCACCGACAGTGGAGTCATTGACGTAGCCGTGGTAGGTTTTACTGTGGGAATTTCGGGCAATACCTCTTGCTCACAATCATTGATCACATCCATTGGATTAACTTTGCACCTCAATATTTGGTTAGAATGTCTCCGCCAGAGTTTCCCGTGTACGTTGACGTAATAATGAAATAATCCATCTTCCCGCACTATTTTGCCAAACTCCCATTTCTTGTCTTTGTTTTTGTAGTTTCTCACTTGGACTGACTCACCAGGGTGGTACTGCGTTCCATTGGGGTATGCTGCGCTCAGTTTTTTTTCGAACATTGTCTTCTACGTTGGACCGAACTAAATCCAGGACGATGCGAATGTCCCTCTGCAGGAACAAAACACATGGCGCCACCCCCGTCGTAGCATTTGGGGCTTTCCTGTAGCGCATAAGGTAGTTAGCAAGTTTGAGGCTTAAAGTGCCCGGATCGTTCATCATCTTCCGCAGCGCTGCCTTCACATTCTGCACAAAACGCTCAGCCTGCCCATTTGTGGCTGGATGGTAAGGAGCTGTGAATTTGTGTTGTATTCCGTTTTCCCTGGTGAACTTCTTAAACTCCTCCGATGTAAATGTAGGCCCGTTATCGCTGATTAACGTTAATGGCAACCCGTAGCGCGAAAATATATCGCGTAAGATCTCAATTGTTTTTCCTGCGGCCATGCCACTCATTGGTACGATCTCTGGCCACTTCGAATGGGCGTCGACTACTATTAAGAAATATTTATTCATGAACGGACCCGCGAAGTCTATATGTATTCTCTGCCATGGAGCAGATGGGTATTCCCATGGATGATGCACCTTCCTCGAAGACTGCTTCAGCACACTTCTGCATGCACAACATCCGCATGCTACGTTCTCGATTTCTTGGTCAATATTGGGCCACCAAACGTAGCTCCTTGCAAGTGCCTTCATTTTGACTATGCCGACGTGAGCGACATGCAGTTCTGCCAGCACTACTTTCCGCAGACTTTCGGGAATCACCACTCGATTATACCTTAGAATGGTACCATTGGACAATGAGAATTGCAAATCTTTACCTTCGAATCCAGGCTCAATCAACTTTTTCCCCACATACAAGCAGTTGTACACGTTCCTTAGTACGGGATCCTTACTAGTCTCTCTGGCAATTTGTCTCTCGGTAACAGGAACAGTGTTGAATTGTTGTATTTGATAATAGGTGACGTCGTCATCTTCCCTCTCGGCATTTGTTGACTCTAGGGGTAACCGGGACAGCGCATCCGCATTCCCATGGCTATCCGTCCCTCGATGCACAATGTCGTAATTAAATCCTTGCAAAAATTGAGCATAATGCAGCATGCGAGTCGCCACCATACTGGGTAAGCTTTTATCGGGGCTAAAAATAGCAACAAGGGGTTTATGATCAGTAATTAATGTGAACTTACGCCCGTAGCAGTATCTGAAAAAACGCTTTAATGCCCAGAAGATAGCAGTTGCCTCCTTGTCGATCTGGCTGTAGTTCTTCTCTAAAGCAGATAGAGATCGTGACGCGTAGGCGATAGGGCGGTCCTGGCCATCCGGAAATGTGTGTGACAACACAGCCCCCAGGCCATAGGGGCTTGCGTCAGTAGCCAATGACATCGGGAATTTTGGATTATATGCACAGAGTATGACATCTGAAATGATTTCCTTTTTGATGAGGTTAAACGCTTTTTCATATCCCTTATTCCAGTTGAAAACCTCGTCCTTTTTTAGCAATTTGTGCAGTGGGTGCAGTTTTGAAGATAGATTTTGCAAAAATCTTGCGTAGTAATTAACTAATCCCAACCAGCTTCTGACTTCGGTGACATTTCGCGGCGTGGGCGCATGTGTAATTGCCTTAATTTTGTCCTGAATTTTTTCGAGACCTTTTCCCGAAATGACATGTCCTAAGTAAGTAATTGAGTCCTCAAAAAAACTTGCATTTGCTGAGCTTAACGCGTAATCCCACATTGTGCAATCTCTGGAGCACTTCCTTAAGACGAACTAAGTGTTCTTCAAAGGTTGACCCTTGAATTTTTATGTCGTCGAAAAACACACAGACTCCTGGAATTTCACTTAACGTTTGTGAAATATACCTCTGCCAAATGGTTGGTGCCACCTTTGTGCCGAACATAAGTCTATTTACCATGTAATCCCCTTTTATGGTTGAAATAGTTTGCATTTCCGCGCTTCGCTTATCCATTGGCATGTGTAAATATGCCTCACTCAAATCCAAGGTTGAAAAGAACTTCCCCCCAAGCATGGTCGTGGCAAAGATGTCTTCTGGGTCTGGAATCGGAAAATGGTCACTCTTAAGAACTTTATTTAATGTAATTTTATAGTCTGCACATAATCTAATGGAACCATCCTTCTTAACAATTGGCACCACAGGTGTACCCCACTCGCTGTACTTAATTTTCGTGATAATACCTGCCTTTTCCAAACGATCAATCTCTTCTTCCATTTTAGCCTTTAGAGCGTACGGTACCTTGCGAGCGGCAACATAAATTGGTTTGACGTTATCATCAACAAAAAGTGTTGCTTCGTAGTTGTTAATCCTTCCCACGCCAGATTGAAAAACATTACTGAACTGTTTTTTTAAATCATGCAGTATTTTCTCCCTCGACTGAGGTAAAATCAATTCATGCAATTGATGCAATTTAGGTAATTTTACTGGAAATAATTTAAGCCACTCTCTCCCAAAAATTGCATCCACCTTACCTGGCATAATAAAATATTTGCACTTGCTTCCATATCACCAAACTTAACTTGCATTGTTGTATATCCCAGTGGATTAATAACCTCTCCGGTGTACGTACGGAATGGAACAGCTGACTTGTGGATACTCTTTTCAGGCCATGCACTGATAAATTCCTGGTGAGATATCGATGACACTGCAGCGCCCGTGTCTAATTCCAACTGTTTTGCAACTCCATCTAAAACTAACTCCAACATAATTTTCTTCGGCTTCCTCCGCTGCTCCGGAAGAACCTCTTCCCTCAGGCTGTTTATATAGTATGCTTCCGCATTGTCTTCCTCCGCCGTCTGTGATGATATTTGTTGCATTTGGTTATGATTAGTCCCCTTGCTTCTATTTGAGTTTTGTGCGTGTTGTGGAGGTTGCCCGCTCATGCAAACGCAGGCGAGATGACCGCTTTTTCGGCGTTTTGAACGTGTTTGCACGCATTTGCCAGATGGTCTTTGTTACCACATCGAAAACAATAACTGGATTTGTTTGCCCGTTGCTTACCAAGTTTGAGCGCAGAAGAAGCTTGTTCTTTGGATGATAACCTCTGTGCGTTTGTTTTTCCTTGACGTGCGTTTGACAGCTGATTTTGTTGATTTGAAGAATAGGTAGTTCGTAGGTTTTGTATGTCTTTGGAATCTTTGTGGGCGGATTCCATTGCCAAGGTGGTATTCACACAGTCGATGAAGGTATTGTTTGGTTCTTTCAACTGGATCAGTTTCTCTAACCAGTGTGTATTTCGAAGACCGCTTATGAATTGTTGTCTCAAGTGTGCATCGGCAGTCGATGCTTTGCAAGCAGCGCAATGGAAATTACAGTTTTTGCACATTTTTTTAGGTCTGCAACGAAATTTGCTATTGTTTCCCCCTCATGCTGGATACGTTTTGAAAAACGGTTTTGCTCTGCAATTACACTCGGTGCTGGGTGTAAATGATCTTTCACTAGTTTGACCAGATCGGCATAGGCTTTTGTTTTTGGGTCGTCTGGGCTAGTTAAATTGCAAAGAAGCTGTAAAGTTTTCGGACCCATCGCATGGATTAGCCCATCCCGTTTGCTGTCCTTCACGTTGTCGTCTGTTCCGCTTAAATTCTTCATGCTAAAGAAATTTTCCAGCCTCTTGATGAAAATGTCCCAACTCTCGTTGTCCTCATTGAAATTTTCTAGATGAATTGGCTCGCTTTGTTGTGGCTTTGCAGTATTTGCTTGAATCGCCGATGTGATTGCTTGCAAAAGAGTTTGTAGTTGCCCTTGGTCCATATTAATTTGTCGCAATACTTATCGTAATGGAATTTTCTCCTCCTCGTCGCCATTGTTGTGTATCCGCATATGATGGGTAATAAATAAGAACATCCGATTAAAAATTCATGTGTTTAATTAATTCAGATAAAATAGTTAATACAAATAAAAGATAGATCAAATTAATATGACCTGCACGGAGGAAAACCAAAAACGGAAAAAAGTATAAGAAGAAGTAAAACCACATGTGTGTATTTGACATTTGAAATGTCCTCTGTGTTGTCTGCTTACATTCAGTGGAATACACCCCATGGACTATGTTCAGGGAAATATACCACAATCATTATCATTATCATTATCATTATCATTATCATTATCATTATCATTATCATTATCATTATCATTCTCATTATCATTACCATTATCAGTTGGGCTTGGGTACTGTAATTGTGGCAGCTTGGTTTGCTGTGTAGTGATACACGGTATAGATGGAGGAGAGGGGACAGACTGGGTAAGGTTTGTATTGGAATTATTTTTATCTTTATTTTTGGGTCCTACAAAACCGGATTTGTTGACGTTGCTTGACCAAAAATTTACATTACTGGTGCGGTTAGTTGAATTTGTTGCTGCTGCTGATGGGGATATGTTACTCTTGTGGGTCTTAAGAGCAGGAAAATCGTTCGGGTTCAAAGTCAATGATTGCGATTAGTAGTACCTGCTTAACCCGCCCTCTTTGTTTCATGCAGATAGTTTTTATCTTATTTCAAAGAAAGTTGTCCGACTTATGCAATCAGGATCGGTAGCTTTATGGGTTTTCATACAATTTGCACATTTGATAATAGTTGATTTGCAGTTGTAACACAGAGTAATTTTATTTCGCGGTCTCCGAGCAAAACCCCATCTTACTTTTGTCTTAAAAATTGAGCGGAAATTCTGTTTAAAATCATTTAATCTAATGGAACCGATATCAAGATACACTAGATAATATATATCAGTAAGCTGGTCGTAATTTTTCTTACTGCGTTTTATGTTTTGGCGTTTCAGTCCAATAGATATAATTTCACTTTTGAGATCGGTAGTACTGAGTTCATGTAGACCATACATCATGACCTTGAGTGACCTCTCTGATGGCAGACCATGGGTGTACAATTGCCAGTTGTTGGCTTTTAACTAAGCACACAAGTTTTCATAGGTCTCAACATTTTCACAATTTATTTTAATGCCAATAGACATTTTTTTATCCAGTTTTAATTTATATATTACACCATGAACATATTCACACGTTTGTTAGAGGACATATACCGAATGGATTTAAGACTTTTATTTAAGGCTTGGTGGTTGAATTTTTTCGTTTCTCTTTCTTGATTTGAATGCAAACTTTGAACTGACTAAAATGAATGAATGTTTAGCCAGTCGTTAAGTGCACTTATGATTTAAATATTTTTGGAGATAAATCAATTTAACTAAATTTTTAATTTATTTAATTATGTTACAATTCTAATGTCAGTTTTATCATTTAGCACCACAGTTTCGGATCAACGAAAGAGGCCATCAGTACTGTCAAGCGTGTATGCGAAATCCACAAAGCCGCTTGATATGAAATGTGCATCTTCACTAGAAGCGGGAAGACGTTGAATGGAGCTGTAGTCCTGCATGAGTACTCTTACAGTGCAATTAGCACAGAGCGAGCGGAAGAATAGGAGAAGAATGGACGATTTTTTGTACTGGGTGTAGTGTTGGGGTGATCCACGCTCAGACAGTCAAGATTGCAATAATTTTTTTAACTTGATTGCGCTGGTTTTAGACTGAAACGGACCGCATAATTTAATTTCAATTTTGCTGGTTCAATGCTGGTTCTGAAGTTATGCGCTCAAGTGGCAAATCGCCCATTATCAGTTGGTTATTTTTGGCTTTTTTTTCACACGTGATTTCACGGCAGGATCTCGGAATTCTTCTCTTTTCAGGCACTCAGTCAATGTGATTATGCAGGTTAACCAGCTTTTTCTCAAAAACGTTTTTGATTTGTTTAAGTGGACTACTTCAGTTACAAAGGTTCGACGCTGCTGAGACCTGATGACATTTTCCTTACGTTCGATACTTCTTCAACGGTGATTGGGCTGGTTTGATATGTGTCTGTTTTAGTTGCTCAGCGAAAACAACGAGCGATGCCTCGCATTAAATTTTTAAAATAAAATTGATCGAAGGATTCACACAATATCAGAATGCAGCGATCTGAGGCATGTCTGAAGCATTGGGCAAATTCGTAAATGCAAAATTTGAAAAGAAGATGGAGCAAAGCAGTTGTAACGTCAAAAGCATATGATTGCATTGCCACTTAATTATGGAATCTATATAAAAAATAAACAGGGATTAATTATCACTATTTTTGTAAAAAAAAAAAACATGGAAATCCCAAATATAAAGGATTCTTTAATTTAAACAGAAGCTTCTCAAATGACGCCCTTACAAGCCTTTTCATGACGAATAGAAACACTTTATCAAAAGTTGATAGCTATGATGATAAACATGGTTTCATTCTGTGATGCTCCAGGTATGTGTAACGATAATGACTAAGTTTCTCAACATAGGCAATTTGTGACGCCGATTTCATTTTTAAAGCTTCATGCTTGTTCCATATCGAGAACAACATCGCTACATGACGACCGTGATATCGGGGTATAATTTCCATTTGATAAGTTTTGTTTTGAATTCGAGAATCGTAAAAATCACTTTCAATTTAATCTAATCGAACATGGAAGTTGAAATGTGCAGTGCGTTAAACTGTTCAGTGACATGTGTTACAGAAAGGAAAATGGAAAAACAACAGTTAAAATAGTTGACCCAAAAGTCAACGTCGTTAATGAGATTAACTTAACTCTATGAGTAAAGTCATGTAAGTTAATTCATTAGAAATTATTTTTTGTTTTAAGTATTAGTGTTACAGTTAAACTATGTAGAAATGGGAAGACATATTAAAAATAATAGAAGAGCATAGACTAGAATTTGGAAGGTCTTTCAAATGTGTTAACAAAACTAATCCTCCTAAGGAACATACTGGGGAACCACACGTAAAGCGGTAAATTATCTTCTGTGCGTATACTTCAATCATTTTACTAAGAGCAACAAAACGAAAGTTAACGAAATTAATTCTGCAGGTCGAGATTTATTAAAAAAAAAGTATTTTTCCGATTGAAATTGAAAATAAAAATTCCGTCTGAGTTAGCAGGTTGTAATATATTTTAGAAGAGGAGACTGATTGTAATTCTCCCTCTGAAGATGAAAAACTAATTAAGGATAGTAATTCGAATAAAAAAAATACAGCTTGTCTCAAACGAAGATTGTGTTTCTCAATACAGCCTAAAAAATTGATACCAGATTTTGATTCTGATTTCACCAGAAAATTTACTGCGTTTTCTGGATGAGGTTAATCTGGTACATGACACTGAAAGAACTCTTCAAGTAGTTGTTGCACTAATAAGAACTTAACTTTCGGGAACGGCTCGAAATTCAATCACCAATTAGCAGACCGTTGCTAGTATTGAAGAGACTCTCAAAAATATCATTAAAGGAGGGAGAGGTCTTATATTTCGGAGGGTGTTCGGGTAAAACAGGAATACCACTTTAAATCAACCAATTTCCTCTAGAACATGACTTCCAAATCGTTGATGACAATTTTCCGGTGCCAGCTGATGGTCCGTGCAAGTACCCAAGGGATTGGAAGTTCCCTTGAAGGATTGCAAAAACAGCACAAGGAAAAGTGAAAGTGACAGACAGATAATACCATTGGCCTTAAATTGTTCAATATTGTACTGCAGGGGAAAAGAAAATCGAGTTATCGCATTCCACATGCGCGGTGTTCGGCATTTAAAGGATCTCCAAATTCCATACAACGCCCGAAAGTAGACTTAAGGGTAAACTGGTTTGCATTCGTTATGTAAGCTATTTCGTCCGAGAATTGGTAGTAAAAGTAGCAATAAAACACCGATAAGCAAGAAATATTTCTACAATGTTCCAGCGAGTGAAATGATTTTGCTATGCTCTCATCGTTTATAAGTTTTATCGCTCGCTTCTTAAGTGTATCTAGAAGGTGCAAGGTGGTTTTGGGAGTACCTGTCCAGATGAGAAGCGCTGTACTCCATTTTAGGCCGAATAAAAGCCTCATATATTAAGGAAACCTAAGCTTTTCGCTGCATTCTTGGCAACGCTTAATATGTGGTCATTCCAGCGTAGGTTGGAATTGACGCGCATATCGAGTATTACCAGCTTTTCTGTTTCATCGACGCAAGTGCCATTCGCGGACAATAGCTGGGTAATAGGGTTTCGCTTTAATGATAAAAGACAGCATTGTGTTTTGGAAGCATTTAATTATACTCTGTTTGCCAGTCCCCATGTAATTATCCTGTCAATATCAGAATCTTATGAGTTAAACATACGTTGCCGTTCAATATTTTCGTCCGAAGAGCAGAGGCGTGAATGAATTCCTATTATTGATCCGATGAATAAGATCTTCCGCTAGATCGCTGGTTGAAACCATGCTTGTTACAACTTTATATCTTCGTTTCATATCCGTATCTATTGCAAGAGTCTTGGAATAAGGTGTTGACCAATATGTGTGAAGAAATAGCGATCCGTGAAGCCATATACCGCACTCTTTATAGTTAGCTTGGCGATAATCCGCGTGATAATTGTTATAGTAATTTAGTTCTGTTAAATCAGAAGTGTCAATTTTTCAAAAACGGAGAGCGTCATTAGGGACACGTTTTATCCCACAACCAGATTAAGCCCAACCCGGAAAAACTAAAGGTAATTTAGGAAGCTCCACATCCGCAATGCGCAACAATCGGAATTTTGTCCCTAAGCTATCGTCGGAGTTGCACGTATTGTTCAACTTGTCGCGTAAAGATACTTAGTTAATTTGGTCTAGAGATTGTCAACAAGTTTTTGAAAAGATTAAAAAGTTAATGGTCGGAAATCAGGTTTTAGCGTTATATGACCCCAAAAAGCAAATTGTGATTTTCACAAATGCGAGTCCATACGGGTGAAAGGAAAGACCGTTTGTTTGTTTTTGTATTTGTATAATTATTGAAAAGAAACTGAAAATGTAACAAAAATAAAAGGACTTGGTTGCCTGGCACGTTTCACTCGACTGTGTCTCTGCTAGGCTTTGTTGGGACTATTTATCTGCCAGGATCACACCAGACAGATGTTGATTGTTTATACACGTGGTAGGGATGTTGAATGGATTTGCCGCAATCCTGGTTGTTCCGGATTGTAACGCTTTATTGCTTAATATATCATATTGCTTATCATATTGTTCATTTTAACTTACACTTTATTCATTGCAATCAATCTTGAATTATTTAATACTGTCATTTATAACATAAGTTTCAATTCATTAACTTTAATTCAGTCATTGTACGAATTATTGTAAGAACAATGTTGTGAGTCACTGCACACGCACCGGTGCATTGGTCAGCTTTTCGCGATTAGTTCTCGCCCGATTTAACATATTTGTTTTTGTTTTTCTATTCGTTTCTATTGACTGCCAGCGCCCTTTTTTTATGGCTGGAGTTGCTTCATGCGCCGGTGCGAGTACGGTGTCTCTCCAACAAGTGTTCGCAGCGGTACCCATCAGACAATGCATTCACACATACATATGAACGTACATAGCGTCGTCACCCGCACTTTGTGGAATATGTTTTTTTTTGTTTTCTATATACCTTGACATGCAAGAGAGATACTGTTGCTGTGTATGTGGAATGCGAAGGTTGGTGGCTGCCGCTGCGATCATTTCTCGTTCATTTGAAATTTGGATCTTGGACACAACAGAACAGAAGGCTAAGTAAAATTTGTAACGTACTGGTTGGTTTGTTTTATTTTTTTTTATATATATATACTTTGGTCAACACAACAACAACAAAAACCAAATCCTATACATCTCTGTGATTCTACGGGTTCCATTTAATTATTTCCTTTTTTTTGATTCGTGCTGTAAGCTGTTCTCGACTAAGCCGGAACATAATTGGTCCTTCGAGCCGGATTTTTGTGCTTCTAAAAAAAAAAAAACTCCCTATGGAATTGATTAAACTCAGGCGGTCGAATGCCAAGGGACAGGTTACGCGCGCGGTCAACTTCGTCGACAGCATTGACGAATCCACCCCTGTCGAACAATTAGAAATCCGTATAGAGAGGCTAAATGACGCGTGGAATAGTTTTTGTGGGTTGCATGATGAGTGTTTGCGATATATTCCGAATGGTGAAACATCCGAAGAGGCTGAAAGAGAATTCGCGGACTATGAAGCCAAATACTATCATGCACATTCGGGAATTTCTCGGGCGCTCAAGACACGGCAATCGTCGCCGCACGTGGAAGCAAATGAATCAATGCTACATCAAATTGCTAGTGACCAAATGAGTTTTTTGGAGCGGTTAAACTGCTCATCGAACACATGTTCAAACGTTAGTCTTCCAAAGATCATTATACCTTCGTTTTCGGGCAATTACAAGGATTGGCCCTCATTCCGTGATCTCTATCTCGGATCGGTCGGCAATAAGACAACTCTGACGCCGACTCAGAAATTTCAATACCTCCGGTCATTTTTGCGAGATGATGCGGCCAATCTTATAAAGCATATACCGGTCAGTGATGCGAACTATGTGGAAGCATGGGATCGTTTAGAGGCGCGATAAAATCGTTCACAAGTTATCGTTAAATCCTTCATCCAAACATACTTGTCCCTTCCTTCAATGACCTCCAGCAACGTTCAAACATTAAGAAAAATAAGTGACGGTGCGGATGAGGTAGTGCGCGGTCTTAAGGCATTAAACAAAACCTCTCGTGATCCCTGGCTTATCTATTTGCTCAGCAATAAACTCGATCCTGAAACCAATCAAGCTTGGGCAGAGCATATCGGTTCTTGTGATGAGTCTTCCATTGATGAACTCCTCAAATTTCTCCAATCTAGATGTGACGCACTCGAATCATGCCAACTAATTCACCGTCCATCTTTTTCGCGGCCAAAATCGGCATCGTCGTCGGGTTCCCTTCGCGCGCACATGGCTGAAACCGGAAACAACATTCATTGTCCCAAGTGCAAAGACTCTCATCATCTATCTCGGTGTCCAACATTTTTATCTTTAGACATCCAGTCGCGTCGTCATTTTGTTAAATCTGAATCGCTTTGTTTTAATTGCCTTCGGAATTGGCATTCGTCGGTCAACTGTCGTTCAACTTTTCGGTGTCGCGTGTGTCGATCGCGTCACCATTCGCTGGTCCATTTCGATGAATCAAACAAAATGACTTCCGTGCAATGTACAACGGATTCAACATCTTCGCTACCATCCTGTTCCCCTCAATCAAATTCGAGTCGAAATTCCAATCCACAATCATCACCAATCGTCAACAACCTCTCACTCGATTTGATTCATAGGAAGCAAACCATTTTGCCTACCATACTTGCGTCAATTCGAGATTCTTTGGGAAACATTATCGTTTGCAGAGTTTTGCTAGATTCCGGTTCCCAATCTTCGTTCGTGGTTGAGTCACTAGTTCAAAAACTCGGCCTACCTCGCACTCATGCTAAAATTCCAATTCTCGGTCTTTCGTCATTAGATGCAGGCTATACAAGGGGTCGGGTTACTTTTCAACTATCTTCACTCGTTAGCTCTGCTTCATTACTAATAGATGCCTATATAATGAACAACCTGACTTCAAACCTTCCGCCAACTTCGTTAGATGCATCTTGTTGGACTCATCTTAAGGATTTGACCTTAGCTGATCCCAACTTTAGTGAGTCCTCTCCGATTGAAATTATCATTGGTGCGGATAAACTGTGGAACATACTTAAGGGCGATCAAATACGCGGACCGGCGGGTACTCCAATAGCTCAAGGTACTTCATTTGGCTGGGTTGTAACAGGAGAAATCTTTAGAGCCTCTGATCCTTGTACAACTTCTCTGCACTCTCTTCACTCAAGCATGGACATCGATTGCATGCTGCGTCGGTTTTGGGCAATTGAAGAGGTTCCCCCTCCTAACCCGGACTCTCTTCCTCAGGATCCCGCTGAGAAACATTTTTGTGAAACTATCGGTCGTTCTCCGGATGGCAAATATATCGTATCTCTTCCCTTTAAGGTAGCAAATCCCTCATTTGGGGATACTCTTACATCGGCGGTCGCGCAGTTAAGATCACTGGAACGTCGTTTTCGATTAAATCCCCCGCTACAAAAATTATATGCGGAGTTTATGAACGAATATCTCCACCTCGGACATATGACATTAATTCCCACTGCAGAAGTGAATCAAAATCGCGGTCGGCAGTTTTATCTTCCCCACCATGCAGTTGTGAAATCAGACAATTCAGCCATGAAAATTCGCGTCGTATTCAACGGTTCAGCAAAAGACTCCGCCGGTGTATCATTAAATAGTATGTTGTTTGTCGGACCCCCAATACAGCGTGATTTATTTGGGGTTTGTCTTAGATTTCGGCAAAGGCCGTTCGTATTCACGGCAGACGTGGTCAAGATGTTCCGCCAAATTTGGGTCGACAACAACCAAACAGATTTTCAACGTATCGTGTGGCGTGAAAATCCGCTTCATAACATTAAGCATTATCGGTTGCGAACAGTAACTTATGGTACGTCTTGCGCCCCATTCCTCTCCGTTCGGGTTTTAAAACAATTGGCCGAAGACTATCGGGGTGAATTCCCTATCGCGGCTAAAGTATTGCTAGAGGACGTGTATGTTGACGACGTGATGACAGGCGCAGATACGGAAGATGAGTTGATCGCACTTAAATCGGAGTTGGTTTCGTTACTATCTAGGGCAAATCTTCAACTTCGTAAATGGAGCTCGAATTGTGGGTCGTTACTTTCTACACTGCCAACAATTGAATGTGAATACTCTGCCCTTGATCTCGAATCATCAAAGTCTATTATCAAAGTTCTTGGTATGTTTTGGAACCCCTCTAGTGACGAGTTCTCCTTTCGTGTTTCGAAACAGGACTCTTCTTCATCAGGAACTCGGCGTACTCTTCTCTCGGAGGTGTCGAGAATTTTCGATCCCCTTGGATTGCTGGCCCCATCGATAATCCTCTTTAAAATCTTGTTCCAGGAGCTTTGGTCTACAGCCTTAAACTTAGGATGGGATGATCCGTTACCTCCGAACTTGGGCCAGCGTTGGAAGAATTATCGAGAGGAACTTCAGCACTTTGAATCTATTCGGGTTCCAAGACATATCTTCGCCCCGACCGAGGAATTTGAGCTCCATGGATTCTCAGATGCGTCTTCGGTAGCGTACGCAGCTATCATCTATAGCAGGTGCAAGACCAGTAAAGGTGACTATCGGGTCAATATCATCGCGGCTAAGACTAAGGTGGCTCCGCTCAAACCTATGTCCATTCCCCGTTTGGAACTATGTGGTGCTTTGCTATTGACTCGTCTGATCCATCTTATAACTTCGTCCCTTACCATCAAACCCAGCCGCATATTCGCTTGGTCGGACTCGGAAATCGTATTACATTGGTTGTCGTCATCCCCTCGTCGTTGGGCGACCTTCGTCGCCAATCGAGTGTCTGCCATTCTGGAAGTCCTTCCACGTCACTGCTGGCAACATATTTCCTCCGAGTCGAATCCAGCAGATTGCGCTTCCAGAGGTGTTCCTCCTTCGGACCTCCCGTCTCATCGCCTCTGGTGGACTGGACCCTCATGGCTTTCAGGGGATCGTGATTCCTGGCCTCAATCGAAATTCCACATCGAGGATGTAAATATCGACACCGTTGAAGAGCGGTTGAATCACAAACATTCTTTTATCGCGTCCATTGCTGCTGAAAAATCCAAACAACCAACAGTCGATGGCTCTAAAAACACCTTAGACGTTGAATTCATCAATTCGCTATTTCATAAGTTCTCGTCGTGGTTACGCTTATATCGGGTAATTGCTACATGTTTTCGGTATCGCAACAATTGCCGACTTAAGAGACTTGGATTCGATCGTCTCACTAACACCTTTTCCATCCGCGAGCTCCGCGAGGCAAAAAATTGTATTATTAAACTCGCCCAAGGCATTGATTTTTCAATTGACATTGGGTTTCTCAAACGGGATAAGGCCCTACCACTTAAATCTAAGCTGGTAAAATATGCTCCCTTCATTGATGAGTATGGAATTCTCCGGGTTGGCGGTCGACTTCGACATTCTCATTTATCCGTTGATATAAAACATCCAATTATACTTTGCAGCAAACATCCTATCTCGACCCTAATCGTGACTGACGTCCATCGCCGATATTTGCATCCTGGAGTCTCCGAGACTTTCTCCATCGTCCGTCAGCAATATTGGATTTTGGGTAGCCGAAACCTCATCCGCAGTATCATCTTTAAGTGCAAGACATGTTTTATGCAGCGTAAGGAAACCAGTCGCCAGCTAATGGGTGATTTACCATCGTGTCGAACTCAGCCCTGTCGCCCCTTCACAAACACTGGATGTGACTTCGCCGGGCCAATCACCATAAAGTTGTCAAAAACACGGAATGCCAAAACTACGAAGGCCTACATCGCGCTATTCATTTGTATGGCCACTAAGGCTATCCACCTGGAACTTGTGAGCGATCTCACCACTGAGGCATTTCTGGCTGCCTTACGTCGGTTTATTTCTCATCGTGGGAAGTGCAGCAACATCTATTCCGACAACGGCACCAATTTCCAGGGAGCTCGTCGATGTTTATCCGAGATGCAGAAGTTGGCCGTGTCCCAAAACCACAACAATCTCATTGCGGCTGAACTTGCTGCGGATACGTTGAGGATGGTGCAGAAAGCCTTTGATGATGAGGCTATGTCTAAAAAAAATGTTTACAAGTGGTATAGTGATTTCCAAGCCGGCCGTGAACGTGTCGAAGACGAAGAGCGTTCTGGGCGACCATCAACATCAACCGATGAAGCTCACGTCCAACAAATCAAAGATTTGGTGTTGAAAAACCATCGATTAACGATAAGAGACATTGCTGATGAAGTTGGCTTATCGAAAGGCCCAGTCAATACCATTTTGAAGGATGCTTTGGGCCTCAAGCGCGTCAAATCTCGACTGGTACCGAAAACATTGAATTTTTTGGAAAAAAGGCGTCGCGTTGAAGTGTGTGAAACAATGCTTTCCGACTACCAGGATGTCATGAAACGCATTATAACTGGCGATGAGACTTGGATCTATGCTTACGACCCCGAAACAACCGATCAATCGAGCGAATATCGTGCCAAAGGAGAGCCGAGACCAAAAAAACCGCGCCAAAGTCGCTCAAAAATCAAGGTCATGTTGACTGTTTTCTTCGATTATCGTGGTGTTGTGCTTTATAAATTCCTTCCAACCGGCCAAACAGTCAACAAGGAATATTATTTGAACGTTATGCGTCGTTTGCGAAACGCTATCCGCCTAAAAAGGCCGGAATTGTGGAAAGACAATTCTTGGTTTTTACACCACGATAATGCACCATCCCATACCGCACTCGTAATTCGTGATCATTTCGCCAAAAACTCAACCTATATCGTTCCGCAACCACCGTATTCACCTGATCTGGCGCCGTGCGACTTCTGGCTGTTCAACAAGCTCAAAAGACCGCTCCGGGGACACCGTTTTGATACGATAGAGGAGATTCAAGCCGCAGCGAAGACGGAACTGAAGGCCATCCCGGAAAGTGACTACAACTAGTGTTTCAAAGATTGGAAAATCCGTTGGCATAAGTGCATTGCATCGGGAGGGGATTACTTTGAAGTAATGAAATGTATGTATAAATATAAATGATATGTACAATGTCACCTTATTTTTTGGACACAGTAGTATTTTTGGTCACAAATTTAATACAATTACCTCCCATCAAGCTTATAAAGAGTTATTTAACCGTAGGAAAGAAATTTATTCAGTCTGCCCGACTGCAAAGATGGTATATACTTTTGTCCATGTATGAAAACGAGATTTTTTACCGAAGTAAGAAGAAGGTCAAGAAAATGTTGAAGCAGATTTTCTTTCAAGGTTGCCTTTAACCTCCCATACTTTTTCAGGCCGAGAAGAATATTAATTAAGAGCAAATAAGGAATGAAACGAAAAATTGTTCTGTGCTTTCGAAAATTTTGGAATAGTTTTTGTCGGAGTGGCCAAAAGAGAGGTTTGGCAATTTGTCAGAAGACTACGGATAAACCAAAAGAAGTTATAACCTCTGAGTGGCCAGGTGCATCATATCCCTTTAAACGAATTCATATAGACTTTATGTACTATTCGGGTAAAACTATTTGAGTTCTTGTGGATACCTACTCCGAATACTGTGATTTTAGAGTTTCATCAGCTTGAAATGGACATAACATGATTTATATATATTTTTATTATATTATTATATATTATTATATTTTTAATATTTGCTTTTCAAGCAGAAATTGTGTTTGATAATGGTCCACCATTCAAAGCTTATTATTTTCAAAATTTTCGTCGACAAAATAATAAAAACTGCTCCAAAATTCCGGTATACCATCCCCAATCCAATAGATCAGCTGAGTGCAAGTTACAAACAGTCGTAAAGTATTATTAGAACGTCCACACATGTCCTTGTCAGAATAGATAGATACATTTTTGTATCTAACAGTGACTTCAAAATCACCCTCCGAAGTGCTTTTGAGTTTTAAACCTAAAATAGCATAGATAACGTAAATATTAAAAAGAAAGTCGAATTTGATTTGTCAAAATATGTTATTGAAGAATTTCCGAAAATTTAAGTTAAAAGTAAAATTAGAAAATGTAAAATTTTACGCATCAAAATGTTTATCAACCCTTGAGGCTTATGAAATTGTATGGAACAGAAACCAAGAAATAAGTTTTGTGCATTATTAACCGGTCAAAATGGTCAATGAAACTTGTTAGCCTTTATACATATTAAATAAGTATTAGATAATTACATCGTAACCAAATAAAAAAATCTAAGCCAGATAAGCTATAAGTTGCAGGAAAAAATCGATAATTTAGATAGTCAAATGTCTCGAGACAGATGGACCAAGGGCTGGAAATAAAAGAAGGGGAAAGGAATAAACCCGTATCCACCAAGGGTCCCGTTCTTCTACGAAAGAAGAAAAAGTGATTAAAATCAGAAATAATTGAGCCTCGGCGATCTGAAAGACTTAAAAACAGAAATTTTAATTGAAATGTTAATGCTTCATAATTTTATCAAAACTCTGTTAGTAAATCAAAATCAAAAGTCAAAATCACATATGTAAGGACGTCATGACTTTCGTTAAGATAACGCTTAAAACAGACGATATCATGTTAGGTTGTTTACTCCAATTTATATACGACTGTTGCGGCATTGGCAGTGGAGTAATAACCTTCCCAGACTGCGGATGAGTTATACTATATGAACTATAGTTCCCGCGTTTCATTTGAAACTTAAAAGTTAACGGGTGGAACCAGTGATATCTCACCATGCTTTCCCGGTGACAAAGATCCTGTGGTAGCAACAGTTTTGTTTCGCTGATGTCTTCCGAAACGGATGACGAGGATGAAGAAATCCAGAACTTGCAGACTGATATGCCAGAAAACTTGCCATAAAGGCCAAACAAATAGCAAGAAGAGAAGAAGAACGCATGCAGGAAACGCAACGCGCAAAACAGAATAGAGAAGAGAGAAACTATAGAATAGAATTCTATTCATTGCTCCACTTTGGAGCAATATAACATTATTAAGAAACGTTTGAAGGAATCGACGACGGAGTTCTATTCCTTTACCCCGAAAGGGGAAAAGTTACAAAGCGTTATTTTAAAAGGATTAGAACCGACCAGTGGTTCGGAGGAACTCCTTTAAGAACTGAAGAATTAATAAAGTGACAATCACAAGTTGATAGTGGTCAAGCTTTTCGCAAAAGGCCAAACGGGAGAAGCGAAAATTACCGATCTTCCCAGTCCAGCTATCACCCTTAAGCAAACTGGATAGTCTAAGATAGTAACTAGGTTGTAAGCTGGGAAAAAGTAAAAAGAAGCAGAGACAGCTAATAATGTGACGCTGTCAAAGGTTCGGGTACGCCTCAGGGAATTATGAAATGCAAAGTGCAAAGAACCACACATCAGAAGAGTTTAGCGTGCGTAAGGATAGGGTTTCTGACTTAAGTCTGCTAACGTGTTCACTTTGTAACCCTGGACAAACGGCTTTCTATAGAGGGTGCCCCAAGTTCCAAGAAATAAGAAAATTAAGGAAGGTTCACCAGAAGAAAGATGAGGAAATACGCCACCCCGGTCGCTTCCCATCTCAAGGAGCGAACGTAGAGACGAACTTTTTAAGTTACTTGATGACCGAAGCCCCGATATTCTTTTGGTTAGCGAAACCAAGATTTCTCGAAAGCACAAACTGAGGCACAGTAAATATAATATTATAACAAGAGACCGACCTTACTCAGATCGCGCAGGTGGGGTCGTTATTTTATTAATAAAAATCTACGTTATAAGGTCCCTCCGCAGTGGGAAGAGGATGTATGTGGTCGCAGCTTATGCAACTGAGACTACTCAACATTCTGCTTTTATTTCAGAGCTCTAGACGCTGTTTCAATACTTACGGAGGAGAATTATTACCTCATGGCCGAAGATCTTAACGCCAAACATAGCAATTAGAGAAATCATTCAACAAATACGAGAGGGAATCTACTGTTCAATTGGTGGGTTTAGTATAATATTGAGTATAGGTTAGGTTTGAAGGCAACTGACAGCCCATCTTATCCAAGAACAGGCTCCTACCTGGATCATTTGCTTTTCGACGAACGGTTGCCTCTCACGGTAAACTGTCTAAAAACATTTGTGCATGACAGTGACCAAAGCGGATTTAGTGCCGAAATTGTTGTTCCTAACGAGATGGCGGAATCGGAGAAGAATGTTCAAACGTATTCCTACGACTATAGTAGGACGCGTTGGACGCACTTCCCTCGATTATTAAACAGAACACTCTCCTCGAGCTTGCTCAACCTACCATCCACCGCGAATAGAAATCTATCGAACGAGGAGATCGATTACCTGAAAGAGATGGATGATACCATTAAACGAACGATGGTCAGAACAATTCCTTAGTTCGAACTGACTGTCAATGTTAATATATACCGGTACCGCTAATCTTCCACATTGCCTAAAGAGCCATGGATAAGCAGCTTAACTATGAGCAAGACATTGCAAAAAGTTCATCGGAGCATCTGGGATTTAGTAGGGCGGTTCCTGACCGCGATCTGGAAGAAGTTGAACGCCAGCACCGACATTTTTGGTGGCTTAAAAATGAAAGGGAAAGAACTGCTTCGTCAATTCCTTTTTACGTTTAATAGCTCTTGCATGCAAAGTTGGCTGACATAAGTGCATACTTTTTTCGCAGGGTTGGCTCACTTACGTTACTAAAGATCCTTTAGGTTAAGATTTAATGCAATAGAAAACAAAAAAAATTTATGTTCACATATCCGTATATATGGGTATATGTTGAAATGTGTGCCTCAATCTGTTATGCGCATTTTTATGAATTTTATACTAAGATAGAATAACGTTGTTTAAGTAAGAGTAAGTTATTTTAAAAAAAGTGTTATGACAGTCTTTGCAGCTTTCTTAGTTTTAAGTTGTAAACATATAAAAATTAAACACCCATCAGGTTAAGTTGAAAGACACTGAATTAACAGTAGGTTGAACTATTAATGGATTAACCTGAACGCTGACGATTCGCGTATGAGTCTATAATTCATACTTCCAAAAGGGGAAGATATAGTATAAGTTGACACGTGTTATATAACATCTTGGAAATGGGTCCTAGCCCTTACATAAGTTAAGCTCTCTTTATTCTTGAGAATAGTTCAAATCCACGGTTCAAAAGAATTCGGCAGTAATCTCACGCCCCGTGCAAATTATGCCTCCATTCCAATAGAATTATCATGCGACGGTGAATGGACAGTCGGTGATAGGTAGCCAAAAGACTACCATCGATATATAAATTCGATAAATTTTTGATTCAATATCGACTACAAAAGGAAACAGAACCAGCAATGAAGCAAGAGACAGACAGACAGACAACGTCTGCAGACAAGACAATAAAGGAAACACAACACAAAGCTTGCAAATGTTGAGCAACATAATTTTGACATTTGCTTGTTGCGGTTGCATTTGCGCAAGAAAATTTAGTCGTTGTAGAGCAGTTTTCGAAATTTTTTGTTTTGCAAATTTTTCACAAGATATGCGTTTACTAATTTTTCCATTCTTTGGATAGCATTTTAAGCAAAAAACTTCATTTTGTTTATGAAAAAATGTTCGTTTGTGGGATCACGGTATCGCTTAATAAAGACAAGCTCATCTTTTCATTAGTTATTGTGTTAGCCGATGAAAGACTTAGTGCTTATCTGTTGATCAGTTATTTTTGGACAACTGTAGTACTTGATTTAGTTGAGGTTGGTTGAACTGTTGTTTTTGAAGTGCTCTTACAAGAATTAAAAATGTATACAGTATTTTCATATTGGAAATTTTTCTACAGACTAATATTTTCACATCACTTACCTGTGACCAATTTTTTCTCTATTTCTTAGTAATGCAAGTTCGGTGTCACTAGCCGACTCGAACTGAACGTACGCTTCCCCAGTTATTCGCCCTCTTCTGTCCAGAATAAGAAGAACTCCCTCCCGATTTCGTTTCAATTTAAGCCCTGTGCAGAAATACGAACATATGTCAATAGAACGTTGATTAGTTACAAAATAGTATATAATTGTCCCTTTATTAGATTTGATGTTATTGTGTAGTTGCATGTGTTCATATACTCTTTTCATATATGTGTATATTTATTTGTCGGTTCCGTTTAGTGCGCTCGATACATATTATGGATAAATAAAGTAAAACTTGAAACAAACAAAGAATGCGCTGTTTTATGGCTGCAAGCTTGTTCTCGTTGTCAATATGATTATATATTCTAAATAAAAGATTTCAATGGAATGGACTATTTCCAATTTGCGGCAGTACCTCTTTTAAATCAATGCAAATTCTACGAGTATTATTTTTGTTAGAAGCTACTTCAAAACATGTCTTTCTGCACAGACACAACAACACCTAGACTAAATCTAAATTTTCAATACAAAGATCAG
Organism: Orthonevra nobilis; assembly: GCA_963555765.1. Taxonomy (NCBI): domain Eukaryota; kingdom Metazoa; phylum Arthropoda; class Insecta; order Diptera; family Syrphidae; genus Orthonevra; species Orthonevra nobilis. The sequence continues at coordinate 31,009,644 of OY743227.1, forward strand.
TCGAACTTAAAAGTTAAAACTATTACCTATCACTTAATTTAATCCGGTACAATTGGTTTTGAACGATACTTTCTTTCTGTACTGAGACCGTAACGATGCTCAAAAGTTCGATATACAATTTTGAAAACTTGTTTCTTTTACCCAATACTTTGAAAAGTATGGCATTTTAATATCAACATATTCAGAGTACTATATTAATCACTGACTATACTCCATTTAGATCAGTTCGTTTTTCTGCTTCATTGTGACCGTGCTTTTCTCAACGTCGGTGTTATCTCACTACTCTATGAGCACCCTTATTTATTTTTCTTGAACACAAAAAGAACAGGTGTACGTCATTTTCGAGTATCATGACCTCCGAGTCAAATAATGTCTCGGGCATCCGGTTTAGTGGTCTGAATTAAAAACCTAAAACTAAAAAATAGCAAAAAAAAACTTTTTTCTCCCCACTCAACCGAGATTTATAATTATTTACGGAAGCAATCAAACCTTTTTCTGGGTTCATCAATTTGTTGCTGAAGATCGACGGAATAAGCTATTGGTTATTGTTATATAAGTCTGAAAAAATTACGCAGTTATTCCCTTTAAAAAAAAACCACAACCGATCGTTCGGTTTTTTTGAAGTTCCAAGCAAACCACAACTCCTCAAAAGTAATCGTGTATGCTCTTTGCGTGACTCATGTCCCAGAATAAGAGGTCTTTAAGGAAATGTCATCTCAGGTTATAAGTGAAGTTCTCATTTTTGAAAAAATTGAAGAAGGACAACAACGCATCGTCGTATTCGTCTCATTAACATTCGAGATATTTCGTTCACCTAACACCGTGAACACTACTTATCTAAGGTGACGGTACAGTCCGGGATGGACCAGCGTATCAACCAACAAGCTTCTCCAGCAAGCTCGGTTTGTGGCTCAGTTGTTTGAGGTCCCCTTCCATTTGTGTGCGCCATCTGGGTTGCGGTCTCCCTCTACTGCACCGACCATCGGTCGTAGATTCGAAGATTTTCCGGACCTTTGGTGTCAAGTCGCTCTACATGACCAACCCTTTGACTTTTATCCTTTTGGCTAGGTCGGTGTCACTGTAAATCCCGCTCTTCTCCTCCACTCACCGTCTTTGTTCATAACTTTTGTCCAGAAGCTCGTAAAACGTCTTTCTTGTCGCCGTCTTTCTCTTCAGTGGGAACGAGCGCGACGAGGCTATGTCGATGAATTAAGCCTTGATGCGGATTGTAGTGATGCGCTCGTTGACGTTGTCGACATTCAGGACTTTTTGCTTAAGCCTGCCTCCAATGATGAGTCCCCATACACTCTACTGTGGTTCTCGGCAGCAGTCGCCGTAGTTTATATTGTGATGTTCTAAGATGGCGGCGTTATCTGTTTTATAGTGGTCTAGGGCTTCCGTTGGTTTAACTTCACTTGGTCTGTTAAAGCACTTAATATACCACGTACATATCCGAAGTTCGTTGTCTTTTTAATTCGTTTGGGTTGCCATCGGGAAATCCTTCGTTATCCGAGGCACCGAAAATATTTGTTTACACAAAAACAAAGCAACAGAACACTCTTCGATCGTTAATCGTAGTCGCGTCTGCTTAACTTCTACCACATACCAACCAAACGTTGAAAAAGAAAGGATAAAATAAAACCACTTGTTTTCTCAAACTTTATAAAAGAAGTGCCGACATTTTTATTGTCAAAGGTGAACCTTATGACTTTGATTTAATTTTTTGGAAAAAAGTAACTTAAATAACAAATACAATACAAACATTTTGTGAGCATTGTTTATGTGTGGTGTGTCGGTGAGGTCATAGTCTCCAACATTCTACCCCGCATGTTTAATATTGTCTGTTTTGTTTATGAATCTGGCAACTCTCGTCAGAATATGAAAATATAGGAATCGTTTAATATATTTTGACCAGAAAAAAATAAAATATTTGAAAATACAGAATAAGAAACCACAAGCAAAAAAAAAATGATTGCTGGTGCACTCGATTCCATACAGAAAAGTTTTACGCATTGTCCCGTTCTTCTCAGTATCCTTCATATACGCCGATTAGTTGATTTCGAGGTTTGATATCATCGGCGGCAAACTTGCGTATATCAGCTGCATCACGAATCTACTTTAATGGCTAAACCCCATTTAATAAAGCTGTTAATAACAGAATTTAATGAGTTAAACACACGCTGTAATTTAAAAGCATAATTTACTAGAAACAAGTACAAAAATTTAAAGAAGTGTATTCATAAGGAAAGCAGAACATATAATTTGAATAATGTCGAAAGAAAAATGTATAGCACATTATACGATTAAGAGCACATTTGTTCGATAATTTAATTTAAGTTATTAGTTCTTCCCCCTTTTCTTTCTTTCTACCGACGGGGGAAATTATTAATTCTAAGTTTGAACTGCGTATATATCATTTTAACCATTCTTCCTGAGTAGCGGTTTTTAGTTGCAAAAGCCATTCGAACTAGCGTCCACCTGTTTGAACACTATGCCTCATAGATTCTCTTTGGGGCTAAGACAGGGCTTAATACAGTCCAGCGTAGAGTGGGGATATTTCGCGACTTAACATAGTTTTTTGTACATGCCAAGGCGTGTACGGCAACGTTATCGTGCTGGAACGTCCAGTCTTCTCCCCAAAAATGTTCAAAAACTCAACATATTTCTCCGAGTTACTTTTTTGGGAAACACAGCAAATCTGTGTTTTTCCACTGTACCCGAAACCAGTGAGCTTCTTTGGAAGTTTTTCCAGTATCGGGTTTCACCATCTCGCCGTATATCTCCCCAATGACGGATTGCCATTCCGTGACCCAAAACTAATGATTCTTGCCTCTTTATGTCTTGGTAACAGTTTAGGTGTTGGTAAGCGCTTTTGACATGTAACGAATTTGTCCTTCTTCAAAAGTTTTCGGACTCTTGTTGTTGTTCTGGAAGACATAACTGGAGACTTATTTGCGAAGGATTTTGTTTATTAATCGCTAAGAGTTGAAATGCACAGTAAGCAGATTGGCTTACTGTAATTTTTGTCTTAGTTTTTATCTATAGGAAAATTTCACGAGTCGTAAAAGAGCATTTCTGTCAAAACTTTTTCCTGTTTTCCACGAAAACTCAAGCTCGAGTCAAACCATGAGTTCTATCTTGTCCTGATTTTCTACACCTTGCTTGGAATGAAGTCATTCATGCCTTGGAGATAAATATTTGTAACCACATCTGCGGCCGCGTCCACGTCACGGAAGCATAGTGACCAGTTAAAAGTCCTAAAAAAGTAATCAATACATCAATGGAGTATTTGTCAGGGTGAGAAGTGAGGATCAAGTCAAATGTGTTGGCTTTGTATCATGCAATGACTGTGATTCGTGCTTGCTCATGTACTACTTGGGTAAAATTATTTAACTAAGCAAAGATTTACACATTTCTTTCTTCGAGTGTTGTCTGACCAGAAAGTCGACATAAGAATTGTGTAAGTTCAGTATGAGGATATAGGGATATAATTCTGAAAATGAAGCTCATCAAATTTGCTTTAGGTTGACGAACTGTTCAGATTTGGACTTCTTTAAATAAAGCAGTATTTGTTTGCTCATGGATGTATAATTTAAGCCACGTGAAATTGAATTCTGGATTGGAACATTGGCCGTATTGTGTATGAAACTGATTACGCACATAAATGGCGATATCGCGATGTTGGAAGAATAATGGCACTAAACCATATCCAGGCTGGTCCAAACCAGAGTTTGCCTGAAACTGTGCAAAAACAGCTGGTCATTCCGTGCATTCAGCACACTTATGCTTTTTGTATTTATCTAAATTGATGTTAATTGCTTTTGAAATTATAAATATACAGTTATATTTGTTATAGATTGTAAAGTATAAAACCAGATATTAATTAATATTATTCAATCATTCATTGATAAGCCACAAGATGTATTTTTTTCTTTGACTGATCATGCATTACTAACAAGTACAAGTGCTTGGTAGTACAAAGAGTGATGGCGACGTTTAAAGTGCTCGTCGAGGAATAACTAGCGGCAGGACAGGATATCCAACGGATTGTAATCAATTACAAATAACACCCTTCGCATCGAAAGCACCAGAGATACTACAAGGAGCGGCTTCGTCGTTTAGAAGACGCGTAGGAACAATTCAAGACTACCGACGGTAATATGCGAGTTCACCCTAAGCTTCCTTTGGACAACGATAACTTCGGACAAAAACTACCAGCAGGCGATAGAAAGCATAGAAACGGGTTATCTTCACTGAGTGAAGAAAACTACAGCACTGCCTGGTCAGCCCAGCAAGATTCAATCACGCCAGTGTTGACGACGACATAGCCATTGCACGATACCACACAAGAATGCTTAATGGCGTCTGCATAGATGTCTCGACAGAGGATCCAATGCTTCTTCATCTTCGGTTAAGAAGCTGGATTCAAATACACGTATCCTGTAGGAACAATCATTAAAACGTCCTCAGGAACTGCAATTAGACAAGGAATTCCTCAAATTTCTGGAGATTAATTTTCAATCGTTGGAGTGAATCAAGCCTGAGGCAAGAGAGAATCACACCGCGTGCGTGCGCTTCAATAAAATTTCCGCATAGTCTCAATGTCCATACCAGGTCCAACGATTTTGGCCTATTAAGGGAAAATAATGCCAGGTCCATTCGTGAAACATTGTGTAAAATTAACTCGAGCGAGACCTAAACTACTCACTCAAGTAATGGGATACTTACCTCAACACGAATCACGCCTGCTCGACCAGTTTTGCCCACTAAGGTTCAGTACACCTTTCTGGATTTGTAACAAGCTACGAGGAAAAAATACATAAGACTTATGTGGCAGTGTTCTTCTGATTACCACCAAGACTAGTAAGCGATCTGTTTACCAAAACATTTATCGGTGCATTAAAACGATTTACCGGTCGTCGTGGATGCTGCCAACATCTATACTGTGACAACACCACAAACTTTGTAGGAGCTTATAACAAGCTGATCAGGAGCATCGAAACCGCTTCCTTAACATACGAAGAATATGTGACGGTCTTAATGGAGATTGAAGTAATCTTAAACTTTGGACCAATCCAGCGAAGTTAACGATTAAACAGCATTAGCTCTAGGACACTTCGTTATTGGCAAACAGTGGATTCAAACTGATTCAAATACCGTTTCCATAAAACTCCCATCATAAACGAAGTGGGAACTGGTTATACACTTCAAACATGACTTCTGGAAGCGATGGTCAGCCGAATATATAAATGAGTTCCAGCGTAGAAACAATGTAAGGAACGCTGTAAAATGTTGAATCATGGTCATCATTAAGATGGACAATGGACCGCCATTATAATGGCCACTTCTTTAGAAGATGATTACCCTACTAACACTGAACCCGAAAAAAAAAAATTGAAATCAAACAATAGTGACAAACAGCTCAACGCAAAACGGCAGAAGATTGGTGTAGCAACAGCATAACATTGTGGTTGCTATTGGCGCTACTGCTTCCAATTGCACTGTAATAAAATTCATCCCACCAAATTAAAGACAAATCTGGGAATATACTTTTAGGGGAAAGGTGCCCTCATGACAGTAACTGCCAGAAGAATATAGTGCATTATCCAATGGAATCTCAATTCTACAACATTTGTGTCAAAAATTACAACAGAAGATCATATGCACGTGTACTATAAGCCAATTCCAACACACCATAAGCGAATTGCAATTAGACCGCATCCGCACCGTGCCACAATATAAGAAATCAAAAATCAGCTTCTTCAGCTATTACGCAACCAAACATCCATTATTTTGATTTGATTTGCCGCCCGGGCGACAACCCCGGACATCTTTATTAGCTTAATACAAGCAATCAAACTTACAGCTTTTTACAAAAATTGAACTTAATGCTATTCTTAACTAGAGGGAGAGGAAGACTGGTTTAGGGTTAGATACAAATGAAGGGCATTTTTAAGGGTGTATCTGTTGCAGTGGAAATTAACAATGTTCTGCACCGCGTTGGCCTTACGCAACATTCTGGTCATAGGTCCAGGCGAGACCACGTAGTGCGAAACGAATGAATCTGCGCTGGACTGAATCGATTCGCTGGATATGGGATTCGTAGTAAGGAGACCAGACTTGGGAAGCGTATTCAATGAGGGGTCTAACAAAGGTGATGTAAAGAGATTTTGTGACATAGGGGATCGAGAATTCCTTGGACCATCGTTTGACGTAGCCAAGCGCAGAGTTGGCTCTACTAATAATGTTATCGATGTGAGAGCGGAAATTTTGTTCGGTATCACAGATTACACCCAGATCGCGAAGGAAAGAGACTGAAGGAACTGGTTCGTTGTAGATGAAGTAGGGTCTGGGAGGTTGTGGTAGACGCTTTCGTGTATCTGTGATGGCCTGGCATTTGCTGATATTGAGCTCCAGGACATTTTTTTGCACCACATTGAGAATCTGGTCAGATCATCTTGCAGGAGGCATGAGTCAGCGGCGGATGAAATGTCCGTTAATATTTTCATGTCTTCAGCGTATACAGATACATGTGCGTTTTGGATAAAAGATAGACATCGTTTATTGTCAGGATGAAAATCATTGGGCCAACGTGACTACCTTGAGCGACTCCTGAGGGAGCTATAAATGGATTGGATTTGGAAGATCTGAAAAGGACGACGTATTGCCCATCTTCCGTGTAGGATTTGATCCACGCGATAAAGCCCGCTGGAAAGCCAAGAGCCTTAAGTTTGAGGAGTATGATACTGTGGGAGATTTTGCCAAAAGTGTTGCTGAAGTCCAAGGCACAGAGCGTTCGAGAGACGAATTCGGTTAAGTTGGTGGTTGTTGACCTACCTCTTTGGAATCCGTGTTGATTTGAAGATATGATGGATTTGCAGTGAAAAAACATGGTCTCATATATGATGCTTTCGAAGAGCTTCGGAATGCATGAAAGTTAAGCAATTGGTCTGTAGTTCGATACATAGTTTTTAGGACCTTTCTTATGGATGGGGATAATATATGAGCTTTTCCAGAGTTTAGGAAAAACTCCTTGAGAAATTGAAAGTTTGAAAAGTGCTGTTAGGGGTTGGACCAGGAATCTGATGGATTTTTTTAGCACTATGGCTGTAGCCGGGGGAATAATCATCCTTGAGTTTACTTATCTTCTCTGTTACTAGTTCAGGTGTTATATCAACTGAGGTCAGAGTTGTATGGGGGCAGTTGTTCATATGTCGGAAGTAATATGAGAGAGACTGGATGGGTAGCCATCGGATTTACTTTTAACGTTGATAAAGTGGTAGAAACGCTTAGGATCGGAAATCAGATTCGATTGCACTCTGTTTACGTAGTCCAGGTAGAGTGAATTGCAAAGTTCGGAGAATTGGGTATATACAATTTGTTAAATAGAGAAATCAGATTCTGATCGATATTTGATATATGCTTGCCATAGTTTGTTTCGTTTATTTCGAAATGAGCGCAGTTCTTTATTGTACCAAGGTGGGGTTGTCGATACGTTCTTCTGCGGCAAATATGGGAATGATTGGATGATGCAGTCAAGAATTTTGCAGTTGAAAGCCAAGAGAGCGTCGTCAATAGTGACAGGTCTAGTTGTGGAATTAAGAATGCTAAAATTGACGTTTTTGAGGCATTTTAATTTACGAAAATCTGCCTACGAAAATTAAAGCTGAAAATGTGCTCGGAGAGTATGGGTTTCGGTACATTCTCGTATGAGAAGGTGAGGGAAAGAGGTAGACAAGAGCTGAATCGTCCTCTTTTGCAATCCCGTCATCTCAAAAGACATTGTAGTCAGACGTAAATAACTCGTTAATTCTGTGACTGGGCGAAAATATCGTAAGGGAGACATTGGGAGTTAATATATTCTGGTAATATATCGATAAGAATTTTGGGGCATTTGAGATGGAGGTAGTAGGAAGTCGCTCGATGTTGGAAAGCGGGTTAGGATCGAAAGTAATCCTTGAAATGGGAATGAGTTCTTTGGAGATGTATCATGCGCTTAGAAGAAATGTGGGATGCAAAAGTGGAAAGATCGCGTGCAACATCGCTGGGCGAAATGTTTAAATTTTCGTGATATCGTATGAAAATTTGCCTCAATTCATTAGCGTCTGTTGGGAGTCCTTCTTGCTGGATTGAGACCACTATATTAGTTTTAGTTTTACCGTCGATGCAGGAGTCAGGTTCATGTAGATAAGCAAGATAGAGTCTCACGTTTTCATAAATTCTGTGATCTCTAAAGCGAGATAGAACATAGCGGCCTTCGTCGTGGAGGATGGCAGATTGTTTGGTGAGTTTGGCTGTAGGGGGGAGCAGCGGGTCTAAAAACGAGGAGGTTTGTGGATTAGTGGAGGGCGGATTAAGGGTGAGGGATTTAATGAAATTCGGGTAATTAATCGATGGGGAAATTTGCTTCGATGCGGGGTGGTGTTTGGAGAGATGCGTGTTACATCAGGCGAAAAGCTGAAAGATACGCGTTTGGGATTGGGTTTTTGATGACCGGTTGAGGAAGAAGGGTGGAAAGGTGGTGTTGAAGGGTTCAGGGTGCTTTTGGAGAGATTTGGGAAGTCTCTTAGAGGCTGAGGGGTAAAATTCGGAAAAATACCCACTTTGAGACTTCAGTTAGGATCATGGGAAGGGTGAGCAACAGGTTGAATTTTTGGTCCGGACGATCTGGTCGTACGGTTATTTTTAGACACTGATTAAAGCCATGGTTATGCGAAGGGTGAGCAGCAGGTTGAATTTTTGGTCCGGAAGATCTGGTCGTAAGGTTATTTATAGACACTGATTTAGAGCTTTGGTAAGAATAAGGCTTAGATTTATTATTATGTTTGATCAGCTTCATTTCGCCTAAGTTGAATACAGTATTGGCAGGATTTTTGAACAGCCACTCGTATTTGTTGGGGATGGTAATCATAAATTGACTGCTACTCTTTTTCTGGCAATGTACTTCTTTGATGGCGAATTGTTGACAAGAGAAGGCGCTAATGCTGGTAACGTTGGCGTGACGCGGAGCCCCCTTTAGGATGAACGTCGTGGAGAGTTCGGTTACGGGCTTGTTGCTCAATTTAAGTTTGTGCAATCTTTGGTTCCATTCGGCTTGTGACCATTGGGTGCCGAATTTAAGAATGAAGTTCGACTCAGGTTCAGGTTCCATAATCGCTTTGATAGGGTGTGGTGTGGGTACAAGTAGCGGTAGTTGTGGTTCTGCTGTGGAAGTGTTAATGGTCGGTAAGAAGGTTGATGTAGTTTTGGCTGGCATCGGTGTGGTGAAGTCGTGGTCAGATTTAGCATTTGTTAAACCAGATGAAGTAGTGCCGGTAAGGTCGACAGAATCAGAGTCAACCAACGTCATCTCGCTCAAGAGGGAGTTGTTGTTTTGTTGATGGCTAAGCTGAACAAGATCCTCTTTGCTGGTTAGAAGTTTCATTTCTTCCATTAGTTGGTGCATAGTGAGCCTTAAGAAAGTCGAGTCGATGCTAAGGGTGCTCAGGACGTTGTAGAAGTCACCGACGCGTTCTGTGTGTTCTTCGAATTTAGATTGAAGGCTTTTTATGACTGTCAGGTTGCTAGTGACAGCCTTGGAGAGAGATGAGACATCGAGTTGTAGGGACTCGAGGGCTGGCTGGGCGAGAAAACACTTTTTTAACCGCTGCTTCATCCAACTTCTTCAACGAAGATTTGTGTTCCGAATCGAAACTCTCTAGAGCTGTGTTGACCGATTCAAAGCTATCGCTTAACACATCCAGTGTTTTTTTGAAGAACTATCGGAGTTGGAGACAGATGTCATATTTGACAGATTAGACACATAGTTTTGTCGTGCAATTAAATCAAAGTTTTCCTATATTACAAATTATTTAAATATAGAAAAGTTATTTCTCCTCGGTTCATAAGCCTGTGGGACACAAGTGGAGTTTAGAGTTTCTGTGTTAAACCACATTTTCTTCTTCGTACGCCTTACTGAAGTTACAATTTCGTCAGCTGCCACCACCATGTCACTTTTGAGTGAAAAAGAACAACAATTCATACGTGAGACCCGCGCTAAAAGCCAACAACAAAATATGCCAATAAAAACGTCGACAGGCGGGGATAACTCCTTGAAAACGTTGGAGGAAATGGTGAGCAGATAAAATCAAGAACTTAAGAAGCTGATCATGGACGAACACAATAAACTGGTAATTAAGCTTGATAAAATTGAGTCATATTTCATTCAGCGTCTGGCAGAAGTCTGTGAACAAGTCGAAAAACTCACACGCAGAGTCGAACAGCTTGAAACTTCATCCGAACCATCACCTCCAACTCGATATGAATCGCAACTCATTGAACGAATTGATCATCTGGAACGAGAAAAAAACTTCGACCGGTGCAACCGTACGTAGCATTCCGCAAATGGAAGATGAAAATCTGATCGATTTGTTTTCAAAGCTATGTCACTTTTAAACATTTCTCGGGCCAAATCGCATAATGATGTAAGCAACAACACCGCAATCGTTCTTAATTTCAAATCGGCCAGTGAAAAAAATAAACAATTGAGATCTATTCAGGATCGTTGGAAAACAGAAAGACAGAATGTTTGTTTACATGATGTGGGCTTTCAATCTGACAGCTCCATCTATGTAAATGAAATATTGACGTCTTCGAACCATATGATTCTTCAAAAAGCTCTCAAGTTGAAGCGGAACAAAAAGCTCCGGAGTGTGTTTACATTGAGTGGAAGAGTTTATGTTCGAGTTGATGCAGCGGCGAAAGCTTTTCTAGTCAAATCACTGGAAAGTTTGGATTTATTGATTGCCGATAATGTAATAATTAATGGAGAACAAAGTGGGAGAAGAACATCTTAAGCTGTATTATGTGCACCTTTTCACATTATTTTTTAATATTAGAGTTTTGCATTTTTTGTTTTTTTTATTATTTTGTTTTAATATCAAGCCAAATATCTCAATGTCCTTGTCTTGTTTCTCGTACCTTGAATTTTCTGTGTCTTTGGGGTTATATAATATGTTTCATAATGTCTGAAAATGGATAAAAATAATGTTTTAGTATCTGATAACACAAACAAAAAATTACGTGCCATGATTGAAATTTTGTGTAAACAGCACTCTAGCCTTCGAGTTTGTCACTTAAACGCCCAGAGTCTATATCCAAAAATGGATGAATTTAGATACGTGTTTGAAGGGTCAAGCGTTGATATTATTTGTATATCTGAAACATGGTTTGAGACTGACAGACCAGATAAACTTCTTAGTTTGAATGGCTACAGACTGTTTCGCACAGGTAGAACTTCTCGAAAAGGTGTTGGAACGGCAATCTACATTCGCAATTGTATTCACTGTAAGCTAATTGATTGCACTGTTGATAATGCTCCTGTTGAATATTGCTTCATCGAACTAAATAGTTGTCCAAACAAATGTTTATTGGGTGTAATTTATTGGCCTAAGAGTGACCTCGATTTGTCGAGTGTTTTCTCTGCTCTTGAAAACATATCGTCTTTCTACCCTGAAGTTATCTTGTGTGGTGACTTTAACTGCAATCTGCTCTCAAGTGATGTATCCAAATCCTTTGTTGATAATATGAGTGCGTTGGGATTGGTGGCTGTTAACAAAGACTATCCAACACATTTCACAAGTTCTGCGTCTACATTGCTCGATCTGTTTCTTGTCAATAAACCTGAAAATATGCTTTTATATGACCAGTTATCAGCACCCGCATATTCGAAACATGATCTCATTTTCGCCATTTTTAAAATGGAACCTCAAAGAATATGTGAAACTTTTGAGTATCGAGATTTTAAAAGAATCGATATGCTTAAACTAGAGAGGGATATTTTTCGGGTTGATTGGCAACAAATTTATTTTATGCAGTCAACAACAGAACAAGTACAATTTCTACAAGATTCGATAGAAGATCTTTTTGAAGCTAACGTCCCGCTGATTACAAAAACCGTACGGAATGTAAACAATTCCTGGTTTACAGCAGATATTCTTCAAGCTATCAAGGTAAGAGGTTTGGCATACAAGCGATGGAAGCATTTTAGACTCCCTGAGTTTAATGCTGCTTTTCGTATTCTTAGAAATAAAGTCAGCATTAAAGTGAGGGAGGCTAAGACTCGTTACTATGCAGAACGGTTTAACAAAAACGTACCCGCTAAAACAGTGTGGAAGAATATTCGCGATCTTGGAGTAGGACGCAAAAGAGAACAGTGCCCTGTGGATGTAAATGTTGATGTTTTAAATTCTGAATTCGCTGCCATACAGAACTCATCACAAAAGATACATTTGCCCACTGCTAGCAATTCTTTGTTTAGCAATGATGAATCTCAATTTAAGTTTAGGAGAGTGGAAGATACAGATGTTGTTAAGGCGGTATTAGATATCAAATCTAAGGCTGTTGGTCTTGATAAGATGCACCCATTGTTTATAAAAATAATACTACCACACACACTACCTGTACTTACACACATCTACAACACAATTATTTTAAAAAGTTCTTTTCCAGTTGGTTGTCAGCTCGCCAAAGTGGTTGCTATCAAAAGTATTGGAAAAGCTACTCCATAATCAAATAATTAGCTTTATATTACAGAAAAAATTGTTGAGTCCTTATCAGTCGGGCTTAAGGAAAAACCACAGCTGTACTTGATGACATCAGAAAATCGATGGACCTAGATCGAGTGTCCTTTCATGGTCTTTTAGATTTCTCGAAGGCCTTCGACACGGTTAACCACCATATTTTGATTTCCAAATTAGTAAACCAATTTAAATTTTCTAAGTCCGCAGCAGATCTTATGACTTCATACTTAAATGGGAGAAAACAAGTTGTCGTTGTCAACAAAGGTCGTCGACTTTCCTGAATTGTTTACAGGTGTAGCCCAGGGATCAACTGTTGTTCAGTATGTTCATCAATGATCTTCCCAATGTTATTAAAAACTCGTCGGTACATATGTATGCCGACGACGTTCAAATCTACATAGACCACAAGTTAGGAATGATTGAAGATGCAGCAGAACTGTAAACCAATTTATATATTATGAACTGGGCAACGGCGAATCAACTTTGTTTAAACCCGAAAAAATCGAAGTGCCTCGTACTTTACAAAAACAAGCTTGATTTGAACTACTTTCCTCTTCTCTATCTGGGAGACTCTGTTTTAAAGTATGTAGACAAGGCCAATAACCTCGGCATTTGGTTCAGTTCTAGTCCTGAATGGGACTATCATATCAGACTGGTAATTGGAAAAGTATACGGTTGCTTAAGGACTTTATCCCTTAGCAAAAACTTGACACTACAGCCTATTAAACTAAGACACGCTAAAACAATTATTATGCCAATTATAACATATGATTGTCAAATTTTTAGTCGTCATAGGTCTGACTCTAAGAGAAGACTTACTGTTGCTTTAAACAATGTTGTTAGATATGTATATAACTTGAAGCGCTTTGATTATATTTCACGTTACAAAAATAGAATCTTAAGATGTGACTTATATAAGTATTTTTCTTTTATATCGCTAAAAGCCTTGAACACCGTCTCAATGATCAAAGAACCGGATTATATATACAAGAAAATCGAATTTGCTTCATCTAATCGATCATTTGTACTAATGCAACCACGATTTACGTGTACTAATTCTGAGCGTCAATTTTTTGTGTGTGTTATCCGAGAGTTTAATGGTTTGCCTTTAGACATTAGAAAACTTCGTGGTACCAAACTTTTTGAGAAGGTCTTATTTAGATATTTGGCTGAAAATCGTTAATCATAATAACTAATAACTTAATTTGTAACTTAATGAAAGTTTTAAAGAATGAAAATTGTTAATCAATTGCTTATATAATATTTATAATAATTAATATCTATCACAAATATCATACTTAAACTTTTACTCGTAAAGACTCTAAGCCTATTGTAAAAGATGAATATTTGAATTAATAAAAAAAGTTAAAGTTAAAGTTCCGACTTGATTTCTGCTAAAGAGGCAGCAAATCCGTTTATTTCATGATTGTTGCATTTGATTGCTAGCATCAGATGCGAGAATAAAATTAATTTGCATTCCACGCAAAGTAAGGTAAAAAGGTTGTTGATTTCCTGAAGGTGGCCACCTTAGCGTTTCTACTCAGACCAATGCATTTCGGGTGGAATGAGTTGCCGCAGATTCCCTTGCAGGAAATCATGTCGGATGACCTAGAGCTGATTGAACAGTTGCTAGATCCACACAAAGGCATGATTAAGGTGAAGAGAGACAGAAAAAAGGTTAACACAATTGAAAAGGGCGAAGGCACGGTGACACACAGAATTCGCGAGAAAAAAAAATGAATAAATAAAAGCAAAAAAAAGAACACAAATTTGCGTTTTTTTATTATGCAAACAATTGATTTGGGAGCGATGGCACAGTGACACAGAGAGTATACGAAAAAACACAAGTAAGCAGATTTTTATTTTTTTGTTAATTTTTTTTTTCTGTTTGTATTACTATGCAAGCTATTGATTTGAGGGCACTGAGGTTTCACGAAAATTTTAGTTTAAGATTTTTTTTTTATTTATATTTATTATGAAGTAGGTTTGTTGAACGTTTAAAAATAATGGGGCAGTTTGTTTGACGAGTTCAATGAAAAGGGAGCGAGTTGAAAGCACGTCCAAACTGTATGGAGACACAATGACATACTATATGACATATTGACTCGACATTTCAAGTTATTAAACAGGATGAAATCTGTGCCCAGAACAGAATGGACCGTCTAAACATCCAACTTAGCGAAATCACAGCACAATACACAAGCTCAAACTATTTCAAGTTTTTACTTCTCTTTCGTCCTAATTAATCTTTATGATGGCCAACATACTGTTATGTATTCTCATATACTTAAACACACACTCATTGTGTTATATATTCGCATATACTTCCCCACACTCTTTGTCTATCACGAGACCTATTTCAACCAGATGTGTTTAAATAAAGTTAACCAAAGTAAATAAAAAATAGTCTTTTAATTAAAACCCTAATAAAACATTAAACATACAAAAAATGCAATCAGCTATACTTGACGTACTAGAAAATACTCATCACGGCCAAATCAGCTCACTATTACTGCCAGCACACCAGCTTCGAGTGGAATTTAAAACTATAAGGGCCCTTCTACTAGCATACTTAGAACAACCGGCCTATACCGACACTCGTAAATGCAATGTTATAAAAAAATCAATATATTACATATTCTCTAACCTGCAATCCAGATACGGTAAAGGAGCCGAAGAATGCTCTTATGTAAATCGGTCACTCCATGTTGAAACATTTAAAAATATTAAATGAAAAACTAATGTTGGAGCACCATTTTGCGAAAGAATAAAGGTCACCCTGCAAAGCACAGGAGACTGAAAGATAGTGAATTCCCTTAAATATTTTTATGTCGTCGGCATAAATTAGAACTGTAACTCATGAGCAAACTTTCCACATGGTTAATGGATAAAATTCACAAATAAAAACTTTTTCAACACTTCCTCAGATTACCCGACCGTCCAAAAAAATCCTTGGTCTTTTGTCCGGTCTTTGTCTCTTTTGTCACTTCTTTGTTGTTTGTAGGTTTCTTTGTTATGTCCTAAATTCTCTTTGTTGAGCCTAGTACGTGATGTTTCTTAAGTTTTTTGTCGCCTCCCTCACTCTGTAGCATAATTTTTGAATAACAACCCCTTTAAAAATTTAAATTTTCATTCTAGCTCCGCGGCACGCTTGTGGTTGCTCGGCTGCGCTCGTCGGACGGGGAAGTCCTTGTCCTTGTCCTCCACTCTGTAGCATAATTTTTGAATAAGACGCCCGTTAAAATTTTAAATTTTCAACCTAGCTCCGCTACGTTTACGGCACCTCCGAGTCTTTCCGGGTCCTAGGACTTTGGCCCTTGTCTGCCGTTCTTTTTGTTTTGTTATTGTGTCCCGGTTTTTTTATTTGGCACAACTGAATGCGATTTTTTTTCTTATATTTTTTTTTCTGTTTAATCTTACCTTGGGCTTCTTGTTTGTTTTTTTGCTCCCTTTAAGTCCCCCTTAAAATTCTTGTATCTTCACCTTCCTTTTTTTCTTTTGTTGTCTTTGCTTTTTATATGTCAGCTCTCACTTGTGCAATTTAATCAAATGACCTTTTTCCTTTCCTGGTCATTGTTCCTGGGCTTAACTGTGATATCCACTTTGGAATCCCGATTCGTAGGGGAAAGTTTCGTCTACGTCATTTTTATCCGAGCATTGATAGGGGAAATTAGTCATTATATCTCCCTTTCTCAAGCTCTTCGTCAAGTCTTGGTGCGATCACCATGAGGCCCTTAGCGGCATCCAGAACCATTTTTGTCTTATCGTTCGGTCAGTCTTCAAACTCCGTTTTATTTACTTTCCTGCCTATTTAATTACTAAAAAAAAAAAAGTTCTACCTCAACTAACTTATATACTAATCTCATAGTTTTATACTTACTATAACCATATCACAGATCGCTATCACAAAAAAAAAATTTATAAACTCTTTTCCATTGTCCACCACGGTGACCTACTCTCAGCAACTCGCGAACTAAGTTCTGCGCTCCTTGCCAGAGCAAGCGAGATCGCTTTTGCGATCATCGCATTGTTTTCAGCTGTCAGTCAACGCTTCGACAGATTACTCGACCATCGATAATTTATGTTTTTTTTTCTTTTTCTATAATATAATAACACTTGCCTGAGATAAGTATCCTAATCTCGCGTGGAAAGAAGGATGATTCCTGTGTCAGTAATGTAAACACTACATGTTGTGTTTACCTTTTTGCCTTAAAATCATTCCTCTTTCTGTGCAATCCTATACATATTTACTATTTTATTTCTTTTTTTTCAGGAAGGTGTAAATAATGAGTGAAATTTATTTGTTGGAATGCTAGCAGCGTTCAAAATAAATCACTAGAATTTTTTGCGTTCTTAAATATACATAACATAGATATAGGTTTAGTTACTGAAACTTGGCTTAACCAGAATATTACTCTGTCGAACAGAGATTAGAAATGTTGTCGTCTTGATCGAGAGGAGAGGAGAGGCGGTGTTGCCGTTGTTGTCAAGCGATCGATTAAACATAAAGTATTTCCAATTGTTAAAACAAAATTAATTGAAAATATTGATATTGAAGTTCCATTTAATAATCGGCGTTTAATTAAATTCTTCTCAATTTATTTCTGTAGACATCCGATGTCAGCGGAAAAGCGCCTGGATCTTCGAAGCGATTTACGTCGATTGTTCAGTATTAATGATATTTATATACTGGGCGGAGATATAAACTGCTGGCATAGAGACTGGAGATGCTCAAGAGCAAATATGTATTGCGGATCTGAGGGCCAGACATCCATTTCAAATATTATATCCTCCACGCCCACTTACATTCCCGCCGACAGCCTTAAAAATTCTTCAACGCTTTATATTTTCTTCACCAATAGGCAGGAACCTTTTAGCCAAGCGGTAGTAGTGAACGAACTTAGTTCTGATCATCTGCCAGTCAAGTGTAGTCTGAATCTTGCGCCTACAGAAAACACCACCTGGGTTTTTGACTACAGAAATGCTAATTATAACTAGCTTTCGTGCTGAACGCATCGACACAATCGGCGGCCTTCTCTTGTGCTAGTGTACACTCATTCGTCTAATCCGTCAAGACAAAAAAAAATCTACTTTTGCACTCCGTATAAATAATAACCGGTTCTCGATTTCTCGTGTGTGATAGTGTAGTTCCCCTCTAAGCATGGCCTCAGAGCCAAAAATAAAACCGGGAAATCGTTTAGACTGCTTTCTGAAGTTTCACTCTCTCAACCACGTGCTAAAAAAAAACAAAACATTCAATACCCTTGATGAATTCCCTGAACTCCCTAGAATTATATCCCAAAAAAACCCTAGATTTGTGGTTATATCTGCACAAAGTGAAACAATACCCCTAACATCAATTAGCATTATTGTATTATTGCATTATTATAGAATATGAACAAATTTCCCAACTCAGAGATGGCAAAATTCTCATTCCTACTAAAAACCAGAACATCGCCGACAGATTCATTGCCACAAAGAACCTTCCTAACCTTGGCCAGTAACAATTACACTTCATAACCAGCTCAATTCTTCAAAGGGCATTGTATATGCTCCATGTCTGATAAATGTACCCGAAACAGAAATTGTATTGGAAATGAAAGTCCAGAAAGTTACAGAAGTTTACAAATTCACCAAACTTGTCAAAGGGAAACAACGTCCAACAGGCTTAATGCTTTTCACGTTTGACACTTTTCAAATCTCTAGTACAGTTGAAATTGGCTGGTACACCGCCAAAGTCACTGAATACTTCCCAAACCCCATGCGCTGCCGCAGTTGCCAGCTGCTGGGGCGCGCCTAAAAAAAATGCAACAACAACCCTATGTGCCATACATGCAACCTTCCGCCTCATGCAAACACTGTTTGCTCTAGAGTTATGTGTGTCAATTGCTAAGCCTCTCACCCTTCTTCCTCTAATGAATGTCCTAAATTCATTCAAATGAAAGAAATATTAAAAATTAAGACGAGGAAAAAGTGCAGTATGACTGATGCAAAAAGAATTTACAAAGAGCAGCTTCCCCCACAATTCAATGCAAATATCGACTCGTTTGCTAAAAAGTAAAAACAAGCAAACGATATGCTCATTTGCTCTCTTCCCACCAGTGCCACACTCCCCCCAAATGCCATGTCAAATACCGAAAAGTCAGCTACAGAAAATCAAGAGTTAGCAAGTGCAACACACTCAGCACCACAAAGCAGCAATCATATTCCGATGACAGTACACAACAAAAAAAAACTTCATACAACAACCCCACCCACATCTTTTTCTTCAACCTCTTCATATGCACAACTTGTGCAAACATCAACTCAAGCAGTCGCATCAGCATCAAAAGCCGAGCATAACAATTCAACTACACACACATCTAACGAACAATACAGTAAAACAGTTAACTCAAAACCTGCTTCTTCTCTCACTAAAACCGCTAACCAACAAGATCAACAAGAATACAGCTCCACCCACTCCAGCTCCAATACAGAAACCCACCTCCGTACCGACATTTCCCCGAATCCTCCTAAACAATACAGCGCATACTTCCATAACCTTATCAACAACAAGACAAGGGACCGGTTTACTCATACATAAATCTATCCCTCATAAGCAAGTATCAATAAATTCCAATATCTCCACAGTCGCAGTCGAAGTATCACTTAAAATTAAAAGTCTTATCCCTATACATCCACAGCCATTTACTTCCTCAGACCTCCACAACATTATCAGGGCAATCCACATACCCATTTTACTAACCGGAGATTTTAACTCTTGGCACCCACTTTGGGGCTCACATGTTCGTAACACTAGAGGTAATGAAATTGAGGACTTCCTTACAAACTCGAACCTGTTCATTTTGAACGACGGTAGCCCAACACACTTCTCAACTCACAAGTCACTCACACATGTTGACCTGAAAATTGCATTTCCCCATCTTATACCTTACGCCTCTTGGTCTATTAGTGAAAACCTGCATGGCAGTGACCATTTCCCCATTCTGACAACTATCTGTCTCGGTAATACATCACACATAAAAATATCGCCCCTTAAATTGACTACAGACCGTGCGATTGTAATGCATTTCGACAGAATTTAACTTCATATTCGGCCGCTACAATAACTAAAGCTTTTCGTTTTGCAGCCAATTTATAAATTCCCCAAACTAAAAACATCCCACATAAATCATTGGTCCCATGGTGGTCTTCAAAGTTAGACTCACTCCGTAGAAACAAACAAAAACTTTGGAAATTATTTAAAAAACACCCCAACGAAGTTAATCTAGTAAGCTTCCGTAAAGCCAATGCACTGTTTCGTAAGGAAGCTAAGGTGTCGAAGTTTAAAAGCTTCTAAAAATTCGCATCAAACATAAACCCAAATTCCACCAGTAAAAAAATTTGGGCCGATATTAAAGCCCTGTCAGGTAGCTATACCCCGTATTCGGTAAAATCTTTGCAAACCGAATCAGGAGCACTTACCGACTCAAGTATAATTACAGAACTTTTTGCCAAAACCTGGTCTCAGTACTCCAGTGACCCAAAATTTTCCTCCGACTTTCTTGAAGCC
Organism: Orthonevra nobilis; assembly: GCA_963555765.1. NCBI lineage: Eukaryota > Metazoa > Arthropoda > Insecta > Diptera > Syrphidae > Orthonevra > Orthonevra nobilis. Next base: position 31,029,756 of record OY743227.1, read on the forward strand.
AAATTTACCGCATTAAATAGCACAACCCATGTTTAAAATTTGTCTATAAGCTCTTCAGTAAAATACATCGAAAAGCCTAGAACTAGAGAGAAGTCTGGGTTCGGTAAAAGGCAAAACACCAGGTTTCGACCGTATATCCTACCCAATGCTAAGAAACGCCCCACCAGTGGGGAGGGAAAGAATTTTTGAACTATATAACCTAATTCATGACCACGGTATAATTCCACAGACATGGAAAATTGCTACCATAGTCCCAATACCGAAGCCTAATAAGCAGGTAGACGATATTAATGGCTATCGACCTATCTCCTTGCTACCATGTTCGGGTAAAATACTAGAAAAGATTATCTCAAAAAGGCTCCTCTGGTATATAGAAAAAAACAACCTGATTAACCTGAACCAAGTTGATTTCAAACATGGACGTAGCACAATGGACTCCTTGCTTCACATAGATGAATTCATTGCACCATCAATATCTTCCTAAAACCATGTATCAGTACTCTCACTCGACTTCGAGAAAGCCTTCGACCGTATTGGTATCCATGTAGTCCTTAACAAACTTCTAGAATGGAAGATTGGCCCTAAAATGTATGCCTATATAAAATCTTTTCTTTCCAACAGAAAATTCAGAATCAAGGCCAATAATTACTATTCCAAAGTGTATAACCTATACAACGGCGTACCACAAGGCTCGCCTCTATCAGTGATACTTTTCATCATTGCATACAATTTTATAAGCGAAATTCTCACAAAATATAAAAATATTGATCAAGTCCTATACGCTGACGACCTGTTGGTATTTTCAAAATGCAATGATTCGCACTCAATATATTTTTCAAAACTTTCTAACGGATCTTCAAAACGGGTGCACACCATCGGGATCTAAAATATCCGCAGGAAAAAGTAAGCATCTACATATATGTAAAACAACGAGCTGAAATGGCTTTGACATTAACTTTAGTAATTTAGTTATACCAAATGTAAACACTCTTAACATCCTAGGTATATCATTCGACAGTAAATTTAATTTTAAAAAACATTGTTTAGATTTAAGGAAAAAGCTAGTTGCCAGGCTAAATATATTTGAATTTCTATCTTCTAAAAAAAGTGTTGTCCATGTTAATACTCTCATTCACATAACAAAAACAATACTGCTATCAAAAATCGATTACGTACTGGCAATCTATGGCAAATGCGCGAATTCAACGCTGGATCTAATTAAGCCCTCTTACCATGCAGCTGTCCGATCTAGTTTATATGCTTTCAGGACCACACCCATATTGAATATCCTTACTGAGGCTGGTCTTCCATCCATCGAGGAACGTAAGGACAACTTAACATCTCGCCTCGTCCCGAAAATCTGCGCATCTCACAAATTTCCCATAATTAAAGATGCGAAAAAGATATTAAATCGCAAAGGCATACCCAAGCGCCCATCAACCGCGATATCGCACTAAACTTCTGGTATTCTTCCAGTAATAAAACCATCTACGGTTGAATTGTATCCTGGCATTTTCCGCCTGAAGCTATAAACCTTAAGCTTACTAAACTCTGCAAAGATTCAACACTTATTCAACGAAACGATTTACGACTACATGAATAATCCTTGGGACATTGTATATACAGACGGGTCTAAAAATGAATCTTGAACTGGCCGTTGGAACAAACGGGGATGTTTAACTAGCTGAAAGAATACCAGATTACTTCTCAGTATTCTGTACAGAAGCTCTGACAATCCTCAAGACAACAGAATTTGCAAAAACGAAACGGAAAAACATGCTAGTCTGTACTGACAGTCTTTCGACAATAAATGCGATACGGAACATCAACAACTGCTCCCCTATTACTATTTTATGGACACCAGGACACTCGGGAATCCGAGGTAATGAACAAGAGGATAACGCAGCTCGCAACGTTTCGTCAGAACCACACACTACACCATACCCACCACCCAAAAAGGACTTTCTCAAACAATTGGACATATATTGGCTGCAGACGAAGAAAGAAGCTTGGACCAACTACATCCACCATTACTCCAGAATAAACGCAACAGGTGACACCCGCTGAACCCAACAAACACAACAGCGAATATGAACAAATGCTTTTTGAGACTTCGACTCGGGCACACACAACTTACGCATAGCCACATTCTTACGAAGAGCAATCCTCCTACTTGCCATCTCTGCCGATCGGGTAGCATTCTGCTAATTAATCACATTTTATTTGTTTACTTCAATAAATAAATGAATGAATGAATAAATAAATAAATATATAAATAAATAAATTAATATAATAACTTATATTAATAACTTATATTATATTAATTTATTTATTTATATATTTATTTATTTATTCATTCATATATTTATTTATTTATTTATATCACATTATGTTAATAACTTATTTTTTTAAATTCTGTGATAAATAATCTTGGAATCAAGTATTGTTTGTCACGACCGCCTCTCTTCCCTGGAGTCAACATTTGTATGAAGGTTTTTCAAGTAGCTTTTCCTTTCAAAGTTAAATTAAGATCTGTGATATTCTATTAAAATTTCAGTTGTAAGGTAGCAATATACCAAGTCACTGTAAAATGTGCAATAGTAAAATCTTTTGTAAAAGAATACATGTCCACGCTTCAATAAAGATTTATCTAAAAATAAAATATCAAAATTTCGCAATGATCGAATTCATAGTTAATATCAGTTGAGACACCTTCATATACAATGTTAAAGCTCGTGTATTTTAATGTTATACGGAGTGAGCGGAAGAATTAGTAGGAGAATGAAATATAATGTAGTGGTTTGAGAAACTCGGATGTGCTTGGTTTCAACTCACTTCCGTGGGTGGCGCCCGAAACGGGACGGGAGATTTTTTTTTGTATCGACCGAATAGCTTTCACCTTATTCGCAGGATTTTATTCTACATTTGTTTGATATATGTACTTTTAAAAGTCTGGAAGATTTAGCTAAACAACTGCGCTGTCAGTGTTATGCCTTCACAGCAGAGCCATCCACACACAAACTATTTTTGACAACACGAACTAGGAATAAAGCCAATACAACAATCACTACAACAACGCCACCCATTTAGTCAGACTACTATCGCTGGTCGACCAATCCAGGGATAGTGCCATTAACTTTTTCCCAATAGCCAATGGTGACTTGACCAGATTCGAAAAACTAGACCACTCCTGGAATCGAACCTGGGACCTATCAATTAAATCAATTGAAAGGCAAGAGCTCTACTAACTCCGCCACCCAGCTGTGTTAAGATTGGAATGAATGAGTTTTGTTGGAAGTTTTGAATAACCCTGTCGATTCGAATTTATTTTATTATTTAAATTTTTATTTGGCGCGGTTCAGTACAATTTATACAATTATTAACCCGTGAATCCAACCGAAAAACTTTAGCAGTGTTTAAAAAGTGTGAAACACAGTAAAATTAAGCAAAATTTAGTAGATTACGAGGAATCGAATACAAAACGATATACAACCTGGAGAGGAGGCTATTACGGAATAGAATTCTAGACAGCACTAGACAAAACTTAAGATATTTAAAATATTAAGATGCCAAAATCAACCAGTAACACTTAAGAGCAAGCTCGAGAAGGCACTTCAATATATTCTTGTCTTTCGCCACTGTAAAGGAATATGAAGAGAACTAGAGGAATGAGGTATACACGATCGCCTACAATGAGAAAATCATCGGACCGGCAAAGAACCATATAATAACATCACTTCCATTGAAGAATGAAAACTGCAAGAACAAAATAAACTTCACTACAAGGCAATGAAGGCCCAACATGATATTATGAAGGATATCAACTTTTAAAAGTAAGTTCGATTTCTAAAATATGTAAAGGTGTAAGAATTATTGTTAGTGGCGTGCAGAATGTGTAATTTTTAGAGATGATGAATGATTGTAAATAACTTTAGTAGCTTGACTGCAGGATATTTACAGCTCAACTGCATGATAAGAAACATATATCATAAATATATTGGTCAAGATAATTTTAATGAAATTTTCATATTAATTTTAATGAAAGAACAAAAAATGAATAAGCCTCTAAGAGAAAAAAAAGAGAACTACTTGCATCCTCTAAGAGAAAAAAAAAGCACTACTTGCATCCAGGCCAATAGATAATTATTTCAATTTACCATCTAAATGAGGAAGAAAAACATGGTTTAATCAAGTTGTTTGGAAGGAATACGAAACTATTTAGTAAAGAAGGAGGCAATTTAACTAATACTACAAGTATTATCCTTGCATTTCGAGCTATGATAAACGAGCAGAGCTATTCCAAATTATATAGATTTCCACCTCAGTAGGGAGCTGAAGTTAGGAAACAAATGAAGAAAATGAAAACTCAATGTATAAATCAGGGTGTACGAAAATTACGAATTGTGGTTGATTACAAATGACTTCAACAAATGACTGGCCAAGTTGGGAAAATCTCAAAATTTAACGACACTATATTAAGCAAAGACGTATCACCAGATTTTGGTAACTTAAAAAACAAAACAAACGGTATTTATTACACCACCTGGACTACATAAATATGTCGGGATGCCATTCGGTAAAAACAATGCTCCAGCTACTTTTACAACGAATGATTAATGAGATATTGAGGGATTACGTAAATAAAAAATATGTGGAATATTTAGATGACATTTGTTTATTTATTTTTTCATTTAGAGAACTAACAAAACAATAAAAATTGCTCATTAGCTTTAAGCTATGGCTACTAAGGCCTTCAGCTAAAAATTATAATTATTTTATATTTGGTCGTATAATTTGGATTTGGATAGTTTCTGTTGTTGGTTTGGAGAGGAATTCCGTTGGTTTATTTTCTGAAAACATTTTTCTTCTTAGGGTTTGGAAATTGATGTAGTTATTTAGTATGTGATGAATTGATATCGGTGAATGGTTGCAGTAAGGGCACTGTGAGGAATAATTTTTGTTCATGTAATAATGATGGGTAAGTTAAGTGTGTCCCAATCAGAAGAGAATGATTTTGGATAAGTCAGCTTTACTTTTCAGAGTTGTTTCTTTATTTTTGTTTTTTTTTTGTGTTTTTTATATGGTTTTCCCCTCGTTAACTGTTTCGTACCTTTCAGAAGAGTTTAGCCAAATTTTGTCTTGCTTTATTGATGTGGAACATAAGTGAATTTTTTAATGGCATGGTGGTTCAGATTAGGTGTGGAAGGCAGAGATAGTTTAGATGCTTCTCCAGCAGCTTGGTCTGCTCTTTCTTTGTCTGATACTTGCACGTGGCTGGGTATCCAAATAAGTTTGATGTCTGGGGATCGTTCAGTTAAGATTCTTCTTATTTCGCTAGGATAATAGTCATTGTTGGTAAGATTTAATATAGCGGTTAAAGGTGATAGAGAAATTTTGGATTTAAGGTCCAGGGAGGGTTTTTTGGAACTATATATTTGATAGTTATGAACGAAATATTATGAAATTTACACTGTGAAACATTTCGATCAAGGGTCGAATTATCTTTGTTGGTAGTGGTAGTGGGGTATCAGTACTAAATAAAAGCGTCTTGCAATTCGTTTTAATTTTCAATTGAGTACATATTCGATTCGAATAGTAGATTATTGATGTTGGTTCTACGATAGGCACCGAGAGCTGATATTACTGCAGAATTGTAAATCACTTTTATTTTATTAAGTTGCTCCTTAGGGTATATCCGTAAATAGCCAGACCATGTTCGATTTTACTAGTGAGAATTGAATTAATAACTAATATGATTGTTAAAGGGTTGCTTTTGAATTTTTTACATGAAAGACATTTGACGCTCGAAGTGCATGTTCCATCTACATCGTTTGTTTATGTTGATTCCGAATATTTTAATGAGTCTACTGTTTGGATCTGTACGTTTCCGAGAGTGATGTTGTATGTACATTTTCATTTACGGCATATGTGTAGGTGTTTCGTTTTATCATTTGAAAGTTTTGCTCCAGAATACTGGAACCAAGCTGTTAAATCATCGAATAAAGATATAAGGTTGAAATTAATGTTTTTTTGTTTCTAATTTTTTTTTGTAATAAAAAAAAAACATTGGCATATAAGCAGAAGTATATTTCCTTATGGATGACCAAAAATTTCGGATAATTTTTGAAAAGCTATTCGAAAGAGTATAGCTAAGAGGGTGATCTTTGAGGTATTCCGTTGCACATATGACCTAGATTTGAGGTGAAATTTGAAATACGAGTCCTTATCTTTCTATTTGTCATAAATTGGTAAATGTATCTTAATATCCTACTTTTCATTTTTTAATTGGTCAATTATTGTATGTTTGGTTATTGCATGAGACTGATTCTGTTATATGATGGTCAAGATACATTTGTGGATTATTGACAGGCATGCCTTTCTTAAAACCATTTGATGTCTACAAAGAAGTTTTTTCTGTGCAACAAAGCACCAGAGTCAAAGCACCAGAGTCTATTGGCAATGATCTTATCAAGTACCTTTGAATAGCACCGATTTAATGATATGGGTCTACATGATTTTAAAAGCTCTATTTTAGTTTGGTTTTAATATGGGAATAATTGTGCTATTTTTGTTCATTTGAGGGATATGGTTTTTGAAAATGTTATTGTAAAGTTGAAGTAATCTTTGTGTGCTGGAGGCCGGGAGGTTTGTTAATCAATACGTAATTCTGTCTTCTGCCGGAGTTGAAATTCTAGGAGTGTTATATCTTTTTCTATAATTAAAGCCGAGGATATTGGAGTGCAGGATATGTACTGAGTTGAAAGGTTCTTACGTTGTATAAATGGACCGGAGAAACATATGTTTTGAGATTCTTCAGAGCAATGTTTTTTAAATTCCTCAACAATTTGACTTGGTTCAGTTATGTTTATGCCGCACGATCTTTTGATGTTGCACCATATTTTAGCTGTGTGCGTTGAAGGGTTTATATCTGTATTTTTTCGAGTGATTCTCTTTTAGAAGTTTTAACGCATCGTTCAAATTCAATGTTAGCTCTTTTAAATTCAATGACATTATCAGTTGAAGTGTTTCTTTTCAAAATATGCCATTATTTCTTTTTTTCAACTTTTAGCCACTTTTAGTGGATCTTTTTTCCACCAAGGACCGTCGTATTTACAAGAAGATGGCTGTGATTGAGGATTATTACTGCTTGGCCGTTCCAGGCTATATTTGTCTACAAGCGAGTGATATAAATTCCAGTCTGCTGATTTAACGTTGAATTTAGGCCTAAAGATTAATCGTGATTGTAAATTAAACATAGAAGACAAAATAGGGTAATGATCACTTGAAAAAAGTTCATCTAGCACCTTCCATTTAGATTCAATGGCTAGGATGGGTGAACAAAACGTGAGATCAACATGTTTGAAGCTATGATGTGTACTGAAGTGCGTTGGAGATCGATCATTGAGAACCATATAATTAGATTTGGTTATAAATTAAGCTTTTATATTACCTCTGCTGCTGCCCCATAAATTCTATTCGAGCTGTTGAAGTCGTCTGTGATGAAGAGCGGCTGAGCAAAATGTTCAAAAATGTAATCAAGATTTTTTGAATTGAAGTTTTTTTTGAGGTGTTAAGCTGATATAATTGTGAAATTCATTTAAAAGTTGACTAAGACTGTCATTGCTTCGAAATCATTATTTAAATCAATTGCTTGATATTGATTGTATTATGGATTAGTAATTTTGAGACAGGTTTTGGGAATAAAGTTTCAAATTTGTGCGGATGCGAATGTGTGTGTGTGAGCTAATGTGAGTTTCTTGTAATGAGATGATTTTAAGGGAATGTTGTTTAATTCAAATAAGCAATTCGTTATAATTAATTGTATAGCCTCTGATCTTCCATTGCAAAATTTTAACCGCGGAAGTGGTGCATGGAGATGGAGTTGAGATTTTTTTGTTTTTAAACGATCACGCGCGTACAAGGGGTTTTGACTACCCTTAAAATATTGGTTCAAAACAAGAGTGAAGGGATCAGGGAGGAAATATTGATAAGTACTGATGCACTTTGTTTTTGACTTTCTGCAGATTGAATGAGTGGGAAATACCCAGTGTGGTAGAGCGTTCCAGATTCGTCTTGTACAACTAATAAACGAGTCTCTTTACTTGACTGTACGACCGATGTTGAGCTTGAGGGTGAACTGATGAGCATTCCTCGCGAGACGGGTGTTACGGTGAAATTTATAAGTGGGTGGCATGCAGCTGGCTAATTCGCTTGAGCCCTGCTTGTGGTAGAAGCGATAAAATATGATAAGACAGGAGACGTTACGACGGTGTTAAAGAGAGTCAATTGACTTTGTAATATTTTAATATTACTTAATTTAATATTTTTCTTTATTATTGTACCTATAAGTTCAAACGCTCGATTTTGCATTCTATCAAGCAGGCTTAAGATTATCTTTGGAGCACCTGCCCATAAATGGGAGTTTTATTCCAGTTTGGGGCGAATGTACGCTTTATATATGGCAGCCAGATCAGATAAGGTAAAGTATTTCTTGCATCGCTTCAGGAAACCATGACATTTCGCAGCATTTTTGGCGATAACGTTTAGGTGATCATTCCAACCGAGGTTGTTTTTGATACACATACCAAGTACTGAACGTTTTTCGGCTTCCGCAATGCAAATGCCATTCATGGATAACGGTCGAGGGTTTTCGTTCCGCTTTAGTGACAGAAGACAGCATTGAGTTTTGGAGGCATTAAATTCCACTCTATTCGTAGAGCCCCATGATAGTATGGTGTTAATATCAGAATTTAATGAGTTAATTATACGCTGCCGTTCCATTTCAACGGCAAATATGAGGGACGTGAATTTGGAAACGAATATGAAAAACTGGGAATACTATCATCAACGAATGAGGGTATTAGATTAGATGTAGCAGACAGAAGATCGTTAATGAAAATTAAAAAGAGAGTCGGTGACAAAACGGATCCCTGGGGAACACCAGCATGGTGGATATCAGACTTGGCACCGTCCAAAAAAACTTGAATTGAACGGCCCGAAAGAAAGTTTCTAATCCATTGAATAGGAGATTCGTCGATACCAAAAACACGCTTTTTCGACAAAAGAGCCAAATGTCAAATGCTTAAGAAATATCAAGCGCAACAATCTTGCTTTCTCCAAAAATATATAAAGAGTGGTTCCACATTTCGGTGAGATATACATATCATCAAATCACCAGTGGATCTTTTGCTAAGAAAACCGTACTGCCGCTTGTTGAGGAGTTTTCGTGTTTCGAGATATTTCATTAGCTGACGGTTTATCAGCGTTTCCATGATCTTGGAAAACAGGGACGTTGGTGCAATGGGTCGATAGTTAGTGGGAGAAGAAGATTCACCTTTTTTAGGGACAGGTTTGACAAATGCTATTTTCCATATACTCGGGAAGAAACCAGAAGAGAAGGACAGATGAAAAAGCTTACGCAATGGTTTTGCCAACGTGGAAGAACACTTCTTCAAAAGAATGGGGGGAATACCATCTGGACCAGCGGATTTATAGATGTGAGGTACTCTTGCTACTACTGTACGAGTGCGGAAATAGATCCGTCACATGGAAAAGTTGACGCGCTAGAGTACAGGAGGCGGCAAAGCAAGTTTTTAAAGTGTTGAGCTCGCGACAAATGTCCATAGAGCTGACTGCTGGAATGTCATTGTAAACTAGTGTTGGGATGGAAGATGAGACATAATTTTTTATATTCTTCAAGAACGACTAAAAGTTGGTGATCAGTTTTGGGGACCATTTCGGCGACGGCATTCACGTCGCTATTGGGGAAGCATAACTACCAGTTGAAGTTTCTAAAGAAATCGTTAAGGCCGTCTTAATTGGCTTTCTCGTATTGCCAAACTACTCTTTTAGAAACTGGTTCTTAAGCTTTTAGGTTGTGGTACGAGAAATTAGCCGATATGACACAGTGGTCCGACGAGCCTGGAGCGACAATACGTCTAAGGTGTATTTATCAGGGTGGAAAGTAAGAAACAAACCGAGTGTGTTGGCGGCATCACCGTCAATGTCTAAAATCCGTGTGGGTCCGTTTACAAGCTGGTTTAAATTATTTACTTCAGCGAAGAATTCGACGTACCTTCCTTCGGGTGTTGTCTGTCAAGAATGTCGAAGCCAACCAGAATTGTGTATATTGAAGTCGGCCGTAATAACGATTTCAGTACGAGGATAAAGGGAAACAAATCTTAAGATGGAGTCAGACAGCGCATCAAACTCGTTGATGGTAGAATTACTGTGAGCTTTAAAATTAAATTCCGGATTAGGACAGGAACCATATTGTGGCAAAAGTTTGGTAGGCGATATCACAACGAATATAAGTCGCGAGACCGCGATGGAAAAAGAATAATGGTATTTATTGTATTACAAACGTGGACAGCAAAGAAATTCGATCGAAAACCTCGAATGTAACACACGTCTACTCTAAATTTCTCACTCATAAGAAAAAGAAAAACGCTACTAAGCTTAGCTGAGGCTTTGCTGGATTCCATACAACAAAGTGCAGCGAGAATCCATAGACACCGATCAGTTACACAGCCCGCTATACATTTGGTTTTTGTTGGGCATGGTCACTGCTGTGCATTTTATTTACATACACCATGGCCAGTGACCATGGGCAACCAGGAGGCTCGAGTAAAAGAAAACAAAAAATAAGAACAAAAGAAATTTGTAGCAGTGAATGTGAAAGCGGGAGGATGGTGATGTGATTTTGTTTTCTATTTTTTGTTATTATTTTGTGATTTTATTTTCTGGCTATTTGATTTTGTATTGTGTGAATTTTATTATTAATTTGTGAATGATTTTGTTAAGTTTTCTTTTTTTTATTGTTTTGTGTTTTGTTGTGATTAATATAATTTGGATTGTGTTTTTTTAACTGTTCACTGTTCCCTTATTTGTAATCATTTTGATCTGAGAATTAATTGTTTTGTTTCTTATTGTTCTTATCATCTTCATTTCCTGAGAGGTTTTAGAAGTATGTGTTGTCAATAAGTGATTCGGAAATATTTGATATTGATGACTTTGTTTGTTTTTTTCTAGTTAGATGATGCTGTGTTCATTCTTCTGAGGTTTATTGTAAGTTAAAATTGGTTGAGTGATTTTGAAATTGATGTTGGTCTGCGTGAAATGCGGGAGTATTTAGCTGACTAGTTGTAGGCGGGATTGTTGTGCATTTTTGCTGATTTGCTATTAACGAATTAGATTGGGTTTGAGTGTGTGTGACGTTTGAATGTACATAAGAGTTAGGGGAAAAGGTAGCTGGCGAACATGCTTCTGATGCTGAAGGCAAACATGATTCTAAGTTACTGTTATTTTTTGGAATATTGATTTTGTTTTCTTTGACATACTTTACATATGTGTTGTCGGAATATGCGTGTTTGATGATAAATTCATTGGTTATAATAGAGGGGAGAGGTATTGTTGCAACATGTGGTTTTTTATTAGACAGATCAGCTATTGTGGCAAATGATGGAGTAATGAGATTAGTAATTTGGGATTATTTTGTTTGAAAATACGTTTTGCTTCTGGAAAACTGCATTTAGTTTTGTTTTTTATTGAGATTATTTCTTTCATTTCAATAAACATTGGACAGATGTTGTCAGATGAAGAGTGTGAGGCTTAACAATTTGCACACATTCATTACACGGGAGCAAGGGACTGGAGACTATGGTGGAAAGTTACGTCTTTCACAAATATTATTGGCTGTACACCTTATTGGCGTATGTCCCAGCAATTGACAAGAACGGCATCTCATGGTATTATGAATGTTCTCCTTGACCTTTGCTTGGTACCAGACTATATCCACGGTTTTAGGTGTACGATCTTTGCCCTCATTTTTTTGTAAATTTGCAAACATCCGTTGTGGCCTGAGGCATCATTTCTGATAAAATTTTCCGTTCGTCGACATTTATGAGCCATGGTGCATATACCAAAGCTATGGAACTGTTTAGCTTATCGTGTTATTTTACTGTCACAGGACAGATATTTGACAAATTTTGCTAGAAATGTATCGACTATGCGTTGGTTTTTAACAAGTAGTAGTAAAGAGATGTCAACGGCTTATCAGATGCCTTAGGAGAGATTACAATTTACCCTGAATTTTTCGTATAACCGTTTGTGGTAGTTGACGAAATTAATTTATACACGTGGTGATTGCTTTTTGTTTTTTTGCACGAGGTTCCGGCGGAACATTATCAGCTAAAAAGCTGAAGCGGTTCCCGGTTTGTTTTTTGGCCCCGGGGCCATTTCCACTGTGGGTAATTTGGTATTTTGTTATATATTTTTTTTAATTTGTTTTTTTGTTCACAGAGAAAAAATAGAATAAAGGGAAAACAAATCGAAATAAGAGCGAAAGAGATGGATGTTTATAGATCGAGTCAAAGCAAGAGATGTGATTGCTACGGGAGCTAGACGGAGACCGATTTAGATGAAATTCTTAATTTTTACAAACCACATTAGAGGAACATTTGATTTTCTTGAAATTAATTTTTAAGAGGACACAACTTGAAAATACAACCTGTTAAATGATGTTCCATGAAAAAATATACAATTTTCTGGGACACTTTCTCCCAAAGGAGAGTGGAAAAACAAACCCTGATATAATAGAAAATTAATGCGAACTGAACTACTTAATAAAGACAAACATATTGATATTGCCCTTTACAAAAAGCAAGGTTTTGTGACCATTGTCGATAAATTGACCAAATTCACCATTGCATGTTGAATTTATGACAGAATCTGGTTTATAAAAATTGCTATGTTTGTAAAGCTGTCAAGCTACTTTTGATACACCACAAAAATTCTTTTATGACAATCAGAACAAGTTTTACAATTTTTAAGGGGAAAAGAAATAGAAATACACTGGAAAAACTCCAATAGACATTCGTGGAATGGTGACTTCCAAAGAATACATACCACAAGACGCTAAAAGCACCGACACGATCTTAAAAATAATAAATCCAAATGAAATGATGAACGTTTTAGATCATTCAGCACTTAACTCAGCTCACTTAAAATAAGAACATTCAGTCACACTTTATTCAATAAGTAAAAACTAAATAAAGAACCATAAGTAAATAGAGAAAAAATAGGTTTTATTAAATATCGTAGGCAGAGCGCGATATAACTCGATAGAACAATGGATAACAATGGCCAGTGAGAATTAAGAGATCATTTAAAAGTTACGGACACTAATAATTATAGAGCTATTGAAAGTCTTAATAAACAAATTAAAATAATCGCACATTTTAACGGAACTGCATGATTTAAAATAACTGATCAAATTACTGGTTCAAGAAACCAAATCAAGGTATTTGGAAAACAAAATGAATGACATACTTGAGAATGGTAATTAAGAACAATTTAATTAATCCGATAAAGATTTTCGAAAATTGAAACTTTTGTAAGCTGGAATACCTGTTTGTTATATAATAACAGACTTAATTGTTAAAAGAATGTAATGAAAAAACTCGGTTTAGCCACTAAGAAGCATAATAAGAATTTGATGCCTTGATCCACATGCTAGGCCTGTATTTCGAAGTCAACCCCCTACTCGGAGTATGGCTTCGTTGTCTGGAAACACGGATTAGTATCTCTGAGATACTTCCCTTGACCGATTGCTCAACCTTGTTTTTAAATTAAATGATGGATTTGATTGCTGCTTCAATTTCAATGGACGATATTCGTTTATTTCCTTCAGCACGGAATACACGGGTGGATTTAAAGAAGAAGAAAGGAACTTACAGTAAATAATTGCGCTCTTCATTCGATTTGACTGAAACTCATTTGCATCCGTCTCTCGGGACAGTCTTTAGCGATTACTTTTTTAACTGTGGCCATTGGATTTTCTTTAATTTTATTAAGTGTGGACCTTGCAACGAGTAAGTACTTTTGAGTAGTTCATTGGGAAAACATCCTTGAGATAACAAATCAGCTGGGTTCAATTTAATTAATTAATATTTCTTTATTAAGCGGATATACCACTATTTGAAATAATTTAAAATAACCTACTACTAATAATATTATTCTAACAGTTTAATTTGTATTTGTATAGGGATAATTATGTTTGACATAGTCCACAGTTTTTCTTTTAAATACAACAAAGTTACTTTCCCCCTTTATTTCATTAGGCATATCGTTAAATATCGTTATATAATCGTTTGTATATAATGCTATTTTGTGTTTCATTTTTAAGATAGAAGGGCAATCTAAACTCTTCTCTATTTCTTAAATTATAAGGTTGTAATTCACCTACTTATTTTAGATATTTTCTCAAGTAATCAGGATATATAGTATATTAGCTCGTGTTTTATTTTAAAAATAAAATATAGAACATCTACAATAATTCTTTGCTTCACACTCAACCATAGCAACATATTTAACATTGAAGTAATTGGTGTATATCTATTACATCTTAAGATTATCCTCATTGCTCTATTCTGTATTCGCTGATGTTTTTGTAACATGAAATCACTACAAAGACATAATATGGACGAACAATATTCGAAATGAGGTTTCACCATTACATTGTATACATTTATAATGTTTATTATTGACATTTTATTCTTAATTCTACCAAGGAATAATACTTTGTTTGATGTTTTTTTTATGATGTATTTTAAATGATGTTTGAATTTCAAATCTGAGTCTATTGGTGTTCCTTAATATTTTATTTGTTTTACTTGTTCTATACTTTGGTTATCAATAGTCAAATTAAGATTTATATGATGCTTGAACACCATACCCTTAGATTTACTGACATTTAGTTTAAGCTTATTAGCCCTTAACTAGATGCTTAACCTTGATAGGTTTTCTTGTAGATGTACTATACACTCATCTTAGTTTTTCGTCTTACGAAGAGAAGGGTATCATCGGCAAATAGAGCTATCTATGAATAGATAAGCTCACTTTTAATGTCATTTATGTATATCATAAATAGTGATCCCCGAGCACTGAGCCTTGTGTATCCCAAAGTTTCAATGTTGCTCGAGTAAATCCCATTTACGGTGGTTCTTGAGTTCTGCCGCTGAGGATTGACCTGAACCACTCTAGCTCTTTACCCCTAATACCATATCTGTATAAATTTTGTAAAAGACTACCCCTGTCGATTGTCTCAAATGCTCCTTTGAAATCAAGGAAAACAGCAACGACAGTCTTTTTTTAGTACATTATTCGGAAATTATAGTGCAGACCAACCATTTAACCTAGGCAATATAAGTAATCATTTTGCAATATAAATTAAAAAGGTAATTGACACTATGACAGGAACAAAATATACTACTGTGTCCAAAAAATAAGGTGACATATGAATTTAAACTGCGCGCGTCGAAGAATTTGGAAATCTTTCTTCCTTTTTAGGTTGGTAGGACTGTCAGTGACATCTATGTGAAATTTCATGTCAAAATATATTCATAGTGTTTGAGATACGCGTCGTTTTGTGAGCTGCTAAAAGTGAGTTTTTCGTTTTTTGCGATTCGAAATTTATTGAGCAAAGAATTTGCATTAAATTTTGTTTGCGTAATCAATTTTCTGCTGCAGATACGTTGAGGATGGTGCAGAAAGCCTTTGATGATGAGGCTATGTCTAAAAAACATGTTTACAAGTGGTATAGTGATTTCCAAGCCGGCCGTGAACGTGTCGAACACGAAGATCGTTCTGGGCGACCATCAACCTCAACCGATGAAGCTCACGTCCAACAAATCAAAGATTTGGTGTTGAAAAACCATCGATTAACGATAAGAGACCTTGCTGATGAAGTTGGCTTATCGAAAGGCTCAGTCAATACCATTTTGAAGGATGCTTTGGGCCTCAAGCGCGTCAAATCTCGACTGGTACTGAAAACATTGAATTTTTTGGAAAAAAGGCGTCGCGTTGAAGTGTGTGAAACAATGCTTTCCGACTACCAGGATGTCATGAAACGCGTTATAACTGGCGATGAGACTTGGATCTATGCTTACGACTCCGAAACAACCGATCAATCGAGCGAATATCGTGCCAAAGGAGAGCCGAGACCAAAAAAACCGCGCCAAAGTCGCTCAAAAATCAAGGTCATGTTGACTGTTTTCTTCGATTATCGTGGTGTTGTGCTTTATGAATTTCTTCCAACCGGCCAAACAGTCAACAAGGAATATTATTTAAACGTTATGCGTCGTTTGCGTAACGCTATCCGCCTAAAAAGGCCGGAATTGTGGAAAGACAATTCTTGGTTTTTACACCACGATAATGCACCATCCCATACCGCACTCGTAATTCGTGATCATTTCGCTAAAAACTCAACCCATATCGTTCCGCAACCACCGTATTCACCTGATCTGGCGCCGTGTGACTTCTGGCTGTTCAACAAGCTCAAAAGACCGCTCCGGGGACACCGTTTTGATACGATAGAGGAGATTCAAGCCGCAGCGAAGACGGAACTGAAGGCCATCCCGGAAGTTGACTACAACCAGTGTTTCAAAGATTGGAAAATCCGTTGGCACAAGTGCATTGCATCGGGAGGGGATTACTTTGAAGGGGATGAAATTGATTTGGAAGAATAAATAAAGAATTTTCAAAGTAAATACAATGTCACCTTATTTTTTGGACACAGTAGTATATTATTCCGTTCGAAAATGCTGAATGTTTCAACCAAGGCTTTCAAAGTAAAACACTCATTAAAAAAACCTATATAGAAAGCTTTGATATCAAACAATAACGATGACTGGACAAATTATTATATTGGGTTGGCAACTAAGTAATTGCGAATTTCCCTCTTAGATGGCTTAAGTTGAATCTTTAGGTTTGCTGACGTATTCGAAATGTCAAAAACATTTTGTTATTTGAAAGTTGGTACTTCAACTATCAATCAGTAAAAAATGTATGATCGGTTGTGTAGTTTTTGTTTGGGGTCTGTTGAAAAGTGGACAATCAAAACGAACATATACGTCATATTTTGCTTTTTTATTTCCGGAAAGGAAAAAACGCATCGCAAGCTCACAAAAAGTTATGACTGGACAAATTATTATATTGGGTTGGCAACTAAGTAATTGCGAATTTCCCTCTTAGATGGCTTAAGTTGAATCTTTAGGTTTACTGACGTATTCGAAATGTCAAAAACATTTTGTTATTTGAAAGTTGGTACTTCAACTATTAATCAGTAAAAAATGTATGATCGGTTGTGTATTTTTTGTTTGGGGTCTGTTGAAAAGTGGAAAATCAAAACGAACATTTACGTCATATTTTGCTTTTTTATTTCCGGAAAGGAAAAAACGCATCGCAAGCTCACAAAAAGTTATGTGCTGTTTATGGCGACGAAGCTTTAAAAGAACGGCAGTGTCGAAATTGGTTTGCCAAATAAAGTTCTGGTGATCTTTCACTCAAAGATGAAAAACGCTCTGATTGTCCAGTTGAAGTTGATGACGACCAAATCAAAGCAATAATCGATGCGGATCGAAAGTACAACATGTAAGATTGCAGAAGCTTCATGTATCACAAGCATGCATTTAAAATCGCATAAAACAACTTTGCTATGTACGAAAACTCGATATATGGGCTCCTCATGAACTGAAAGAAAATCATTTAACAAAACGCATAAACATCTGCGATTTTGAACCAGCTCAAACAACATCAAAAGCTGATATTCATCAAAAGAAAGTTATATTATCAGTTTGGTGGGATTACAAAGGAATTGTCTACTTTGAACTTTTGCCACCCAACCGAACGATCAATTCAGATGTCTACATTAATCTACTAACAAAATAGAACAATGCAGTTTAAGACTAGCGGCCCAAATTGACAAATCGAAAGGTGTTGTATTCCTCGGCAAAAATTATTGGAGCTTGGTCGGGATGTTTTGCCACATCCACCATATAGTCCAGACCTCGTACTTTCTGATAACTTTTATTTCGATCTTTGCAAAACTCCTTGAATGGTAAAAATTTCAATAATAATAATGATGTCAAATCATTCCTGGTTCAGTTTTTTGCTGATAAAAACCAGAAGTTTTATAAACGTGGAATTATGATACTGCCTGAAAGACGGTAAAAGATCATTGGTCAAAATGGGCAATACATTAAAGAATAAAGTTATTTCGTTCCATGAAAAAATTGTCTTTTATTTTCTAATAAAATCCGCAATTATTTAGTTGCCAACCTGATAATTTCAGAAACCTGTAAAAAAGAGCATTCGAGGGTCAAAATCGGTCTTCATAAGAAATGAAACTGAATATTCAAACACCCAAAAGGACATGTGGAGACCATTAAAAAAGTATGTCCTTAATAATAGGAAAGATAATATAGTTGAAGTAAAGTTCCAAAATGGAGTTAATATGAATGAATATGTGAAGAATTAAATAAATTCTTTGTACAAAGCGTAGTAGAGTTAAGAAAATCTTTGACTTTTTTAGAATATTTAATTTAGTGGATGAGTGCAATAATAATTTTAAGTTCCGTGTTATAACCATGCAAGATATAATAAATGCAGTAATAAACATAAACCAAAGAAATGACTATAACCTCCTTAATGTTAAAATGTTGAAAGGTAATATAGATGTGATTGGTCCAGTTCTTCTGCGCATTATAAATGTGTCGTTTACCACGGGAGTCTTTCCTGAATCTTGGAAGGAATCCTTAATTGTTCCAATAAAGAAAGATAGTAGTGCAATAACTTACCAAAAACATCGCACAGTAAATATGATGGCGGATGAAGGTGGACGAGAAATTTATTATTGTAGCGGTGTTCTAAGACCTTAGGCTAGCTTTTGAAGCAGTAAACCACGAAATACTGTTAAATAAACTGTTTGAATATGGTTTTAAGTCCTTGGAATTAAACTGATTCAGAACATTTATCACTGGAAGAAGTCAACGCACTAGAGTGAATGAAAATGTGTCATCTCCGATAAGTGTAAATTTAGGCCTTCCACAGGGTTCTATACTCGGTGTTATATTGTTCCTCATACTACTGTGTCCAAAAAATAAGGTGACATATGAATTTAAACTGCGCGCGTCGAAGGATTTGGAAATTTTTCTTTCTTTTTAGGTTGGTAGTACTGTCAGGGACATCTATGTGAAATTTCATGTCAAAATATATTCATAGTATTTGAGAGACGCGTCGTTTTGTGAGCTGCTAAAAGTGAGTTTTTCGTTTTTTGCGATGTCGAAATTTATTGAGCAAAGAATTTGCATTAAATTTTGTTTGCGGAATCAATTTTCTGCTGCGGATTTTCTGTTGAGGATGGTGCAGAAAGCCTTTGATGATGAGGCTATGTCTAAAAAAAATGTTTACAAGTGGTATAGTGATTTCCAAGCCGGCCGTGAACGTGTCGAAGACGAAGAGCGTTCTGGGCGACCATCAACCTCAACCGATGAAGCTCACGTCCAACAAATCAAAGATTTGGTGTTGAAAAACCATCGATTAACGATTAGAGACCTTGCTGATGAAGTTGGCTTATCGAAAGGCTCAGTCAATACCATTTTGAAGGATGCTTTGGGCCTCAAGCGCGTCAAATCTCGACTGGTACCGAAAACATTGAATTTTTTGGAAAAAAAGGCGTCGCGTTGAAGTGTGTGAAACAATGCTTTCCGACTACCAGGATGTCATGAAACGCATTATAACTGGCGATGAGACTTGGATCTATGCTTACGGCCCCGAAACAACCGATCAATCGAGCGAATATCGTGCCAAAGGAGAGCCGAGACCGAAACCGCGCCAAAGTCGCTCAAAAATCAAGGTCATGTTGACTGTTTTCTTCGATTATCGTGGTGTTGTGCTTTATGAATTCATTCCAACCGGCTAAACAGTCAACAAGGAATATTATTTGAACGTCGTTTGCGTAACGCTATCCGCCTAAAAAGGCCGGAATTGTGGAAAGACAATTCTTGGTTTTTACACCACGATAATGCACCATCCCATACCGCACTCGTAATTCGTGATCATTTCGCTCAACCCATATCGTTCCGCAACCACCGTATTCACCTGATCTGGCGCCGTGCGACTTCTGGCTGTTCAACAAGCTCAAAAGACCGCTCCGGGGACACCGTTTTGATACGATAGAGGAGATTCAAGCCGCAGCGAAGACGGAACTGAAGGCCATCCCGGAAAGTGACTACAACCAGGGTTTCAAAGATTGGAAAATCCGTTGGCATAAGTGCATTGCATCGGGAGGGGATTACTTTGAAGGGGATGAAATTGATTTGGAGGAATAAATAAAGAATTTTCAAAATAAATACAATGTCACCTTATTTTTTGGACACAGTAGTATATGCGTTGTAAGTAGTGAAATTCGAAACTAGTTTTGTTCGCCGACGATGGCCTTTTATATGTTAGTGGCAGTGACTAAAAACATACAAAATAATATAAACAATGACCTTTAAACATTAAGTGAGTGGTTAAAAATAAATCAACCTATTCTAAACACAGAAAAAACAAAGTGTATGATCATAATTGAAAATATGTCAGAAACGTCTCTAAATGTCCATATTGAGGCTGTGGATAAAGTGAAATATCTTGGCATTATGCTAGACAAAAAACTAACTGTAGCGGTTAGCCCAATCGGAATCAAGAAAGTGTGATTTAGTCTTTTACTTTTTTGCAAATTAAAAAAACTTTTATTCAACTAGTGTTTTCTTCTCAAATATACTTATATATGAAGTCCGGTTAGTTTGACCGCTCCGCTGTGTAACCTTTTTTAATCTCCTCATTTTCCGGTTTCGTCGTTGACAGTTGGCTGGTGTTAGGTGCTGCCAAGTTTGGAAACAATCCGCCTTTTGCTAGGTGCTGCAGGTTTGGCAACACTAACATTAAGTCAACATGTTGACTATATGGACAATATCTCACAAAATTTGTGTTTAAAGAAAAATAAGACAAAACTTGTCCATGAACAGTGCCGTAAAAGTGTATAATGTTATAAAGCCGTAATTAAGCCGTATTTCGAGTACTGTGGAGGTGTCCTGAATATAAAAAATACTACAAGTTTTACAAAACAGAGCAATTTGCAAAACATTAAAATGTGATAAATACACCCCGATAGTGCTAATGTTAAATTCCTTGAACTGGTTAAGTATAAATCAAAGACTTTTCGTGTGTGCAATTTCATGCATACACAAAATAAAAAATGGAACCTGCCCAAACTACGTACTGGAAAATGTGACGATATCCGACAGCTCAGCGTATAACTTGAGAAGTGAAGGTGACTTAGAGTACAAAGAGCAAGAACCGCAAAAGGCGAGCGAACAATGTCTTACATGGTGTTTCAAGCCTTCAACAGCTTACCGACGAATTTAAAAGAAGAAACTAACTTTTATATATTCAAGCGATGAATAATTGAGGACATTAGAAGAAATATTAATTAAAATGTTTTATATTACTTAAATTATGACAGTTAAATAATATAAGAAATTTAAATGGCTGTATTAGCGAAATAAAGATAAATAACTAACTAACAAACATAGATTCTTGCGGCGATCTCTTCCTTCCAACTCACAATAACCCCGTTGATGGCTGAATCGCATGAATTTTTCTTCCTTTGTGTTTTAACAATTTTCTCTAGTACTTTTTCATATATAGGGAGTGCGTTAATTGGTCGAAAGTTCTCGCACTTGTTAGTCCCCTGATTTTTGCGATGGGAGTAACTATTGATTTCTTCCACGATTCTGGAAAAACCCCCTAGCTCATAGAAAGATAAACTAACTGCACTAACAATGGTCCTATTATATTAATTGCATCGAGCAGCATCTTTGTATTCATATAACTGAAGTCTCGTTTTCTGTTCATTGTTTTTAGGACATTTTTTTATGTCTGGTACATCTATGGGTTTGAATTTAAATGTCACATTCTTATAGTCAGGTTGGAGAATGTATTGTGTATATGGGATCGATTCACTTATATCTGCAATGCTGTTAACTAAATATTTGTAAAACTCTTCAGTTATATTCTACTTATTCTCCACACTGATTCCATTAAACATTATTTTTGTTATTGATCTTTCCTCTTTTTTAAGGACATGATCTTTGATTGCCCTCCACATCGACTTTTGATCCCGCGCGTATAAAATTTTACTTTTAATGTAATTATTACTAGCTCGTTTTAGCTCACGTTTATACTGGTTCATGGCTTCACAGTATCATCTCCAACATACTTCGCTATTGGTGAATTTGTACGCTTGAAATTAAGAGATTTAATCCTGTTAGATCATTAAGAGTTTTTTATTAAACCAGTTATTTGCTGAATTTTTTACTTATTTATTTTGCAAAATCATGCTAGTTATATTAACTACTTCCTTGCTAAATACTCTTTCTATCACATTGGGATCTCCGCTATGAATTAACTTTCTTAATGCGTAATTGTTTTGTAGGCAGTTTATAAACAGAGAGGTGTTATGATTTATACAATTATATTTTTGAAATTCTGCTTTACCCATAATTATTCGTTTGAATTGGAAGTTTACTTGGATGATTTCATGGTCACTCATTTAAAAGTTCGGATTCACTTTAGCTGTGGCTGATTTTGAATCCGTTATAATATAGTCTATTAGGGTTCTGATGCTCTTGTTATGCGAGTGTGTACATTTACAATTTGTCGACACTGATTTTCGGTTTCAATTATTTGTTTAATGATATTTCTGTCTATATCCGATAGGTTTATCTAATCAAAATTCATATCTCCTGTTATTATAAATGGTTTCTTTGATTCCATTTTATTGATTTTATCACAGAATTCACGTTTCGATGATTTTTGAGCCCTATAAATCGCAGCTTGATCATGATTCGCATGATTTGGTCGAATATTTTCCGCTATTTTTAGTACATGCAGCCATATGTTGTTTTCAAACGTGCTTTTGATTTCATTTACTTGAAAATTATACTTTACGTAGATATAGATTCCTCCTTCTATTGAGATTTCTTCACCATCGATATCTACTGTAGTGTGAGCTTTAAGCTTCCAGCTGCGCTATTGATTCAAACAATATTGGCACAACTCGGGATTTGGCAAAAACCGAGTGTGAAACCCTCCCGATTCCGATGTATTAATGAAGTAAACTCGCATCGCAGAAACCATGTACTTGCACTTTGGTTTTTTAAAACGTGATGGGTCTCGGTTTTCTTAGCGATTGATGAAAGTTCTACCATTGGTTATCTAGCACCTTGGGTAGACCTTTATCCCAATCGAGGTTCACAAGTACCGAATAAACCACTTAGCACTGACAAAAGGCTTGATGAAGTTCAGTGGATCGGATAAGCTAGCAATCTGCGAAATAAATATTCGTTTGGTTAATTTTGCTTGATAAGATGCTGTGTCAAAACAGTTGAATGAGAAATCATCTGTGGATAGATAGCAAACCTACAAGTCTGATACTTCATCGTTGTTTACTTTATCCAACTATTCTTTACCCTCTGGATGTAGGTCCTTCAAATTGTCTGCTGTGTTTGAACACAATTTCTTCAGCGGCAACCCACCTTTCACCAGGAGATTTGTAATTTCATTTTTGAATAAGATAATGAGTTCGCACCCGTCATTAAGTTTTCCAGTTCGCGCGTCCCTTGCAGGTAATTGGCGACTTTAAGTATGGCTAATTGCTTCATGCTTCAATGACACAAGCACGGGTCCCTTAGTACTGGAATACCTTAGAATGCATTGCATGTCCTGATCGGTACAGTTTTACAATGTCGACTGCAAGACGCCTTCTATCTTAGGTCGCACCATCAGCAAGTCATTTAAGTGAAGTTTTTGAACTTCAAAAAAGAAAAGTAAATAAAATCTCTGTGGCAGCTTACTTTTAAAAATGATAAAAATGTGCTAAGCGGATTTTTGTATTGCGGTTCGCCATCGTTTTTGTTTAAAGTTCGCCTTCAATTCTGAGTGTAGTCTCTTTATTAGGGCGAGTTGCGTACAATACATTTAAAAGCCAGATAAAAAATTCAAAATATTTCGCGAAACAGAGCCAGACCCAAATGCCACTATTTGAGTTTGCACAAATAACCTGGGTTGGCATCCGACGCATCAACCACTGGGCTTTGTCATTTACAAAAAAATACCAGGCGTACAAACAAATAACGAGATATTTACATATTATAACTATAAAATTTTATATCGTGGAAAAGAAAATACACGTTTGAATAGCAATTATTTATATGGAAACTATTAAATTTTATATCGTGAATAAGAAAATACTCGTGTGCATAACTTTTATATGTATATATATATATGGAAACTTAAATGATTTTGCTCACCATGAAAGAAACTCTCAATTTGTTCTTCGGTAATTGAATAAGGAAGTCCACGCAATTTAACAACGTTTGAAGAAATAGATACATGGCTTTTTAATGCCGCGTTAACCTCTTCTTGTGTGGCTGAAAATACTGGTAAAAAATGTGGAAGAGTAAATTACTAATACATTCATTTACAAAAAAAAAATCTATATCATACAATACTATATTTAGTAAACAAACTACGCAACTAAAATACTAATATTTAATATTGGACTTACTAATAAAAAAAATTAAATTTCAATGCAGTTAAGTGAAATGACAGAGCTTTATTGCTTTTTCATATTGTTTGTTCAATAAAATGAAAAAAAAATATTTATTCATTGGAAAAAACTTTTTAAAAACGACTTCTGCAAAACAAATAGTAAAAAGAATGGGCGGTACGACAGTGACGTTGTCGTTGTCGTGTTGCGGGGAATTCCTTATCTATTAAGATTTCTCATAACGGATCCAGGAATAATACTTTCTAAAATATTCTTTCTTAACTCTTCTGATTGACTCATATCTTTAAGTTCATTTCCATAAACTTTACCCTCATAAACTTGAAGTCCAAGACGTGAATAATTAATCAAAAGTTTAAGGAAAATAGTCGAAAGTTGTTGCAGTTTTAAAATGAATAGTTTTTCCATTGGTAAGTAGAAGATGCTCTTGCTTCACTAGCACTAAAAACTTAAGCTATTTTCATTAAGCGTTTTTAATTTCGCCCTCATTCATCGGTCAAAAGGTTTATGACTGATATAATCAATTTGTTATTTAATTCATATTTGAGACAACTTCCGTTTAGGCCCAATGAGCTCGTTGTGTTCACCTGATTGCTATAAGCATAGAGCTTTGTGGGTTGTAGTCACCTTGGAAGAGAATAAAGTAAATCGTGGATGGTATATAATTGTGCCGTTGAGAAAAAAATTCAGAATTTAATCAACCCACTTCTGCTTTAGCTGCTTTCCGGCAACAAAGTTTAATCCAACCTTTTGTATCGCCGTGTCCGAAAGGTGTTGCTTTGTAATGGCCATACCATACGCCATTTAATTAGGAATTACCATACGCACTTATTTTTTCACAATCTCGCGTAGCGGTTTTTTTTTATAGACGGAACAGACCCCCAGGATGACCATCATTTTTGCAAGGAACAAACGATAGCTGTTCTTTTGATGCTTCTTTTTTCATAAGATAGCTCGTGTTATTCTTGGCATTTGTTATTATTATTAATCTTCCAATTTTTGTCCTCAAATACTATATACAGTGTTGGCCAAAACTAAAGCACGAAATTACCTCACTTTGGAAAAAAACCGAAGACCATTAAAAAAACCTATGATAATTTTTAAGTTTTTATTTTTTTTTAATCGCAATATATTTGTCTTCAATTAACGGTAATTAATTTTTTTATAACTCTTAAAATATTTAAAAAACAACAAATTCATTCAAGACTTATTAAAAAGTAAATGGACAAAACTAAAGCACATTTTTGAATTCATAAATAAAAAAAAATAAAAAAAAATTTGAATGCTAATATTTCGTGGCGTAACCATTATTTTCAATTACTGCAGTACATCGACGAGGCATGGAGGCAATGAGGTTGTCAATTATATGCATGGGGATGTTTCTCCAGGCAATTTGAGTTTGGTGAAGTAGAGAATCTAAATTACTGCATTTCGTGCGATCAATCCTCTGATCTACAATTTCCCATCGATTTTCTATGGGGTTGAGATCAGGGGATTGCGCTGGCCACTTCATAACAGCAATACCACCTTCCGTAAGCCAATCCTTCACAAGTTTAGCGGTATGTTTTGGATCATTGTCATTTGCCTTTGCAAATTCCAGTCGTGCACGTCGATTTTTTTGAGAAATAAGTGGCTTTTTTATTGCTCGATATGACAGCAAGCCACTATCAACAGCTCTTCGCCGGATCGTCCTGCTTGAGATCTCTATGCCTAGTTCATTTTTTATGTTTCTTGACGAAATGAAGGGGTCCTTTTTAATTAGCCTGATTATTCTTTTATCATCGCGACTGCTGGTTTTTCGGGGTCTACCGCCACTATGAACCGTTTGAACATTTCCCCGAGCACGAAATCGAGCTAATATTCGCGAAATCACGGTATGGCTTATACCAAATTTATTGGCAATAAATGTTACTGATTCACCGTTAGTAAAATCAGACACCATTTTTTCTTTCACGTCATTAGAATATTTATTGCGAGCCATTATATCACTTTTTTAATATCAATTTTTATTTCCGATCTCAGACGCCGATGACTCACAACTAATTGTTTTTCCCATTGTTCAGAACATACTCGTAAATAAAAACAGTTAACTTTGCAGCATATTGAAAATTAACAGTAAAATTGACTAACTACGTACGAAAAAGGTTGCATGTGCTTTAGTTTTGTCCATTTACTTTTTAATAAGTCTTAACTTATTTTGTTGTTTTTTAAATAGGTTAAGAGTTATAATAAATTTAATTACCGTAAATTGAAGACAAATATATTGCGATTAAAAAAAAAAAACTTTAAAATTATCATTGGTTTTTTTTAATGGTCTTCAGTTTTTTCCAAAGTGAGGTAATTTCGTGCTTTAGTTTTGGCCAACACTGTACCTTACATCGCGTAGGTTTTTGGCCTTACTCTCTTGGGATAGATGAACTGCAAAAAATGACAGTTTTATTTAACTACTTTGAACGCCATGTAGCGTATTTGATAGTTCTTTCAAATTTAATATATTTATTTTACTTTTGCTACAATCGCTTTTATTGTTAAGTTTTTTTATTTTATCTTATCTTCTAAAAGTTTATCCATGTTGCGACTATCTTGTTCCTTTATTTGGCTGTGTTGTCGCCTGAATTCACCTATAGTTTTTGTTTTTTTTTTGCCATTACTATGCATAGTGTCGTAGTCTTGTCATTTTTCTTTTGTAATTTTACTCGCCATCATTAAGCAGAGCGACTTTGGTGCAGGATTTCTATTGGTGTTCAGCCATTTATGAGCTCCATGTGCATCTCAAAGGTTATTCTCTAGAGAGACATGGTTTCGCCTTGTTTTTCTTCCCTCGGAGGCATTGTTTTTTCTTCACTCACTACATTTATTGAGTTTGTTGTTTCTTTTTTTTCGTTTATTCTTTTGGTTTTTTGAATTTAATTTTTTTTTATCACTCGCAGTATTTTTAAGTACATATTTTTTATTGTAATTAATATTTAAAATTCCCTTTCACGATTAGTCAGATCTCATATGCGACATATGACTGATAAATGATTCGAAGGTATTTTGAATCATATAGAGTAAACACTCCAGTCGTTTCTACTTGTAAAAGTGCTAAATGCAAAAAACAAAAAAATGGATGCGATTTCTTCTTTATCGTATAAAAACTTGAACATCAGGATTTGATTACACTAAAGATTTGATTATAGCGATAAGCTTTAATTTCTTAGACTTCAAGAGCGAAAATACTCCAATTATAGTCTTACATTTAAAAAATTTTAATTCAATTGTTTTAGGGGTAGAAAAACCATTGACAATTTTTACAAGTAATTGTTCTTATATCCTCCCTGATCATTCTACCAACGTTATTTGTCTATGTTGTAAGGGTGTCATGTTTTGATCACATGCCTGCACTGTTCCGTTTGTTGAGTGATGAACCCACAAATTCTGCATTGTCTACCGCTACCGGTTTGTTTCTTTTGTCTGTTCGTTTGATTCTTGAATTATTTAGAAATTTCTGCCTACTATCGCTGTTAGTCCGCAACTGTCCTTCTTGTACTCTGCCCACTACAGCCGAACCAGTTCCATCGAATTTTCCTGTCACCAACTGCTTCAAGCACTCAACCATCTGAGCAATTTGATGCGGTTTTTCTTGTGTCAGATTTAAAACCGTTGGACTCTTGAATGTCAGTTATGTTTAAGAACGCCCTGTCAATACCTTAAAATTTTATTGTAATTTGTGTTTCATTGTTCATTTAATAGTTTCTTATTTTCAATTGTCCGATTATCATGTAAAACCAACACTTTGACTCACTGCACACTATTCTTAGCCTATCTTACAATATTTTAATGACTTACTTAATTTTACGGATGTACATACCTTATTCGTCGGCACAAAAGGTTTCAAATCCGAAAAGAAAAAAAACGTAAACTAAGCCGACCCGACCCACTTAACGTTTCCCCTGATCAGCATATCGAACGATTACATTTAGAAGTCAATCTACCAATGCCAATCCAAATATCGTTCCACCCTATTAACGATGTCAAGGGAATAGAGTGCAGTGTTTGCATATTTGGTCGAGTCAACAATGAATTAAGGTCCAATACTTAACTCCTACCGCCTTCCAATGAACTTTCTTCTGAAAGTTATTTATCTTAATTTTAATTTAACCAGTTCTTCGGACATTCTTGCAAATTAATATTGTTACAACAATAGTAACGAAAGATAAAACTCTCAATGTTGTAATACAAATTGTGCTTATTTTGTCTTTATGATACTTGAACAGTTCTATAGCAATTATTTTTCAATTTCCGTTAAGTTTTTTAGTTTATCGAACATTTTGTTTGTCATATTAGACTCGACAATTTCTTCATAAAAAAACTTAAATACATAACTCGATTCAGTGTTTTCAATTAAAACATTATGAATTTTTATACTGCAGTTGTATATGTGAAGTAAGAAGTTTCCAGTCAAATTGAATTTTCTTTCATCACAATTATTTACAATGTAATCATCCAATAAATTTTTAACAAAGAAAATTGTGGCACTAAGTTTGTTAATTTCAACGTTTGTATTCACTTTACTAATGCAATCCTCTTTTACGATACAAGCTTTCCGTTTTTTCCACTCATTTATATTATTTTTTAATTGGTTGTATATATACTCTAGACCATCAACCATTGTATAATAATTCTGAACGGGTCGAAATCGCGTTCTTCTCTTTGGGTGTTTGGCATGGGGACAATGTTTTTTAATGGAAATAAATTACTTGAGTGGGAACTTTTAAAGCTATTACAATTTAGTGGTTCTGATACTCCATAACGTCTGCTTTGATGTTATCAATCTTTTCCAAGTCGATTTTAGTCAGTGTCAGTTCTTCCTTAGTTAGGGGACTACGGTGTGTGAATTGATAATATGGTATCAAGTATGTTATCAATTATTCTTTCTAACATTTTAAGTCTGAACAAAATCTCAGTCCGTTCTAGTTGTCTTAAGATTGTCTTCTGTAACTATTGGCTTACATTGATGTATCGCTCTACTTTCTGTCTATCTTTCAAAATACCATCTCGCAAAAGCTTATATTGTCTGATAATTTATTTTTGACCTAAATCAGTTTATTAGATACATCTTTCAGATATTCGTTATAAGTTTCGATGATATTTAGATGTCTTTCGATTTCTTCCCTGTCCTCATTATCCATGGTGCCAAACAACCACTTTTGACCCGTTCCTACGAGGTTCAAGAGACGCCTTTTGGAACGTTTCTTGTAAGGCATTTGTTTGACACTCTTTTTGTAATTTCAGATCATTCTGAACTATTTCGGATTCTGTAATTCCGTCTAATATTAGAAATATTTTATATAACTTAACAATATGTAATATAATTTTAGTCTCGTTGATGATTGGACTCCCATGTTTATGACTGCGAATTCACAGTTACTCTCGATTGGTGTGAGCACCAGTGTTGCTTGTGCTTGGTAGGTCATCGGTATTATCGGTATTATTTCTTTGTATATGTTTGTTCGGTTTTGTAGTTTTTGTTTCGCGTCTGTTGAAATATGGAAAATCAAAACAAAACAAAACATTCACGTCATATTTTCCTTTTTTATTTCCGGAAAGGATAAAACGCATCGCAAGCTCACAAAAAGATATGTGCTGTTTATGGTGACGAAGCTTTAAAAAAACGGCAGTGTAAAAATTGGTTTGCCAAATTTCGTTCTGGTGATTTTTGACTCAATGATGAAAAACGCTCTGGTTGTCCAGTTGATGTTGATGACGACCAAGTCAAAGCAATAATCGATTCGGATCGTCACAGTGCAACATGTGAGATTGCAGAGAAGCTTCATGTTTCAAAAACATGCATTGAAAATCGCTTAAAACAACTTTGCTATGTACGAAAACTCGATATATGGGTTCCTCAGGAGCTGAAAGAAAATCATTTAACACAACGCATTAACATCTGCGATTCGTTAAAGAAACATAGTGAAAATGGTCCACTTTTAAAACGATTGATAACTGGTGATGAAAAATGGGTTGTTTACATAAATGTCAATCGGAAAAGATCGTGGAGCAAGCCAGGTGAACCAGCTCAAACAACATCAAAAGCTGATATTCATCAAAAGAAGAAGTTATGTTATCAGTTTGGTGGGATTACAAAGGAATTGTCTACTTCGAACTTTTGCGACCCAACTGAACGATCAAATTCAGATGTCTACATTGAACAACTAACAAAATTGAACAATGCAGTTTAAGAAAACCGGCCTGAATTGCCAAATCGAAAAGGTGTTGTATTCCATCATGACAATGCAAGGCCACACATATCTTTGGTCACTCGGCAAAAATTATTGGATCTTGGTTGGGATATTTCCCCACATTCGCCATGTAGTCCAAACCTTGCAACAACTGATTACCTGGTTCAGTTTTTTCCTGATAAAAACCAGAAGTTTTATTAACGTGGAATTATGATGCTGCCTGAAAGATGGCAAAAGGTCATTGCTCAAAATGGGCAATACATTACAGAATAAAGTTTTCGTTCCATGAAAAAATTGGCTTTTATTTTCTAAAAAATCCGCAATAACTTATAGTTAACACATTTCTGACTGGATTAAAGGAACCCTTGGGCTCCACTGTAAGAGCAATGAAACCAGCTAGCCTTGCCGAAGCCTTCAGCTTCTGTATCAAGGAACAGAACTCATATTACATGAAAAACACGACTTACAATAAAAGATCAAATTATTTACACCCCACGCAATATCCACAAAACATTCGAAACTTCAACACAAATTATAATAATTCATATACTCACAGGCAAAACCACCCAAATGCACCCAAATACATTCACATATGGTAGCAATTTCAGACAAACGAATGAAGGGAACACATTCCCACACAATAACAACTTCATGCAAAAACCAATTGCATATCCTCAACAAAATATTCCACAGAAATTCGTGCCAAACAATGCACATCCCAGATCGAAACATAAGCCCATATCAAGATTTTACATAATTAGACCAATACTTACCCGAAAACTCTGATTCTACCTATATAAACTATAACCAAGAAACGGTTATACAACGGAATATACAACTAGATCGACGACTCAAATTTTTGTACAATAGCCTCGGAGAACAATATGGATACATAGATGTCGAACCAACTTCCTTACATTAACATAACATCTCCTTCTGTTAAATACCTTAAAAGTCTTATAGATACAGGTACATCTGTGAACTTTATAAATCCGGAGCACGTAGACCCAAAGCTTCATGAGATTATCAACCCAATAAACATAAAAACTGTTCTTAACGAACACAAATTAAACACACAAGTAACCATCCCAGCCTTCATAGAATTTAATACAAACGATAAAATAAAATTTATGGTGTTCAAGTTCCATAATCATTTCGATGGGCTCATAGGAATGCAAACCTTAAATCAACTTGGTGCAAAAATTAATATTAAAGACAAATTGCTTGAGACAAATAAATCTCTTATCAGACTTAATTTCAAACCAAATTTCAAATCTCAAATATACGTTATTCCCCCAAATACTAGAATTAAAGCCAAACTCCCTGTAGATATGAAAAACGGTGACTTTTATACAAAACCTACATTTCTGAACAAAACCCTTAAAATGTCTGAGGGTATCTATACAGCCGACAATTGGTATAGCCCAATGGAGGTCAGAAACCTCTCGAATTAACAGAAAACACTCTTTATAGAACAACCTATAAAAACTTTTGAAATTTAAAATTACCATGAAATGAATAACATCAATATCTCATATGGCTCTAATAACAATGAAGTATTACCTGCGAAGACTTAACTTAAATACTGAGAACCGAACATTTAAATACAGAAGAGGAAAAAGCACTCTTCAAACTCGGTAGACATTTTAACGATATATTTTTTCGAGAAGGAGACAAACTCACATTCACTAACGCAGTAAAACATCGCATCAGAACAACCGATGATATACCAGTCTATAGGACCCAGAAGTTCACAAGACTGAAATACAATCTCCAATTCTAAAACAAGGAATAATCAGACCCAGCTACTCTCCCTGGAGCAGTCCAATCTGGATTGTTCCAAGGAAAATCGACGCCTCCGGGAAACAAAAATGGAGACTGGTTATCGACCACCGTACTCTTAACGATAAGACTATTGGTGATCGTTACCCACTTCCAAATATCACAGAAATCCTTGATAAACTCGGTTGGTGTAACTATTTCACAACTCTCGATCTAGCGTCTGGATTCCACCAGATAGAAATAGATCATTAACAACACTGCTTTCACAGTCAACAACGGGCATTACGAATTCATACGTATGCCCTTCGGTCTACGGAATGCCCCATCAACCTTTCAGAGGGTTATAGACAACATTCTGGTAGATCTAAGTGGGAGAATATGTCTAGTCTACATGGATGACATAATTGTCTCCTCGAGCTCTCTCCAAGAGCATTTGGAAAATCTTAAAAAGATGTTCGAAAGGCTTCAAGAATTTAACCTTAAAATACAATTAGATAAGTCTGTGTTCCTCAAGAAGGAAGTAAACTTTTTGGGCCACATTGTCACACCACAAGGGGTAAAACCCAATCCAGACAAAATCCAAGTGATAAAAAGATTCCCATTCCAAGAAAACCAAAACAGATAAGTCATTTTTAGGACCCCTAGGATACTATAGGAAGTTTATTTAAGATTTTGCACGAATCACAAAACCATTGACTGAATGCCTGAAAAAAGGAAGACAAATAATTTTAGATGACAGATATATTAACTGGTTTAACCACTGTAAAGACATACTCACAAACGACCCCTTACTACAGTACCCTGACTTTTCCCAAACGTTCAATCTTACCACGGATGCAAGCGATTTTGCCTTGGGAGCCATACTGAGTCAAGGCCCTACAGGTTCGGACAAACCTGTCTGTTATGCGTCAAGAACTCTTTCCGATACAGAAATTCGTTATAACACAATAGTAAGGGAATTGCTGGTGGCGATTGTTTGGGCAAACAAACACTTCCGTCCATATCTCTTCGGACGTAAATTCCGGATCATCACTGATCATAAGCCGCTAACATGGCTATTTTCACTTAAAGAATCCAACTTGAAATTAATCAGATTGCGCCTTAAGATGGAAGAGTTCGAGTATGAGATAATCTATGAGAAAGTAAAGTTAAATACCAACGCTGATGCCCTCAGTAGGATAAAAGCATCAGATTTAAATAAAGTTGAGGTCAATATTAACGAATCGGACTCCACACAAGGTACAACAGCTCACTCGGCACAAGAAAACCTAGACGAGGGAATCCCAATTTCGGAACAGCCATTAAACTCATTTACTTTTCAGTTTATCCTTGAAAAATCAAACAGGACACCTCTAATATCCCTTTCAACCCCATTTAAAAACAAACAACGACGCATCGTGAAACTACCCAATTTTACGGAGGACAATATGACAAGTATTTTCAAGCATACCTCCGAACAAAATGACCGCAGTATACACAACTGACGACGACATATTCCGTATCGTACAAGCAGTGTATACAAAATACTTTTTGATATCAAAAATATTCAAATTAATTAGATGCATGGATCTTTTACAAGACATAGTCAACGATGACGACCAGGATAAACTCATCCGAGATTATCACCTAAAAAATAATCACAGAAGTATCAATGAGACACTTCTTCACATCAAACGGGAATACTACCTTCCGTTTATGAAAAACAAGATTACCAAAGTGATAAACAATTGCGATGGCTGTCAAACATTGAAGTATGACCGAAATCCACAAAAGATCGAATTTCGTATTCCCGAAAACCCAGAGAAACCTCTTGACATTATTCATATCGATATATATTCAAAAAACAATAAACAGATTTTATCAGTTATAGATAAATTCTTCAAGTTTGGAGCTGCATATACCCTAGTAGCTGGAAATAGCCTCATAATAATAACCGCCCTTAAACACTTCATGAGCCTTAATGTTATCCCCATACAACTCATAACAGATCAAGGAGCTGAATCCACAGCCACAATCTTTAAAGGCTTTTGCAAACAATACGACATGAAACACCACATAACCGCCTTTCAACAATCAAGCAGCAATGCACCAATTGAAAGAATGCATTCGACGCTTACTGAGATGTATATGATCAAACACTCTAAGAACAAAAACAGAAACCATGACGATATCCTCCATGAAACACTAATAGCCTAGAATAATGCCATCAATTCTGCCACCAAGCTGACCCCCTTCGAACTTTTCTATGGTCGCACTTATAAATTCCAAAGCATAGAATACGACAATGTCCACGACTACTTAGGCAAACTTAATGAATTTCAAACCCAACTTTACTCTTCTGTAAAAGAGCAGGTAGATAAACTAGTAACGAAAAACATTAATAGACTCAATGAAAAAAGAGAAGCACCCAAAAGTTTAAAATCAGGCTCTATCATTTTCAGAAAAGAATGTAGACGAAACAAATTGACTCCTAGATTCAGTAAAAAGATAGTAAAGAAGAATAGGACAAAGACATTACTAACACAAGAAAACAACAAATTACATAAGTCCGAAATTAAACGAAAACGTAAATTTCAGAATTCTAGCAACAACATGCCAAAAAAAAGAGATCACGGACCTAACCAACAGCCAGGGCCTTCTAGAGGGGTGTTTCGCATTCAAGTCTCCCGATATTAAGTATAGACATCTATTCCGACTAAAGTTTTTTATTTCACCGTTTTCAATTGTTTGAAATCTTAGCGTTTTTTTGACTAGAATCGCCGTGCCGCCGCCATTCGAATGTTTTCTGTCAGTTCGTATGAGATTGTAATCCTTGAATTCCAAGTAATGTCTGTCGTTAAGATATGTTTCGCTTAATAGAAGCACGTCAGCTCTATGATCTATTGTAAAACGCAGCAGGTCACCTCTTCAATCATTGAGACTATAGAATGAACATTAGAAGCAGATATCTTGAGTTCTCTGATGTTGGAATTAGGCAAGGAAAGTATTAAGAAGGGTATCTCCTTTTTCTGCCAAAGCCTTCACATCTTTGGCAAGATTGTTTACCTGAACTTGCAAGCTTTCATTTGCAGTTCGTGAAACTGTGTGTGAGCCACTAGCGTTTCCGGCAACACTGGCATACGAAACACCCTTCTTAACATTATTTTCGATCATCCCAATTTTTTAGGTTATTTGCTGTTTTGCCAAACTTTTCCTTTCCTGCATTACGCTTGCAAGTTTTTATAGACAGGACAACCTCTGAATGAAGCCAGGTGGCCAGCTCTATTACACAGAATGCAAGATAGCTGCTCCTTAGATGCATCTTTTTTCACCTGGCAATTACCGGGCTCATGTTACTCTTTACACTTTACGCACCTATATAACATGCTGCAATTCGAAGCAGCGCACAGTGGTCGATTTATGACCGCTAGCTGGACTTAAATATTAAATGATTTTTTGTTTTATTTTTTCAATGCAGAATTTTTTTATTTATTATTGTAACAACATATCTAATGCTTCAGGAGGCAAAGATTTATTTTTTTTTTTGGAAGATGCCTTATATCACCTATAATAGGATCGGAAGAAATGAGTAAATTATGAAGTTCATTCTCATTGGTGGAGACCCGTGACATCTCAAGTTTGTATGATATATACAACAATGAATCCATAAATCGTATGTGTGCGTGAAGAGTTTGTAAACCACGTTCGAACGCCGTACTGTCACAGGGTTTATTTAAACATTTCTCCAAGTCGTTCATATCCTTCGGAGATGCTTTGCATATATAACAAACTGCACTAGCTTTATTTTTCATAACTGCATTGCAAGTTTTACCGTCAACCATTGTCTTCAACAGCAAGTGCGATACGTGCATTGTTTTGCCATTTATAGTTAAACTAGTGGGTAGCAACATTTTTATTTCAAATTCCATTCGATTGAACTCTGC
This sequence comes from Orthonevra nobilis, assembly GCA_963555765.1. Lineage (NCBI taxonomy): Eukaryota > Metazoa > Arthropoda > Insecta > Diptera > Syrphidae > Orthonevra > Orthonevra nobilis. The sequence goes on from OY743227.1 coordinate 31,066,130, forward strand.
TATAGTGGTATCTGAACTTTCTTTTGCAAATTCAAACCTAACTGGACGGCAGTATCTTGGTGATGAAGTTCTTGAATTTATCCATAATTTCGTACATTCATTTTCAGATTTCTTCTTGATTTCTAGAGGCACAATGCATGTTAACAATATGTCGGAATCACTTGCGGCAGGATTTACCAAAAAGTTTTCCTTATAGCGGGAGTGTCCCCCACTATCATCAACTCCTCACTTCCAAGTACATTCCAAAGTATCACCATTTTCGCATCCAAAATCAAATACTTCACGCTGTGCTTCTGAAAGACGCTGTGCAGTAAAATCCCGTAAAGGCTGTAGCTTGATTTCAGATAAAGTTTCTGTAATCGTTATTGATGTACTAGAGAGTCATAGCTAGGGTATATATTCACATTTCTTTCTTTTGCATTTTTTTGAAGATGTTTATACTGATACTTCGTTAATTTTAATTCAGTTGCTAGAGCTAAGGCTTCTTCTGGTGTATACGGGATTGCTGATTTCGTGACTGCAGATGCTGTTAGTTTCTTCAGACTTTTGGATGAGCTGTCAACTGCTTTTTTACGACCTCGGCCATAGAACGTTTACCTCCTTGTCTAAGCTTCGATTCCGTGGCAAAGGACAGTTCTTCCGAAGACTTATTCATGAGTTCTTGAATTTTCCTTTTTTTAGACTTGACTCCACCTTGTTGAAATGTTTTCTCTGGTCTTCCAAGTTGAGATGCTTTCGTGGACATTTTAAATTCCTTACATATCCAATTCTCTTCTGAATTTAAGAACACACGAAGCGTACGTTTCTTTGCCACCCACTTTTTAAAAATTAGTGATACAAAATTGTTGGTGTATTTTCGACATTTTTTATGCTGGTCATCATTAATATCCAATATGGAAAGCTTTGAGTACACAAACTTTATCACTTCATCCGGACATTCAGAAACGGAAGATTTGAAAAGTCCGTTCTCGCGCATAACTACCTTTGAAAAGGAAAAAAAAAATATTTTATGGCGGATTTTGGCACTCAATTTTTACATTTAATTAAAGTGTAAGGTTGATACTTAATAGCAAAATGACTTTCATAATCAGACTATGTGAGACTTTTTTTATCATTCTATATAAAAAATATTGATTCGTTTAGATATCATTAAATGACTGCATATACAACACCACTTTCACATCGAATTTTTTATAACTATTAATAAAACTTTTTTTTTGTAACAAAGTGAGCTTAAAACTGGATCATTGGGGTGCTGGTACAGTTGCAAATTTGAGTGTTGGCCTCTTTTGTTGTTTTGGTCTTGTTATTTGTATATTGCTCTCTTGATTAAACGCTAAAAAAGTTAAACAAAAATATGTTAATTTTTGACTTATGACCAGCTACTGATGTACTAAATCGTCCACTGTGCAGCGTGGCCAAATCGTTGGCATCGACGACATTGGAGGACGTCGCTCCTTCGAAATGGTTCAAAAGACACCATATGTGCCAAAATGTGTTTAATTTCTCGAAGCTTCTGAACCTTACTATCTGGTGATAACTGAACCGCTATAATAGGCAGGGTTCTGTTTAACAACTTAGAACGCCCCCTGGCGTACCTGAAAGGTTTCTCAAAATTGATCCCTTCGACTTTTTTATTTTGTAGTTCCTCGAGAACTTCGTCTGGGTTGAAGCTTTCGCTAAGGCCCTTCAACAAAAATGTATGCATCTTATCTTCCTTGCCTGTATAAGTAAAAAATTCTGATTTTGTTTCCTTTAAAATATCTTTGACCTTGTTGCAATCATTTTTGTTGCTGAGCCTTATCGATATTTTATTGCAATTTACATTTTTTATAATATAGTTATTAATACCTATATGTTTGTTCAAAAGTTTACCTATATTTTTGCTGTCTTCCCTGAAAACGTTGATGAGCGGTGGTCTTCTTTTCGGCACTTCTGTTTTTAAGATGTCCCTATTTTCGTAATTGCTATTTTTGTTTGCTTGAAGTAGATTTTTGTTTTCGTTCTTTTGTTCAATTGTCTTTTTCATTTTGTCCATTAAAGCTTTTGATGTCGTCGATGTTTGTTGCTGTTGTCGTCGTCGAGTTTTGAGAATCTGTTACCGCATGTTTTTTTTATTTCTGTCGTCTTTTTGGAGATTCTTTTCCTTTTTCCTTGTATGGTAATGGAACCGTCACTATCAGTCGCTGCTTGCTGGTTTTGTCTCTGTAGTTCCTCTACTTGCTTTTTATATTTGTTCATAAGATTGAACATTTTATTGTATTGTATTGTACTTGTCCGTTGTAATACCTAAAGGTTGTGCCGTATCCATTTTATCTCCCACGGGAGACATCCCGTAAAAGCACGTGTGCTTTTTTGTTTGTTTGTTTTTTTTTATTGTCACTATGTTTATAATTTTTTTTTTTTTTTTTGAACCTTTTGTTCAATTGTTTTTGTATAAGTTCTTCTCTTTTTTTCACCGATTTTTGTCCGCACTATTCGCAGACTGTAACCATCTATCAGGAAGAGGTACTCGTGGCAAACTTTACTTATTTTTTTATTTATTCACATAATCCTTTTACATTTTTATTAAATTTTCGTTTCTATTTTATTTTATTTTTTCGTTCCAAAAATAAATTACGCTTCAGACAGCGAACTCATGGCACACAATACGAAAGATTCTTGGACACTTCTTTTGCTATTTCATGTTAAAATAATGTTTTGATTCTTCTTTGTTCATGCGGTGTAATGCAACTAAACCATTTGTTCTTGAATCTCGGGTAGGACAACGTCGCAATCATAGCATGTTGACCTTAAGGCGTAAACAGTTTAAAAAAACTCGCCGAACCTTCTTTCAACGCTTTGCATGTATGCTGCTGCTAAATCATGGCAGTACGTTAATGGAATTTTCTCTAATTTTTGCAGTTTCTTGCGTAAAGCCATTTAACATGGAATCAGAAGTCCATAACAAATTATTGTTTCTCCTTGCAGTATATCTAAAGCCTCGACAATGGGACATGAACATGTGATATATTCGGTTATATATTCATATTCACGGTCATTGATATAATTTCGGGAGTAAATTTGCTTCATAGCGTCATATAAGCTATTCCATCTTGTAACGCCAGGTTTGCTAAGTGTATGTCCTAAAACACCTTGAATGATTTCTGCTGTGTTGGGACGTCCATCAGCAGCATTCCACAATATGTTACATTTTTCAATAGCATTATGATGCATTATGATACTTAAAGTATTCGATAAGCATCTGTAGTAGCAGACAAATTTAGAGTATGAGCAGCGCATCTGAAATGACACGCTAATTGAGAATTACGTGGATCAATAATTTCTCGATAAGCGATTTGTTATGATTGTTTCCAGAACTTTTCCAGTGCATGAGAGGAGCGATATGGGACGATAACCAGTGGTTATCGTGCGGTCCCCATTTGACCCAGGCAGTGGTATTATATTCGCGGTTTTCCAGAGATGTGGAGTTATTCCTCTGTCAAATATTTTGTTGTAAAGACTTAGCAAACGTATATATAAAGCCTGAGGGGAGTTTTTCAACATTCCATAGGAAATGCGGTCAAAACCTGGCGTTTTGCCCTTTGCAGTATGCAAACATGAAATGTGCTCGGACTTATTAATTTCTGATTCAATAGAAATTGCTGAAGAACCTGCGGCGGAAAGGAGGGTTTGAATCTTTGAAAATTTTTAATTTTTCGCTTATGAAGGTAGGTTGGAAATTGGAGTTATCAGAAACTTGTTCCCATGTTTGAGCAAAGTGTTCAACAATTTTTTTAGCGCATGTTAACGTAGAATTGTCTGTTTTTATTTAATGTCTTGAATTAATGTTTGAAGTAAATTTCTCAAAACAAGCCTTTTTTCAGTTTTCACTGTTTTGCCAAATTTCGCATGTAGTTTACGGTAAAGAATAAGGTTGGAGTCGATGGGGGATTTTTTGTAGTTGTACCAAGCTTTTTGTTTTTGTTTTCGCAGAGAACTTATTTCCTTATTCCACCACGGGGTTGTTTTTTGTGGATTTTGTCCCTAGTTTGAGGAATAGCTAGGTTTGCTGCTGTGCGTATTGATTTATGGATCATGGCGGACTCTTTATTGATGTTGAAAGTAACTTCTCTCAAGTGCAATTCTCTCGAGGCAGAGAATCAGAATAAAACCCAGTTTGCTTTTTCCAGAAGGATTTTTTTTTGTTTTTTTTAATTTTTGATTTGACTGTCCGGTAAAGAGGTTAATGAAAATTGGAAAATGATCACTGCCAGAGAGGTTATCGGATATGTCCCAGGTGGTTTTATTGAGGAGATAAGGGTAAAAATTGATAGATCAACGTTCGTAAACGTTTTATGGGTGGAGAAGTGGGTTTATCGACCGTCATTAAGTATTGCTAACCCCGAGTTAGCTCGACTGATTTGCCGCGTAACATCGTCAAGATCTTTTGTGGAAAAATTTTGATCGGGAGGGATGTAGAGAAAAATAATTGTGAAAGTTATGTTTAGGTTAATTTGAACACCTATTGCGGATATATGTGAGTTAATTGAAATGTGTGAATGGGGGATTGAGTTATGGATGAGGATGCCAACACCTTGTTTGGAACATGACACAGAACCAAAATTGTGGAAATATGCGGAATACCGTTTGGGAGAAAATGGTAGCCGATCGGCTGTGAGATGAGTTTCTTGCAAGCAAACAACTTTTGGTAGTGTTTCTTTTATTAGAATTTGCAATTCGTGTAAATCATGCAGGTAGCCATTGATGTTCCATTGAAGGACGGTGAAATGTTGGTGTATTGGGGCTTAAGTGTTGTCTTTACTAACGGAAAGTGAATTTTGATTGGGACAATTGAAGATGGCGTTATTGTTGTGGTGTTCATTGTGACTCCGAGGTGTAGATACAGAAGCGTGAGGGCTCCGTGATGAGCACATCCGGTCTGGTAGCCCCACCGCGGAGTCGTTGGTATGGCTATGAAGTTTGTTTCTAATTTGATTCATCGTCATGATCCATATGATTATCAGGTATGTAGTATTTACTATTTACAAAGAAGTGTGTGTGTTAAATTTGTTAAAGGCGATGAAGAGCGAGATGGAGCATGAGATAGAGTGGTTTTTCACTGTGGGTGAGTTTGGAAGAGAGATTTGATATGTGTGTATTTGTCATCGTTAGAAGTTATTGCCGAGTTATTTTGGAAGGAGATAACAGGAGCTATGTTTTGTGGTACACGAGCCGATATTGTTGGTGCGAACGGGGCAGAACGAGACAGATGATTATTGCAGTTTTGTGTATTTGGGTTTTTATTACTTTTTGTTGATGGACCAGTTATTGTGGTAGATTGGTTGTGGGGGGCTTGCTTCGATGTGTTGTTTTCACAGGAAGAAAGAGTAGATGAGTCGGAAGACATCAGCCACAGAGCATTTATGTATTGTTTTAATTTTTAGTATTTCTTTTTCCTTGATGTATTCTTTGCAATTTTTGGAAGATGATGGGTGTTTTTCGGAGCAGTTGGCGCATGGAGTGCGTGTGAAGTTATCCGGTTGGTGGGGCGGGAGGTTGCAGGTCAGAAGAAGTGGTGTTGGTGTGGCCAAGGAGTTGGCACTTGCGACAGTGCATTGGGTTGGGGTAATATGCTAATGCCGTCGATAGCTTTTTTAAGTAAGAACACACTTATGGACGAGAGGGGTTTTTTTCATCACTTGAAGAGATCACTATGAATTTTGGGTCGGGAAGGGTTGCATTAAATTGCAATGATTTATCAAGATCTGGATAGGTGGAGTAATTTTTGTTTCTTTTTTTTAACATTAGTCTCAGGCGCAGATAGGAGCTCTCAATCGAGCAGCTCAAATCTGTTACCCGAGGGGGCCATGATTTGGCCGATACCGCACTGATCGAACACGATGGTAGGGAGTAGAGTTAAAACCAAGAACGGTATTCCAAAGAGATCTCCTGTCTCTGTTGTACTGTTTATCATTGCCTTTGTCACTGTAGAAAAACGAGCTGTAAAAAACACCAACTAATTGTACCCAATAACATCAATATATGTAATGTAAACAGTCTCAATATTCTTGATGCTCATTTTGATTGTTACTTTTCTTTTAAAAATCATTGTTTATTATTGAAAAAAGCCTTACTACCAGACTCAATGCGTTAAAATATTTGTCTTCTAAATTCAGTTGCTCTCATGTCTATATGGTTATTACAGTCACCAGGTCTCTTATTTTATCGAAGACAGATTATGGCTCAGTTATGGATGGAAAATGCTCGAAATCTACCGAGTTGTCCGTTAATCACTAAAATTACAATTGGGAGCTTATTATTATTATTATTATTACTTTAATTTGTAAATTAATTACAAAAATTATAGGTACAGATTGCAGCACTAGTTACCAGGGCCTTCGGCTGGTTCGTTAATGTACCCAATTCGTTGGGTACATCATCTTTTCGGCCTGCGGATTGAATGCTGCATATTGATGGGAGCAGTTCGCTCAGCTCTCCAGTCTTCTTTCTTCCAAGAAACATGTGTTTTTTCTTTTTAGGTCCTTGTGGTTTAATCAATAGAATGACATAAGCGGCTCCTTAATGGTAGTTTTTGCCGTCGCGTCTGCTATTTCATTACCTACATTAATTTAAGTTTGTTCTCATTACGGATGGCTTCCACAACTTTTGTTCTGTTGTCGGTGTTTCATATAGCTTTTAATATTGAAAGGCTGTCGGTGCAAATTATAGTTTTTTATTCTTTGACTTTACTGTGGCTTTAAGAATTGCCACAGCCTCGGCTGAATTGCATTAGAAGGCCTTTAGACAAGGTTTTTCCATTTTGGTCAACAAGTACAAATGCTGTCCCATTGTTTGTATTTTTCGTTAGTTGTTGAATTTTTTGGAAATCGGTTTAAGTAGGTAATAATTCATTCATTGTTTAGGGTCCAGGGTGGGTAAGCTGCGTGCCTGTATGCTTGGTTACTTATGGGTATTTCAATTCTCTTTGAGAGCAAAATTGCGTTATGGATTGTAGATGGGGTTTTTGGAGGTCTTGTTCTGCCGACAATTTTTTTAACATCGAGAGCAATAGGAGTTGTATACCTTGCGTTCAGCTTTCTTACAACCATCGATGTTAGATAATTGAATCTGTGTTCTATGGAGGGAAGACCAGCTTCAGTTATATTTCTTATTGGAGACGTTCTGAACCCGTGGTTCGAAAAGTTTAATGGATGATTCAGAGCATTTCCCATAAATTCTATGGCCGTAATCAATCTTCGCTAAGATGGTGGATCTGATGAGGTTGATGAGGTTGTTGACGTGACAAAGACTATTCTTGGCAGCTAATTACTTAATTATGTTGACTCTGGTAGCTAGGCTTTTCATAAGATATAAACAATGTTTCTTAAAATTATATATATATGTGACATATACATATGTGAAGGATTTTACTATTTTCTTAGGATATTTTGCTCTAAGTCGTAAGATAGTTCAAAATATTTGAGAAAATCATTGATGGTGTTGTTGGATTTTTACATTTCGTAAATAGGACAAGATCATCCGGGTAAGGGCAATGTTCAATTGTTCTATATTTTTGGCCAGTTTCACTAAGCTCATTAAAGGAAATGATGAAAAGAATAACCGAGAGACGGGAGCATTGTGGTATATCATTGACGAATGACACCTTGATCAAAACTTTTGTTGTACAAAGACAGAAGGCGATCTTTTAAATTTTGGGGAGAATGTTTGAGCATAGTGTACCAGCGCAGCCTAGCCGAAGAAGTTTGATTTCTCATCGATATTGATCTTTGTTGGAGAAACTCTGAGGAAAAATTCGGACCAAGTCTTGGCGAAGAATTCTGCGATATGAGATGTACAGGAAAGGGTTTCCGTATCAGTTTTGATAATTTTTACAGTGCGGGGTATTTTACAGTCACCTGTGAGCTATTTTACATCTGACCATAGTTTTTTTGGCGTAGCGTTGGGGTTGATTTTAGACGTAAATCTTTCAAAGGATGCTTTTTTGGCAGATTTTACAGTTTTCGAAAAAGAGCGTTGGCTTTACGGTACGAAATTAAATTGGCATCGTTTTGATAACTCTCAAATTGTTTCCAAGTTTTGCTTTTGTTGACGCAATTCGCTGCACTCTTTGCTCCACCATGGGACAGTTGATTTATTTTGTTTGTTAACGGTTTGGGGAATCGCCAAATTTGCTGCATACCGAATAGATTTTTTAATCGTCGAAGCTTCTTTATTTATGTTTGAGAAGGCATTAGTCCGCGATAAAAATTGCGAAATTCAAGTTTGGAACAATGTCCAATCGGCTCTGTCCGTTTGGTATTTTGGCGCCAATTTAGTGCTTTGGCAGCGAATTCCTAGTGATATTGTCGTTATTATGGGGTAATGGTCGCTGCCATGCAAATTGGGTAGTACTGTCCATGTGGTTTTGGGGTAAAGTTGGGGGGGGGGGGGGGGATGAGGCTTAGATCCACATGATTATACGTTTTGTGGGTTGAGAAGTGCCGTCGTTGAGGATGAACAAATTGGAGTTATTCAAAAATTGTTCAATTATTTTGCCACGGCTGTTACTGCATGTGGAGCCCCATAGCGGACTCCAGGCGTTGAAGTCTCCTGTTAATAAAATTGGTGTTTGAAGATTTTTTCAAATATCCTCGATATCTGTTGCAGTGAACGGTTGAGTGGAATGAATGTAAAGGGATATAATAGTGACCTTAAAACCAAGATCAGTTTCGACTGCACTAGCGGATATGTTGGAGTGTATTGGAATGGGTGTTTGGGGAATAGACTTGTGGATCAGTAGAACAGTGCCTTGTTTTGCTGAGTTTATTGTTCGTGCTGTTTAGGGGCTTTTGCGGTGTTGTTTGCTTTCACATGTGTTTCTTTTAATCATATTACACTGGGGTCATAGTCATTATTAAGAATTGAAATTCGTGGAATTTCTTGAAATAACCGTTTAGGTTCCATTGAAGAACCTTAAGTCATTGACTTCTTGGAGGGGACCTTTGTATGGTATATGCTGAGTTATACTGCGAAAAGTCAACGGTGGAGAAATTGGGGTTATTATTGCTCGAGTTGGTAGAGTTAATATTAAGTACTGTCATCATCTCCATGCTCTGAAGAGTGGATGAAGTATCCTTTACTGTTGGTCAGAGATTGAATTACTTTGGATAAAGGTGGAGTTGTGGCTGTTGCAGTTTAGTCGATGGTTTTGGTTGGTGAGTTAATTGAACTAGTCTTGCATAGTGTTGTGGTATTTAAGCAAGTGGGATCTGCGATGCTATGGTTAAATCGAGCTGGAGATAGATACTTGGTGGTGGTGGTGCGAGTTAATTCAGTTATTGATGAGTTAGTCTTCTGACGGTGGTTTTGGTTGTTAGTGTGTATGGATATATGTTGTTGTGAGCGTTTTATGTTGGAGGTTGTGTGTTCAATGGAACACGGCGAAATATAGGAGGTTGCGAGTTAGATAATGTGGGTGCGTTCTTTGTTATTTCGGTATGATTTGCGTTTCTTGCAACTGTAGAGAACGTAGTGGCACAAACGGTATTGGGGCTTTGTTCTCTAAATATTTTTTTGGCTTTTGTCATACTATATTTTTTTATGGTTTTTATTTTTAAAGTTTCTTTTGCCTGTAACTATCGCTTGCAAGATTTTGAAGAAGAAGGAAGTTCTTCATAGCAATTGGCGTAAGAAATCCGTGTGCAACTGTTTGGGGTGTGAGGTGGTAGGTAACATATTTCGAAAGAAGCATCGCGTGTACATATTTTTGAAGTGTGATCAAATAGTTGGCAGTTACGACAACTGGTGTGGTTGAGAAAATATTCCTCAACTTTCACGTTATACCAACCTATGTTAACTGCGTTTGGTGGACGTAATGTAAAGAGAATCGACCGATTTTTGAACTGCTACTTCTTGAGAACGCCTTTCCTGAATGATTTCTGTCTCTAGTACGTTAATGAGACAAGATGCTTATATTGTACCCTTAGATGAGTTCAAGTTGGTAGGTAAAGTTGCAGCGATTGGGCAGAGATTTAAAAGTGTTTTTTACTTTTTTTTTGGGATTTTACTGGAACCATCAGATTGCCATCACAGAGTTGAGAATAATGCTCGTATACGGTGCTTATTTTTTTTTAGTAAGAATACACTAAAGGAAGAAAGTGGTTTTCCGTCAATTGTGGAAGAGATCACAATGAATTAAGGATTGATTGAAGTTGTTTGTGTTGAGAGCACCGTTTCCTTTAAGTCAATAGCATATGAGCTAGGCCTTTTCTTTTTTTCATTATTGGGCTCGGCAGCCGCCGTTGTATTGAAGACGTCAAACCGATTGCCCGAACGAACACGTGGCACTGAGGCCATCACTGAAATTGTTTTGTAGCACCTTTTTTTTAAGTTGGATGTATTATTATTAATTAGTGCTGTTAGAAACATCAACAACAGAACACCCTTAATTCAAAATATAAGGGATCAACTTTAAGTAAACAAGAACCGCATAAAGTTGATATGGATACCTGGCCATTGGTAACGAAAGAAACGAATCTGCTGATAACGCCGCTCAATCGGGAACTTATGAACCCCTGGTCCTATTTAATGTCTTCAACAAAAGCGACATCGTTCAACTTGTCAAACAGGTCTCCGAAAGGCAAAGACTCGACTCCTGGAAACAATATACACATCAATATAACACCATAAACCATATCATCATAGTTAATGAACTATTACAAATCATATAAGTTTGATAAAACTATATAATTATGACTGACATCCTTCTTATACACTTAAGCTGATAGCCCTGGTAGTTAGGCAATAACATAATATTGTAATGTTATTTGTTTGCATTAATTCAGAAATTCATACCTCAAGTTCTAATTTTAGATCTGGATGATTTATATTTCCGAAATTTCTAATTTAAGAGCGGTCCGATATTCTGAATTGTATATTTTTATATACATATCTCCACGTTTCGAGATGGCTGTGCACGTATGTGCGTCCAGATTTCTTCGTCTCACATACCTTGAGAACGAATCACGCTATCGAGTTATGACAGTAAATGAGCTATACACAGTCCTTCATAAGTCTCCGGACAGTAAATATTATCAGCGAAATTCGTATGAATTTATTTGTCTTGAAAATTATTTACTATAAAAAATTATTAATTCGTTATAAAAAATTATTGCAACTAACTTAAACAATAAGGTCAATGATAAGTACTGCAACTCAAGCGATTGCATTTAATTCACAAAAGCATTGCAATTTAATTGTTGCTCGAGTATTATAATTATTTCTTCTCAGTAATAACTCCAACAATATAAAAAAACTAATATGTGAACAGGAGTCATCGACTAACTTCCGAGCCGGCAACATCGTTCTGCTTTTTGCTCTATCCCACTAGTTTCTGTTAGTGCGAACATCCCTACTGAGCCCTCTTTTACTTTCACAATATACTTTCCCTTCGCGACCGGTGAGTGAGTAAATTCTTTACATATTTGTGAAATCCCCAAAATAAAACATGGCGTCAGGTCGGCGCCCATCTTCGGGCAACCGATTTAGTTAATTGGACCTGGAAACAGATCCATCTTTAGAATACAAAACCAAAAAACAAAAAAACCCAACTTTTCCCCCACAGAAACATAACATATTTTTCCAACACACTCCCTTGCATATATTTATGTCTGACTACAATGTCTTTCGAGAAGACGGGATTGCAAAAGGGGACGATTCAGCTGGTCGCGGTGTCCTCTTAGCTATCCACAATCGCTTTAACTCAACGCTCTTCAAATCCCCACACACTGCTGATTTTGAATTCATATGTGTTAAAATAACAATTACCAAACGCAACACGTACATTCTTTGCTGTTATATCCGCCCTTCAAAACCAGTCCAGGGATACCAACTTGCCGTTGATGCTATCGACTCTCTTAGCAATGCCTTGAACCCTTGTGACGAAGTTATAATCATGGGAGACTTTAATCTTCCACGTTTGCAATGGACCTTATCAGATGATGAGTCTCACTTTATCGCAATTAATCCCACATCGGAGAAGGAGATCCTCTTTACTGATTGTCTAACCAACTCCAGCCTTTTCCAAATCAGTGGCGTGACCTCATTTGCTCCACCGATGCCGACAACTGTGTTGTTTCCGAGAGCACTCACCTCTTGTCTACGCTAGATCGATTTCACCCACCTCTTTCCCTCACCTTCTCATACGAGAATGTCCCGAAACCCATACTCTCCGAGCACATTTACAGCTTAAATTTTCGTAAGGCAGATTTTCGTAAATTAAACTGCCTCCTCAGAAAAGTCAATTTTAGCATTCTTAATACCATAGCTAGACCTGTCACTATGATGCTCTCTTGGCTTTCTACTGCGAAATTCTTGACTGCTTCATTCAATCAGTCCCATACTTGCCGCAGAAGGACGTATCGTCAACCCCACCTTGGTACAATAAAGAACTGCGCTCACTTCGAAATAAACGAAACAAACTATGGCAAGCATATATAAAATCTCGATCGGAATCTGATTTTTCGATTTTCCGAATTGTATATACCCAATTCTTCGAACTTTGCAATTCACTCTACCTGGACTACGTAAACAGAGTGCAATCGAATCTGATTTCTGATCCTAAGCGTTTCTACCAGTTTATCAACGTTAAAAGAAAATCAGATGGCTACCCATCCAGCCTCAAGTATCTCAACTCATCCTCAGCTGACCCTAATATAATCGCTAATTTTTTCGCTGATTTCTTCAGCCAATCATTTGCTGACCACAACGAAGAGCCCGGCCATGATTACTTCCGATATTTGAACAACTGCCGCCATACAACCCTAACATCAGTTAATATAACACCTGAACTAGTAACAGAGAAGATATGTAAACTCAAGGATGATTATTCCCCCGGCCCCGACGGTTTACCAGCCATAGTGCTAAAAAAAACCATCAGATTCCTGGTCCAACCCCTAACAGCACTTTTCAAACTTTCCATGTCTCAAGGAGTTTTTCCTAAACTTTGGAAAAGCTCATACATTATCCCCATCCATAAGAAAGGTCCTAAGAACGATGTATCGAACTACAGACCAATTGCTAAACTCTCATGCATTCCGAAGCTCTTCGAGAGCATCATATCTGATACCATGTTTTTTCACTGCAAATCCATCATATCTTCAAATCAACACGGATTCCTAAGAGGTTGATCAACAACCACCAACTTAACCGAATTCGTCTCTCGAACGCTCTGTGCCTTGGAAGAAGGTAAGGAAGTCGATGTTGTAGCCACTGACTTCAGCAAAGCTTTTGACAAAATCTCCCACAGTATAATACTCCTCAAACTTAAGGCTCTTGGTTTTCCAGCGGGCTTTATCGCGAGGATCAAATCCTACATGGAAGATCGTCAATACGTCGTCCTTTTCAGATCTTCCAAATCCAATCCATTTATAGCTCCCACAGGATTCGCTCAAGGTAGTCATGTTGGCCCAATGATTTTCATCCTGACAATAAACGACGTCGACCTTATCATCCAAAACGCATGTGTATCTGTATACGCTGATGACATGAAAATATTTACGAACATTTCATCCCCCGCTGACTCAAGCCTCCTGCAAGATGATCTGACCAGATTCTCAATATGGTGCAAAAAAAAATTCCCTGGAGCTCAATATCAGTAAATGCCAGGCCATCACATATACACGAAGGCGTCTACCACAACCTCCCAGAACCTACTTCATCTACAACGAACCTGATCCTTCAGTCTCTTTCCTCCGCGATCTGGGTGTAATCTGTGATACTGAACTTAATTTCCGCTCTCACATCGATAACATTATAAGCAGAGCCAACTCTGGTCCAAGGAATTCTCGAACCCCTATGTCACAAAATCCCTTTACATCACCTATGTTAGACCCCTCCTTGAATACGCTTCCCAAGTCTGGTCCCCTTACTACGATCCCATATCCAGCGAATCGAGGCAGTCCAGCGCAGATTCATTCGTTTTGCACTACGTGGTCTCGCCTGGGCAGACAGATACAATCTTCCCCCTTACTCACATCGCCTGCAACTTATCAATTTGCAGTCCCTCGAGTAACGCCGTGATATTGCTGATATTCTTTTCATTCACCAGCTTCTAACCGGAAATATTGACTGCCCCGCGCTGCTGCGATTGATCTCTCTCAATACTAATCCCCGTAACCTTAGATCTGTCTCCTTCTTCCGTCTCGTTCCTCACCGCACTAACTATGGCACCAATGAACCTATGTCCAGAATGTTGCGTAAGGCCAGCGCGGTGCAGAACATTTTTAATTTCCACTGCAACAGATACACCCTTAAAAATGCCCTTCATTTGTATCTTACCCAAAACCAGTCTTCCTCTCCCTCTAGTTAAGAATAGCATTAAGTTCAATTTTTGTTAGCTGTAAGTTTGATTGCTTGTATTAAGCTAATAAAGATGTCCGGGGTTGTCCCCCGGGCGACAAATCTCAAAAAATAAATCAAATTCATAATCATATCCTCAACCAGCGAAGACAAACCACTTTCGTCACACCCAAATCAACTCATCCAAAGGTACGGTTTAAGCACCTTATCTCATAAACGTCCCTGAAACGGAAATCATCCAGGAAATGAAATCCCAAGGAATAACTAATGTTGTCAAATTATCAAAAAAAATTATAACGGCAACCAACGCGCGACTGGTTTAATCCTATACACGTTCGACCTCTTCCGACCACCAAGCACTTTAAACATAGGATGGTACAATGTCAGGGTCAACGAATATTTTCCCAATCCAATGCGCTGCCAGAAATGACAATTTCTCGGCCACACAAACAAACGTTGTAAGAACAACGTCATGTTTAAACTGCAACCTTCCACCACACCCCGAAAAATGCATACGAACAGCATATGCTAACTGCAATGAAGAACACCTCGCTTCATCGAAAAATTACCCACGGTACTTGCAAGCGAAAGAAATCTTCAAAATAAAGACGATAAATAAATGCAGTATGGCCGAAGCAAGGCATATACGTAAAATACAAAACCCGACCACCACACTATCAGCAAGCTTTTCCTCAGTTGTACTCAATGCAACTCCACAAAATCCCAAAATAAAACAATATAACCCAACCATCGTCTCCACAACCACTCACCCTACTCTATCGTACCCACCATCACCAAAAACTTAAAAAAAGAAAACTAGCTCCTAACCCTTCTTCTTCAATCTCAACCCCACACCAATTCATCTCCATCTATTACCAAAATGTCAGAGGACTGCGTACTAAAACCTCCAACGTTTTCCTCAATTCTCAAACTCTACCCTACGATATTTTCGCTCTATCTGAGACCAATCTCACCTCCGACTATAAAAACAACGAGCTATTCACGTCTGACTTCAATGTCTTTCGCGATGACGGGGTCAACAAACCAGATAACTCCTCTGGTCGCGGCGTCCTTTTGGCAATAAACAACCGTCTACACTCGAGTCTCATCAAATCCTCACACACCGCCGACTTCGAATACATTTGTGTCAAAATAACGCTCCCTAAGCACAATATCTACATTCTCTGCTGCTATATCCGCCCATCGCAACCTATTGAAGGTTACCAACTAGCGGTAGATGCAATCGACTCTCTTTTTGAGACCACGGATCCCCGTGATGAAGTTATAATCATTGGAGACTTCAATCTTCCATATCTCAAATGGTTTAAATCTGATGACGATACCCACTTTACCGCATCCAATGCTACATCAGAGAAAGAGATCCTCTTTACCGACTCTCTCTCGAACGCCGGTCTTTTCCAAATCAGCGGCGTGACTAATAATCTGAACAGACAGCTCGACCTTATTTTCTCCTCCGATCCGCATAACTGTGTAACTTCAAAGTCAACTCATCTCTTGTCCACACTCGATTCTTTTCACCCTCCTCTTTCCCTCACTTTCTCTTACGAGAATAGAATAAATACAAACGATCACGAGTACCTCTACGGTTTTGACTTTCGCAAGACTGATTTCGACAAATTAAACAGCCTCCTTTCAAACGTTAACTTTAGCTTTCTCAACACCTCACACCATCATATCTCTATCAACAAAGCTCTGACTATTTTCTATAGCGAAATCACCGGATGTTTCATTCAATCAGTCCCTTACCTTCCCCAAAAAAACGCATCCTCGTCTCCACCGTGGTACACAAAAGAGCTTCGTTCACTTCGTAACAAAAGAAATAAATTATGGCAGGCTTACATCAAAACTCGATCTGACTCCATACACTCGCTCTACCAAACCGCATATACACAATTCTCTGACCTATGCAACTCTCTCTACCTAGACTACGTTAACCATATGCAATCCTGCTTAATATCCGACCCCAAGCGATTCTACCAATTCATCAAAGTCAAAAGTAAATCAGATGGCTATCCCTCCACTCTCAATTATCTCGACTCTTCCTCACCAGACCCCAACATAATTGCTAATTTCTTCGGCGATTTCTTCAGACAATCATACGCGGTGCATGAAGAAGACCCCGACCAGGATTATTTCAGATACCTAAATCATAGTACACACACAACCATGACATCTGTCGAAATTACACCGGAGCAGGTAGCAGAGAGGATCACAAAGCTTAAAGACGATTTTTCCCCTTGCCCTGACGGTCTGCCTGCTATGGTGCTCAAAAAATGCTCCGATATCCTTGTTCGGCCTCTAACTTCACTGTTCCAACTCTCCATCTCGCAAGGCATTTTTCCCAACATTTGGAAAAACTCTTACATAGTCCCAATTCATAAGAAAGGTCCAAAAAATGATGTTGCAAACTACAGACCAATCGCGAAACTTTCGTCTATTCCCAAACTTTTTGAGAGTATCATCTACGACGCTATGCTCTTCCACTGCAAATCCATCATATCTCCTAACCAACATGGATTTCTCAGAGGAAGATCCACAACCACTAACTTAGTAGAATTTGTCTCCCGAACTCTATGCGCCTTAGAGGAAGGTAATGAAGTTGATGTTGTCGCCACCGACTTCAGCAAAGCCTTTGACAAAATATCGCACAGAATAATTATTCTCAAGCTCAAAGCTCTCGGCTTCCCCATAAGGTTTATTGACTGGATTAAGTCCTACCTAGATAACCGTCAATACGTTGTTCTTTTCAGATCCTCCAAATCCAAACCATTCTCGGCTACCTCAGGAGTCGCTCAAGGGAGCCATATTGGACCCATTATTTTCATTCTTACTATTAATGATGTCGACCTCATTATCCAAAACTCATACATATCTATTTACGCCGACGACATTAAATTATATACGCCCATATCGTCACCCGCTGACCACCACCTTCTCCAAGATGATCTGAATAGGTTTTCGATTTGGTGCCAAAAAAACTTCCTAGATCTAAACATTAGTAAATGCCAAGCTATCACTTACACACGAAAACGTCCACCACAGCCTTCCAGGACCTACCTCATCTTGAATCAACCTGTTCCGTTAGTCTCTTCTCTCCGCGATCTGGGTGTTATCTGTGATAGAGAACTCAAATTTCGCACACACATGGACTCCATCATCAGTCGGGCTAATTCCGCCCTTGGCTACGTTAAGCGATGGTCCAAAGAGTTCTCTAATCCCTACGTCACGAAAGCCCTTTACATTACTTTCGTTAGACCTCTACTTGAATATGCTTCCCAAGTCTGGTCCCCTTTCTATGAAACCCATATCCGCCGAATCGAGGCTGTTCAGCGCCGTTTTCTTCGCTTCGCACTTCGTGGTCTCCAATGGACAGACAGCTTAAACCTTCCACCATATACACATCGCTTGCAACTCATCAACCTACAGTCCCTGGAGCAACGCCGTGACATTGCCGACATCGTCTTCATTCACCAACTCTTATCCGGTTTGATTGACTGTCCCACGCTGCTCCAATCTATCTCTTTATTTACCAACCCACGTAACCTAAGATCAGTCCAACTCTTCCGCCTTGACCCACACCGCACCAATTACGGTTCTCATGAACCTATGTCTCGAATGTTGCGAAAGGCCAATGCCACGCAGGACATTTTTAATTTGCATCTCAACAGATCCACCCTTAAAAATATCCTTTCCTTTCACTTCTCTCATTCCCCAAATACCTAGTTATAAGTTAGAATTAAGTTAGAATTAAGCATCGCTTGTAATAAGCTGAGTCCGGGGCATGCCCCGGGCACTAAATAAATAAATAAGCACACAAAACATCCATCCATCCAGCAGTTAAGAAGATTCTGAAAAGCAAGAGACACCAGAAAATGCAATCAACCCTATGCCAAGCGCTCACATTTGCCAAGAACCTCAACATACCTTTATCTTTTCAAAATCATACAAGGTATAGTCAACCACCCTGGAACCTTCCAAACCACACCATCACCACCGACCTTTGCTACTATCAAAAAAACTCAACCACTAATGATATCTACAAAAGATTCTATCTCGGCATCTCAGACACCTATAAATCCTTTGGGTGGGAATTATTATTTACAGATGCATCTAAAGCAGACAACTACACCTCTTTTGCTGTTGTAGACGAAACCGGCTCCGTTGTTTCGAAGGTATTACTATCAACTTATACATCAAATTTTACTGCTGAAGCATTTGCTGTATACAGAGCGATAACACACTCACAGAAAAGGAAACCCATCATATTTTCCGACAGCCTCTCTACTAAACAAGCCATAAAAAAACATTTCCAACTCTACAGAAATAATAGAAATAAGACGCAACCATCTCATCCTGAACTCCGAAACTTTAAAAATTGTTTGGATCCCTGGACACGCTGGTATTAGTGGCAAGTAGGCAGCTGATAGGAAAGCCAAATTAGCCACAAAGGAACCATTGACAGCTTTCTTCCAACACAATAAAAAAAATATTTTGAGTTTTCTACTTGAGAACTTGAAGTACAAAAGAAAAATCGCTTGGGCAAGTTACAACCATTCTTATAAAAAAATCAATCCTATCGGCGATAGAGCAATCCACCCCAACAACATATCTAAAAGAAAACTAAATATATACATATTGGGCACAAACACTTATTCATTAAAGAGACACCTCCTCTCTGCCATCTCTGCGAAGATAACAATTCTGCTCCCACAATGGCTCATCTTCTTGCTTGTCCAAAAATCCCCTCGACCTGTGCAAAACTATCAAGTCCCAGCCTGCACCAGCTCTTAAAAAATATCAACATTGATAATATAAATTTGATTTGCAATATAATGAACTCGTTAAAACTTGAAAACTCCATTTAGGAAAAAAAAATAATTATTAACTCCTTGTATCTATTCACATCAAACTCAGTTTATTATCCTAATAGACAGCCCTGGCAGCTCGACCAGCAGTCCGGCGTACTTACCACTGAGAAACAGAAACTCACTGTGGTATGTTATATCATGTTTAAACAGAAAAAATCCAAAAATGGCTTTGGATGTTGATTAAATTGTGATGAGTACTAATATGTTTTGAAAAAAAAAAACTTTATAAAATAGTGTATTACAACGTCCAAAAATTTTCCTAGTTTAAATTGTAATTTTGATCTTTTAGTAATAAAAGAAAATTCAATAATTTTTTATAATAAATTACTTTCAATGTACCGATGACCAATCGTGAGCCTATTTTGCTTGAATGCCTCCTTCTCATCGTATGCGCTAGCAAGTTCAACGAAAGCTTCACCCGTATTTTTTCCATCCCATCGACTTAGTATCATATGAATTCCTTTTGAACCACCCACAACATTAACGTTTATTAAAAAATTTAAGATTTCCTGATGAGTAACCGACCAAGGTAGTCCACGCAAGCGAACAAAGCACGACATGTTCTAAAAAAAAATATATATATACATATATTTATATATAAAGTACATACAAACATACATAAATATTTATAAAAAATTGTATTGCCGAGTTATTTAATTCAATTATTCACAATAGTTCATGAAAAAAGTGCAGAAAAAACGGGATTAAAACTTGAAAACAAAGTTTTTCTCGTCATTCGTCTGTGTTGTTTGCTTAATGTCGACAGTCCTTCGTCAAATCTTGTCCGTGGTTGAATTATTTTTCGGCTTGCTGGGTTACCGAGTCACATTTTACATTATTGCCTGTCATGTCGCGGTGAGATAGCTTAGTGGGATCATTGAGCCCACACGAAAGCATATGGGCGGTACATGTCAATTTTGAGGGATCATGTGACAAACTTAAAAACAATATGGAAAGTGGACATAAATATGAAAATCTAGTGGAAATATACACCCAAAAGTCGAAGAAGACCGCGATTATCGGCGATGGCTTGGCCCTGAAATAAAGTAAGTCGCCAGTGGCAATGGAAAGTAGTAGACTTATTGCCAGATACATTTGGGCTTATCCATTTTTTCGAGCTGAAGAGTTAGAAAGCTGGAACTACAAAAACCATAAAATACGGCGTTTCTCCGAAGCCCATAAGAGAAGAGGAAAAGAGTTAGAGAAAGAAAACGCCTCGAAATGGAAAAGAATACATCGGAGCCCAATGCGAACCCTCCGAAAACTTGCATGGAAAGGAAAGTCGAAAGTACTTCTACGGCAAGAATCCCATCGCAAGGAGGTGAGAGTCAAAATCAGCATTCGAAGAGACCGCCACCGCCAATCGAAGAGACTACTCCCAGAAAACCTCTTCATACTCGGTGGTTGCAAAAAGAATCTGTGAAATTTTATTGAACTGTTTTTATACATAAATTAAGCTTATTGTAGTTTGAAATAACTTTATAATCTTAACATAGTATAAAGCAAAGTCGCCCCGATTCCTGTATCTCTGGATAGCCGAAACACTGTGTCTTCTATATTACGCAACGCATTTTAATGCGGTTTTCGTCATTAAATAGAGCGACTCACGACGGAGGTTTATACCATACGTATTGTTTAAAAGTTTTTTATTTTTTGTTGTTTTTGAAAGATGATGCTGAAATATAATCAAATCGACTGAGAGCTTTCATCGAAAAGCTGCGAAATTCCTAAGACCAAAGAGAAAACAGCACGAGAGGAGAGCAAACATGTAGGCTTGCCAGAGTGTGAACTGCAAACAGCAACAGAAAAGAAGAAGCAAAATATGAAATGTATGTGCCATGCTTTGAGAAATACAAAATTAAAAAAATTTAAGTATTGCATATTGCACGGAATCCTTCGTGTGAGAGTCAAACTAACAATTTCCCGAATTTTTTCTTTTTCTTTTGTGCAAAAAAATATAAACCACACAAGAAAATTCAACCAGTCACCACCGTTTCCAGTGAAAAAAAAAGCTATGAATGAAACATGTTCGATCATCGAGCACGCTGTGTGCTACCCTTTTACTACACGTGTTTGATTTCTTCGCTTTGCTTTTTGTTCGGTTCTCTTGCTCACTTTTAGCTTCACTCTTTATGTACACTTATCAGTGTCAACACTCTAGAAAAAAAAGATGAGTCCATTTGACTAAAAAAAATTTGTACATTTGAAAATATTATCAGATGATGTTCAATATGATCAAAACACTTTCGGGTAAATCTATCAAGGATTTTGGACTGCCGATCCCAACTACTTATATAACTAACTCAGACTTAACGAATGCCGAATACATAAGAGAAACATCATACGATCAATCAAGACTGTTGCAAGTTGTAGCTCAAGATGAACCTCGCTTGAACAATGATCAAAAAAAAGTATACACTGCTTGAAGGTTGTCCTGTTATTTTATTAAGGTACCTTAATCCGCCTTAATTATGTAACGGCACGCGTTTGCTTATAAAATCACTAAAAACTTTCACAATAGAGTGCACAATACTTACCGGATGTGGTACTGGAGAAGATGTGTTAATTCCCCGTATTCCTCTGATACCAACGGATTTGCCATTCCAATTCAAGCGCCTGCAATTTCCGGTAAAGCTATCTTTTGCAATGACCATCAATAAGGCACAAGGTCAAACATTTGACGTTGCAGGCTTGGATTTGAGCGTTGAGTGTTTTTCACATGGACAGTTATATATCGCTCTTTCGAGAGTTACCTCTAAAGAAAACATGTTTGTATTGTCTCATGAAGCTGTAAACATTGTTTATAAAGACAACCCTTAGTATAGTATAACAGAATAGTAATATTATAAATCACTCCACGCTGACACCACATTAGTAGCTATATTACACCCGTGCGAAGCCGGGACGGGTTGCTAGTAATAAACTAAAACAAACTCGATTCATTGCAATAATTGCTGTTTTTTTGCGGACCTGTACATGTGAACTTTCAAATTCCAGGTAAACGTTTCCAAAAAACCTACATAGCAGTCATTTGCTTCTTCGCTACAAGAATGAAAGGCTGCCTAACACACGTCGATCCCGGGCTAGTTGCTTCTATTTATTTAGACATAGCGCTCTGGCACCCGCGATCGCTTGTACCTTAAAACGGTGTTTCGGCGGTCTTCCTTGTCGTCTCGAATCGGCGGGCTGTAATTCGAAGATGCTCTTTGCTGGGGAATTATTGACCATTCGCTCGATATGTGCAGTCGTCGTTATTGGCATTTTGGACGACATTCACATCTTGATACAGCTCATAGAGTTCGCCGCTATATATTCTCCTCCATTATTTTCTTAAATTAGGATAATATTCTATTGCCTGAGTAAGCTTAAATTTTTTTTTATCTTTTATGTGTTAATAATTGTGTTTTTGATCTCTCAAACTCGACAGAGCTTGCTTATGTCTATAATTCGTTCTGCAACGGATAACCCACAAAGTTTAAAGCTTTAGATGGATAAATTCAGACACATGTTCATTAATGCAGGAATAGACATCGTTTGTTTAACGGAAACTTGGTTCTCTCCAGACGTTTCATGGATGGGTTTAGAATTTTGCGTTCTGATTATCTGTTAGTTGGATCAACAACTGCAGTTCGAGTATATTTTTGTAGAAATCCAGAGCGGTACTTAAAAACTATAGATACAGGGCGAATAAATTAATTAGCCTTGGGTCTCTTTACTGTGTACTGGAACAGTATGCTTGCAGCACTTCGAATATTGTACTTTTTGATGACCTTTACTGTAAGTTATGAATCAAAGATGAGTTCGAGCTTATTGTAGATTACATGAACTCATTTAAAATAAAACCTGTTGACTGTGCTCACTTAAAAAGTTTCATAGATCTGTTCTTAGTCAGCAGCATAGATAAAGTTAAATTAAATAGGCAGTTCTCATCTCCATGTTCCACAAAACATAACCTTAAACATGTACTATATGACATATAAATATCGAATTTCAAACTTGTATGAGAAATATGTAATATATATGGAAACTGTTGAAATACAAGCCGCTTGAATGGTTGTCTACTATATTCACTTACTGCAGCCTTCGCAATGCAGTCGTGGCAAAAAGCAACAAAGTCCAATTTCTATCAAAATATTCTAGAAAAGGCATCCAGCAAGAATATTTGAAATCATATGCGGCAAATTTGACTTGGAAAGCAGGTCCCCACAATTCCCGAAGACATTGATTGCAATCAATTCAATTCTAACTTCGTACGGCAACATCCAAGGCTAGTGATCAGCCTGCTGCAGCAATTGAGGAAACGGGCGATGAGAGGAACGTTCATACTCTTGATTTATGAAGACTACGCGATGAAGGCATAAAACAGGCATCAAGTCTTATGACACGGGTTTGGATGAATAAATCCAAGGTTTGTGCAAATAATACTGTCAGTCGTTTTACCCTTACTTATTTGTACTGATCACCTCAACTTTCCGAAAGGTATGGAAATTCGTTGAAATTATTCCCATCCAAAAAAAAAAATACAATCCAGGTTTTTGAGCAAAGTGAATTGCAAAAGAGCCCACTTATTAGTTGAAGCCAAATCAGAGAAGCAATGGATATTTAGCAATTCTCGAACCTATCACTTCTCGATTTTAAAAAAAAAAAACTTAAAACCATTTTTAAAATTTCGCGCTGGGCCTGTCGGCTCATCTTTAAATATTTAAACGGACGACAGCAACCAGTAGTTGCAAATAGAATAATGTCGATAGCTCTTCCAGTAATGAGTGGAGTTCCACAAGGAGACAGTCTTGGACCGCTTCTGTTTTACCTGTGAATGAGCTTCCCCTCTGCTTATACATCGCTTGGTGCATAGGTATGCAGAGTTCATCCAACTAATCTTCAGCCGTCTCTCCATTTAGTTGATGAAGCTGCTTAACACCTAAATGAAGATTTGTCTTGTATATACAAATGGTCACGTGAGAACTTAAACTCTAAAAATCGAAGGTGCTTGTTATTTATAATTTGAAAAA
This sequence comes from Orthonevra nobilis, assembly GCA_963555765.1. NCBI lineage: Eukaryota > Metazoa > Arthropoda > Insecta > Diptera > Syrphidae > Orthonevra > Orthonevra nobilis. Next base: position 31,090,371 of record OY743227.1, read on the forward strand.
CATATGGTGTCCTTCGTTCTCTCTGTCCCACTCGATTTGTTCTTCAGACAAAAAGCATTTTTGCTGGTAAAGACCATTGTCTCATCAGTGTTGCTATTTTGATTGCGAAACTTTTTGCAACATGTATTGCAACAACAAGAGATCCGATCTCAAACGTTCTGACAACTCCCCACTTTTGCGAAACAAATAAATGGATGTTCCTTAAATAGTTTGTTAAAAACCGATTGTTGTGTTTTCTTCACTCGATAGTTCAAACAGGCCAACCTGACTACTTTTACGAAAGAATTAAGTTTGTGCAATCACGAAAAACATTTATACCAGTCCGAAGAAAACTATACATGTCTGACTTCAGAACAATTTTTGCGTCAATGCTATTCGACTATGGAAGTCTCTGCCATCAACGGCCATTTAATATTAAATACAGACCCTTATAACGTAATATATAATCTTGTTATATATATATATATATATATATATATATATGTATATATATATATATTCTGTTATATACTTTTACTTTAACTTTACAGGATGATAATTACTTAAAATTTTAGCAAGAATATTCGTCATAAATCGAGATTAATCAAATCCTTGAAAAGACCAACGAGTTTCAATTTTATACTCACTATCTCTTCATCGACTTCATTGCCACATTAGTATTAATCCGATAAAATTAATACAGCTGTACCTCTTGACGCTGAAAAACCCATCGTGCATTATGCAGTGTTGAAATAGTTCAACCGAGCTATTCCAAACATGCACCGGATTTCGCCAAGGAGATGCGCTGTGCTGGTACAGATAGTGCGCAGGGCAGGTGCAAACATGGAAGGCACTAGCTTAAACAAATCTGTCCAACTGCTGTGATATGCAGACGGTATCGACATCATCGGTCGCTCTCAGCGCGCTGTCATGAAGGCTTTTATGGCATTTGAAGAACAGGCGCAACCAACCTTTAAGTAAACGAGGACAAAACAAATCACATGTTGTTAAAAAACTAATAAACATTTGTCCACCGCATAGGATTAAACGTCTCTGTTGGCAATAGAAATTTCGTAGTGGTTAAGGAATTTGACCTCGGCTCGGAGTAGATTTGGCGAAGAAGACGAAATGTATGGCCTACAAGGCTTTGATCGTTCCAGTTCTACAATATGAAGCCAAGTGTTGGACGATAAGAACGAAAGCAGAGCTTATTTTGAGGAATGTCGAACGCTTTTGAAAAATCTAGAAGTAATAGATACGGGAATCAATTAATATCTATTGTTTTTCTGGTTTGTTCTTCAACTAATAAGAACTTTAAAACCTAACGAGAAATTTGAGGTGGTCAGTAAAGAGTTGAACAAATAAGTAACAAAGGGTAGAAACACTGGCAGTTTTATTTTCACAAAGTTCTGATTGATTCATCCAAACCCGTGGAATTAAAGATAGTAATGCCTGTTAAGTGTCTTCATCGCGCAGTCTGCAGAAATCAGGAGTATGAAAAATCCTCTCATCGCCCGTTTCTTCAACTGCTGCGGCAGACTGATCACTGGCCGTGGTTGTTGCCTCACGAAGTAAGAATTGATTCCAATTCCAATTGCCGGATATGATTTCACATATTTTTGCTACATACCTTTTCTAGTTTATTTTGATAGAAATTGATCTTCGCTCCTCTCCTCCTCCTCCTCCTTTTTGCCACGACACGAACGCTGCAGTAAGTTCTAAGAAATTCATCGAGCTTGAATTTTTTCCACCGCTTACTAGCAATATCGCGTTTCTGTATTAGATGGTGATGAGATGAAAAGATCATGTTTTGAGAAACATGGATCGGAGAGCTGACTACTCAATTGAACCTTGTCCGTACTGCAAAGAACAGATCTATGAGACTTTTTAAATCAGTAAAGCTGCAACAGTCAACAGGTTCATCTTTGATTAATAACTTACAATAAAGGTCACCGAAAACTACAATATCCGAAGTGCTGCAAGCGTACTGTTCCAGTTCACATTAAAGAGAACCAAGACTTATTTATTTATTCGGCCTAAATGTATTGCCAACTAATAGCTTACTAGTTCCGCTCTGAGTTAAAAAAAAAATATACTCGAAATGCACTCGTTGATCCGATTTACCAATTTGGGCTTGAAACCTTCACGAACGTATATAGCGACACCTCCCCCTCAACTCCTATTAGATCTTTTTATAATCTCTATTAGTTCTCATCCAGACCATAAAACATCTTAAGAGAAACAAGTTCCCGTTAAATAAACAATGTCTATTCCTGAATTAACGAACAGGTATCTGAATTCATCTAATTTAGGCTCTAAACTTTGTGCGTTCACGTGGCAAATTTTAAATCCATTGTGTTGCTTTCGAAGTACCCACTTTATTTCGTACATATTACCGCTATTTTTGAAAAAAAAAACAAGCGCATTCGAGTTTGAGAGATCAAAAACACAATTTTTAATAGATAACAGAAAAAAAATCTTACTCAAGCCTAGAATATTATTCTGATTAAAGAAAACAAAAAATGAGAAAAAGTGAAAAAAGACAGAAAAAACTGGCAGTTAAGTTCCGGCGTTGTAGACTGATGGTCACACTCATGTGTTATTGACATTTTGGACAATCTCCTCTTCTTTATTCGCGAAAATAGCGTAGAGGATTTCAGCAGCATTTGGCTGGATGAAAAAATGGATATTTTTTTATATTTTCAAAGTTCAACTATTCAAGAATATATGTAAAAGAGGATTTTTAAAAATTCTAATTATTTTCGGAGATATCGGTATTTTGGTGATCCAAACTGGTTCGGCCGGAACTAATCGGAACTAATCACTCCGAGATACGAGCATCCAACGCATCAAAGGAGGCCAGAACTGCTCGATATGACGAGAGAAACGCGGAAAAAAGTTTTTTCGAAGTCGAGAAAGATCCGATGTATGAAGCAGGAATGGCAGATTGAATAATTGTATGTCTACAATATCATGATTAAGACTCCGAAAAACTTTACGCAAAACTTTAAACGAGTTTTTCTCGAAACTGTCTTCAATTCCCACTATTTCTCAGGTTCTACTAGACCAATTAGGCTTGCTTATGTCTGGAACTATTCCCATTCCCAAATTTCTATTATTTTTTTTAAATTCGAAACAGTCAAAAAACGTGGTCAGTCGACATTTTGTGAAAAAAAATCTTTCCAACTTCTCCGTAGTTCCAGACATTGGGACATTATTCTAGATTAATAAACTTTTTTTTGCTTTCAGATTGCTAGGAGGGTTGAAATCGTGGGTATGGTTACGCGCCAATTTTTTGAGACCCCAACTTCATCAACTGGTAATTTTTGAAATTTTCAACTTTTTTTAATTTTTGATTTTTTTCTGTATTCTTGTTGTCAATAATTAACTAATTAAAAAATGTATACTAAAAATATTAATTGCCTTGTTTTTATGACACTTCAAAAATTACATGAAATTCATGCCTCTAGACTAGAATACCCCCTTAATCAAAATTAAAAGTTGAATGAACAGCTCACTGTTTTAAGTTGACTTTTGATTTTCACAATTAGTAGGTATAACAGTGGCGAAATCATTCAAACGCGTTCATTGCGGGTGGAGACAGAACTAAGGTGTTTTTGTTTTTCTACTTTGTAAGCTTTCCGGTAAATCAAATGATTTTGTTTGGTGAGACTTTCGTTAAGGTATATTCTACTGTCAGATTGTAATTCAATTTTTAGTAAACAAAGGGAATTTTTGTTTTTTTGTATAATGAATGCATTGAACGGAGTACCTAAATTTTATCTGTAACTGATAAGAGTTTTATAATGATGGCTGTATCTTCCGAGCTCCGTTTAGGCCTCTAGGCCCATAGAGAAGCAAACATATTGTGGAGATCTTCATTGGAGTATTTGGGGACGCCATGGAAAACTAGATCATTTGATAGATTTTCTCGTTGAATATGATCCATATTTCTGCGTAGCGTTAAGACCTCAGTCTCTTGTTGTGAACAGGTGGCAGGTTCGGAAGTTTGCTCAGTAACTTCGACGCACTGTCAGGAAAGACAAAGTTCTCTTGATGTCTTCGAACCGACGATTGTAATGGCGTACAATGGTGTCCAGTTTATTTGCTAGGTTATTACGCAGCTAATTAGTGATTTTAGTTGCTCATTGTGTATATCTAGCCGATTATTCAGTCGCATCTCATTTTTCACCTTTTGAAGTTGCACTTGGTGAAGGTGAATTTTGGAGAATGTTGGTTGTTGGTTGTAGATCTTAGTTCCCGCGGGGTTTGATGATCGGACATTATGGGCGGTGGAATGATACCAATGGTGTTGTGACCGACAAACATTTTCAACACGATGCGCGAGAAAGGCAGGTGAGAGAAACTTAACAAAGAAAAATTAATGCTCCACTTCAAGAACAAGCAATGAAGAAGTTATTTAACAGTTTGGAAAATGTTTACTGGTTAGATTTGAATTATTCTGCCACAAAGAAGCGCGTTTCTATTTTGATAATTTCATTCGTTGACGTTTCAGCTTACCACTTGAAGCTTGTGACCGAGCAACATGTTTATATGCAAACTGCTGATGCGGGCGCTTATTAGTAGGTATCGAGTGTGGGGTAATCTTTTTTTTTTTATTTTGTTGATGTATTCAACATTTTGTCATCTCCGGGTTTTTCGATATTGTCTTCTTTTGCCAGCAAACACACCTTTGTGATTGGTCACTTGACTATTCTTTTCTGTCTTGAATGTCAAAACTCTGGCAAGGTCATCTACTCCGCTGTGTACTTCAACTATTTTGCCGAAAGGCCACTTCGATGATGTCAAAAGCTCATTTTTCAACAAGACTGTTTGACCAATCTTGAAGTTGTTTGTCGATTGCTTCCACTTATATCGTTTTTGAATTTTGGCAATTTGACCCTCATACCAACAGTTGCAAGCATCTTGTTTATTTTTCTAAATGAACTTCCACCTTTTAAAACTAATCTCTGCGAGATCCAAAATGACATCATGCATTGGTGCAATTAATGGTGTTAATTGGCAGAGTGGTCTCGAATTCAAACATCCTTCTATTTGTACCAGAATTGGGTTCATCTTCTCGTATGTCAATTATTGCTCACATATGATGCGATTCAAATGGTATTTGACTGACTTGACCCCAACTTCCCAGAGTCCACCAAAGTGTGGAGCTCCAGGAGTTTGTAATGCAGTAACCATGTTTTTCGCTCCAACAAAATTTGTTCCGCTGTCGGTGTACAGATGATCTACTGATCCTCTTCTACTGATTATTCGTCGTAATGCTGCCATGAATCCATCCGATGTTAAATCAGAAGTCACCTCAATATGTACTGCCTTTGTTGCCATGCCGACAAACAAAGCTATGTAAGCCTTGTGCGACTTTAAATCTCGAATTTGTGAGCATCTTGTGTTGACTGGGCTTGTGTAGTCTATTCCACAATGCGTTTATGGACGTGAAAACTTTACTCGTGTTTTCGGAATGCCCCATGAGTTGATTTGATTTTTAAGCCTTATATCGGAAACATTTAACGCATTGATTTATTATGGCATTGACAGTATTGGTTCCTGGGATGATCCAAAACGTCGTCTGAATATGATTTAACGCCAGTTTCACTCCACCGTAAGTGTATCGATGTGAGCTTTATTTTTGATAAATTTTGTCAGCGGATGCGATGATGGCAAAATCATTGGATGTCTCTGGACAGTGAAGATATCTTGCTGGTTGATTTTAGGACCTTGTTTATTCTTAAGATCTGCATATCGTCAGCAAACATTCGTTGAGCACCCCTTACCAATGCCTTTTCAGCTTCCAGAAGTTCTTCTACCGTCAAAGCGCCATGTAGACTTGGCATTTCTCTTGCGCTTCCTGCAATTGTTTTTAAATCGTAGACAGAATGCACTTGGCTTAACAGGTGCCACCTTAGTTTTTGACATGATGATGCATATTGTAGTATAGCCAGAATTGACGATCTCCTGATGCACCAACGCTGCATATGCTGATTCTGGTGAATCTGCAAAATACTGGATTTGAGAGTTTTCCGTCCATCGTGGAATATGTACATTTTAAAACGTAGTAATATTTTCTTGAATTCATCTCATTACTTTTGAATTGCCATTGGCAATTTTCATCCTTTCCGATACCCAAGAGCGATGGTTGTTTTGATTGTTAATTATGAGTTGACGACCAGTCAAAGGCATCGAAGATTTTGCCTGCGTCACTCATTATTGCTCGTTTGGTACTCTCTGAGCTGAATGAAGAGGAGTTTACCTTAAATAGGAAATCGTCTGTCCTCGGACACCATTTCATTCCAAAAATTTTGAATATTGTGTGTCAATTTTTGAATATTAAAGACATATTCTGGTTCATTTCTTCTTCAGGTAAAGTTTTTATAAAGTTGAATCCACTCAACTGAAGTAGCTGCATCAATTCCCTTTGAAGGTTTTCACACTGCTTGAGTGAATTTGCACCACCAAGACACACATAGAATCCTTCAAGCACTGTTTCGCTCGCCCGAAGATACATCTACCTTTCATCCTCAGCTAGCTGGCACAAAGTTTTAAATGTCAAATACGGGGCTGATGCTGTGACGCATGTGACTGTTTTTAGAGCGTATTCCTTGATAGGGCTACTGGGCCTTTATCTCCGCCTTATCGACTAAAATCTGCAGATATATTTTTTCGATATCAGCTGTAAGTACGATAGAGGGAAATCCGAGGAATGGGAAACCGTTCGAACTCGGAAAAAACGGTGCTCCGGAGCACAGCAAAGAAATAGGGCCTGGGAAAAAAAGCGTCTGGAGTTGGAGAAACAAAGGGGATCAGAATCAGTATCTGAACCTTCAAAATATGGTGAAACCGGAGGATGCCCCTACAAACTCCAGGGGAAAAGAATAAGAACTGCACGAGGACAAGAACTTCTTCGGACGAAAATAGCGAGAAAGCTGAGTTAGAGCGACCACAACCAGCAAGTGAATGAGTTCCACTCATATAAAACCCCGCCCCAAGAGGAGAAGAGAAGTAGCACTAGATAGCTTGGAGATTGTGGTATACAACAACAATAAGTAGGGGGAAAAATACGCGAGGTGCAACACTCCCAGTTTCAAAAAACCATATATAATGCCCTGGATCAGGTGCTATGCACAGATCGTACATCACCTCTTCATTTCACCAGAACAGGCTTTGAAAACGGAAGATATCATGTAAGCTTCAATGATCTTCAATCAGTGGATTCACTGAAGAAGATTATTTGGAGAATACAAAACTGAGAAGACACAAACCTCGCAGTCATGCTAGCTGCAGAGATTCCGAGTGCCCGTATGGATCCCAGGAATTGTTAAAGATCCGGCTGGCCACAGAAAAGTTGAAACTCTACCACAACAAAATCCAGGCAGAGGGAGGGTTCTTTGTTTTTAATTCATGAGTTCGAATTGAACTCAAATTCCATTGTCCCATGAACTTCATTGCTGAACCTAGGATATTGTATAGTCCTCTTTTCAGTGTCTCATGAGGTATTACTGTCAAATTTGTTCCTACAGAGAATCATCATATTTGAAATATTTGTTTTTTTAACACTGATTTCTAGAAATTTTATATTTTTGTCAAGTTATTTATATAAAATATTAGTGTAATTGTTTATAATCTTTTGCTGTCCTAAACGAAGTATTATAAAACCATTTTCGTGATTTAAGCCTGTTGTTTGAATTTCTCGTGATTTTATTGTTCTTATGCAAATTATGAATGTTATTATTTTATCCATAGTTAATTGATTGGAGATATTTGTCTCCGCTGGTGAATAAACCCTGAAATCAAGGATTTCATCCTTTAGTTTTTTCTTTTTACGAAACTGATCTTTATAGAGTATACGACAATTTTTTTTTTCAATAGGTTTCCTTCTTTTATTACTTACTAGCAACCCGTCCCGGCTTCGCACGGGTGTAATGTAGTTACTAATGTGGTTTCAGCGTGGTTTGATTTATAATATTACTATTATGTTATACTATACTACAGGATGTCTTTATAAACAATGTTTACAGCTGTTTTTTCGAAAGAGCGACATATAACTGTCCATGTGAAAAACACTCAACGCTCAAATCTAAGCCTGCAACGTCAAATGTTTGACCTTGTGTCTTATTGATGGCCATTGCAAAAGATAGCTTTACCGGAAATTGCAGGCGCTTGAATTGGAATGGCAAATCCGTTGGTATTAGAGGAATACGGGATATTAACACATCTCCTCCAGTACCACATCCGGTAAGTATTGTGCACTGTATTGTGAAAGTTTTTAGTGATTTTGTAAGCAAACGCGTGCCGTTACATAATTTAGGCGGTTCCTTAATAAATTAACAGGACAACCTTCTTTCAACGCAATTTTATGTGGTGGGAGTCCAGATGGATTCAAAGAATTAAGAAACTCTGTGGGAAAATGAACAGCCTGTTCAAGATCGAGTACAGTGTCGACCGAGTAGTATTTTTGGGTGGGTGCATCAATCTTCGAAAGAATCAAAGTATTTACTTTGTCCACCTATTCGTTAGTAGGTGACAGAATCGCTCTTTCTTTGAACCAAGAAATAGTCTTACAACTTATTTTATCAATGCCGGAATAGACATTGTTGACAAACTCTTGAAGGTTGTCTATCAAAGCGCAAAGGATTTGATTATCTAGATTAATCCTAACATTATTTTGTGTTAGCTCTCCATTGCCAACCTTGAGCAACATCTCCGAAAAAAGCCTGTTCTCTCGTGAAGAGAACGAAACTCTTATGTTTGTTTTAAGCTCCAATTTTGTGATGTGTGGCCAAAGGTAAGATCTTTTTAATGATGCATTTATTTCGTCAGCACGTGTGCCTCTTGTGACAACTGGCAAGATTTGACGAAAGTCACCTGAGAACAAAATTGTACATCCACCCATTGGCGAGTTTTTGCTACGCAAATCGCGCATTGTTCTATCCAATGCCTCCACGAAAGTCTTATTCGACATGGTGGCTTCGTCCCAAACTATTATTGAGCAGAGTATTGTAAATTACACGTTTTACAGTTCTGAGGTGTGCAAAAGATGTTGGGCCTCTTACAACATGCAGTAAAATTCTCAAATAAAAGCATTCGCTGTTGTTGGGATGAATCACATAGACCCTGCCAAGAGCATATGTTTTTTTTTACTCCGGGGAAACCATCGACTGCAGTACCTTGCTTTCGCCGTTGAAATGTTTTTAAAGTCTGGTTCCATGTATAGTAACTTGGAACTTTGTCATATGTCAGTGTTTTTGCGAAATCATCTTGATCACATAATTTGAAGAATAATGTTAATGTTGTATCCCGCGGATTATTAACAACTTCTTGTATATTGTTCTCGGTGAAATATACCCTCTGTCCGTTTTCTAAAAGAACTGCAAGATGAGTAATCGTGGGAGCCCGGTCATGCACACTGAATGACAAAATCCTCCATACTGCTTCAGAGCTGCAGATGTAACGTCCAGATTGATATTTCTCCACTTCATTTGGGGATTGTATGCTGAAAGGGGCTTGATCGTTACCTTTATTTATATATTTGGTAACATATTGGATTGATTTTATTGAACTACACAACTCTACGTTGATGTGGGCGTTGAAAATTTATAAAAGGAGCGAATTATAGGAAACGATCCATTGGTTGTCAATTTCACAGCAGCAGCACATCGTTGAGACGAAAATACGATTTCAAACATGTTTGATTGCTCCACTCTCATCGGTTTGTTTTTCATTGGAATCGAAAGAATAAGTGTCAGAGTAACCACTTGGACTCAAATGAGTACAAATGGACTAATTTTTTTTTTTTTTTTTTTTTAATTTCAAGATGGACAAATATCTTTTTATATATGTACATACATCTTTCTATAGTTTTACTATTGTGTGGCGCTGACTTAAGTTCACTGTACTGTGATATATTGTGACATTATTGCCGAACATATCCATTGTGTAGAAAGATTCTGATGATCAATACAAATGACACATTTAAGTGTTACTTTAAGTTAAATATGATTCTTTGTTTTATTCGTTGTTGTTTTTTGTTTTTTTTTTTAATGAACTGATATATTTTCAAATGTACAAATTTTTTTTAGTCAAATGGACTCATCTTTTTTTTCTAGAGTGTGCAATATGCAACACTTAAATTTTTTTTAATTATGTATTTCTCATAGCATGGCACATACATTTCATATTTTGCTTCTTCTTTTCTGTTGCTGTTTGCAGTTCACACTCGGGCAAGCCTACATGTTTGCTCTCCTCTCGTGCTGTTTTCTCTTTGGTCTTAGGAATTTCGCAGCTTTTCGATGAAAGCTCTCAGTCGATTTGATTATATTTCAGCATCATCTTTCAACAACAACAAAAAATAAAAATTTATATTAAACAATACGTATGGTATAAACCTTCATCGTGAGTCGCTCTATTTAATGACGAAAACCGCATTAAAATGCGTTGCGTAATATAGAAGATACAGTGTTTCGGCTATCCAGAGCCGACTTTGCTTTATACTATGTTAAGATTTCTTGTAATGTTTTTAATTAGTTTTGCTTTTTTATATTGAGGAGTAATCTTTTTTTTCATTCGATCTTGTGCCACTGTTATGATAAATTCTTCATTTATCTCATCATCTTCCATATTTAAATTTATTTTATTCAATATTTTTTCTTTCTTTTCTTCTTTTTTTCAGATTTCTCCATTTCTTAATTTAATTAAATTAATGTCGATAGGTCTTTCTATTGTTGTTAAAAGTAACGTATTATTATAGATTGAGATAATTTTTTTATCCCATTTATAAATGGGAAAGTATCATTTGTTTTTTCTACTTGAGTTAAAATTGTTTAGTGTTCGTTTAAAGTACTGTGAAATCGTTCCGAATTACCAGTATGTCTGTTTGATGTACAGTAATGTACTTGTATATCATAATTGAGTAAAAAGTTTTTAAATGTTTCAGCCACATAAACATTTTCGTTATCTAAAGTTATGAGTTGTGGTTTAGTCATTGCGTTCATTACACCAAATAAGTTTTATTTTTGATTCGCTCGACCGCTGCGTATTTTGAGAATATATCAATACCATATCTAAGTGATAATGTTCATGTGGATTTTGGGTGTCACCGTCTTTTCGTAAGGGAGTTTGATTGGTCGTCTATCTATTTTCGTCATACAGAAATCACATTGATTTATAATTTTATTGATTAATTCTTTAAAATTTGGGGTATAATATTCTCTGATAAGATCTAAGTAAAGTTTATCAATTCCTAAATGATTTTTTTATGTATTTTAAGTACAATTTATAATGCGTCTTTTATGTTTAGATCTTTTAATATTGTTGTAGTTCTAAATAAAATATTCTTTTAATTTTATTTTCTTGGGTCCATATCCTTCGGAATTTGTTAAATTAAATTTTCAATAAATATAAATTTGTTATATTTCTTTTAATCTTGTTTATTATTCGTAAATATAATTCTTCATTTGGATTTGTACATCTGAAAGTTATTCTTCTTCTACCAACATGCGGGAATGAAATTGTTTGAACACAATTTGCGTTGGATTCAAGGACAATTTATATATTAAAATAATTGAGGGGTTTTTCGCAAATATTACAAAGAAATTAAGTATCTTGTCTCTAGAATTCTTAAATGTGTTGTTATGGTTTCCTTGCCTTATTCGCACACCTTGGGGCTTACACTTGCCGTTGTTACTTTAATTATTTAGTTTTTTTTAATATATATGTATATTTCTTCTCATTTTTTTCAAAAGTTAAATAAAACGTTTTTATAAAAATATTCTCCTCTATGAAATTCAACAGTATAAGTCATTTGCTTTGACTTGGACTGTCTGAATATTTTCGCACTTTAATTGATCTGAGCTCAAACAAAACACTTTTCACTTTAAATTTTTACACTTTTTTCATGAGTACGGGTTACGAGTCCCTATTTGTGTTTGGAAAGGTGATTGCTCACTGTTCACAAGCTGAACTTAGTAACACTTTCAACTCTTTGTTTCACGAGTATTGGTTACGAGTCGTTTTTTTGTAAAAGTGATGTTCGGTGTTCGCGAGTTGAACTGAAAAGAAACGAGATTTACAGGTTCTTTTTCCGGATTGCTAATTTTAAAGGAGAGTTATTTTGGCAATATTACTGACTGTGTCATTTATATTTAAGTTATTAGTGAACGATAAAAAAATATCTTGGTCTGTTCTGGTGAAAAGAATAAACAAGTGTTGAAGTGAACTGTGGTTTAGGATTGCTGACACTTACATATATAATGGAAATAAAGCTGAAGTATCATTTGGTTGCAGAGAGTTCTTGTCTTTGAATTTTACTCAAAGTCCAATTTTTTGTTAACATAATGTTGACACACATAAGCGTTCTTTATGTTTTGGTTAGTTTGTTGGGGCACATAAGTGTGCTGTGATATTACTAATTTATATTAATATTATTATTTTACCTTTGGGCAATAAAATGATCACAAATCAATTTTATTCGTTTTTTTTGTAATCCAGTTTTGTGTTAAAATAGGCTGTATAAATAGTTACTTATTTTGCGTTAAAGAGTAAGAAATCGATAATCAAAATTGGGTCGTGGGAACACCATTAATGATCAGCCATTGCAGATTTTTTGATAACCGAAATTTCTGCTCGAATGGATAACGCTAAATGCTACCGATACACGCACAAAGTTTTAAAATTTCTTTTTTTTCTCTGTTTTGCGAAGTAACTAGCCTTCTCATGATTTATATTAAACAAAAGGTAAACTGCTTCAAACACTGGAAGGCTGAAAGGAGCATGCAAGCTTTTGCCAAATGTTTGATAAGGAGTTGCTTTATTTGGCCTATCACCACATTCTTCAAGTTTTGCAAAGAGGTATTTATGATTATAAGTTGGGTTCAACCACCAAACCTCAACCAGGTATTTTCAAAAGGTTTTAAAAAGAATAGTCAAAAAGAGACTCAAAAACACCTAAATCCTGATGTAATAACTCAGGTTAAAAGCGAACTACAGGCGAAATTCCACGAATGCTAGCGTAGAGATGACAACAATTCCTTCAGTTGATTCTAGTGTATATGGTGTGCTAGATGGAAATGAAGTTGGATTAAGAATACCAAGCGCACTTTCCATGCTAGGTGGATGTCCACAACTATTTAAAATAAAAAATATATATATTTCGAAACCAGTTCAGAATGAGTAATGAGGAATGAAATACTCTGTGATGTCTGCGTTCTCTTTTTAAAAATTTACTGCAAAGCTTGACTTGTCTGGCTCCCAAAACATGATCTTGATCTTTTGCGTAGTTGCATTGAGTTCTGGAAGATATTATTATTGTTATTTTTGTTTAAATGTAAAGTAAATTTACAATGTAAATACAAATTATTCAGCGCTAGCTGCCAGGGCTTACAGCTAGAAAAACATCTAAATAAGTAAATATCTTTATCTAAATTAATTTGCAGTAATAGCTTATACACATTATTGATGTTTTCTTCAAAGGGTATTATTAGTAAGTCTATTAACTGTTTATTGAATAGTGAGCTACATAATTTAATGACTTTCGGACATTCGAATATAAGATGATTAATTAGCAGAATGCGACCCGATAGGCAAAGGTGGCAAGTAGGAGGATCACTGCTCGTAAGAATTTGGCTTTGTGTAAGTTTGCTGTTGTGCTTGTTGGATACAGCGTCACGTGCTGCGTTTATTCGGGAGTAATGGTGGATGCAGTGGGTTCAAGCTTCTTTCTTCTTCTGCAGCCAATATGTGTCCAATTGTGTACAAAAAAGGACAGTCACTGTACATTGCACACAAAATGCTCCGACTCACTGTACTTTGATCGAACATTATCATTGTAATATTTTCGAGTCAACAGAAACATTGACCACATGTAGAATAAGGCAAAATAGAAAATAATTATTGTATCATATTTAGTGCAAATTAAGCAATCATATTTAGTGCAAAATAAGCAATTTATTATATTCATTGCCAACATTGAATAGATTAAATAAGCAATAATAATGTATAAATATGAAGTCAATCAATAAAGAAATCAGATTAATTTCAAAATCTAAAAGTTGAAGTTGGTCTCTTTGAACAGTCAGCAGGGGTAAGGTGGCTATTCAAATTAAGTAATCAAAGTTACATTTGGTCCTTCGAGAAGAAGCATAAAGAATCAATGTAAATTCATACGGTCCTTAAAGGAGTGAAGAAAATCTACGATTCGACGAGTTGGCGGAACCAGACGATTTGATCCAACAGCAGAGAGAAAGGGCTGATTGGATAAAAAAAAATATATCAGAGAAGTTCACCAGGGAGCCCAAGCTAAGGAGAATTGAAGGATTTGTTCGGGAGAGATTAAATGAACTAGACCTGCACTGGGAAGAGTTCATGAAAGGAGACGAAGAGCTTCGTGAAAAGCAGAACTTCCCGAAAAACCATCCGTACCTAAACTCAAAATATTTCACGCAAGTTGAAGCCACGGTGGTAGCGCTGCGAAAAAAAATTTGAGGCAAGACTAAACGAAATTGAAGAAGATATAAAGAAAACTGAAGAAACGGCTCGAAAAACCAATCCAACACATCCAGAACAGACACAGGTAGAAGATAAACCGCAAGCTGCTTCAAAAATTGAGGATGAAGACATCGACATGGAGAAGACACGGAAACTGAAACGTTAAGAGGCACAGAAGCAAGCATTCTTCATAGCAGTGGACAGGATGGAGAACTCATTGGAAACATCAAGTGCTTACTATATCCATAAGCAGCAAGCCATTCAATGCCAATGGGTGAAGATAGTAGAAACGCATAACGATATCATAGAGCTTTGAGAAGTTGAAGACTACATGAACGAGCACGAAGAATTAGAAGAGATGTACGAAAATGTCATGGTGCACTGGCAGAAGAAGATCGAAGAAACAGATATCCAGTACACATGTGATACGAGGCAAGGCAGCGCAACTGAAAATACGCACCATCAGTTCCAACTACCGGTTTTAAAGCTGCCAATATTCAATGGTGGTTGAAAACAATGAAAATCTTTCTTCAAACTATTTCAGCAAACAATACATGATAAACTGGGTGTTTAAGGACAAGCATACGGCAACCCTTAATAATCCACCTTCCTTTTACGTTCCATTTATGCCGTGTTTATGCTCAGACAGCAATATGCATTAGATCCCATTACCTTTGTTCCAAATAAATTTTCCCACAAATAGGTCCGATATCCAAATACCTTTCCCACCGAAAATCGCTGACGCACCTGAGAACGCAAGCATATGCCCAGACAAGGCGTTGGGTTTCGTCTGTGCACTGAAATGGAGATGTGCATTTTCGAAGGTGCATTTCCCACGAAATGTAAAGAAAATTTAGTGTATAAGACAAACATTTTTAATAATAAAATCACTTGTACCATAACAACCCAGAATCAACATTGGAGTTTTATTTAGGTCGAAATAGACCTAACATTTTGGTGACCCCGACGTGATCTTGCTTCCCCCCACCAGCGGTAAGGGGCAAATCACACGAAGAAGACACCTACGACTACCCAGCAGACGACATTTATGAGCTGGAGGAACGATGTCGGGCGGTTCTAGATAAATTAGAGGCTCACTTGGTCAAATGGCAACCAGCTCCAGAAGCAGCTACTGTGGATTCATCTCACCATGGGCATTACAAATTAAAATTACCCAAGATCACCCTACCTGTGTTCAGTGGAAACTACCTCCAGTGGAAGGAATTTCATGACCTATATCTGCAGCTCATTCATCAACAGGCAATGAGTGCAGCGGAGCAAATGTTTTACTTGAAGGCAAACTTGTCCGGAGAAGCAAGTACTGCTCTGCACGCCTGAGCAAGCACACGCTGCAGAAACACTGCACCCGCGTCGCGCCGTGTAAAAAAAAAAACAAATAAAGAAAATTAAATAAGTGATCAGTGAAACAGTGAAAATCCAAATCTTTTTAAACACAGCAAAACACAAAATAATAAAATAAACAAAATCAGACACAAATAATAATAAAATTCACACAAACAAACACAATACAAAACTAAATAGCCAATTAATAAAACAGCAAAATAACAACAATAAAAAAAAAAAAAACTAAATCATATCGCCATCCTCCCCCTTTCACATTCACTGCTCCAATTTCTTTTGTTTCTTTTTTTTGTTTTCTTTTGACCGTGCCTGCTGGTTGTCCATGGTGACTGCTTGTACTGTGTATGCAAAAACAAAGCACAGCAGTGACCATGCCCAACTAACATCTAATGTATAGCGGGCTGTGTAACTGATTGGTGTCGTTGGGTTCTCGCTGCACTTTGTTGTATGGGCATAACACCTACAACAATTTTGTTGTGGGAATCCAACAAAACCTATACGTCACAGCTAAGCTTAGTAGCGTTAGTGTTTGTTTTCTTTTGAATTTTTTTTCTTTTTGTAATGAGTGAGAAATTTCGAGTAGACGTGTGTAACATTCGCGGCTTACGATCGAATTTCTTTGCTGTGTACGCCCACGTCTGTAAATAGAGGCCAGCTGTTTTGGGACTTTGTGAAACCCAAGTAAGTGCAGAGTCCGAATTTTCGGATTTGAATCTTCCTGGTTATAGCTTAGTGCCATTATTCTTTTTTCATCGCGGTCTCGCCACTTATATCCGTAGTGATGTCGCCTACCAAATCTTACCACAATATGGTCCCTGTTCCAATCCGGAATTTAATTTTATGTGGTTAAAGCTCACCGTTCGTAGGCAAATTATTCACTACTGTTTAATTTATAGAAGCCCCAACTTAGACAGCAATTCTACCTTAAATGAGTTTGATGCGCTGTCTGACTCCATCTTAAGAATTGTTTCCCGTTATCCTCGTACTGAAATCGTTATTACGGGCGATTTCAATATACACAATTCTGGTTGGCTTCGACATTCTGGACACACAACACCCGAAGGAAGGTACGTCGAGATCTTCGCTGCGGTAAATAATTTAACCCAGCTTGTAAACGAGCCCACACGGATTCCAGACATTGACGGTCATGCCGCCAACATACTCGACTTGTTTCTTACCTCCCACCCTGATAAATACACCTTAGACGTATTGTCGCCTCTAGGCTCGTCGGACCACTGTGTCATATCGGCTTACTTCTCGTACCACAACCCAACAGTTAAAGAACCAGTTCCTAAAAGAGTAGTTTGGCAATACGAGAAAGCCAATTGGGACGGCCTTAACGATTTCTTTAGGAACTTTAACTGGTCGCTATGCTTCCTCAATAACGACGTGGATGCCGTCGCCGATATGGTCACCAGTATTGTTCTTCTTGCTATGAGAAACTTCATCCCTCACAGGGTGAAAGTAATCAAGCCAAAGACTAACGCGTGGTACGACTCAAGCTGTAAAGAAGCTATCAGGCTGAGGGAGTTAAGTTTTCGGAATTATAAAACCGATCCATCTGAGGAAACCCGAAAAAAGTACAAACAAGCTCGAAATGACTGCAATGCTAAAATCCGATGTGCAAAATTTACCCACGAACGAAATCTGAGACAAAAAGTGTTACAATGTCCCAAAGGTAGCAAGAGCTTTTGGTCGTTCGTGAAGAATGTAAAAAATTGTGTCTCATCTTCCATCCCAACACTTGTTTACAATGATACCCCAGCTGTCAGCTATGTGGACAAAGCAAATCTTCTCGCGGCCCATTTTGCCGCCAGCTCAACACTTCAAGAACTTGCTTTGCCGCCTCCTGTACTCGAGCGCGTCAACTTTTCCATGGGACGGATTTATTTCCGCACTCGTACAGTAGCAAGAGTACTCAAAGATCTTGACATCCATAAATCCGCTGGTCCAGATGGTATTCCTCCATTCTTCTGAAGAGGTGTTCTTCCACGTTGGCAAAACCATTGCGTAAGCTTTTTCATCTGTCCTACTCTTCTGGTCTCTTCCCGAGTAGATGGAAAACAGCATTTGTCCAACCCGTCCCTAAAAAAGGCGAATCTTCTTCTCCCTCCAACTATCGACCCATTGCACTAACGTCCCTGTTAGTCATGGAAACGCTGATAAACCGTCAGCTAATGAAATATCTCGAAACACGAAACTCCTCAATGACCGGCAGTACGGTTTTCGTAGCAAAAGATCCACTGGTGATTTGATGGTATATCTCACCGAAAAGTGGAACAACTCTCTACATCTTTCTGGTGAAAGCAAGATTGTTGCGCTTGATATTTCTAAAGCATTTGACAGAGTCTGGCACCAGGCTCTTTTGTCGAAAATGCGTGCATTTGGTATCGACGAATCTCTTATTCAATGGATTAGAAACTTTCTTTCGGGCCGTTCAATTCAAATTGTATTGGACGGTGCCAAGTCTGATATCCACCATATAAATGCTGGTGTTCCCCAGGGCTCCGTTTTGTCACCGACTCTCTTTTTAATCTTCATTAACGATCTTCTGTCTGCTACATCTAATCCAATTCACTCATTCGCTGATGATAGTACTCTCAGTTTTTCATATTCGTTTTCAAATTCACGTCCCTCATCTTCGGCCGTGGAAATGGAACGGCAGCGTATGATTAACTCATTAAATTCCGATATAAACAGCATACTATCATGGGGCTCTACGAACAGAGTGGAATTTAATGCCTCCAAAACTCAATGCTGTCTTCTGTCACTAAAGCGAAACGAAAACCCTCGACCATTATCCATGAATGGCGCATGCATTGCTGAAGCCGAAAAACTTTCAGTACTTGGTATGTGTATCAATAAGAACCTCGGTTGGAATGATCACATAACCGTTATCGCCAAAAATGCTGCGAAATGTTTAGGTTTCCTGAAGCGGTGCAAGAAATACTTTACCCCATCTGATCTGGCTGCCATATATAAAGCGTACATTCGCCCCAAACATGAATACAACTCCCATTTATGGGCAGGCGCTCCAAAGACCATCTTGAGCCTGCTTGATAGAATTCAAAATCGAGCGATTAAAATCATAGGGGACAAAAATGTTACAAAGTCAATTGACTCTCGTCACCACCGTCGTAACGTCTCCTGTCTAACACTGTTTTATCGCTTCTACCATAAGCAGTGCTCTAGCGAATGAGCCAGCTGCATTCCACCCTCCTATCACTTTCACCGTAACACCCGTCTCGCCAGGAATGCTCATCAGTTCACCCTCAAGCCCAACTTCCGACGTACAGTCAAGTATAGAGACTCGTTTATTAGCCGTACAACACGAATGTGGAACGCTCTACCACGCTCGGTATTTCCCACTCATTACAATCTGCAGAAATTCAAAAACAATGTGCATCAGTACTTATCCCTATTTCCTCCCTGATCCCTTCCACTCGCGTTATGTATTTACATTTTAAGGGTAGTCATAACCCCTTGTACGCGTGTGCTCTTTAAAAAAAAAAAAAAAAAGCAGCTAAGCTTATCCAGCACCTTCAGATATCCGAAGAAAACTACGCGTCCGCCTGGACCACACTGGAACATCGCTACAATAATAAGCGACTATTACTTTCCGCGCTGCTAAACAAATTATTGGGGCAGCCGGCTGTTACAGGAGATTCGTCAACTGCAGTAAAACGATTGCATGATACCACCAACGAATGCCTCCTCGCAATCAGGAATCTTGGAATCCCCATTGCAGACTGGGATCCATTGCTGATTCACCTCATACTTCCAAAAATAGATAGAGAGACTCATAGGCTCTATGAACAATCGCTGGACAAACCTCGTGAGCTCCAGACCATTCAAGGCTTGCTTTCGTTTCTAGAAAGCCGCTTCCAAATGTTGGAGGCACTGGGAACCAAAGAGAAAAGCGAATCAAAGCGACCAAATAGAGTGGCCCTGACCACATACAATGCAAGTTCCAACTACGTCTTTTTGGGAACCGCCATCGTCAACATACTCAGTCGAACTAATAATCCTATCAAGACAAGGGCATTATTAGACTCAGGCTCTCAAATGAGCTTCATCACGGACCGACTGGCAAAACAATTGAAGTTAACACCAAAACAGGAGATGCTCGAAGTTTCCGGCATGGGAATGTTGGTTCTAATAAAAGAAGACAACTTACCACCACTAAAATGGAAAATGGGAAGAATACTCGAGATCATACCTGGAATAGACAAGCTTACTCGAGTTGTCAATATCAAAACAACTAAAGGCGAAATAAGAAGATCCATTTGTAAAGTATGTCCCTTACCTATGGAATCGCAACAAGATGTAATAACTCATGAACCCTCAAAACTACAACGTATACCCGATAAAGGAAAATCGAACCATCCGATAAAGGGCAGGTTTTATCCTATACAACAACCAGCCTCTAACATTACCATCGCAACCGATTCTCAGAACGCAAAAAAACGTAAAGGACCAGGAGAAATTCATCAGAAGGACGGAAATTGAAGAAATCAACCAACACCCCAAGCATCCAATGACGAAGAATTTGAGCTCCAGGATCTCAAGGTCGGGGAGCACAAGCACACGGCAACCCTTAATAATCCACCTTCCTTTTACCTTCCATTTATGCCGTGTTTATGCTCAAACAGCAATATGCATTAGATCCCATTACCTTTGCTCCAAATAAATTTTCCCACAAATAAGTCAGATATCCAAATACCTTTCCCACCGAAAATCGCTGACGCACCTGAGAACATGCATATGCCCAGACAAGGCGTTGGATTTCGGCTGTGCACTGAAATGGAGATGTGCATTTTCGAAGGTGCATTTCCCACGAAATGTAAAGAAAATTTAGTGTATAAGACAAACATTTTTAATAATAAAATCACTTGTACCATAACAACCCAGAATCAACATTGGAGATTAATTAGGTCAAAATAGACCTAACACTGGGGAATGCTCAAAAAATGCATTACCTAAAAACAAACATGACGGGGAAGCAGCGAAAATTATACAACACTTATAGCAACTACGAGACGGCAAGAGAAGCTTTAATAACAAGAACACTCGAATGTTAGTGAATGCACAAATTCAACCATTGATTAAGCAAAAAAAAATGCCAAGTAGAATCAGCAGTTAATTTAAAACGATTGCACGATACGTCGGTGGAGTGTGTCAATGCCAAAAAGTAACTTAATATTGACATAGAGACCTGGGACCCTATAACACTATACATATTATTGCAAAAACTGTACAACGATACGAGAAAGGCTCACGAACAGTAATAAGAAACCAAAAGATTTGCAGCCACTGAATGAGTTTTTTTACTTTTATGGAGAACAAAATCCTTGCCCTGGACAATCTAAACGATAAGAAGAAAAAGGTGGACGATACAAGGGACAAAAAACAATTCAACAATAAGCACGGCGTTCTCAAGAATTTCTACACAACTATAACCCCGTTTTGCAAAGCAGGTAATGGCGCACATTGGCTGCACTCTTGCAAGAAATTCATTCAAATGCAAAGAAAAGAGGTTATCCAGCAAGAAAAGCTGTGCAAAAATTGTTTCAAAACAAACTATGAAACATCAAGATGTCCATCAGGCAAGACGTGTCAAATATGTCATCAACGTCACCACACAATGCTCTACGTTTCCAACGGAGAAAAACAATATCAACAGCCGCTAACGAACTTTTCTGTCAACGAACAGCGCAACGAAGTGTTATTAGCTACACCAATAGTAAAAACAAATTATGGAGGATGCGATGACTACCTTCGAGCACTCATTGACCAAGGATCTCAATCATCCTTTGTAACCAAAGATGCAGTTCAATGCTTACAACTGCAAAAGAAGAAAGCCTTTGCAACAATAACTGGACTTGGAGCAACAAACGCTGGAGTATCAAGAGGCAAGGTAGAGCGAAAAATTGCATCCATCTAACAAGACGTACTATTTGTAGCTCAACTACAAAGATAAGGGTGGTCCTTGATGGATCCGCAAAGACGAGCTCAGGAATAAGTCTTAACGATACCATGTTGACAGGTCCAGTAATACAGAAAAACCTTTTTACAATAATGACGCGTTGGAGATCATCCAGACGGAAATATTGAGGAATATCGACTAACAACAGTGACGTATGGAACAACCTCTGCACCATACCTAGCCATCAAAACACTGCAACAGCTCGCATCAGGTGAATAAGAGAAGTACGAGATAGCATCAAAATAACGAAGCGAGATTTTTACGTGGACGATCTCCTTTCTGGGGAAGATACACTTAAGGAAGCAAAAAGAGCACAGCAACAAATAATACATTTAATGAGAGGTGGTGGATTCAAGCTACGAAAATTGTCTTCCAATTCCAAGGAACTGATAAGAAGCATAGATCCCGCAGAACGAGAGATAGGAAAAATGGAGTTGAAAACATATGATCCAATCAAAACTTTGGGAATATATTGGCAACCCGAGTTAGACACATTTGAATATAAAATCGGCCTAGAACCGACAAGTGAACATTTTACAATGAGAGAAGCAGCAAAACTATTTGATACGCTAGGATGGCTTACACCAATCATTATAAAGGCTAAGATTATTCAACAAGAACTTTGGGAAAACAAATTAAAGTGGGACGAGAAAGTACCAGAGAAAACATCAAAAAAATGGTTAGACATTATTTCGAACAGATCAAGATTCCACATTGGACTCGATACGAAACTAAGTACAGCATAGAGTTACATAGATTCTGCGACACGTCTGAGAAGGCTTTCGCAGCAGCAATCTATACAAGAATTATACAATAGTTACAACGCTGTTATATGCTAAATCAAAGGTAGCACCGATAAAAAAAAATATCACTACCACGGCTGGAGCTTTGCGGAGCTGTGCGGACACATGCTTGGACTGACTCCATAATTACACTTGCCTTGCTTACTGGTAGCCCGAACAGGTGGAAAAATTACGTAGCAAATAGCCAGCATACTGAAATAACCAGCATACTGAGCTCTGAAAAATGGCATCACGTTAAAGGTCCAGCAGATTGTGCCTCTAGAGGAATTTGTCCTTCTCAACTCAAGAAGCATGATATTTGGTGGGCAGGGCAGGATTGTTAGCACAGCCAGAAATCACATACACATAACTAACAACACTACAGACTTAGAAAAACTAAAGGAAAAATTGTACACACTAGCAAACTTTAACATACAATCATCTGATCTAATAGAGAGGATGTTAACCGAATATAGCTCTTTTAGGCAAATTACAAGAGTATTGGCATATTGTAAGCGGTTCTTACACAATACACGAAGATCGATCGATAAAAATTCAAGTCAAGAAAACAATTTACAGAAGCACTATTTGTTTAAGGGGGGAAATCACAGTAAAATTTTCAATTTTTCGAAACATATTTTTTTTCGCTTAAAAAGTGCCTTAGGGTCTTAAAAATAATATACCAAATGGTGGAATACGGCAAATGTGTCCGAGTGACCAAATTTTTCAATCTGCGGTAACGCCTCTCCCGAATGCCCATGTATTTTCATATGGTTCAGTACTTTAAACTTTAAACGCGTTTTTCTCGAAACCACTTTTTTTGAGCTCGCCGAAGACATAACTCGAGCAAATCTTTACCGATCGACTTGAAATTTTAACAGTAGCTTCGAAATATGTTTCTCCAAGGAGCTATGTAGGATTTTTTTTATTTTATATGGCTTAATTTTTTTTTATCGTCGATTTTATGGCGTTTTTTTTTTTGTTAAAAATTTAACTTTATTTTCAGATATGCACCATTTTGTAAAAAATCAATATATCGAAAAAATCCTACGTAGCTCGCTAGCTGTTGTTATATGAAAACCAAAAAATTTTGGTGTTTTCTTCCAGGTCAAAAATTAAGGAGTCTACGTCTTCGGCCATCAACACGCTTTCAAAAATAGGCGCCTCGGGGCATATGCTGCGCAGCCGCCATTTTTCAATAGTTTTTATTGAAAAAATTACATTTTGTATTTTTTTAGTATTGCTATAAAACCTTCTTTACAGATTTTCGATTGATACTTCTATTCAGCCAAAATTAATTCCCGAAAATATGCCTATTTTTTGTGTGCTACTGTGATTTCCCCCCTTAAGATACAATGCAAAAACCGGAAGACAACAGATGGGAGACCTGCCGCAATCAAGAGTAAACAAAAGTAGACCATTTTTACACATGGGAGTCGATTACGCTGACCCAATAGATATCAGAATGTCCAAGGGAAGAGGCACTAAAACATACAAACGCTATATGGCAATCTTCATATGTATGGCTACGGAAGCCATTCATATCGAAGTAGTGAGCGATCTGATGGCAAAGGCATTCATAGCAGCATTCAAGTGACTATGTGCCAGAAGAGGACAACGGCACAATTTCGATTCTGCAAACAAAATCCAACAAACAACTGTGAAAGAGGTAAAAAGAAGTTTGCGATCTATAATCTTCCTACCACACACAATGGCATTTTATACCCCCGGGCTCACCCCACTTTGGTAGAGTATGGGAAGCCGGAGTTAAATCGATAAAACATCACCTTAAGCGGACAATTGGTGAACATAAGTTATCTTAAGAAGAACTTTCAACATTTGTTACACAAATTGAAGCATGCTTGAACTCCAGGCCCTTTTGCCCGATTTCTAATGAACCCGAAGAAACAGATGTTTTAACACCAGGTCACTTTCCGATCGGCACAGCCCTACTGGCACCTTCGGAAGAAAGAAGACTGGACGATAAAGAAGGATTACTGACTCGATGGCAGTTATAAGAAAGGATGCATCAGTATTTTTGAAAAAAAATGGAGCACGAACTATCTTGCAACACTTCAGCTACGGCCGAAATGAATAAAGAAAAACGAGAACTTAAGGATCGGCAATATAGTACTTAAAAGAGATGAACTTCTTCCCCCAACCAAGTGGCTTCTAGGAAAAGTAATATAAACCCACGCAGGAAAGGATGGATTAATACGAGTAGCGACAATTAAAGCAAATAAAAAGACGAACAAGAAACCTTTGACCAAAATTTGTGTATTTCCGATAACCGACAACGATGAGCGGAAAGCATTTCAAGATCTGCACGATGACCAAATCTCTACAATCGGTACAAAGAGCGTTAGTGCATCATACCATCAACAAAATACTACATACATTACCGACCAAGTTCAAGATGACAAGGATCACAATCAGGACAACAAAAGTTTACACCTTCGTACAAAAGCTGTAAAACCACAACAAAACACCAATAAGCTACGATGCCGACCCACTAATATTCCTGTGAGACCACCTCTCGACGAGCTAATAGAAGAGCAGAAAAACAGAAAGCGAGCAAACGAACTACAAGTTCATCTAAAACCTGCCAAAAGGAAATTTACTTAAACCGACTTTAAGATATAAAATCCGCCGGGCAGAATGTACAAAAATGTACAGTCACTATAAAATGCACACAAAATGCTTCGACTCACTGTACTTTGATCGAACATTATCATTGTAGTATTGGCGAGTCAATAGAAACATTAACCACAAGTAGAATGAGGCACAATCGAAAATAATTATTGTATCATATTTATCGCAAATTAAGCAATCATATTTAGTGCAAAGTAAGCAATTTATTATATTCATTGTCAAAATTATATAGATTGAGTAAGCAATAATAATGTATAAATAATGAAATCAGATTAATTTCAAAATCTAAAAGTTGAATTTGGTCTCTTAGAATAGTCAGCCCCCCACCAGAGGTAAGGTGGCTATTCAAATAAAGTAATCAAAGTTACAAATTGTTTGGGAAAGTCCCTTTTGGGTGTTGGGTAAGGTGTGGTGTGTGGTTCTGACGAAACGTTGCGAGCGGCGTTATCCGTTTGTTCATCACCTCGGTTTCCCGAGTGTCCTGGTGCCCATAAAATAGTTATTTTATGTGAATTGCTGATGATGTTATCACAGATTTTGTTAATAACAGGAGAGCAGTTGTTGATGTTCCGTATCAAATTTATTGTCAATAGACGGTCAGTACAATTCTGTTGCCTCGAGGATCGCCAGAGCTTCTGTAGGAATACTGAGAAGTAGTCTAGTATTCTTTCAGCTAATAAAACATCCCCGTTTGTTCCAACTATTGCATAGCTAGTTCCAGATTCATTTTTAGACCCGTCTGAGTATACAATGTCCCAAGAATTAACTGTGAAGTCGTAAATCGTGTCGTTGAACAACTGTGTACATGCCTCCTTCGGTGTTGAATCTTTACAGAGTTTAGTAATCTTCAGTTTAATAGCTTCAGGCTGTAACATAACAATATAATACTAGATACAATTGAGGTTCAATGGTTACTCCTAGCCTATGTACTACGTTATGATACATCTATGTCTAATAAAGCCAGTTGATTATCATCCGTTGTACTCGTATCACTTATTCGGTATTACATGGTGGCAGAAATTTTCTAAATTCTAATAGTTATAAATTCGCGATAATGACAACTAATAACGATTTCACTGAGTCCGGTATAAATATCAAACCACCAAAACCACTAGAGGTGAACAGTAAAAATGTTGCTCTATCGGAAAAAATGGTTGCAACAATACAAATGGTTCGAAACCGCGACTCAGTTGAAAAAAAAATCTGCCGAAATACAAGTTGCAACTTTCATGTGTCTTAGGACCAGAAGCAGTAGAAATTTATAATTCTTTCACGCTTTCTTTAGAAGAAAGTAAAGATTTAAAAATCGTAACGTCTAAATTCGAAGAACATTTCGCCCTCAAAATAAGTATCACCTTTGAGCGATACGTCTTCTATAGAATGACACAAAATGAGGAAGAGCCTTTTGATTAATTTTTTACGCGCATAAAAAATCAGGCAAAAAAATGCGAATTTGGAACGTTGTTAGAAAGTCTAATACGTGATAAAATTGTAGTAAGCATACAAAGTGACGCTATACGAGAAAAGTTATTAGAAAAGTCAGATGTATCATTAGATGATACAGTTAAAATTTGTAGAGCTAGTGAAAAGCGGTAAACGCAGCCACAAAATACCGAAAAAAAGCGAGAAACCAAGGAAGACAATAAATAGAGAAGTCGAGGTAAACGAGTACTATTGCAGAAGGTGTGGAACTACTCACTCACCAAAAAACTGTCCGGCATTCAAAAAAAGCTGCAACAAATGTGGAAAAAAGGGACACCTAGCTACGGTCTGTAGGACAAGAACAAGAAACTACGATAGAAAAGTGCATGCAATTACGAACGACACGATGAGCGATAGCGAGGACAGTGATAACAATAGTTTACTAGTCCTGTCAGTTGACACAAACAGAGATAACAATGATAATTAAATGGAAGAAATAATCATCGAAAACAAAAAAATAAATGTTAAACTTGACACAGGTGCCCAGTGCAATGTTTTGCCGAAAAAAGTTATTGATAAACTTAATGGCGTTAAATTAAATAAATCAACCACAAAAAAACTGGTTTCATTTGTAAATGATAAAATCAGTGTTCTCGGTGAAGTATCATTTAAAGTGGTCGACAAAGCGGTCAGTCCAATCTTAGGTAAAAGTGCCTGCGAGAAATTAAAGTTGATACTGCGCGTAGAAGAACTCAAAATAGACGAAAATATGTTTGAAGGGCTGGGTTGCATTAAGAAATTTGTTTACGATATTGATCTTGTTGATAATCCAGTCTTTGAGAACTATGCTCCCCGAAAAATTCCACATGCATTACAAGATGATGTGAAGAAAGAGATCAATAGAATGATTCAATTGGGTGTCATAGAAAAAACAGAAGGTGCTACTCCAGCAACCTCACCAATGGTTATTGTGCGCAAGAAAGGGAAAATACGAATTTGCCTCGACCCCACCGATGTAAACAAAAACATTTTGAGAAGATTCCATCCTCTTAAATCCATGAATGAGATTGCGGCCAGGGTTCAGAATTCTAAATTTTTCACAATCCTGGATTGTAAAAATGGATTTTGGCAGATAAGAGTAAGTGAACGTACTAAAGGTTATTTGACCATGGCCACACCTTGGGGTAGAGTGTCGTTCTTGCGTGTTCCGTTTGGTCTTGCCTCCGCCCCAGAGATATACCAAAAAGTAATGAATGATTTACTGGAAGGCTGTGAAAACACAGAGGTCTCAATGGACGATATCTTAATTCATGCACCGGATGAAAAGACACTAAATTTGCATACCAAGAAAGTGCTTAAAAAGCTTGATGAAGCAGGAATCAAGTTAAATAAACAGAAATGCATATTTGCTACGACTAAAGCACGATTCTTAGGGCACATCATCACATCGGACGGAATTGCAGCAGATCCTGAAAAGATCGAATCAATAAAAAACTTAAAACAACCATCAAATAAAACCGAACTTCAACGATTGCTCGGAATGGCAACTTACTTAGGTAAGTTCATAGATAATTTATCAGAAATTACAGATCCGATGCGACAACTTCTCAAAAAAGACACACAATGGCAGTGGAGCAAAAAACAAGAAGAATTCTTCAATAAGCTTAAGTCGTCCCTATCAAAAACACCACTTTTAAAATATTACGATCCAAATCGCCCGGTAAAACTTCAAGTTGATGCTAGTCAGTCTAGCGCAGGTGCAGTATTAATTCAAGATAACCACCCAGTGGCGTACACATCTAAAGCGTTAACAGAGACGCAAAAATTAGCTCCTCAGATCGAAAAGGAAGCACTTGCTATTAAATTTGCCTGTGAAAAGTTCCACGACCTAATATTCGGAAAACCTCTTACCATTGAAAGCGACCATAAGCCATTGGAAACGATTTTTAAGAAACCCATACACCGCGCCCCTACTCGCTTACAAGAAATCATGCTCCAAGTTCTGCAGTATCAACCAAAGGTAATTTATTCAAAGGGCAAAGATATACCTGTTGCAGATACACTCAGCCGTGACTGTCACAACACAAAAAATTCAGACAAAGATGACGAGCTAGAGATACACGAAATTTTACAACTAACAGATATAACAAAAAAACGACTACAAGAAGCAACAAAAAACGACAAAAATCTACAAAATGTTCTAAACTACGTTAACACTGAATGGCCTGATACAATTCAAAATATTTCGAATGAGATAAAACATTATTGGACATTTCGAGAATCACTCAGCAGCGACGAAGGCCTTCTCTTCAAGGGATTCAAAGTCGTCGTTCCAGACGGCATGAAGAAGGAGATGATGCAAAAGGTCCACCAAGGTCATTTTGGCATCGAGCGAACACTCAACAGCGCACGCGAACAACTTTTTTGGATCAAGATGACGACAGACATCACGAAATTCGTCGAATCCTGCAGTATATGCCAAAGCCAGTAACGTTCTCAACCGAAAGAGCCAATAATCATTAAAAGGATTCCTGAGCTGCCCTGGGAGATAATTGCTGTCGATTTATTCTATTTCAAAAACATTGAATATCTTCTCGTTGCAGATAGCTATTCCAGTTATTTCGACTTTGTTCAGTTGAAGCAGTCGTCCAGTGCAGAAGTCATACTCCAACTCAAAAAGATATTTGCAGTACATGGTATACCTGTTGTTTTGGAATCCGACAACGGCCCCCAATTTTTTTCTAAAGAATTTCAAGCGTTTGCCAAAAAATGGGACTTTACTCATCAGACATCAAGTCCGAGGTACCCGAAATCTAACGGTCTTGCGGAGAGATTCGTCCAGGTAGCAAAATCTCTACTAAGAAAGTGTTATAAAGACCAGTCGGACGTCTATCTTGCATTACTCAACTATCGCAACACGCCTCGAAGCAACTGTTTACTATCACCCAATCAACGTTTGATGAGCCGAAAAACCCGAACAACAATACCATCCACCAAACAATCACTTAAACCTAACGTGGTACAAAACGTATACCACAACCTCATTGAAGTACGGAATCGAAGCAAGTTCTACGCTGACAGAGGAAGCCAATATAAAAACCCTTTAGGCCGGGTGAAAAAAATTCGTATTCAACAACCTAATCGAAACTGGATCTCTGGAACTGTTTTTAAACCAGCAAATACACCACGCTCGTACATGGTACAAACCGATGATGGATCAATCCTTCGCAGAAACAGTATCCATTTGCATAAGACGAGAGCCACCATAGTTCCAGAAAAGGTTGCCCCAGTCGTCGATCCAACAGCTGATAAACCAACAAAAATAACGAGTCCTGTGAATAATGTTGAACCAACTTCAACGGTCACCTCAGAGCCTACGCCTTATGCCACCAAGTTTGGAAGAAAAGTAAAACCAGTTGTTAGGTACAATCCATGTAACTAAATTCAATTGTTTTGAAACTAATTTCATAAACTTATAAAACTTGAATTTTATATATTAGGTTAAACTTATAAAACTTGAATTTTATATCTTAGGTTAAACTTATAAAACTTGAATTTTATATATTAGGTTAAACTTATAAAACTTGAATTTTATATCTTAGGTTAAGCTTATAAACTTGAATTTTATATCTTATGTTAAACTTTTATAGCTTTAAACTTATTGAAGTATACAATGAACATATTATAACAGTAATCTTTGATTCAATTAAATTATCGTTATACGTACTTTTAAAACAAAACTATAAAAAGGGAGATGTAACATAACAATATAATACTAGATACAATTGAGGTTCAATGGTTACTCCTAGCCTATGTACTACGTTATGATACATCTATGTCTAATAAAGCCAGTTGATTATCATCCGTTGTACTCGTATCACTTATTCGGTATTACACAGTCGGATGATGCCAGGGTGGATAAGATTCATCCGAAGATCGTTTTATTTCTGGAAGAATACCAGCGTTGTTTGCTAAGTTTAATGCGATTTGCGCAGTTGATGGGCGCTTGGGAATTCGTTTGCGATTTAATATCTTTTTCCACATCTTTAATTATGGGAGATTTTTGAGAAACGCAGCTTTTCGGGGCGAGGCGAGATGTTAAGATGTCTTGACGTTCCTCGATGGATGGAACACCAGCCTCAGTAAGGATATTCAATACGGGTGTTGTCTTGAAAGCATGTAAACTAGATCGGAGAGCTGCATGGAAAGAGCGTTGAATTCGCACATTTGCCATAGATTGCCAGTCCGTAGTCGATTTTTGTTAGCTGTATTGTTTTTGTTATGTGAATGAGAGTATAAACATGGACAAGGCTTTTTTAAGAAGATAAAAATTTAGTTATTTCCTTAAATTTTTTTAAAATCAAATTTATTGTCGAATAATAAACCTAGGATGTTTAGAGTGTTAACATTTGGTATAACTTATTTACTAAAATTAATGCCGATTGGGTGCACCAGTTTTGACGATCCATTAGGAATTTTTGGAAACTACTTTGAGTGCGAATAATATCATTGCATTTTGAAAATACCAGCAGGTCGTCAGCGTATAGGACGTAATCGATATTTTTATATTTTGTGAGAATTTCGCTTATAAAATTGTATGCAATGATGAAAAGTATCACTGATAGAGGCGAGCCTCGTGGTTTGCCGTTGCACAAGTTATACACGTTGGAAAAGTAATTATTGGCCTTGATTCTGAATTTTCTGTTGGATTGGAAAGATTTTATATAGGCACACATTTTAGGGCCAATCTTCCATTCTTCCGTTTGTTAAAGACTACATGGATACCAATACGATCGAAGGCTTTCTCGAAGTCAAGTGAGAGTATTGATACACGGTTTTTGGAAGATGTTGCTGATGCAATGAATTCAACTATGTGAAGCAAGGAGCCCATTGTACTACGTCCATGTTTAAAAGCAACTTGGTTCAGGTTAACCAGGTTGTTTTATTCTATAGAGGAGCCTTTTTGAGATAATCTTTTCTATATTACTATGGTAGCAATTTTCCATGTCTGTGGAACTATACCGTGGTCAAGAACTAGGTTATATAGATCCAAATTTCTTTCCCTCCCCACTGGTGGGGCGTTTCTTAGCATTGAGTAGGAGATAAGTTCGAAACCTGGTGTTTTGCCTTTTACCGAACCCAGACAACTCTCTAGTTCTAGCGAATTTATCGGTTTCTCGATGTATTTAACTGAAGAACTTATGGAATAATTGTCAACATGGGTTGTGCTATTTAATGCGGTAAATTCAGTTTCAAGAAAGTTAGGGGAAAAATTTGGGTCACTGGAGTATTCAGATCAGGTTTTGGCAAATTGTTCTGCAATTATACTTGAGTCGGTAAATGGTCCTGATTCGGCTTGCAAAGATTTTATCGACTGCTGGGTATAGCAACCTGACAGGGCTTTAATATCGGCCCAAATTTTTTTACTGGTGGAAATTGGGTTTATGCAAACATGTGAATTTTCGGAAGCTTTTAAGCTTCGACACCGTAGCTTCCTTACGAAACAGTGCATTGGCTTTACGGTAGCTTACTAGATTAACTTCGTTGATTTGTTTTTTTTAAATAATTTCCAAAGTTTTTGTTTATTTTTACGGAGTGAGAAAGTACAGGGGATTTGAGGGAGTAGTTAATAAATTGGAGTAGGTAGTAGGAGTATGAGGGGGGGGGGGGTGAGCCGTATTCTTGATGATCTTGTTGGTAAGTGGTTTTAATGAGAGAAGAAACCCTAATTTTAATGAAGGTTTAAGAAAAGTTCAATTACTTAAGGTCGTAAATGACATGGCAGAAGGAGGAGTAAAATGAATAACAGATTTTAATCACCGTTAAACAAAAGATGAGGATAGTAAATTGTATTCTTATGTTTTAAAAGCCAATGTATGTAAATCGCTGGAAAAGACTGTTATTTTTTTTTAGTTTTTATTTCATTTATTATGCAAAATTATTAAAAAACACGATATTTTAACATTTTTGTTCAAGAAAACTGTTATATGTTTCGTTCTTTCAAATAAAACAAAATTCTTTAAAAAACACACACTATGCCAGAATTTTCTTATTTCAGCGTAAATAACTTCATAATAAGTATACTGAATATGTCAAAAGTATCACCTTTAATTATATACATTGTGAGAATAGGTTTAGCTGTTTGGGAGTTGGAGCTCATTTTCATCGCATAACGAAAATGAAATTTATCTGAGGCGAAGGTGTTGAAATGGTTAAGTTCTAGTAAGAACATCATTAGTCTCAGTACAGCTGTTAATTGACCCAAATAAAATACAATAAATCAATTGTATTCAAGGTTTCCAAGACATACTTTGAACTATCCGAATCAGAAATTTTTAGTAGATTTTAATTCTCAGGATTCGAAAATGGAGACCATGAAGTAAAGGAATTTTTTCCAGTTCACCTTTATTCAGTAGCAAGGAGTTGATTGTGTGCCAGTCCATTAAATTTTCAAGGAGAACTTTCGAACTATGAAAAACAAGTTTCTTTTCTCCAAGAAGGGGCAGCTGAAAGCCCATAAGTAACAGTATTGAGCTGATAGATCTAAATGGTGCCCCAAGCGTTGGTCGGAATAAAAGTTGATATAAATTAAAATTGGCGATACATTTTTGAAATGTCGGTAGTAAATACGAACTTATTAAATCAAAACAAAAACATTGTAGTGATCAATTCCTGTTGAATTGTTGGCCCAATAATAAAGCTTTCAATAGGTGAGCAACGAGATAAAGTTCCGTGGATTTTCTTTGGTGCCGAAGTCAACAATGCTGAGGAATTATGTAATGAGCTTGGTCGTAAGGTGACATATGGCCATATGCATTATAACCGTCCTCATATATACTTCAGTTGGGTATCTCGTGTCAGTCTCCGTTCATGAGCAAAAAAAAACGTTTGTTATCATTTTTCAAAAGAAAGACAATCCTGACTTTAGAGCGACTATGATTATTAAGCTTTGCAGTTTCCACAAAAGGTTATTCACAAAGCCTTTCTTCTTCAGTATTGGTCTAAGCATTGACAAGCTGATCCAATTTTTCGTCCTTTGTTTCCGCACTGGCTAAGGGTCACTTGAGTCAGACTGAGGTTGAAGACAGGCAGAATTTTCCACCAATAATCTAACCGGAAAAGGTATTTCTA
Source organism: Orthonevra nobilis (assembly GCA_963555765.1). Taxonomy (NCBI): domain Eukaryota; kingdom Metazoa; phylum Arthropoda; class Insecta; order Diptera; family Syrphidae; genus Orthonevra; species Orthonevra nobilis. Next base: position 31,124,181 of record OY743227.1, read on the forward strand.
AGTGTCGGCATAACATTTCACAGTTTGACGCATCCTTCAACTGACAAATTCAAAAATATAAATGAAATTGATTTTCGAACAGGAGTGAATCAATGCCTTGTTGGAACAATGGTTGGCTTGGACGTAGTGCTGAAAATGATGACTGTTGGGTTGACGTTTGAAAAATAGGTAATGCTGTATGATGGGAAGTATTGCTTATACGACATCGCGATTTAAAGGAAAATTTTAAAACATTATATCCCTGGCCAAAGACACACAATGTTCATTACGTTTTACAAAATTAAATCGGTTCGAAACGATAAGTTTGAAAAAATTCTAAGCAAGTGCCGATTCGATGTCCTTCAGGATTACAAGTGCATGATGTAGCAGAAATCAAAAATGTATGAGCTGATGATCTATTTCAGTTGGGTCGGGGCATAAATCGTTTTGAGTTGCATTAAAAAACAATGTTGCTCCAATTGCCTTTGATGAAATAAATTGTTCTTCAAAGTCATTTTTCACCATAACAGTAGGCTAGAATTTTTCATTCTTCCCCTTTTTGTAACAGTTTGAGAGCGTGCTTCATAAACTTTCGATCACAAAAATGTCCAATTTGAATATATTTACTACGAGTTGCACTTTACACATTCTTGTGACTTTCAATTTACAAGGAAAATGAATGGTTATTTGAAAAATATTCTTTGGTATAAGCCGTTCTATCACGATCGCCAAATTATTGTTGCCCAATTTGATGTTTATTAAATTTAACCATTCTTTTCAGGAGACGAAAATTATTTTTTGTTTTTCGAATAGAACGTTCTAAAAATGTAGCTACTAATCGAATGGCAAACGCAATAAAGCAAAAACCACTGTTTACATCTCACTAACAAAGAGATCGTTTAATGCTCTTAACAGTTTGAGAAACTTCCGAAGAGTTCAGACGTTAGTCGATTGAACGAATTTAAATCAAAATTATTTTGCTTTATTTTAACGACTATTACGAGTTTTAATAATTTCCAGTTCACAAAATTAATTAACTTAAATGTGTTGGGCGTTTTATACCCTCTACAGAACTCGAATCATCGTCATCGGTGCGCACAACTCCATGGCTTGTAAGCTCGCACCACCGCTTCAACTTGTCCGAGCTCATTACCTTGCAAAATCTGCGTTGATATTCCGTTGCATCCCCGGAATATCTGCGATAACACAGCGGTATTGGGTAGAACCTGACCGATGATGTACGGTCCTCGTTATGGTGGTTCCAACTTACGAGACTCGCCTGTAGCAGCCGCTTCATGCTCCATCAAAACTCGGTCACCTTCGTCGAACCTCGATGGTTTACGATATCGTTAGTCATATCGCCGCTTTTGGTCAGCCTGGCTTTTCTCGATATTGCGCAAGAGCTCTCTTCTTTGTACCATGTCCTCTTCTGCAACTGCCTCTTTTACACCAAGTTCCAACAGCACCTTGTTTTCCTGGACATCTCGCGCGGTGTATATTTTGTGAAGTTGTACACGACCGCTAGTACGTACCTGGTACCTCCCTTTCCTTTGGTGAATGGTCCAAGGTCATCGAGGTGTATTGTGTCGAACGGCAGGAGAACTCGATCTGCACTATGAAGTTCCCCATCCAGCTTGCCATCCCTCCTCTTCCGGTATGCACAGTCCACACAAGTCTTGATATATTCCCGGGTGAACGTCCGTATTCTCGGGAACCAATTCGTCCCTCGTACTCGGGTAAGCGTATTTTCTCTAGCTAGGTGACCCGTCGTGGCCACATCGTGCGTGGCACTTCGCAGCACCTCGCACCATCCAAAAAATCTCATTCCCTTCAAATTGTTTTCTTTTTGTAGCTGTCGCTTCAGGCTCGTTGGTTCGTCCAAGCTCAGTTCCTTGATGATTGCGCGCAATTTTTCATCCTGCCACTGAAGGATCATCGGTAATATGCAAGTGCAGCACATACGACGAGGCTTCTTCCATCCCCCTATCTTCTTCAACAGGTGCCGATAACTGGATTAGGATTAGATACAAATGAAGGGCATTTTTAAGGGTGTATCTGTTGCAGTGGAAATTAAAAATGTTTTGCACCGCGTTGGCCTTACGCAACATTCTGGACATAGGTTCGTTGGTGCCATAGTCAGTGAGGTGAGGGACGAGACGGAAGAAGAAGGCAGATCTAAGGTAACGGGGATTAGTATAGAGAGAAATCAATCGCAGCTGCGCGGGGCAGTCAATATTTCCGGTTAGAAGTTGGTGAATGAAAAGAATAACAGCAATATCACGGCGTTGCTCGAGGGACTGTAAATTGATAAGTTGCAGTTGAAATGAGTAAGGCGGAAGATTGTATCTGTCTGCCCAGGCGAGACCACGTAGTGTGATAAGAATCAATCTGCACTGGACGGCCTCCATTCGCTGGATATGGAATTCGTAGCAAGGGGACCAGACTTGGGAAGCGTATTCAAGGAGGGGTCTAACAAAGGTGATGTAAAGGGATTTTGTGACATAGGGGTTAAAGAATTCACAGGTTCGTTGCAGATGAAGTAGGATCTGGGAGGTTGTGGTAGACGCTTACGTATATATGTGATAGCATGGACATTTTTTGTGCACTACATTGAGAACCTGTTCAGATCATCTTCAGTCAGCGGGGGATGATATGGACGTAAATATTTTCATGTCATCAGCATATACACATACACACGCATTTTGGATTATAAGATCGACATCATTTATTGTCAAGATGAAAATAATTTGGCCAACGTGACTACCTTGAGCGACACCTGAAAAAGCTATAAATGAATTGGATTTGGAAGAACTGAAAAGGACGACGTATTGACGATCTTCCATGTAGGATTTGATCCACGCAATAAAGCCCACTCCTTGAGATATGGAAAGTTTGAAAAGTGCTGTTAGGGATGGGACCAGGAATCTGATGGATTTTTTTTTAGCACTAATGCGGGTAAATCGTCGGGGCCGGGGGAATAATCATCCTTGAGTTTACTTATCTTCTCTGTTCCCAGTTCAGGTGTTATATCAACTGAGGTTAGAGTTGTATGGGTGCAGTTGTTCAAATATCGGAAGTAATCATGGTCGAGCTCTTCGTTGGGGTCAACAAATGATTGGCTGAAGAAATCAGCGAAAAAATTAGCGATTATATTAGGATGAGATGAGATACTTGAGGCTGGATGGGTAGCCGTCGAATTTACTTTTGACGTTGATAAAGTGGTAGAAGCGCTTAGGATGAGAAAACAGATTCGATTGCACTCTAGTTACGTAGTCCAGGTAGAGTTAATTGCAAAGTTGGATATATACAATTTGGTTAAGCGAAAAATGAGATCGAGATTTTATATTTGGTTGCCATAGTTTGTTTCGATTATTTCGAAGTGAGCGCAGCTCTTTATTGTACGAAGGTGGGGTTGAAGATGCGTTCTTCTGGCAAGTATGGCACTGATTGGATGATGCAATCAAGAATTTCGTAGTAGAAAGCCAAGAGAGCATCATCAATAGTGACAGGTATTGTTGTGGTATAAAGAATGCTAAAATTGACGTTTCTGAAGAGGCAGATTAATTTACGAAAATCTGCCTTACGAAAATTGAAGCTGTAAATGTGCTCAGAGAGTATTCATTTCGATACATTCTCGTATGAGAAGGTGAGGGAAAGAGGTGAGTGAAATCGATCTATCGTAGACAAGAGATGAGAGCTCTCGGAAGCAACAGTTGTCGGCATTGGTGTAGAAAATGAGGTCGAGTTGTCTATTTCAGTTGTTTGTCACATCACTGATTTGGAAAAGGCCGGAGTTGGTTAGACAATCAGTAAAGAGGATGTCCTTTTCCGATGTGGGATTAATTGCGATAAAGTGAGACTCATCATCTGACATAGTCCATTGCAAATGTGGAAGATTAAAGTCTCCCATGATTATTACTTCGTCACAAGGGTTCAAAGCATCGAGAATAGAGTCGAAAGCATCCACAGCAATTTGGTATCCCTGGACTGGTTGTGAAGGGCGGATGTAACAGCTTTGAATGTAGGTGTTACGTGATTGTTATTTTAACACATATGAATTCAAAATCAGCGGGGTGTGAGGATTTGAAGAGGATTGAGCTAAAAGGATTGTGGATTGCTAAGATGACGCCGCGACCAACTGAATCGTCACCTTTTGCAATCCCATCGTCTCGAAAGACACTGTAGTCAGACGTAAATTACTCGTTATTTCTATAACTAGCGTAAGGTTAGTTTCTGATAAAGCGAAGATATCGTTAGGCAGACATTGGGAGTTAAGGAAAGAGGTAAATTTCGGAAAAATGCCGACTTTAAAGCTCCAGGTGGGATCATGGGAAGGGTGAGCAGCAAGTTGAATTCTTGGTCCGGAAGATTTTGTCGTATGGTTATGGTTTACGAACAGTCACTCATATTTGTGACTGGCATCGGTGTGGTGAAGTCGTGGCCAGATTTAGCATTTGGTTAACCGGGTGAAATGGTGCCGGTAAGATCTTGTGATGTTTAAGGGTTTATCTTTTCGATAGATTTCGAGCTGGGAGGAAAATAGTTCACTATTAAAAAAACTTGTATTGAGTCAAGTTTCAGTCATAGCAATAGCATCATATGTGGAATTATGGGAAGAAAGCAAAAGGCTATGAGACTTAGTACGTAATCCCCTTACATTTTGATAGAAAAGGGATAATCGCCTCAGTTTTTTGAATGTGTATTGGACGCGGTGCTTTTCTTTCCCGATTTTTGAACGAATTCACGGATAACAGCATCAGCAGGCCAGATTTCATTGCTAATAATTTTAGTGAACATGTTTGCTTCAATAGTTTGAAGAAGCAAACGGACTGTCTTGTTTGTTTTTTTTTTTTGTGGCATCTTACCGATCAACACAATATTCTCTAAAATTTTTGATAACATCTTCACAGGATGTATTTGGTAGAAGACGAGTCATAAATACTTCTTTTAATTTTGGTATGGCAGAGAGTGCACATAGTTTCGGTGGAGTTATACTATGCACAATAAAATGTGGAGCAGAGTCGAATCAAGATTTGTGGAAGAAGAACTTGGTAAAATGTGCTCCGAGGACTTGTTTTTCGGGAGAGAGAAGAGGTAAATCTTTTCCTTTTGGGTACAGAATCCAAGTGAGGGGCCGGTGAACTATCTATAGTTTCATCTCCGTTAGCGGCGGTAAGCGGAGTAGAAGAGTCAATAGAAGCTGATGCATCAGTCATGGATGGAAGCTGTGACAATGAGCAGAATTGGCTTTTAAGATTGTCGAAACACTAAAGAATAGCAGAGAAATTGTTCGAGATATTCGAGAAGTCGCGTTCTATTGCAAGTAATTTAAATGTCAGGCTTGATAGTGAAAGCAATCGATAGTCTGAGCAGTAAAATTGTTGAATTTGTTTGTTTGCTGAATTAACTTTGTCAAGTATGAAATCAGTAAGACCGATGCATTTAGGATGGAATTCTTCTTTGCATGCTCCGAAACAGGCCAAAAATGGTGCTGTCGCTTTTCGCTCATTGTATGACTCAACATTGCACCGAGACACCATTGGGAAACGAACCCAAAATGTTATTGACCAGCACTTTAACTCACTCAGCCACGACCACCGTACGAGCTGCGGCGATAAGAAAGGTTGAAAGATTTATATTGAAGGTCAGTTAGATTTGATTTGGGAAAACAAATAATAGAAAATAACTGAGCAAGATGAAAAAAAAAAATTACAGCTAATGATGTTGAACGAAAGCAATGTTAATTAAATAAAATTCAAACATATAAGATAGGCGTAAATGGCAAAAAATTAATCACCACGAATTGCTGCAGTACATGTGGGTCAAATTTGAAAAACGAAGTAACAACAAAAATAAGAACAGAGCATCAAAATACGAACACAAAGTTGACAAGAGATACATTATCATAGGGTACGGCTGATTTTCATCCGAAACGATAAGAATCTCACACTATAACTTCAGTTGATCAACCGACACCTCGGCAAATATGCGCCGCAGAGTTGTACATCCTCCATCACCAAATCCACGTAGCCTAGTCTGGTACGGAACGTACTCAAGGCTCCCCGCATCTGCCTCCGACTTTCGTATCGTTACACAGTCGTTGCCATGGTCAATGAAAGCCATCACTTTGTGTACATTCATCGATGCTACTTTAGTATACTCACTTCCATCCTCCCGTAGCAACAGCTGATTCTGTCTTGCTGCTGCCTTAAGCCCACTAGCGTGCCGCACAGTCTCCATGGCTTCTTCGTGTGGAAAGGGGCAATCCTTTCTAAAGTGTCCCACCTATTGGCAACGCAAACACCTCACCTCACTTCCAGACCGTCCAGGTCCACGCGTTTCCACCATACTTTGCCAAGACCGGAATGCTACCTGACAATCGGCATCACCACCTGGTTTATATTTCTCACCAGCTTACTTTCCTGGACGTTCCCTCGAGATGCAATTGCTTTCATCTCGAAGATGTTCTCCTCAACATCCTCGCCGTTCATCTGCCTCCGCTCTCGGAGTCTGTCATGGATGTCACCATCATCGTTCTCCGAAGGAAAAGTTCGGCACAGCTCTCTGAAAAAGTCTCCCAATGTCTCTAACGTCGTACTTCGACTCCACAGTTGGGCTGCACCGCCAGTTTCGTTGTCGCAGCCATAAGCACCAACTATTCCTCCAGCCCAAAAAAAAGCTGTATGTCACTCACCCTTTTCTTTATTGCATTTGACGAAAATCCTGCAAGTGCTATCGGATTAAACTATAGTTTAATATCCGCAACATCTCTGACCGTATACATAGAATGGGAACAGCACCCGTTTCTTATAGGAGAGGTAACTCTAAATGGTAAATCTCCATCTCGAACCGAGCCCGATCCGTTTGCACCACCCTCGCTACTGGTCGCCTGCGTTGTCGTGAGTTGCACAAGCCTTTCCGTTAACCGCTGCATCTCACTACGCACTTCCAAGATTTCATTTCCTGCACTGACTCCAGCGCTTGTACCACCGCACGCACCAACCACTCCGAAGCTGATTTCTTATGCTACAGCTGGCTCCGTGGTCCCAACTAATCGTGCAAGCAGCTCTTCCTTAAACCCGCCCGGCTCGAAGCCTCGCTTCTTGACTTCCTCTCCGCTCCGCTCTACTGCTCATTGGAAAACCACGCTAACCAGCCAACGATGAACGCGGCCGATATCGAGAAAAAAATCTCCGCTAGCTTCGACTATAGAAAAAAAAGGACAAAATGCCCACCAAAGTTGCACACCACGAAAAGAAATTATAGCGGTCGGTGCGACAAACACCGTCGGTTAAGTTGTCTAGCAAAATTCGAATTGATTCGTGTAGTCTCAATATGGAAAGAAAAATCCGGCCGGGATACCTTTCTCGCGTTTGGGTTTTGTATCCCACTTCTGATGTGTAACCGCGTTGGTAAGAAAAACAAAAGAAACTCGACCGTTGAAAGAAAAACTTTTTTGAGTTCAAACATTTACACAATCCGGTGACTCTTCCCTGGCCTTTTATACCTTCCACAACTGTTGCGGCCTTAACCATTTATCGGTACAAAACTTTGTTTTGAATGTGCGGAAAATCATGATGTAAAAACGTGTTCCTGTGTTCAAAATAAATATATTAACTGATTTGATGCCAACATCAAATTGAAAATGGACCTAAATACTAACCATAGAGCAAGTGATGTAAATTATGCAGTTTATCAGAGAAAACGGAGACTTGCAGAGGAAGGAACAGATTACTAGCAATAAGATGATATCAGGTGTATATGTTTAAACACAAATGATTTATCAAATAACTTCAATGAAATTGAAAGTTTAGCTCGTACTGAAAATATTGACCTCTTAGTTTTAACAGAACAGATTTCACTTCACTTTTAGCTGTGAAAGTAAATTTAGTCATACTAAAAATATTGTTATACGTGTACAAGTGGAAAACAATTTCAAATGTAGGGTATTGAATAAATATAACTCAGTATGAAATATTGGTGTTTAATGGTAAAAGTGCAATGTGAAAGGTATCCTGCCATAAACCTGTGTGCGATATATAGATCCCTAGCCCCTTATCTCGAAAAAAATTACTTCTGCAACGAGTTAGAAAACTGGACAGAATAGCGTGGTACAGTAATTAACAAAGTTTTTTGAATTTATACTACAATGTGATAATTATTTTAATACTGACTAGTTTGATGCCAGTTATATATTCAGAGTATTAATATTTAGAACTATGTATACGATCAAAATGGATTTTTAATGAACAAACGTTTAGTCTGAATGTTTTATGTGGCCAATTTATATCGAATAACAAAATGTTAGTAAACTCCAACGTCAAAAAAAGATGTGCCATATGAAAAAGCGGTTTAGCAATGATCTTATTACTATGAAAAATATAACAATGACTTGGTTGGAATAACATAAATTTCTAAACCATATGGAATTAAAACTTTAAAAAAACTATTTAATTTTACATATAAGTAATAATGTATAAAATGATGATATAATTATATATAATTTCTTATTTGGCTCTGTTTTATATACTTTATGCATTATATTACATCACGCATGTTAAATTACGTTAAGCGTTTAATTACGCACGTCTACAAATTTTGCGCATTCTATATTGTATGTACGTATCTATGTGCATATAGGTGTGTGCATAATTTGTGGGTTCTATGCAAATATGTATTCGCAGGTTTTGTGCATAATTAAAAAAAATGTTTTCATTATTTTTATTACAATAGTATTCAAGTGTTTGTATTGAAAATAAGCTTTAAACGATTGGTGTGTTCTTGACATTGGTGTGCTCATTGACAAAACATCTTTTGCCTACGATCTCCTTCCGGATCAGGGGTCGGTTTTTTTAACCATACAATGTCGCATTCTTTATACGTTACTTGTTTGGTCTTATTCTTATAAAATCTAAGGCTGTTCAGTTTTTGCGTTCGTTCGATTTCACCTTTCAACTCTCTGTTCACCCTGGTACGGAAATCTACTAACTATTGGTAATCGTTGACATAGATTAAAGAAAATATCGGAAGGTTTTTTCTTGGTCACAGAATGATTGCTAAATAAATTATTATATTTTTTAAATTTATTTAGGTTCACTTTATTTAAGAATATCCGTAGTCGGGTAACGTGGTCCCGAGACTGACTTAAAGTTGAAAGAGGCCTCTTGATAGATAACGAGTGTGTGTAAGTATATGTGAATACAATACGTATATGTGAATGTGTGTGAATACATAGCACCTTCCTCACTTTTAAATAGGATCTACCAAAAATTCTTGACAATAAAAAAAAACACGCTTAAAAACTTCAAAATCATTCAAATTAAATTTTGTTTCTGATCCTCGTATTGGGAACGTGCAATTCTTAGATCAATTCCCGACTTTTTAATATTAATGAACTGTATAGACTCACAACTTTCATAACTTTAACAGGAACCCAATGCCCAAAACTGTCCACGATGGGTGAACCCAAATGTCATAGTATTTAGAAAACGTTTGCAATAAAACGAGAATGTTTCTCGCTCCAAACGACATGAAATTAAGATAAATACGTTCAAAAGGACATGACGTAGAAGACGTTACTACTTCTTTGGTTACATTTGCCGTTTTCTGACATACGTTACATTCATTCGAAAATTTTTAAATGTCGGAACCAATCTTGGGCCACCAAACATTGCGTGCAATCATTTTCATTTTAACAATACCCCAGCGGTTTTCTTTCCGCTTCTACCTTTTCTCGGTTTGAAAGGCATTCCATAAGCTGCATGGAAAATAGGTCTGGCATCCTTCTTAGTACTATATCCGCAAAAAAAAACACACTAATCGAATGGTTATCTTATTATGTACAATAGAAGGAAATCTTCTTACAATTTCTTGGCACAAGGCTGTAACGCTGGCAATTTTATTACACTCAAAATGAAAGTCCTGCCCATTAAAATAATTTTTGGCTGATCACCCTTATCCACAACTTTTTCCAACGTTCACTCCTTATTTGTTTATATCAAGCTCCAAAGGTTGACTGAAACACCCAATAGTATTTATACTCCAAAGTTCCTCCTGCTGCTCATTTCTTTATAAGCAAACTCGACTCGTGTTCACTTCTATTGAGCATTGTTAACATGTCCAGTACCTTGCTGGGCACGTGTCTACCCAGTAGTTTCTTTTCGCATGCATCGCGCACAGCTAATCCAACTTCCTCGGGCTACTACTATGTTGGCGATGAATTTGGTTACTAAATTTTTTTCGGTTATTGCTACGACCTTGTTGACTTTTATGATTTGAATCTTGTTCCCGTGCTGAACTTCTTCCCCAAGACGATTTTTTGTTAACTGCACTCACTGCGGATATTTCGTACACTGTATTGATTGTTCAGCCAATTCCATATTGAAAGTCACTTCGCAATATTTTTCGAATGTGATATTTTCTTTATTTAATAGCGCTTGTTGAATTTACTCATTTCGCAATCCCGTTATTAATTTATCAGATAAGATCTCGTCCAAAAAAATATCAAACCTACAAGTTTGTGAAAGCATTTTTATTCTATGTATTCACTAATTGTTTCGCCCATGTCCTGAAACGCCTAATTCAATTTAAATCGTTCAGAACGCTTGCTTCAAATGGCACCGTTTCTGCTTCTTGTTCAATTCGTAAATACTGCACATGGCTTTTTCAGCTTCCACTATTTTTTCCTGCAATAAGAATTGCCGAAACCTTTTCTCCCAGACTTTGAAGTTGTTTCCCGGTATATTATATACTCAAAACAAATCCTTTGCTTTTTGACGGCATGGATGAAATAACAATCTTATTTTCATGTCATTTCTTTTTTCGTTTTGTTCTCGTCGCCACTTTTATGTTTTATTAGATTTTAATGAAAAGACAATTTTTTTAATAGGACTACTGGTTGAAAATGTCGTTATTGCAAACAACTTCATATCTTTTACTCTGAGGTGAATTTTCACCATGACAGCTGTCACATCAGAAACTTCATGTCATTGTCTAATTATTTCAGTCTAGGTTATTGGTCATTAGTGAAAACACACAAGTTTTTGTAAGGCCGTGAAATGTCTACATTCGTGCCATCAAAACAACATTTGCGGGAAGTTTGAATATGCTTCTTTCATTTAAAGAAAAAAGCAACCGAAGCGCATCAATTGCTTACCGAAGCTTACCCGGGCTATACTATAGAGGTTAGAATGTGTCAGCGTTGGTTTAAGCGGTTCGAAGATGGTGATTTCGACACCGAAGGCAAAGAACGCCCCGGCTAGGTAAAAAAGTTTGAAGGCCATGAATTGGAGGCATTGCTCGATCAAGATCCGTCACAAACCCAAAAAGAACTTGCAAAATCACTTGGCGTCGCTCAGCAAACCATTTCCGATCCGAAAGGTAGGACATTGGGTGCCGTATGAATTGAAGCCACGAGACGTCGAACTCAGATTTTGCATGTCCGAAATGCTGCTTGAACGCCACAAAAAGAATTCTTTTTTGCATCGAATCGTCACTGATGATAAAAAATGGGTACATTACGATAATCCAAAACGTCGGGCAACGTATGGATACCCCGGACATGCCTCAACATCGACGGCCGTTCAGAATATTCATGGCCTGAAAGTTATGCTGTGCATTTGGTGGGATCAAAAGGGTGTTGTGTATTATGAGCTGCTAAAACCGAATGAAACAATCACAGGCGAGGTCTACCGACGACAATTGATGCGTTTGAGCCGAGCACTGAAGGAGAAACGGCCGGAAACGGTCGCAAGACACGATAAAGTTATTTAACATCATGACAATGCTCGGCCACATGTTGCAAATGTCGTCAAAACTTACCTTGAAACACTCAAATGGGATGTCCTGCACCACCCGCCGTATAGTCCAGACCTTGCGCCATCCGATTACTATCTCTTCCGATCGATGCAACATGGCCTGGCTGATCAGCACTTCCGTCATTTCGATGATGTCAAAAAATGGATCGATTCGTGGATTGCGGCCAAACCGGTCGAATTTTTCAGAACGCCTATCTATGAATTGCCAGAAAAATGGGAAAAATGTGTGGCTAGCGATGGGCAATATTTTGAATATTGAATTTATATTTTTCCTCAATAAAGCATTGATTTTATTTATTTAGGTTCACTTTATTTGAGCACATCGTAGTCGAAATAATCGTAACGTGGTCACGAGACTGACTAACAGTTGAAAGAGGTCTCGTGATAGTTAACGAGAGTGTGTAAGTATATGTGATTACATAACAGGAGCAACGCACGTTTTCTGTCACTACCACCTTGTGAACTGCAAAGTAGTGCATTATTTTTTTGAATTTATTTCTGAGGCAGAGAACTGACCAATTTTGAAGATGAAAAATGTTGCCAAACTTTTGTATATGCATGTAATAAACTTTCAGCTCCGTAATTCCATAATGTCGGCACGTAAAACTTAACATGCGAATAATGGGATTGGTGTGCTTTGGATCTCGGGCGTATTTTGATGCCTATCATACTTATTTAGTTTACTAATTTCACATGAAACTGTTTTTTATCAGACTCGTCATGTTTGAGAAATAGTATCTATCGAGGAGTTGCTCTCTATTTTCCTTGGGGCTCCTATGGACCCTTTGGTGCCACACTCTACATCCGCGATAGCTCTCTGTTGATGTTTATTTCCTGAAGCAACCATAAGTGTGATTCCGGTATCTTGATGCCATTAACAAAGTTGGGTCTCAATTTTGCTTTAAGTAAGTTAATTAATTTTTGCTTGTCCAGATTTGACATTGTAAGGTAGTGTCGGGTGAAACCAGGGATAGTTTCTTCCAAGATTTCAATACATGGGGAACAAGATCGGAGATGTACTGATCGGCGCTGTGAGCAGTTCCAACTAAGGACTGTACTTCATTCGCTCTTCATGTCAGTTGCGTATTCGTGACTTCGCTGGCTTAGTCGGCGGTTTCAGCTCTGGAGTCATTGTCCACGTCATCTTCACTTCGTGCCGGTTCGGCTCGTTCCGAATCGGTTCTTAGACCTGAAAGAGCATGTGCCACCAAATTTAACCTGTCGGGCTTGAATACTTAATCATAATTGTACTCTTTCAGTCGGTGATTTCACTAGCAGTTTCAGTTCTAGTCATTTTTTTTTCAAACTTGTTTATTTCCACCATAATTTTGACAACTTTCTTAACGAGAAACAAAATAACCGCTAAATCAATAAATTTACATTTTCGTAAATGGCCAACTAAAAATTGGCTCTCATTACATATAATTTTATAATAATTACTAAGAGTAAATTACTAGAACATATTTTGATTTGAGATATTTTATAATTTATTATTTTCGTTGCGAGAAGAAAAGGTGGAGGTTAAAAAACTCCTTATTATAATACTATATATTTTTTAACAAAGAACAAAAAAAAAAAAAAAAAAAACGAAAAAAAAACAGTACTTGCGAACTAAGATAAAACGACTTAACCTAACTTAGCCTAAGTGTTAGCTTCTACCCAATATAGCCACCAGTATTTATTTAAATTTGACTTATTGTCATTATTAATATCTCTATCAGGTACGCTCATGCAGTATTTCACATGGAGGATTCGTTTATCTGTTTCTCTTGTGGCAGCATGATATATGGTAGGAACATTACTCGAGTCTGAAAGATAGCCATATGCATCCAGATAAAGGAATGCTTCACGTGGTATATGTCCACATATCAATGAATTTCTAAAATACCCAGGGTTAGCATAAAATAAACCCGGTATGAATTCTTTCTCAATAACATTACTCGACCGCGCAAAATGATTCCTCGCAAGGTATAGAATGACACTGTTAATTCTAGACACGCTGGAAGCATCCAATTGTCTTTTGTTGGAGACGTAATGCCGAATGTCGGAATGAGCGCATCTGTACATTCCCGTGCATGCTCGTAGGCATTTCCTCTCAAAAAATCTGTACATCTCCATATAAGATGGGCTTATTTTCCACCACACTGGACTCGCATAAGTCAAAATTGCATGCACAAAAGCTTGGTAGCAAATGACCTTCACATCTGATCTCAAATAGTTGGAATAAAAAAGTTTCTTCAGCGACATAAATGTTACCCCTGCTTTTTTTAATTGGATATTAACATGATCATTAAAATACAGGAATTTATCTTAGTAAACTTCTTACTATCCCACAACAGTTTTTGATTCGATTCGAAACCCATTTGAAGATGTTGTAACAAAATTTCTCCAATTGCGTCGCAAGTCTGAATTGCCCTGTCCTACTGGGTTGCGGAACAGTATGGTTTTCGAGGGTATCAAACTTCAGTTGGAGTTCGTTTTTAATTTCGCAAATTTTAAGCATACAGAATGACGTCGTCGGTGAATGCTATTGAGCCATCCAAGTCCCTCAGCATTTTAGAAACGTAAATATTAAAGAGTATTGGTGCGGATACTGTGGCTTGTAGCAGAACATTAATGGCATCAAACATTTTTTCAGTCTTGTACTTTCTATCTGTTACAACGAATTTCTTCTCGCGTGTCATAGATACGATTATCACTGTTAGATGATGGGGAAACTCATATCTGATTAGTTTGTAAATAAGCCCGTCAATCCATACCGTATCAAAGGCTTTCTCGATATCCACTAGAAATCGGAGAAGAGGGTCAGGTTGTAGGTTAAACCGTGTTAATTCCTCTGCTACTTCGACAGATTTTCGACTTGGGCTTCCTGTGGCGTGGATCGAAATGGAAACCAATAAGATTCAGTTTAGTCATTCCACCATCGATCACGTATTGGTTTGCCACAATTGGACTGTGGTGGTGATCAATTCCAGCTTTATGAATAAGTTGTTGGAATGCCAACGGAATTTGCAATTTAGGAATATTGGTTACATTACGAGGCTTAAAAATCTGTTTTAACTGAAGCAACATATTCCTCGAGTCAAGGTTCATCACATTTTCGGCTCGATGCCTCCAGTAGTCATTAATAGAATTCCGAAATTGTTGTTTTAATAAGGATAATATTTCATCAGAGACTTGAATCTTTTGTCTGTAATGTCATAATGTCACGGTTTATATAGCACTCGAGACTATTTTT
Organism: Orthonevra nobilis; assembly: GCA_963555765.1. Lineage (NCBI taxonomy): Eukaryota > Metazoa > Arthropoda > Insecta > Diptera > Syrphidae > Orthonevra > Orthonevra nobilis. Next base: position 31,139,214 of record OY743227.1, read on the forward strand.
GCTCTATATTTTCTGTACAGCGGGCTCCATTGTTTCCTGAACTACGGCGTTAATTTTCTCGATAGCAGATTCACACTCTAAATTTGTGAGGTTCCTGTTGTTAGATGCGCGTTGGGACCTTCAATTTCTCGCGGCATAACATTCAAATCTGCACCAATCTGTGTTGCTAAAATTATATTTTGGAACCTCGTGTTGCGTCTCAAATGTAAACGTTGAATCACCTGCTAAGGATACCTCAATTATTGCGTTGTGATCGCTATCATAAGGCAACAGCGGTATTTTAGTATCGCGGATTGTTTTGATATGCAACCGTGAGTCCGCGAGGCATAAATCTAGATATGAATTTGCAGAGGGGAAACTGGGTGTAACCGAGGTGTACAATTTTAATTTATACTCAACTTGATTCTCATCGATAAAGTACCTTAAGCGGTTGCCGTTGGTGTTGGTGCATGAATTAGACCAACTCGGGTGCTTCGCGTTTATTTCTCCCGTCTCGTTGTTTAAACTATTTAGCCTTTGATTTTCGGTATTGAATTCATTAGCGGATGCACGAGGGAAATATACTGATATTAAGTACAAATGACTATTACTCCTCAGAGGTAGCGAAATAATAGTGGTTTCAAGACGACTAAATTTTTTGATGATATCATTTTCAAATGTTGTGAACTTTAGTGTTTTTTGATGAGAATCGCCGTTCCATCGCCGTTCAATTTTATTCTGTCAGTCCGTAGGAGATTGTAATCCTTGAACTCCAAGTAATGTCTGTCATTAAGATTTGTTCCATCGCCGTTCAATTTTATTCTGTCAGTCCGTAGGAGATTGTAATCCTTGAACTCCAAGTAATGTCTGTCATTAAGATTTGTTTCACTCAAAAAGAGTACGTCTGGTCTATGATTTGTTACAAAGCACAATAAGTTCTAGAGTCATTGTCAACGTCTTCTTCACTTCGTGCCGGTTCGGCTCGTTCCGAATCGAACAAGTGATTGATGAGCTCGGTATTTGACGTGAAAGAGCATATGCCACCAAATTTGAGCTATCGGGCTCGAATACTTAATCATAATTGTACTTTTTCAGTGCTTTAATTTTGCATTGGATTTTGGTTAACTTAAAGTGAAGACTGGTGATCGCTACGTTTGCGGATCTTTTTTGCTTCATGGTCGAACTTTATTTAGACCCCAGACGATGTCCAGCATGTCTTCTAATTCGTTGCATAGTTCTCTTCGGTTTTTTTTAGTGCGCGCATGGTAGTTTTTATTTTTCGACAAGCTGATTGCCCCTTGGTTGTAGCAATGTCGGTCTCGGAACGCTTTTACCCAAGTGCCTCGTGAAAAATTACAATCATAAACATAAACTCTGTCTCGGTGGAAGAGCGAGTAGTCCAAAAGATTACAACGCCTTGGGCAAGAAATATATATCCAGCTGTTAAACGTCGCTTATCAAGGTCACACCTCAGCACCCTCTTCACTGCTGCACAGTGTGCCTCTTGATACGTAATTTTTGGCATTGCAAAATCAGCAATGAGTTTATTGATTTGGAGCAGATGTACCAAGATGCATACATTCAAATTCAAGAAGCAGAACAACTGTATCACCAAAACGGAGGAGGTAGCTCCACAAACTGGAACACATCGAGAGATCAAACTTCCACCCACAAGCATACCAACATGCAATGGAAGGTATGAAGAGTGGACACCATTTTGGGAGCTATTCGATCGATTAGTCCACCAGAACAGATCCTTAGGCGATGTCGAACGGATTCAATATCTGAAGGGCAATCTGAACGGAAAAGCAACAAGGATTTATCACCTACGTCAAGCAATTATGCGACAGCTATAGAACTGCTAACGGAACGGTTTCAAAATCCAGAAGCGTGGGTCAACAACTATATTCAAAAGTTGCTTGGCTTAAAATCAGTTCGAAATGAAAATGCGGCCGTCTTAAAAACAATATATCAATAGAAATCTTGTATGGTATCAAGTGATTCAGTAGTATATCCAAAACTGGACAATGAATCAAAAAAATTGTGTCAACAAACAAAAGGAACGTCAATAGAAATTCCAAAGTTAAGTGATTTTCCGAGGATTGGAGAACAGTCGCGTAATCAACCGAGAACACCAGCTACAAGTGTTAAAAGCAACATCCTCAAGGAACCATTTGACTACAGTCGCACAGTCGAAGTGCGTTTTATGTAGCGAGTCTCATCAATTGGATAATTGCAAAAGATTTTTAAGTATGAAGCCAAAAAAAAAAAACAGTTGCTGTGTTTCAACTGTTAACGAAACGGACATGCAAGGGAATGCACGTAGGGATCTAAGTTGTCATGTCATGTCAGTGTGTTAAGTGAAGATGAAGGTTTGAAAAAATGTTAGGAGCTAGAAGAAATATCAATGGCAAGGGTCAAGTCTGCAAAAGATGAGATGTGCGAGAACCACTACCAAATGACACACAAACAGGATAAAACAGGACGATATACCATTAAAAAATAGCATTCAGCTCCCAAGCAGTTCGGACGTGTTTTCAAATCGCTCCCTCCAATTTATTTTCACAGTTCCAACCAACCACCATTCTGCCTACCGTTGTTGTTTTTAAGCTTGTGCAATAACTCACAGCTAATCAATCGCAACAAGTGCGTCATTTCCCTGTGCAAACTTCTTACCAATTCGCCCATCGACCCGATAATTATTAATTGCGTCCCATTTTGAGTTGTGAGCAGACTTGTGTTTTCTGTGCCATACTCTGTCCAAACTTTACTGACCCCTGTGTTGTGCATCTCCAATCAACAAACAAAATCACAAATAATAAAAAATATATGTACATATATGCAGTTTTCCGCCCCTCGCGACCTAATTAACTTTTCGCGTAATTTTTCAGTTTGAATTGTCAGCAGATTTGTGTTTTCTGTGTCATACTCTGTCCCAAATTTCACTGTGTTGTGCAATTAAAATCTAACGCTGAAAAAAAAAAATTATCTCCAATTAATAAAATAATAAAAAAGAAAAATGTCTTCTTGTGGATCCAACACCTGCTCCATCACATCCAGCTCCGCGGATATGATTTCATGCAATGGCATATGTGGCAATCGCTTCCACCTCATTTGCATTGGCCTAAGCAGAAATGCTAAAGTCCATATCGCAGAAATTAGGAGCATCTTCTTCTTTTTCTGTGACGAATGTAAGAAAATCTCCCTCCCTCACATTTTGAGGGCAGTTCAGTGCAACAATGACAAACTCAATGGGTTCGCTGAGTCAATGGCCGCATTAAAATCAGAACTTCGCTTCAATTTCAAAAAAGTGTTCGATCTACTAAATGAAAATTGTGCGACTACTAATAATGTACTTGAAAATAACCTCAGTGAACAACCTGTCATTTAAGAAACTCTTAGACATTGCCCTAAAAATCACTAATGACTGCCAAGACGTACTCGCGCTGCTTAATCAGGCAACGGCTCTACTGGATGATATAAAGAATCGGAAATCCGCTCCTGATCACCCGAAGTGCCTTTCACTCGAACCTTGCCTCGATGCCATTCAAGCTTCCTTACCCACCATCACAAAAGCCCTCTCTGGTCTCTCCTCATCTCTGAAATCGCTTGACTTAAAGGTCTTAGACCATGCTGAGCGAGTAAGTGATGTTCAAAACTCGGTACACAACCTATGTACTGATTCCACTTCACTGAGGCTCGGCCTTAAACTGATCAGCGATGAATTGAACGTACTATCCAGTAGTCACGAAGCTCGCAATCGATAACAACTCTCTCATGGAAGAGCTTCTCAACGCCCCCGAAGACATCAAAGCTCTTGACTCCTCAATCCTCACTTCCCTAGCTGAGTCTACTAATCTCACACTGCCGCCCGAGCCTAATCAGGAGAAGGAACCTTCAAAACCCGAGCCCAAAAAAAATTTAATGCTTGGCACCCTATGGACTCAAGCTGAATGGGCCAACCGCCTAAAAAAGATAAGAGAAATCAACAAATCACCCAACAAATCGGAGTACTAATGCCGCTAACATAAGCACATTCTTCGCCAGCGATTTGCCATCAACGATCTCGTATGCCGTAAAACGAGAAACGGAGTTTTTAAATTGATTGTCCCAACCAAATACGCGTGGCTGTTCACCAACCCATCCAACCACACAGTTACAATTGGAAACCTGAGGATAACGAAGTGGACACCAAAAGCAACTCCTAACAATAGCAATAAGCCAACTTCTAACACCTTACCAAATACTAACCGCAACAAAAAATTTCACAGACCTACACGCACTTCACCAACTCCCCCCTCACCGAGAACTGATCCCAACTGGAGTTTTAAAACAGGAATCTTTCCTAATTTTTCATCCTTATACATAAATTCATTCCCTCTCCCTCACAAACCTCAACCTTCTGCCCCAAGACAGCCTCCTCCCAAAACCCCCACATTTAAAAACCTCCCCCCCAAACGCGTATCGTTCAACTTAGCTCCAGATTCTAGCCCCGCTCAAACTGCAAAACCGGCACCTAGTAGCCAATACCCTAATTTTATTAGGTCCCATATTCTCAACCCTTCTTCTCCGATCAACACTCCCGAACCGTCATCACCTTCTTTCCTTGACCCGATGCTTCCTTCGCAGGCAAAAATAACGAAGCAAACGCACGACCAAAATGAAGATGGGCGATACATTCTATCTCGCCTGCGAGACCGTCGTATCTACGATAACGTGCGCCTATACCTTGCTTATCTGCACGACCGACCTGATTCTTGTATCGACGGCATAACAAGAACAAACGTTATGGTCTCCATTCAAAAGGAAGGCCTGCCTATCGACCCCAAAGAATTAAGGCAAATTTTCATTAGATACCATGAAGATTTTAATATCTCGCCCACTGACGTTGCAAATGATCTTTCAACATTTGCATCCCACTTAATGTCAAGACGTTACTCGCAGCTCCAAAGAACTCGATCTCAAGCCAAAGACTACTTTCGTCCCTAACTCACCCTCTCCCAAATCAATATCCCTAAACTCTAAACCTGATACCTCAACCTCTAACTCTCCCAAATTCTTATCGATCTATTATCAGAATGTCAGAGGATTGCGCACTAAAACCTCCTATGTCTTCCTTAACTCTCAAAGTCTCCCTTACGACATTTACGCGTTATCAGAAACAAATCTTACGCCCAGTTTCAGAAATAACGAGTTATTTACGTCTGACTACAATGTCTTTCGTGACGTTGGGCTTGCAAAAGAGGACGACTCATCGGGTCGCGGTGTCCTCTTAGCAATTCACAATCGATTCAACTCAACTCTCTTCAAGTCCTCGCACACTGCAGATTTCGAATTCATATGTGTTAAAAAAACAATTTCTAAACGAAACACATACATTATCTGCTGCTACATCCGACCTTCTCAACCAATCCATGGGTACCAACTTGCCGTTAATGCTATTGACTCCCTTTTCGATGCTACGGACCCTTGCGATGAAATCTTAATCATGGGCGACTTTAATCTCCCACATTTGCAAAGGACTAAGTCAGATGACGAGTCTAAACTTTATCGCAATTAATCCCACATCGGAGAATGAGATCCTCTTTACCGATTGTCTTACCAACTCTGGCCTTTTTCAGAGCAGTGGTGTGACAAACAACTCGACCTTATTTTCTCTACTGATGCCGACAACTGTTTTGTTTCCGAAAGCACTCACCTCTTGTCTACACTAGATCGTTTTCACCCTCCTCTCTCCCTCACTTTCTCATACGAGAATGCACTGAAACCTATGCTCTCCGAGCACATTCACAGCTTTAATTTTCGGAAGGCAGATTTCCGCAAATTAAACTGCCTCCTAAGAAACGTCAATTTTAGCATTCTTAATGCCGTAAACAGTCGCATCGTTATCGATGACGCACTCTCGACTTTCTACTACGAAGTTCTCGAATGCATCATCCAATCAGTCCCATGCTTGCCCCAAAAGAACGCATCCTCTTCCCCTCCTTGGTATAACAAAGATTTGCGTCCACTTCGAAACAAAACAAATAAACTATGGCAAGCATACCTTAAATCCCGATCCGACTTCCACTTTTCGCTCTACCAAATCGTTTTCACACAATTCTCCGAACTCTGCAGTTCAATTTACCAGGACTACGTAAACCGAATGCAATCAAATCTTATATCTGATCCCAAGAGCTTCTACAACTTCATTAACGTGAAAAGTAAATCCGACGGCTACCCATCCAACCTCAAATATCTAAACTCATCCTCAGCAGACCCCAACATAATCGCCAGCTTTTTCGCTGACTTTTTCAGTCATTCATTTGTCGAAAACACGGATGAACCCGATCATGATTACTTCCAGTATTTGAACAACTGTACCCATACAACTCGTATATCAGTTGATATTACACCGGAACAGGTTACAGAGAAGATAAACGCACTTAAGGATGATTACTCGCCCGGCCCCGACGGTTTGCCCGCCATAGTGCTAAAAAAATGCATTAAATTCTTGGTCCAACCCCTTACGACACTTTTCAAAATTTCTATTTCTCAAGGAGTTTTTCCCAAACTCTGTAAAAGTTCGTACATTATCCCCATCCACAAGAAAGGTCCTAAAAACGATGTATCGAACTACAGACCAATTGCTAAACTCTCGTGCATCCCAAAGCTCTTTGAGAGCATCATTTACGATTCAATGTTTTTTCATTGCAAATCGATTATATCTCCAAACCAACACGGATTCCTAAGAGGTAGGTCTACAACCACCAACTTAACAGAATTCGTATCTCAAACCCCCTGTGCCTTTGAAGAAGGAAAAGAAGTCGATGCTATTGCCACCGACTTCAGCAAGGCTTTTGACAAAATCTCCCACCACATCATACTCCTCAAACTTAAAGCTCTTGGCTTTCCAGCGGGCTTTATCGCGTGGATTAAATCCTACTTGGAAGACCGTCAATACGTCGTGCTCTTCAGATCTTCCAAATCCAATCCATTTATAGCTCGCTCAGGAGTCGCTCAAGGTAGTCATGTCGGCCCAATGATTTTCATCTTGACAATAAATGATGTCGACCTTATCATCCAAGACGCATATATATCCGTATATGCCGATGATATGAAAATATTTACTATATGAACATATCATCCCCCGCAGACTCATGCCTTCTGCAAAACGATCTAACCAGGTTCTCAATCTGGTGCAAAAAAAATTTCCTGGAGCTTAATATTAGCAAATGTCAGGCCATCACATATAGTATACACGCAAGCGTCTACCTCAAACTCCCAGAGCTTACTTTATCCACAACGAACCCGTTCCTAAAGTGTCCTCCCTTCGCGTTTCGGGTGTCATCTGTGATTCAGAACTTAATTTTCGCTCCCATATCGATAACATTATTAGTAGAGCCAACTCCGCGCTTGGCTACGTCAAACGATGGTCCAAGGAATTCTCGAACCCCTATGTCACCAAATCCCTTTACATCACCTTCGTCAGACCCCTCCTTGAATATGCTTCCCAAGTCTGGTCCCCTTACTATGAAACCCATATTTAGCGAATCGAAGCCGTTCAGCGTAGATTTATTCGTTTCGCACTACGCGGTCTCTCTTGGGTGGACAGATACAATCTTCCGCCCTATTCCCACCGCTTACAACTTATCAATTTGCAGTCCCTTGAGCAACGCCGTGACAGCGCAGATATTCTATTCATTCACCAGCTTCTTACTGGTAATATCGACTGTCCCGCGCTGCTGCCATCGATATCCCTCAACACAAATCCCCGTAACTTAAGGTCTGTCTCCTTCTTCCGCCTCGTCCCTCACCGCACCAACTACGCCATGAACGAACCTATGCCCAGAATGCTCCGAAAGACCAATGCCGTGCAGAACATTTTTAATTTCCACTACAATAGATACAGCCTCAAAAATGCCCTCCCCACCCTTTAGTTAAGCATAGCATTAAGTTTTAGTTCTTAAGCGTTGGTACTCAGCAAACCCTCCCTTATGTACGTCTTGGGGTAATGTCGCTTTCAGCGAGATCGTAATGTTTGTTTTGTGTTCTCCTTGCAGTCGATGACCGCTTCGAGTGCTGTTCTTTTTACAATACCTCCTGCAAAATGGACATGAAACGGGTGAACAAGTTGAGTTAGGGAAGATGATGTTTTACTAAAGACGGAAAGACTAAGAAAGATTTTGCTCGTGCCGGTGTCAACGTGGAAAATTAGGGCAAGCCCATCTTTCGTTAAATATTCTAAATATACAGCGCTGGATGGGCGTCATTCATAAAATGTATCCGATCTTGAACTGAGCTTTTTTATCGTTATCTACGGTTGATTCTTCTTGTGGCATCTGCATGTTGTATAAACTTCGTTTTAAATGGGCAAAATTACCGGATCCGGCTTTCCTTTTCGAAGTATTTGAGCCGCGAAGGCAATTCATATACTGTGTGTGACTAGGTTGATTGGTCAACCGTCATTTTTTCATGGGGCTCCGTAGGTGTTTTGTTTCTTATCCATGAGACGAAATGTCGTGGCTGTTGACTCGATTGATTCGAGCGATGGGGGAACAATTTGCTTGGCAGCAAAGGTGGCCTCGGATAACTTCTAAATGTTTGATTAAATAGGGCCTTAATCATGTTTGGCGCAGAAGGATTATGAATCAAGTGACTCCGGTTATAAAGATTTAGCATTTCAGAGCATGTAGAGTTTTCCTTTTGCAAAGTTTTCGGGTTCTTCAAGATCAACATTCTGGAGGTTGACGTTGAAGACGCGAATAAAATCATTCGAAGGCTGTTGCGGTATGTCTCGACGAGCGCGGTTACTGTTTCCATGCTAAAGGACTCCGCCTTGATCCTATTGATCATTAGCGAGAGTTGGTGATTCACCGCATTCTAAACCACGAAATCTTATAAACAAATGGTTTGAATGGAAATTCTGTCACACATTAAATTCGGGACACGAGTCCCATCCGGTCTCTTCTAGACACAAAGCATCCGCAGATGAACGTGAAGAACAAAGAATATATGCAGGGCCACACACATCTTTGGTCACTCGGCAAAAATTATTGGAGCTTGGTCAACCCGATCGTTGTTTAATTTGATTGCTATTTCAGTTTTATTTACTTTGACGTTATTTACTTCTATTTTACAAATTTCATGTCGTACTTTATATAACACATATTTTTTTATAGTTTTCCAAATTGTTTTTCGCTCATTAGAATTTACTTCCATTTTATTTTCAATCTATTTGTTTTTTTCCTCTGTACATATGTTTTTGTATTTATTCCTGACTTAACAATAATCTTTCCAACTATCCGACGATCTCGTTAATAAATATCTTTTGAACAGGCTTATTTGCTCTTCTTCTAGTTCGCTTAGTTTATTGTTGTACCATTCCACATGATTTAATTTAAATAGCCAAGTAAATAAGATTACGATAGTAGATAAGATTACTTGGCTATTTAAACTTTGTTCCATATACAATTTAAATTGTGTTGATATACTATTTATATCATTATTCCCTAAATTTTGAAAATTTCTTTTCTTTGATTCTGTCAAAAATTGCATTTCACCGTACTTAACATTAATAGATTTTAATTGATTTATTCGTTTTTACATTTTAAGATCAATTAAAATTGTTTTGTGATCAGATATATTCCAATCTCTTTTTAATAACACTTTTACACTAGACATAGGATCACTTAAAATGTAGTCTATAAGAGTGTATATTGGTGTTGCGTTCTTGTGCATTTATTAACTAACTGCCTTAAATATTTGCATATCAAATGCTCTTTTATTGGTGCTTTTGATTTAATAATCAGTATTGAAGTCAAAAGCTATGAAAACACTATCATTATAGCTTAAACTATTTTCTAGAAACGTGCCATTAGACTCCGTGACAGTAATTTTTTTCCGTCTGTCTTATAATCGATAGATTTTGATTTCAATTTTAAAGACTAGTTTTTTGATAAATATATGGTCACTTCGCCTGTGATGAATTTGATAAACAATTAAAGGCTTTGTAGTAACTCAGATTAGATTCACTTTCGTTAATTTGTTTTGCTAACTTGTTATACTGTGAGCGTCAAAAGTGAGTAATCACCCATATTATTGCTAAGGTTCCATTAAATTTGACCAATAAAAACAACAAAAATTAAATTCGAATAAAACACAACAAAAGCTTTATTCAAAAGCAACAAAACGAGCGAAAAAAATAAAGCCAATACATAAGTGATACATTTTGTTTCTTATTAAAACTAACCGTACTGCATATTTTACGCGTCAAAAGTAAATAAACAACATGCAATCTTCTCACGTTTAATGTGAACCAGCTATTTTTACCGTTAAAATTTTTCATAGAAATTATTGCAGAGGTAAGTCTTTGTTTCTACATCACTGCAGAGTGAACGCTGGTTGTGATTAAATGGTAAATAGCAGTGCAATATAGTTTTTTTTAATAATGAGGAGTGAAATTTCTTTGGAAACGCGAAAATCATACCGCGATATTGGCCAAATTGTTAATAGGAACCATGTTTCTGTAAAAAAAATTATTGATAAGTTTGAACGATTTAAAACTTTGGAAAACTTTAAACGTACGGGGAGGCCGAGAAAGCTCAATGCACGAGAGGCAAGAGAAATTGTGACTGAAGTGAGAAAAAAACCAAGTTCAAGTGCCGTCAAAATTGCGGAAAATATTTCAAAAACATCTGAAAAATCAGTAAGTGCTAGTACAATACGACGAACATTGTATCAATCGGGTTTACATGGTAGAAGTGCAAGAAGGAAACCATTGATATCAAAAGTAAATAAAAGAAAACGTTTAAATTTTGTAAAAAAATACTTAAATAATGATATTTCGTTCTGGAAAAACATTTTATTTACTGACGGAAGTAAATTCGAAATTTTCAAGTCATACAAATAAAAAAATTTGGAGAGAAAAAAATAAAGAATTCAGTGAACAAAATATAAGAAGCACTTTAAAACATGGGGGAGGTTCAGTGATGGTGTGGTGGTGTATGGCAGCATCTGGAGTCGGGAATCTTGTCTTCATTGAAAGCACAATGAATAAACAAGACTATCTGAACATCCTTAAGAATAATATGCAACCGAGCGTTGACAAATTAGGGTTGACTAGGAATTGGATCTTTCAGCAAGACAATGATCCTAAGCATACCTCGCGACTCGTTAAGGAGTGGTTGCTTTATAGGACACCGAAACAGCTCGATCACCCCCCGCAATCTCCGGACTTGAACCCAATAGAACATTTATGGGATCATTTAGACCGAAATATTCGGAAACGTACAATTCAAAACAAAGATGATCTGAAATCGGCTTTAATTGAAGAATGGTCCAAAATATCTTCCGACATAACAAATAAACTTGTTGTGTCTATGCCACGTCGACTTAAAGAAGTTGTTAAGTACAAAGGTGGCCCAACAAAATATTGATCTTAATTTTAAGATTTAAAATATGCGAATTCTTTTAAAAAAACTCCAAATGTTTATTCACTTTTGACGCGTAAAATATGCAGTACGGTTAGTTTTAATAAGAAACAAAATGTATTACTTATGTATTGGCTTTATTTTTTTTCCTCGTTTTGTTGCTTTTGAATAAAGCTATAGTTGTGTATTATTCAAATTTAATTTTAGTTGTTTTTATTGTTTTAATTAAATGGTACTTTAGCAATAACATGTGTGTTTACTCACTTTTGACGCTCACAGTATGTGTTTCGCTAGGAATAGCAAACCAAATCGTTTTCTTCTGGACAACGTCTTCTAATACTGCGAAATTTCCAGTATGGCCCTGGACATTTAGGTAGATCCAACATATTTGATTTGGTTGCTAGTAACCAATTCTTTTTTTTTCTTAAGTTTATTCAGGTACACTGTTTTCCAATTTTTGATTTTCCCTGCTAAAATTGATGCACTGCTTCTTAAGTCATTTATTCTGTGGGTTCTTAGGCACTTTAAACAAGTCTCTTCAAGTTTTTTACGATTTAACCCCATACGCTTGAAACACCTTTGTATTCCCATTCAACATTTGGCTTTCATACTCCAATTAATTTTGTGAATGCGTCAGTGTCAATATCCACTATCGCATTATATTCCACTTCTTAACCGATTTTCCTTTCAAAATATTTGATTAATTTTATGTCACGGCCTTTTAGTGCATTATTTGTTTGTTTTTTTAAACTCACTCGCTTTCATTTATTTAAAAACTCATATTTACAACAAAAATTCTGATTGGATTGCACTTGGTTCTTTCATTTCATATTTGTCCTGAAATTTTATACAATTGCAAAAAAAGCAAATTAAATTTTCTTTCACCAACATTGAAATATAAAAAATATACATTTTTCCAAATGTTGAAAAACAAATAAAAAAAGTGGAAAATCGGTCCCAAAATATTCAATTACATCAAATCCTTTCTAACGAATAGAAAGTTTCGTATAAAACTAAAAGCCATATACTCAACACTAAAAGATTTCAAAAACGGTATTCCACAAGGATCCCCTCTCTCTGTTGTGCTTTTTATTATAGCTTTCAACGAATATTTTCAACGAAATAATTCGCAAATATAAATCGGTTGGTCACTCCGTTTATGCGGATGATCTGTTTGTTCTTTTAAAAGGAGATCCCACAAATATAGCACAAACTTTCAGAAATACTATAACGGATATAAAACAGTGGTGTAGATTATCAGGCTCAAAAATCTTAATTGAAAAAACTAAAATATTACACATATGTAAAAAACAAGCTGTTCGAAACATGTAGAACTTAATGTTGACTGTAAAAATGTTGCTAAGGTTAATAGTTTAAGGTTACTCGGTTTAATCTTTGACAGGAAGTTCACATTTAAGAAACACTGTACATATATTATGAAGAGCCTAGCTTAATATCTTATCTTAGCATCAAAAAAAGCTGTGTACATATTCACAGCTCTATAAATATTATGAAATCTATCATCCTTTCAAAAATTGACTACGGATTACCCATCTACGGTAAATGTGCTCAAACGTCACTGCGAATCATCAAATCAACATACCACGCTGCACTGAGAATCTCTTTGAAGGCATTCAGGAGGTCACCTATCAAGAACATGCTTACAGAAGCGGGCCTCCCATTGATTGAAGAAAGATGTGAACACCTAACTTCCCGCGTCCTACTTAAACTTCTGGCTCTAAACAACTCGCCAATAACTGAGGATGCGGCGAAGGTGCTCTCTCGTACAAAGACACCAAAGCGCCATTCAACACAATTTGCTGTCAAGAAAAAAAAACGCTTACATGCACAAATGTTGACACGCAGTCAAAAACATAAACAACAAGACTCCTGTCATAGAAGTAATACGAGATAGACTAATTAAAAGCAGTGGTAGAATAAAACTTATGTGGTTACCTGGACATATCGGTATTTAGGGCAACGAGAGTGCTGATAGCGCAGCAAATTCTGCAGCAAAAGTGCCACTCATCACCTTCTATATACACAATGCGAAGGACTTAAACATGGCGCTAGAAAAATGGCTACATAGCAAAGGGGATAAGATTCCTGGAAACAGTATATTCACCACTACTCCACAATTAACCCCAACGCAGACAAGGGCATATTTCCAACAAATTGCCCAAATAATATGATAAAATGCTTCATACGACTTCGTCTGGGACATAATAGGACTACCGGTTGAAAATGTCGTTATTGCATAGAACTTCATATCTACTACTCTGAGGTGATTTTTGACCGTGACAGCTGTCCCATCAGAAACTTCATGTCATTGTCTAATTATTTCAGTGTAGGTTATTGATCATTAGTGAAAACACACAAGTTTTTGTAAAGCCGTAAAATGTCTACATTAGTGCCATCAAAACAACAATTGCGGGAAGTTTTAATATGCTTCTTTCATTTAAAGTATAAAGCGCATCAATTGCTTATCGAAGCTTACCCGGGCTATACTATAGACGTTAGAATGTGTCAGCGGTGGTTTAAGCGGTTCAAAGATGGTGACTTCGACAACGAAGATAAAGAACGCCCCTGCCAGGTGAAAAAGTTTGAAGAAAATGAATTGGAGGCAATGCTCGATCAAGATCCGTCACAAACATGTCCGAAATGCTGCTTGAACGCCACAAAAAGAAGTCTTTTTTGCATCGAATCGCCACTGGTGATGAAAAATGATAATCCAAAACGTCGGGCAACGTATGGATACCCCGGACATGCCTCAACATCGACGGCCGTCCAGAATATTCATGGCCTGAAGGTTATGCTGCGCATTTGGTGGGACCAGAAGGGTGTTGTGTATGATGAGCTGCTAAAACCGAATGAAACCATCACAAGCGAGGTCTACCGACGACAATTGATGCGTTTGAACCGAGCACTGAAGGAAAAACGGCCGGAAACGGTCGCAAGACACGATAAAGTTATTTAACAATATGACAATGCTCGGCCACATGTTGCAAATGTCGTCAAAACTAACCTTGAAACGCTCAAATGGGATGTCCTACCCCACTCGCCGTATAGTCCAGACATGGCGCCATCCGATTACTATCTCTTCCGAACGATGCAACATGGCCTGGCTGACCAGCACTTCCGTCATTTCGATGATGTAAAAAAATGGATCCATTCGTGGATTGCGGCCAAACCGGTCGAATTTTTTTCAGAACGTATCCATGAATTGCCAGAAAAATGGGAAAAATGTGTGGCTAGCGATGGGCAAAACTTTGAATATTGAATTTATATCTATTTTTCCTCAAGAAAGCATTGATTTTTGAAAAAAAAACGACATTTTCAACCGGTAGTCCTATTACAAACAGTCATTACATATCCAAAACCGAACCAATTTCCTGTCACCTATGCAGCACAAATGAAATCTTATACATTAAACACATATAAGTTTATTGCACAAAGATTAAAACAATGGTTTCAAAACTTTTTGGCACAACAACATTAGCAGACTTATTAAGCATCCCCTCCGAAGACAATATAAAAAAAGTATTTAAATTATTAACAATAGTTAGACTTAAGGATTGCATTTAGCAACAAACTCAAACAAAAAACTTACAGGGTAACAATTTTTTTTTACTTTTCTTCTCTTTTTAAAAAAACACAATTTACTCATTGTGTTGATAATTGTAGCCGATAGCCCTGGTAGCTAGTGCTTATGTATATACAAAATTATTTTGTAAATTTATTTGCACTGTAATAAAGTTATACAATACTATACTATAAATTATTGTTCATATGATTTATTTATTGTTGTTGAACACCTCCCCATATTCTACTCTATTGCTTTTTTATCTGCTCTCTTTCTTCTATTTCCTCGCTCTGTATAACTATAATGCCATTTTGGAACGTTTGTATATTTGAAATTTTAAAAACCTTTGGGAAGACTTTGTGGTTCAAGTCTTCGGTTGTCTTTGTACTATTTGGCATCAATTTCGGTTTTATTATATTGGGTAGTTCTAAATTTCATTTCCAAATTTGACACTTTCTGTGAATGTCATTTGTTCTCCCATCGTTATTTGTTTATTGTCAGCAATTTTTTTTAACTTCACAACACAAACTTGTTTTTGCTTTTTTTTATTTCATAAAAGCAGCAGCATAAACTTTTTCCATTTTCACATATTTTTTTTGCTTCCAACAATGCTTTTATTTCACCTTCATTTTGTTTCAAATCCCTGTTTGCATAACTTTGGGTACATTGTATTTTAAGCAACACCTGCACCTCCTTAACCACCAATTCAACATTTTGTATAAATGTTGCTGATAAACCTTACTGCACACTCCATGCTTTATACCCATCTCTCCGCGGATTGTCGATTTGCACTTATGGCAAGTCGACATAGTGAAATTTTCGGATCGTTTTTCAATATTCAATTCCCATCCAAAAATAAAATTGTTTTTTAATGTTAATTCCGAACAGATATATTTAAATTATTGATAAATAAAAATGATTCCCTCCACACGTTTAAACTTTGCTTCCTATCATTTTAGCTGCCCCTTAATTGAGTATGATAACGATGTACCGAGTAGTGACCAACCGAACATTCGGTTTCGGCCAGATTCGGCCAAAAAAGTGGCTTCGGTAAAAAATCGGCCGAAACTTCGGCGGCGCCGAAGCTCAGTCTTCTGCACACAGCAATTTGGCCCATTGTGATACCGCGTATCTACCTATATTGGGGAGTATGTGAGTATTGAGAGGTTTTCCTCCCGGACGGTGGAGAGAACTAGTTTGCTTCTCAAACGAGTTCTCTGGTTCTGTTGTTAAAGAGGTTCCAGACTTGTCTGGTGATGTTGCAAGATGGTTGATGTATTTATTTTTTATGCTAAGTTTGACCGCACCTAATGGTATTTCAATACATTGTGAGTTGCATCTGTGACGGTGCATTGTACCTTCACAGGCAAGCTCATCTGCACTGCAGTTTCCGTAGATTTCCCTATGTCCTGGAACCTCGTAAAGGTGAACCTTAAAAGGGTCCGCTATCTGCTTAAGGGATACGCGGCGTTCCTTGACAAGCTCAGATGTACATTTTATGACAGCTTGCCTGTCAGTCGAAGTGAATATTTCGAGAAATTTTACTATACAACAGCGATTTCGCGGTGGGTGGAGAGTTCTAGCCTAAGATTACTCAAAACGATAAACTTCCACTTTGCGTTCGAGTTCTGACCCATCGGTTGTTATCGTGATGGAGTCGGCCGATATCGGAAAATTAGTTTTTGAGAGTATATAGTCTATAACGGCTGAAAGGGAGATCTACTCAAAAGATTGAGGACTGATCAAAGACAACTCTGGTGCATTTAAGTGCTTGCGTGACTTGTCAGGTGACTTCGGACGAGATAACTTTCTGTATGTGTAAAAATATACTAAATTTATATATTATAATATAAAATACATAATCCATTGCAATTGTCAACTTTGAATGGTTCGGGTTCGGTTTCGGCTGAAAATCATGTTTCGGTCGGACACTAGTATCGAGTCTCGTGAAATGGCAAAGAAACCCAAAAGTTGATAACAGAAATTTTCGGTAAGGATTTGTCAGATGAAGAGAGAGATGAAGAATACGGGAATATGTCTTGTAGTAGTAAAAATATTAGAGAAGCTGTTAATCAGGAAGTGATTACTAGGAATAATGAAACTCAAGATGAAGAAGCAGATTCTGAATTTAAAATGAATGTTAAAATCGACGTTGAAGAGCAACAGAAATTAAAAAAGGAATACCACGATGATTGAAAGATGGACACGTTAAACAGAAAGTTATGTCAGAGGCAGTCGTTCACAAACCTTTGTGGGAGCATCACGTGTTTCGACTTCGTTAGCGAAACATTCATGAGTTTATTTTCAATTGTTTATTCTACCATTGCTCCGATAATAAGCCAGCCGGTGCAGTGGTTGTGGTGTAGACGTCTTGTACGAGAGTCCCGAGTTCAACACCCAGCGGGGAAATCGAATATTTTTTCTGTTTGATTTAACTTAAAACCAGTTAATTAAACAAGAAACAAAGTTGAAAGAAATGAGTGGGCGACAAAAGTCCCCACCCCATCCTGGAGCAGAAGAGGGGAAGGCATCGCCTGACCAAAAGCCACCGACACCAAACCTCGTGAAGCGCCCGTCCCTTTCGGCTTCAGTAGAAAAGCTGCCGACTGAAGCGGGGAAGCGGGCGCAAGCGGTAACAGCAGCAACAATCGCGGCTGCAGCAATTACAGCAGCAGTAAAGCAAACAACGGCGGATCGGGACGATTTCCCGTATGTCTCTGACGGCGGAGAGGGCCGCTATACCGGAGACAGTAATTCGTTCTTGTCTTTGGCGGCCTCCGAAACGGACGACGAAGATGACGAAATCTGCCAGCTTGAATCGTTACAGAGCCGTTAAAGCCAAACAACTGGCCCGGCGCGAAAAAGAGCGGCAGGCAGTTATTCAAAGAGCCCACAAAAATGTGGAGCAACAACAATTGGCGAATAATAGCCAAAGTTCGGCAGCAACCTTAAACAAACAACAACAAGCAGAGCTGCCCAAGCAGCAGCAACAACCAAAGCTGCCGATGAAGCAGCAAAAAACAGAGTTGCCAAAGCAACATTTAAACAATCAGCAGCAGCAAAAACAGCTGAAGCAAAAAAATCAGCAGCAAAAACAACAGCAGCAGCAGAAACAACAGCAGCAGCAGACGCAACAAGGCCAAAGGTACCACCAATAAATACGTACAAGATGGAGCTACAGGACGCCATCAAAATACGTAAGTCGGCCATAGGCGATAGCTTTATTATTAAACGACTTAGTAAAGACAGGCATGCTATCCACTGCTTCACAGTGGAGCACCATAAATTTGTTAAACAGTTATTAGAAAAAACGACTACGGAATTCTTCTCATTCACTCCCAAAAGTTAGCGTTTGCAGACAATGCTCCTTCGTGGTTTAGATTCGTCCACCGATCCCAAGGAGCTCCTTCAGGAGCTTCAAGCGAAGGAATGTGACGATCTTAAGTTCGTTAGTGTTAAGCCTTTCAGTACAGCAAAGGCCCGAAGGGAGAACCGGAAATTACCGTTCTTCCTGGTCCAGCTGTCTCCCAACAGCAAACTAGATAGTCTGAGGAAAATTAAAGTCCTAGACTATCAATGCATAAGTTGGGAAAAATTAAATCGTAGCGATAACATTTTACAATGTGTTCGCTGTCAGAGGTTCGTGCATGCCGCTGCGAACTGTCAAATGCAGTTTCGGTGCGTAAAGTGTGCATTGAACCACAAAGCGGAGGAATGTCCTCTAGGTAAGGATAGGGTTGATGATACCACATCTCTAAAGTGTATTCTATGTGGTAACTCGGGACACACCGCTAACTATCGGGGTTGTTCCAAGTACCAATATGCTAGGAAAGTAAATCTGGCTCGTCAGCAGAAGGTGGAGGTGAAGCGCCCACCTGTTCCTAAAACTCCAGCCGTAACTCCCAATGTGACCTACGCCCAAATGGCGGCCGGTCGGAGGAGTACGGTACAACAACCACCAAAGGTTGCTCCTCAGGCCTCACGACCTGGAGCACCTAGTGGTGATGCTGATCTGCTGGCTATTTTGCTTTCTATTCAGGGGCAAATTAGTCAGCTGCAATAGCAAATACAGGAACAGGCGACACGCGTAGATCGTATCTACACTCTGTTGCCGAGTCTAACGCGCCTCCAGTCTTAATGTGTTCGCTGGTGGAGAAACCCTTAAAGTTCCTTTCAGTGAATGTAAATTCGCTAATAAATATCGAACGAAGAGCTGTACTCTTCAAGTTGTTAGAAGACCGAAGTCCCGATGTTCTTCTGGTTAGCGAAACTAAGCTCTCTCAGAGGCACAAGTTGAGGCACAGTCAGTATCATATCATAAGAAGAGACAGACCCAACTCTAACAGAGCTGGTGGCGTCGCTACCTTCATTAGAAAAAAATCTGCGTTTAAAGGTTATGTACAGCGGTGAAGTGCGTAGATTCCAGGTGCTAGAGGCTTGCATCGTATGCATACCCCTCCGTAGTGGGAAGAGGCTGTATATGATCGCAGCCTATGCAACTGAAGCTACTCATCAAACCTGTTTTATCTCAGAGCTCGAAACACTTTTTAAATACTTACGTCTGGGTTCGGAGGAGAATTATTACCTCATGGCCGGAGATCTAAACGCCAAACATAGTAATTGGAGAAATCATTCACCAAACACTAGAGGGAACCTACTATTTAATTGGTGGGGTCAGAATAGTGTCGAGTATCGACTCGATTTAAAAGCGACGGATAGTCCGTCTTATCCCAGATCAGGCTCCTATATAGATCTTATGCTGTTTGACGAACGGGTACAGCTGACTGACATGGACCGACAGACAATAAACTGTCTTCACACTTTCGTGTACGACAATGACCATTGCGGACTTAGTGCCGTAATAACGATTCCCAACGAAATTGCGGAACTGGAGGAGTATGTCCAAACGCATTCTTACAATTACAGTAGGACGCGGTGGACACGCTTCTCCCGAACAATGACAAGAGCACTCTCTTCGGACTCCCTCAACCCACCATCCAATAGGAATTTGTCGAACGAGGAGATCGACACTTACCTTAAAAGGATGGACGACACAATAAAACAAACAATGGACAGAACAATTCCCAAGTACCAACGGACTGACAATGTCAATATATACCGCAATGCTACGATTGACGCTCTACACCGACAAAAGAGTGGGCTACTCACAAGGCTCAAATTACTATACAGACGATTTACTGATCCACAAAACTCGGAGGTTAGGACACTGATATCACAGCTTAAAAACCTACAGCAATTAATTCAGCAAAATATCCGTGCTGCAATTAATTCGCATTGGAATAACAAAATACGGGCTGTTTTAAAGCTAGCAATCCTAGTATGTTCCCGGAAGTTAATAAATTCTTTCGAAGAAAAAATCAGAATGAGCTTCCGTGTCTTAAGCTCCCCCGAACAACAAACAACGAACAAGTACTTGTGACAGCAGGCATAGATCCATTAGAAGCGATCGAAGAAAAGCGAAGCGAATTAGAAGAAAATCGTGTCCTATTGCACAACTTCTACTTGCGATATGACATTGAACACTGACGATCGGAGAACACTGGTTTTACCATATTCAATGACGATAATTTGGCAAATGATGTCATCGCCAATGAAGGGACACATCCACCATTCATATCAAAGGAAGATCTCCTGGTCATTTTCGGTTCACTGAGAAGCAAGAAATCTGTGGGAATCGACGAAATACCAAACATTGTTCTTAAACACCTTCCTCTAGAAGCGGTAAACATTTACACTACCCTGTTTAACAATTTGCTGAATAATGCACATTATCCAGCTCATTGGAAGACAGCGGTGATGCAACCTATTCCTAAACGGAATAAAGACACATCCAATCCGGCAAATCTCCGGTCGATAAGTCTCCTTCCCAACATCAGCAAAGTGTTTGAAAAAGTGATCAATAGAGCCCTGACCGAGTGGGTTGAGGACAAAAATATTATTCCGGATAACCAATTTGGTTTCAGAGCGGGGCATGATTGCATACATGCCGCGTCTAAAATGGAACAAAGGTAAGAAACAATGCACGGGTGCCTTGTTGATTGACTTGGAGAAGGCCTTTGACACTGTATGGTTGCAGGGGCTCTTTTTCAAGCTTGATCAGCTCGGCATAAGCAAACCGCTGCTGTACATAATCTTAGATATGCTCACCAGCAGACAGTTTATTGTGAAAAATGGCAGTGTGGTGTTTGCTAGGACTTTTGAATTTAAAAACGGTCTACAACAGGGTGTAGTAATTTCGCCGATTTTATTTACGATCTTCACAAGTAATCTTGTAGGATCTCTCCGCCAATCCATAGCGTACGCAGATGACTTGATCGCGTACAGGTCAAGTCCGAAGATCGAGGTCATTGTAAGCCTTTTGCAGCGTGACTTCGAAAAGGTTCAGGGATATTGCGATAATTGGAAGTTGAAAATCAATTTTCAAAAGTGCGAGACCATTCTGTTTAGGACTCCGTTGCCTGGGGCTTCTAGAAATACTAGAAAGAAGTGGCGAATGTTCTCTATTGTTGGACAAAATGGACAGCCATTAGCAAATCGAAGTGTTGTCAGATACGCAAGTAGCTCACCGGAGACCCTCAGGTTTAGTAGGGCGGTATCAGACCGCGACAGAGCTGATGTCGTAAGTCAACATCGACACTATTGGTGGCTGGGCGAAGAATGAACTTCGTCGTCGTTATGTATCTTGTGTGCCTTATGGCAAATATAGCATGTCCAGTCAGCCTTGGCCGGCTTATATATGTTTTATGTAGTATAAGTAGTGTTTAATTTTATTGTAAGGTTAGGTTTAGATTTTTAGCTTTAGATTAGTTTGTAGTATAGGATTAAGTCTAATTTTAATAAAAAACATGAAAAGTTCATATACTAAGTTTTTGCAATTAATCTTTTTTTCTTAGTCTTATTATTAGTTTCTTAAGTTTAGATAAAGTAAATATTAGTTAGTCGAAAGATATAGGTTTAATTGTTAATTTTAGCTTAGAGCGCCCGCAGAGGGCCAGTTAGTTAGTATATTTCCGGATTTGTATTAGAGGATTGTTGTTCAAATGGAAAAATGAAAGATATGATTCTACTACTATAAAGAAAAAACAAAAGCGTCCGTGGATGAACGCGAGGAATATAGAATAAACAAACCCGTGGTTGGATGATTTTATGACCCTGCTATTTCACCGTCCACCATGGGGATCTCCTGCTTGGATGGAACTTTCTCCTGTAGGATATGTCAGAAGAGATTCAAAATCTATACAAGTTTTTCATCTTTGATTCGTTTCCGTCACGCATAACAAAGGATTCGTCAAACTTCTTTCTTTGAGACACCTGGTTGAGCTGGTGCTCAAACGTCCTCATATCTCTTTTGTCTGCGTAATGCAAAGAAAAACATTCCTTTATCTTCTGCCTGATGTGCTATAAAATAACCATGTATAGGGTTTTATCCCTACAATTTCGATGTCTTTGAGGATACTATCAACTATGTGGACCCAAGTCACATACTGCGTTGGGCTTCTGTCAAATACCTGAATTTCCGGAATCTGAGAGTCTTAAAATCTATCAAATTCGCCTCATTTCAAAATTCGGAGCAAAAAGTTGCACTTGTCCATTGGCTCTCGAAATTTTTAAGCAGTACCAAAATGGCCTTTTTAACTTACATATATATGTATGTTTGAGTTATAATTTTTTATATATACAAACAATTAATTTCCTTTTCTTTCACACCAAGAGCATTAAGCCTCACAATTTTATTTTGCTTTATATTTTTTCGACTTGTATCGTAAGCAAATTTTATTCACAGATACACTTTTTTTTTAATTGCATTTTTTTTTTAATCGAATTCATACTAACTTACATGCTAGATACAAAAATGCTTAAACTAGCCTAAATAACCATATAAATTTTACTTACTGGCTCTATGCGCGGGCGCTCTAAGCTAAACCTAATGCTTAACCTATGTCTTTCGACGATTTGACTTCAACTAATATTACATTACGAACTAATTACCAAGAAAATTTTAATACAAAAAGAAAAACTTGATATATGTACGTACATTGCTTTTTTTTTAAAGTCTATAAATAATTACAACTTACTTAAAATAAACTTAAAAACTTAAAAAAAAAAAAAACTGAAAAATAACTTAAACTGGATACATAACAGATATGAACAACTTTTTTTTGTGTTTTTGTGCTGTGCTAAAGTTTTATTATTTTTTTTTGTCTTTAAGCTAGCTTACCTTACAATTAACCTTAACCTATTCTTATAATCTATATAAGCCGGCTAAGGCATTTAAGAACAATTTAACAGCTATAGTATTAGATCAATGACCAAGACGACAACTACGGAGCCTCATTTAACCACCAAAACTGTTGGTGCTGTCTTTTAACATCCTCTTTGTCACGGACTGATACCGCCCTACTGAACCGGAGATTCTCCTCTCAGCTGCGAGCGACATCTCCATTGTAAGCAAGTCGCCTGTCCACACTCTTTCGGACAACATGGAAGATTAATGGAACCGCAGTTGTATCCTGAATCAGGCCGTTAGTGTCAAAATAACGAAAGCCTCTGGTGGTGTAAAGCCGTTAAGGCGCACTGTCTCGTGGTACATGAAGTTAGGGTAGTAAGCCCTGAAGATCAGGTTATTGCTCGAGGTCATTGCTCTTGCCACGTGCCTCCGAATGAGTTTAATAATAAAGTTATCCACTCGGATTAGGTTGGCCCGGTTGTACAGGACCTCATTGGAATAGAGTTTCTTGTACTGAGACTCTGGAGATCTATATAAATGGAGACAAGCCCTAAGACATCGTCTCTCGAAAACCCGAATCTTTTCCATCAAGCTTGCTCCCACGTTGAACCACACGGGACATCCATATGCAAGCACAGGCCGAATGAGGGCCGTGTAGCAGATCACCTTTACCTTGGCATCGAGTTGGCTGCTGTGAAACAGTCTCTTTGTCATGGCATCTATATGTTTGTTAAAATATAGATACTGATCACTGATGCACTTATGCTTTGAACATTCAAAAATAGAATACATTTTCTATTCTTATTTGCGCTTTGAATAATTCAAACTCATGGGGACAGTTCTCTGTCTGAAACCACTTCTGTTTGGTTTGATGTTTAATTTGTGGCAAAAATTTGTTGTTCAACGCGTTCGTTTCCTTTTAAGCAATTTTTCATCTTTATGAGAGCATTGTAACCCCACTTTTCAAAGTAATTTTAATTACGAATTGTGTAATTTTGACACGAAAAGGGAAATTGTGAGCAACTTCTAAATAATTAAATATCAAATTGACATTGGAGAAGTCAGTAATATAAAAGTGGGCATATCTAAATTAGACAATTCCAATATCAATTGTAAACAAATAATTAAACAAATTAACGAAAAACTTTTGAATATAATTGTTTATGAATAAAACTTAAGCAAAAATTGTATTCTTAGGAAAACTGTAAAATAGATAGATAAGAGTAAGAAGTAACAAAACTTAACGATGGAAATATTCTATATAATATGAAGAATAAAAATTTTAAGAGCGACTGCGATAAAAGAAAATTTGGTTTAAATGGAAATTGTGTTATTCATTTAGTTTTCATCTTTTGAAAAATAAAAATATTATAACGTACAGTATGGACTATTACGCTTATATCAATAACTTTAACTTTAGTTTGTCTTAATAGTTAAAAGAAGAAATTTAATCTAAAAATTGTAGAGAGAATTCAGGAGAATTCTAAGTTAAGGAAGGGAGGAGTTTCATGGAAAAACGCTAACACGATTTCGACATACAATTCATACCGGAAATAATACGCTTGATTGAGTACTTAAATCATTCTTAAAACGACACACTCATTCATTATTTCTTGTCGAAGAAGTAATTAACAGGAAACGCTTTAACAGCAGTTTACATTTTTGCAGTGGAAATTAATTCTTCAAACTCAACAGAACTTAATCATAGTCAAGTATACAGTTTCACAATTAGAAATATTTTTGATAGACTGATTGTCAAAATATGTGAATTAATAAGTGTGACATTTTAGAGATACACACTTGTACTCATGAAATAAAGCCACATAAATAAAACTAAACATTGAAATCAAAATAAGGGTATTATTCATGAAACTCAAGAGCTTCTTTAAGAAAAACAAACATTCATGAGATTATTTCGAATAAAAATATTCTGGAATGCATTTTTTCTTCGTTTTTTTTTTGTAAATAGTGCTCAAGGGATTTGAAGTACCCTTAAAGTGTTTTTTACACAGCACGAACAGAAGCGGAAGGGAGAGAATGGAGGTACCAGTGCAGTTGTAGGTTGCAGTGCAGAGGAAAAATAGAGCGAGGTAACGCATTCCACATGCGTAATTGTGCGGCTTATAAAAGAATTTCTAAATTTCACAGTGCGCCCGAAAGTAGGCTTTAGGGTAAACTGATGAGCATTCGATGATGTACGGGTGTTGCTAGTGAATTTCTGGAGCGGCGGAATGCAATTAGCTATTTCGACGGAGCATTGGTGGTAGAAATAGCGATAAAACAAAGTCAAACAAGACACATTTCGACGGTGTTCCAACGAGTGAATTGATTTCGATATGTTGTCCTCGTCTATGAGTTTTATCGCTCGCTTTTGAATTCTATCTAGGAGGTGCAAGGTGGTCTTCCGTGCACCTGCCCAGATGTGAGCGTCGTACTCCATTTTAGGCCGAATAAATGCCTTTATTTAATGAGTTAAGCATACGTTGTCGTTCGATGTCCACGTCCGAAGAGCAGGGGCGTGAATCATTAAACGCATATGAGAAACTGAGGGTACTGTCATCTGCGAAGGAATATATTGTATTAGATGTGATAGACAAGAGATCGTTAATGAAAATTAAAAAGAGAGTCGGGGATAAAACTGAGCCTTGGGGAACACCAGCATTTGTATGGTGAATTTCAGACTTGAAACCGTCCAATACAACTTGTATTGTACGATTCGAAAGGTAGTTTCTAATCCATCGAAGAAGAGACTCACCGATCCCATATGCACGCATTTTCGACAAAAGAGCCGGATGCCAGACTCTGTCAAATGCCTTTGAAATATCGAGTGCACCGATGTAATGCATAGATTGGTTCCACTTTTCAGTGAGACAAGTCATCAAATCACCAGTGGACTTGTTGCTACGAAAACCGTACTGCCGGTCATTAAGAAGTTTTCGTGATTCAAGATATTTCATAAGCTGACGATTAATCAGCGTTTCCATGACCTTAGAAGGAAGGGACGTAAGTGCTATGGGTCTGTAATTGGAGGGAGAAGAAGAAACGCCTTTTTTAGGGACAGGCTGGACAAATGCAGTTTTCCATCTGCTCGGAAAGAGACCTGAGGAGTAGGAAAGATGGAAAAGCTTACGCAGTGGTTTTGCCAGCGTGGAAGAACACCTCTTCAGAACTATAGGGGAAATACCATCTGGACCAGCGGATTCGTGTATGTCTAAATCTTTCAGTACTCTTGCGACTGTGCGAGTGCGAAAATATATTTGTCCCATAGAATGTTCAACGCCCTCGAGCTCAGGTGGTGGTAAAGTGCAATCTGGAAGTGTGGAACTCGCCGCGAATTGTGCAGCAAGCAGATTGGCTTTGTCAAGATTATTTACAACAGGAGTATCATTCGAAATGAGCGTCGGAATCGATGACGAAGTAGAGTTCTTAATATTTTTGACGAAAGACCAAAATTGTTTAATACCACTGGGACAACGTAGTATTTTTTGCCTTAATTTAAGTCCATGGGAGAACTTCGTACGTCGTAGAAGAGCAATACAGTCATTACGGACTCCAGAATGTGAGACTCTCAGAGACCGGATCTGGAAACACCCTTAAATGAAACGATACGATACATTAATAACTTTGGATCTGATCGTAGGGCAGGGTTGTGAATGTTTAATACATTTATGACAAAATTGCCCATCCAGTTGTACTGGATCATGGCGTTCAATTGATTCTTTGAATAATGTGCTACAGTTAAGCAGTTGGTACAACAGATCCTCAAATATCTTTTCTCCTCGAGACATGTAATATTGCCTCGAAATATTATGACTTTTCCATATAGTAATAGATCAGCAGATTGCAGTGTTTCGTTTTTGTTTATTTTGAGTCCGATTTTGGTAGCTGCGCCCCGGATGGCCGCTAAATGGCGCTATTGTTCCGTACAAATTGGTCAAACACAAGGGTTGATGTTCGGTAACCTAAGCCTCAGCTACTCTGAAAGGAGCGTTTTAAACCAATTGTTTCCTATCAACCTGCGAGGCAAACTCTCACCTGTCTCATACTTTCTCGGTCTAGTGGATGGCTTACACAGGGCTGCAGTTATTGAAGCCACCAGACGAAGGATATTGTATAAAACTCTAACGTTCGAACCTATGATCAGAGCCTGCTTTCTAAGAATAGTGGGGGATATCAACGAACACACTGATTTTCTTGTATTTATTCAAAGTCCATCTCTAGTAAATGAGCTCAATCGATTTACCCGTAGAATTCCTCCTTCTTATCCTATAAACTTTTGGGACTGTCGGCAAAGTCCTAAAACAACAGCAGTATATTCCTTGGTTATCTAATTATAATGTTCGGTCTCCGGATGTCTGGATATTTGCCGACTTTTTGAGTGTACCCCTCTCTGGTGTCATAATCATCGCGGATACTTTGGTTCGAGAGCTCCGAAGAGGTAAGACATCTTCCTTCAAGGTCCGAGCGAGAGAGCTTAGCGATGTGTTGGCAGCATTAAAGAACAGAGAACAAAAGGACAGCATACAGAATATTATCGATCTTAATCCTCATATTAGACTCTGTAAACAGGAAGTTCGACACGCCATAAAGTATGGTGTAAAACCTGATCCGATCATATCAATAGCTGAGCCGGAGTGTGTGTTTGGCCCGGGAGAACAGCTAAATAGCAACTCGAAGATAGTGGAGTATGAATTAAGTGTAGAGAAACGACCATCCAGAACAATACCTCGAATTCAAAATCCACTAATCTCTGGAATAAGGGTACCGTAGATAGCCACGGGAGTTACATACAAACCGATATTGAAAATAAAAAAAAAACAGCAAGATGGCACATTTGCCATGCTCCATGAGTAATTGCTTTAAATACAAAAAGATCAATAACATCCTGTTCTTGATTTTTTCAATGCTAGCACAACAAATAAAAAAAATGTAAACGTTGAAGTATTCAGGTATAAAGTCGGCTGAATATGGAAAAAGCCGGTCGGTCAATTTTTGATATTATTAATTAATCAACATCTTCGATAGAGTGTGCAGCCCGGCTAAAGACAGCGGCACTCTTGGGAGAATAAATAAATAGAATCAAAAACTGAATATATTTTATTTAATTAAATAAAACGGATCCAGAGTGAACGAACAGTAAATATATATATAATATAAATATATAAAAAGGCTAAACGGTTGTAAGTGCTAAAAAATTGCCATTCCGAAAAATCGTGAGTGTATTACGGACAGTGAAATTACATAAGTTAGAAGCTAAAGTGAAAAATAAGTTTGAGAACGAAAAAGTGAAAAGATAAATTGTCAAAATTGACCAAAAAAGTGCAAGGTATAAACTCTTCGACGCTAATAGAAGGATGAACAACATAGAGGAGTTGATGCCGGCCATGATAGACACCATGAATACCTTGGCTGGAATTCAAGAACGACAGCAAATAAATAATATCGAGAAGCAGATTCGATACATAGAACCATTCTCTGGATGTAAATACGAGTTGAGGCAGTTTATAGCTGTAGTGGATAACCACATGGCCAAAGTGCAAGCCAATCAACTTGCTGAAACACATCAAGCTATCTTTAACATCAAGATTACTGGAAAGGCTAAAAATTACTTCTACACATCAAGACCGACTACCTGTGCAGACACCAAGCAGCTTCTGATTCAACAATTTAGTGACATCGTCAGTAAAATAAATAATATCAAGGTAAATACAATTCCAGATTTATGCAATAAGTTAGAAGACGTCACAAATCAAATTCATAAATATGCAGCTTATGAAGATAATGCTGATGAGATACTTAAGTCAGTGTATCAATTAGTAATAATTAATATAAAAGAATTGACAATAGGACAACTGTCTAGAGAAATAAGGTTAGAATATGATCTGAATAAAATAAAGAGTATTTTATACACATACTACTGTGTCCAAAAAATAAGGTGACATATGAATTTAAACTGCGCGCGTCGAAGGATTTGGAAATTTTTCTTTCTTTTTAGGTTGGTAGTACTGTCAGTGACATTTATGTGAAATTTCATGTCAAAATATATTCATAGTGTTTGAGATACGCGTCGTTTTGTGAGCTGCTAAAAGTGAGTTTTTCGTTTTTTGCGATGTCGAAATTTATTGAGCAAAGAATTTGCATTAAATTTTGTTTGCGGAATCAATTTTCTGCTGCGGATACGTTGAGGATGGTGCAGAAAGCCTTTAATGATGAGGCTATGTCTAAAAAAAATGTTTACAAGTGGTAAAGTGATTTCCAAGCCGGCCGTGAACGTGTCGAAGACGAAGAGCGTTCTGGGCGACCATCAACCTCAACCGATGAAGCTCACGTCCAACAAATCAAAGATTTGGTGTTGAAAAACCATCGATTAACGATTAGAGACCTTGCTGATGAAGTTGGCTTATCGAAAGGCTCAGTCAATACCATTTCGAAGGATGCTTTGGGCCTCAAGCGCGTGAAATCTCGACTGGTACCGAAAACATTGAATTTATTGGAAAAAAGTCGTCGCGTTGAAGTGTGTGAAACAATGCTTTCCGACTACCAGGGTGCCATGAAACGCATTATAACTGGCGATGAGACTTGGATCTATGCTTACGACCCCGAAACAACCGATCAATTGAGCGAATATCATGCCAAAGGAGAGCCGAGACCAAAAAAAACGCGCCAAAGTCGCTCAAAAATCAAGGTCATGTTGACTGTTTTCTTCGATTATCGTGGTGTTGTGCTTTATGAATTCCTTCCAACCGGCCAAACAGTCAACAAGGAATATTATTTGAACGTTATGCGTCGTTTGCGTAACGCTATCCGCCTAAAAAGGCCGGAATTGTGGAAAGACAATTCTAGGTTTTTACACCACGATAATGCACCATCCCATACCGCACTCGTAATTCGTGATCATTTCGCCAAAAACTCAACCCATATCGTTTCGTAACCACCGTATTCACCTGATCTGGCACCGTGCGACTTCTGGCTGTTCAACAAGCTCAAAAGACCGCTCCGGGGACACCGTTTTGGTACGATAGAGGAGATTCAAGCCGCAGCGAAGACGGAACTGAAGGCCATCCCGGAAAGTGACTACAACCAGTGTTTCAAAGATTGGAAAATCCGTTGGCATAAGTGCATTGCATCGGGAGGGGATTACTTTGAAGGGGATGAAATTGATTTGGAAGAATAAATAAAGAATTTTCAAGATAAATACAATGTCACCTTATTTTTTGGACACAGTAGTATATACCTGATACCGAAGGAAATCTAAAAAGAAATTTCCAAAAAAGCGATCAAAAACTGTATTCCCCCATAAAAGAACACAAAATAATTTCGGTAGACAATTAAACAATTACAGACAACAAAACAGAAGTTCAGAACAAAGTAGGCAGTCGAGTAATAATAATAATGCAATTACACATAACAGAAATACATGGCAACATAGAAATCAAGCAGATACTTTTCACAATAGACCGAGAGGAGTCAGACACAATATATTTAATCCTTCAGGACAGCTTAGAAACAGTTCCCAAAGTGTAGTTCCTATGGATATCAATAATATAAGAGCTGTAGAAAACCAAGAAATAAATAATATAGAGCCGGCGGTTTTTCTTAATTGAGCCTGGGAAACAAAATTTTTTGCAATCTTACAATAAATGAAAATACATACAAAGCATTAATAGATACAGGGTCACCAATTTGAATTATAAATTCCACAAAAGTTAATTGTAATCATTTCAAGGTTCTTGTAGAGAAAGATATTTCCCTAAACACAATTAATAGAGTTACAAAAGAACGAGTTCAAGTCATCTGTACCGATGCACCAAAGGAGTTCCGGATGGATAGTCAAAGTAAAATTAAGTGGTATAAGTTGGCATTAGAAAACAAAAGCTATGATCTACTTATAGGCATGGATTTTATTAGTAAAACTGTCACAGAAATAAACATCAGTAATCGTTATATGAGACTTAATAATACAATCAAATTAAATTTATACTCAGAAGACTATGAAACAATACAATGTTTCGAACTTAATGATGTTAAAATAAGAGATATAGATTTGTTACATTTGAATATTCAAGAAAGGAAAAAACTCGGGAAACTCCTTGAACAAAATCCACACTTACTATATAAAGAAGGAGATCAGTTGACTAATACTGAATCCATAATGCATGAAATTAAAACTACAACGGATCAACAAATAAATTCCCGGTTGTACAGTTTACCACCAAAACATGAGGAGGAGGTAAGGAAGCAATTGGAAGAAATGGAAACACAAGGAATAAAAAGAAAATCTAATAGCCGATATGCATTTCCGATAGTAGTAGTACCGAAAAAACTAGATAATTCTGGCAAACAAAAATTCAGACCCTGTGTTGACTACGTCATGTCAAGTTAGACACGGAAAAGTCGCAGTGGTTTCTGATTTTAAGCGTTTTTTTCTCTAAATTTTGTACAAAAAATTCCGTGCTAGTGTTTGATGTACGTAAAAACTCAGTGGTTTCTTTTAATAGTCGCAAAAATATCCGCGCCTACACACTAAAGTGGAAAATTGCTTAAATTTTCTGCCATAAAACTTTATTGTTGTTGTATCTTCTGCGCGCCAAATACCCGTCAAAGTTCACCCAAGGAAACACGACTTACTGCAAAATCCAAACAATTGAATTTACCTGCCATCATATCAAAAGAAGAAAAATTCTTTAAGGTGCTAGAAACTCGGCTCACACAACAACTAAATGAGTCAAATTCACAACTGCAGTCAATCATCGAGGCAAAACACAACGATCTTCTCGAGAAGATAAGCAGCATCGTCGCCGGGTTTAATAGCCGCTTTGATTATATGGCCAGAACTATCGTGCTGATTCCGTGTGTCGTTTTACACGACTGTCGTTTTACACGACTGTCGTTTTTTTTTTGTTATTCCGTACCATTACGACGCGACAAATTCGTAGTAGAATTGAACACGACTAAAATGTAATAACTTTTTTGAAAAAATTGGCAGGATTCAAATTTGTCATGCGTCAGAAGCTTCGGGAATGGGCGTACCGTCAGCAGCTGAAGGCTATGAGTCGGCCTGCGAGTTTAGAAATAGATGAAATGATGATGCTAAAGCAGATGATGATCCTCTTCTAATGGTGTGAGAATCTTCTGTTAATATTAACCTCCTCTTGTAGATTGCTGTTCTTTTTTGTTGTGAACCAGTTTTTTTTACTTTAAATTTTAAATTCATCTATACCTAAATCAAACGAATTGTATTTAAAATTTCAAATTCAATCTATTTTATAAACCTTTTGCAAGCCATCACCATCTCTTGTTGGTGGACCCAAACTATTCATCTTTAAGCGTATGCCATTCCTTCCTAATATTTATTTTATTTATACCCCTATTGAAGCCTCGGGGTGTTGATGGTTTTCATATATGAAACCAAAAACCCAAACTAGCTTTGATTTGTGATTTTCATTAACTTCATTCATAAAATTTTTGTTTTAAATATGTTTTTGTAAATTTAATATCGGCTTTGAAAAATTTCCTATAAGTTCTGACCGTTGTCGCCTTACTGTCGTCCACTTTTATCTCAACGACAGAAATAGTCGTTTATACGACAGTATGTCGTGTCGAATTTAATTAGGTAATTAGGATTTGACATCGTTTAACGACTGAAAAACGACAGTTGACATTTGAGCGCGACAAAAACGACATACAGAATACCGATTGTTACGACTAGGGAATTGCCCCGAATATCTGCGCTAACTATTCGAGTTAAGGTTCTTGAACAAACATCTGAAGCACTCATTTGCACCAAATTGGATAATGATGTGTCCGCCCTCAGACATAAGATTGAATCTATGGAGCGCGAAAAAAATTTTTGTGATGCAATCCTCTATGGTATCCCAATGACAATAAATGAAGATCTGCGACACATGTTTACGAAATTATGTGACTCTATTGAATGCTCTTCACTAGAACCCAAAGACATATTTCGAACTAAACCAAAGGGCAAATCGATGGACTCGGCCATAATTATAAAATTCTCGACACCGACGGATAAAATAACATTGCTGAAATCCGCTAATCAAAAATATAAGCAAACAAAAAAACCACTTTGTTTACAAAACATTGGACTTCAATCTGACAGAAGGATTTACTTGCATGAAAGTCTCACTTCGACCAACCATTTAATTTATCGCAAGGCTCTAAAGCTAAAACAACAACATAAACTTTCTTCTGTCTTTACACGCAATGGACTTGTTCATGGGCGTCAAGCATTAAGCGGAAAAACTTTTTCAATCAACTGCGCTCAACACTTGGATTCTATTGCTGCTGCGGGAAGAGGAGATATTAATGAAGGTGAATCTTAACCAACTTAACAATAAGCCGTGTTTCCAGATTTACGTAATTATTTTGGTTTTGTCATTTATATTTACTTTTTTAGTATTAGTCATGTGCATCATCTTTTATATGTTTTTTGTACTCTTTGCTCATTTTCTACTGCCGCCGATTGAGTTTGTGTCATCAGAGCTTGTGTTCGTGGTCTTCTTCGTGAAAGGAATTCCTCTTAGATGATCCAACCAGAGTTGAACTTTGCTCCCACTAATGGTACGAATGATAGCCTACGCGTACTTGTTAACATACTTTGCAAGCAATGCGAAGGGCTTCGTGTATGCCATATTAACTCGCAAAGTCTCTCAAAAAAGATCGATGAATTTAGATGCTTGTTTGTTGGTTCTGCTGTTGATGTCATTTGTGTATCAGAGACTTGGTTCGATACAAGAATACGTGAAGAAATTTATGCTATGGACGGCTACAAAATGTATCGTGCTGACAGGCATAATCTAGATGGTGGTGGGGTAGCCATATACGTCCGCAAAGCTTTGGTTTCTAAACTTTTTTCAATCTCGATCCCAGGTAGCCAAATTGAATTTTGTTTTAATCAATTGCTCCTTGAAGGAAGAAAATATCTGCTTGGTGTTGTATACAGGCCTAAAAAGAACATTGACTTTGGCAGCTTATATAACCTTTTAGAGGAGTATTCAACATCCTTCTCGAATATAGTAGTTTGTGGTGACTTCAACTGCAACATTCAAGATCACAACGAATCCCATCTGTTTGTTGAAAATATGAACGCTTTGAATTTGAGGCTCATTAACTCAAATACTCCAACGAATTTCAGCAAAGGCGGTTGGCTTGGACGAAGTACATCCGATTTTTGTAAAAATGATACTCCCGTATATTCTCACCGCTGTTACTCATATTTCCGCGCTCTTGGAAACAGGCGAAAATTATCTCAGTTTTAAAAAAGAAAGCAACGGCCAATTCTTCAGCAGAATCCAGGCCGATTGCTATTTTACCTTTCCTGTCTAAGGTGTTTGAGAAGTTGATACACCAACAAATATCTGCTTTCATGCAACGGAGCAAGTTATTATGTGCTAATTAATCGGGATTCCGTCAACGTCACAGCTGCACAACTGCGCTTCTCAAAGTTGCGGATGACATACGAGTTGCCATGGACAGAAATCAAATCACTTTTTTAGCACTTTTAGATTTCTCGAAGGCCTTTGATATAGTGAACCATAGAAAACTTGTAAGCAAACTCTATGTATAGTTTCTCTTCGTCTGCTTCGAATTTTATTCAATCGTACCTCTATGGTAGAAAACAAGCAGTTTTTACTAAAAATGGTATGTCTGAGTTTGTGGACACAACAACAGGTGTACCTCAAGGACCGCCAAAGTGAGGTGCCCTGAGGGGTATAAAATGAAATTTTATGGAGATATTAGTGCAAAATTTCTGGATAATATCCTGTGTAGACTTTTGAAAAAACATATTGCGCAATTCAACTAATTTCGACTGCGCTCCAACGAAGTTGGTGGCATTGTGACAGTAAATATCTCTAGGAAGTCCTCTTCGGCCAACCGTGCGTTTTAGAGCTGCTATAAAACCTTCAGCCGAGAGGTCTGAAACTGTCTCCAGATGAACAGCCTTAGATGAAAAGCAGACGACGACTGCTACGTAACTTTTCGAATGGACCTTTCCTCTTATCTTGAGATAAGTATAAACTGGGCCACAAAATCCTACTCCACAACACATGAACGAACGCGAAGGGGTCAATCTTTCCTTAAGTAAATCTCCCATAATTTGCTCGGACAATTTTGGACGATATCTAACACAGTGTACGCATTGTCTCACAGTTTTCCTTGCGAGCTCGGATCGATCGTGCTCGATCATTCTCATTTACACTCCTCGGGAATGCTTACGTGCTTAAAACGACCTCCGACCTTGAGCAATAAGAGACCGTTTGTCCCTTCCAAGAACGAATTCAACCACTTTATTGGTCCTTTCAGTTTTTGGTTGTTCTGTAATGCGTTAATTGCCTCGGCAAACGAATCCAGTTGAATCGAATGTACGGTTAAGAACAGAGCATGATCAAGCTCATCAATTTTAAGCGTTGTATCTAAGTATGTTGACACTTCAACATTCGACGACTAAATCGAATAACGTATGAAGTTATTCTCAAATATTTATGATAAGAACTGTTACGCTCTACGATTTCGAGCAAACGGTTTGGTTCTGATTTTCTGCAAACCAGCACAGATTTCCTTTTTTCTTGTAAAAGTTCCTTGCTAGGAAGTGGAATTTCCGTGGAAGATGGCTAGTGTTCCTCGTTCTCCATCAAAAATCGTGGACCGTCGAACCATATGGATAACTCAAGTTCAGCTGTTGTGCAACCTCGCGAGACAATATCAGCCGCATTATCGTGGGTGGACACATGCCTCCAGATCACACCACGCGAGTTTTCCTGTATTTCCGCCAAACGATTGCCAACGAACGTGTAAAGTTTTGACGAATGAGTTTTTATCCAGTGGAAAACGATGGCAGCATCAGTCCAAAAGAAAACCTTTGAAGGAGCTTCATTGAAGATATTTTTGATTTTTACCCAGAGCTTCGATAGCAAATGAGCTGCGCACAGCTCCAAACGCGGAAGTTGTTTTCTATTGATCGGTGCTACTCTAGATTTTGCGACGAGAAGTCTTACTTGTGCATTTCCTACCCTATCTACTGCTCGAACATATGTGCAACAACCATATGCCTACATAGATGCATCTGCGAAGCCATGAATTTGGTAGCTTTCCCTGTTTGCTAGCAATGCATATCTGGGGACCGATAATTGTTGTATGGAATTCAAGTCTTCCATTAACCCCCACCACTCAGTCTAGATGCTCTGTGGAAGGGGTGCATCCCAGTAAATTTTCTAAATCCATAGCCTTTGAAGAATTATCGTTGACTTGATAATGATTGGACTGAGCAAACCCATTGGATCGAAAAGCGACGACGAGAGCGAAAGAATAGACTTCTTGGTGTACTTTAAGAAAGTCTTGCTTGGTTAATACGAGAAATTAAAGCAATCGTAGGAGGAAATCCAAGCTATACCCAAAGTATATAACTTGTAAGTTCTGACTCTTTGATCTTTATCTCTTTCTTTTGCGAACCCACCGTTTCAACGAGGTTTGGCTGATTGCTGGTTAACTTTGCTAATTCAAGACCAGCGGATTTTAAAATTGTAGTAACTTAATGCAACTTTTCAAGTAACTCATCAACGTTGTCATCTCCAGTGACGTAGAAATCTTCCTCAAGTGCAGATGAACCTAACTTCAAATCTTCCTTGTATTTATCAGATAAATATTTGAGGCAACGAACGACTAAATATGGAGCAGAAGCAGAGCCATATGTGATGGTTTTTAGCGCGTACGCCTCTGCTGAAAGTTGCTCACTGCGCCTCCATAAGATGTATTGAAACCTTCGATGGCAAGGGTGTATTGAGAATTGCCTAAACACTACTACCACTATATCAGCTGTAAGGACGAAGAAGGATAACAAAAAGTTCAGGTTGGATTGGGCTTACCACCAGTATATCATTGAGCGATATTAGCGAAGACATATAACGGGGAGCTTTAAGACAACCTTTAACTTTGTTGAAGAGCTTACTGGTTTAATAACGCAGTGGTTAGGCATATAGTAATGTGGTTGTGTAAGATCTGTACTTTTTACTAGTACCACATGTCCGAGATGCTCGTATTTATCCTAAAAGTCAGCATATTGTCTTTTCAGCAAATCTTTTTTAGCCAACCAACGCTCCAGAACTAAAAACCGTCGAAAATCAATGTCAAATGATATTCCTAAACATCTCGGAGCCTCCTTAAATGGTAGTTGGACTAGGAGTCGACCGCTAGGCACCACCTCAAATGAGGTTTAAAATGAGCTTCGCACTCTCCTGTTCTTCAGTCCATTTTTCGCTACAATGGAATCATGTAACTCCCTGATATTTCCATGCTATTGTATCCAGAGCGAATAGTTGCTTGCGTTTGGAAACTGATCTTTGTTGCAGACGCACCTATTCCTACGATGTTGATATTTCTTCGTTTTCTTGAAAGACGAAGATAATTCGCAAAACTTTCCTTTATCAGGTTAACTAGGGAGCCTGAATCGAGCAATGCCCTACCTTTCTATAAATTTCCATCCAAATCTCCAACCAAACCAACGCTGTCGCTAAAATGACTTGGGTTGCAGGTTTCTGCTCCTTCTCCAATGCGGCGCGAACTGCTGCTCTTGAAGGTGTTACTCCACTACTTCTGCCATTATTTCCTTCTGATTTGGGCCGATGTAGCAAACTATGATGAGGCTGTCAACTGACTTCATTTACTTGGTCCCTTTTGGCCTGATCGTACGAGATTACTGTCTCGTGCTATTTGACAGCGATTGCTGAGAACTGCTGAGCATTCCGAACAATACGGAAGTTTCTTGTAGTCCTAATACTCGTCCCATTTTGAAGTTGTTTCCGAATCTACCCTGGACATTGGGATGTGTATTATAATTGCATTGCAAAGGTTTGCGAACGTTTCAAATGATTGAAGTTAATTAAAAACTGCAGAAACATAATCCAATAGCAATCTTAATTCACTTGCTGAAGCTTTTGAAACCTTAGGGAGTTCAAATATCTCCGAAATGTATTGAGCAAAGATATGAATATCATTATCGTATCGCTCTTTAACCTTATGCTTTTGGGTAATTTTCCTCGGTAATATAAAAGGCCTTTACTGTACAAAGAGCCTGATCACTCAATCATGACAATAAGTGCTTGAATTTTTGTATTTTTGATAAATTCGGCTCATTATCAACAAGTGTCGTAAATGAATTTATAAAATTCTTATAATCCGATTACCTTCCACCAAATTTAGGCAACTTTATTTTGGGCAAATTACTATTTATTTGCTGTGGAACCGCAAAGCTAGCGTCTACTGTACTGAGGCGTCTACAAGGCCCTAAAAGCGACTGGATTCTTGTCTTTTCGGATATATACAAATCTTCTAACTCCCCTCGGCTAGTATCAGATGGATTTAAGCTTTCAATTTGGGGCTGATAAGCAAGCACCTGTTTGAAGCATGATTCCAATATTCCCAAACGGCATTCTTATTCAGTCGACGAAAGTAATTCTGCCTTTGTATCCACAATTCTACGAAAATATAAAAAGTAATCAAGATGATCGGTGGCGAAATGCAGATCAATGCAATTAAAATTCAAATTGTCCAACAATAATGATTTGCAGATTGGATTCCACAAGCAAGCTTCTTTATGTACACTGCAATGACGAAGTGTTAGCGAACGAACGAACGATAGAGGAATGATAAGTGGAATTCAGCGAACAACGAGTTCGAGTGCGCGCCCTTTCAATGAAAAGCTTTCAACTAAGACATGTCCAAATGTAGAGCAAAGTGGAAAATATGGTTTTTGTAAAGCGCTTTTGTGGAGTGTAACTTCGATGTGACACTGATCACATCGAAACTTATGCAAGAACGACGCGTAGAAACTAGTTGATTGCACCAATATGTAGGTCAATTTATTATATTTATTTGATTAATTATGTTTAGTAGATTTATTAATTTATTAAAAAATTTACGATTCCGTCTAGGGTGCGTTTAAAGAGATCATTTGCTCGCTTATGCTTAGATCTCAATGATATTTTATTTATTATTTACTCTTTTCTTTTAAATTTTGTACTGATGATAGCGCACTTTCGATTGAATAGCAATAGTCTTTCTAACCTGGGTGGGAGATGATACATATCTTCCCACTTACGATGCTCCCTCGATGGTTTTTGCCTTCTTATCGTGATGATGACTCCTTGTTGCTTGAAGTGGACTTCGCACTGCTCGTATGATGACCGAAATCGATACGCGAGAAGCTGTGCACTATATGGGGTTTTTGGTATTTTATTCGTTTTTACTCGTAAGTCACAAAATGATTATTACGGCAGTAGTTCAACACTTTCCCACACTGCACTTTACTATAATTTTTAATGTTTCAAACTTTTTTAAAAAAATTTTAGGTCCAAGTTGAAATCACTTACGACCGCACATTTTTAACTTTTGTGGGTTGGGCGACAAAATGTTCGGTAATAAGAACTTACGACCGTCGACGAGAAACCTCTTCTTGGATCGTAGGGAGATTTCCGTCGAATTTCCAATAAGAATTCAAAAATGCGGATCAAAGGAAGAATAATCGGACAGCGAAACGTGACAAATAAAAAAAAACTTGAAACCACTTTGCGTGTGCGACAAAAGCAAGAAGACAGAGATCCTTTATTTAGCAAGCTTTTATACATATTGAAGTGTGGTGAATAAAGACATTTGACAAGTCCTATAATTTTTAAGGATCCTATAATTTTACGCGCGAAATTCAAATATTATAAATGTAAACAGATGTGAGTTATAATAGTATCATCTACTTTAAGGCGCTTCTTTGTTTGCACATATGGACATTATTGTAATGATATTATAAATAATTGTCAACTAACAAGCAATTCATCAGAAATTCAATACAATTCAAATCAATTATCTAATTCAATATTTGAATTGATTCAAATTATTTTAAATTCAAGTTTAACATATGGTCCAACAGGGGTTGAAAAATGTTTTGAGCACCTCTCTGGGATTTATTGGTTTCCCAAAATGAAGGGTAAGATCAGAGCATATATAAAAGGATGCATCTATTTTTCTCCCGACTCAGGAAAAACGGAAGGAATACTAAACCCTATTCCAAAAGGTAAGGTGCCATTCGACACACTTCACGTTGACCAGAAGAAGCTATATCTTGTTTAAAAATATATTTTGCAAATTTGTCTAGACCTTACCGTATCACATCGGACCGTGGGACTTGTTTCACCTCGAAAGAGTTAGCTGAGTTTTTCCATGATAATTTCATGTCAAAGTAGCAACACATTCCCCAGAATCTAATGCCAAAGCTTAATCCTATAATAACACCTATGATAGCAAAAGAGTGTGAAGCATTTACCACTAGTGACGGGGACAAACTTTTGAATAAAGTTGAGATTGCTATCAATAATACCGTGAACTGTAGCACTGGCTCTACCCCAAGTACCCTTCTTTTTGGTAGAGATCAAAAAGGTTAATTAGGTAAAGAATATCTCACCAGTAACCAATTATATGAGGGAATAGATATTGAGGATGTTAGGGATAGTGCTAAAGAGAATATTGAAAGGGAGCAACTCGAAACAAAACCTATTATGATATCCATCATAAGAAACCCACAAAAAAAATTAGCTAGGAGATTTCGTTATGATTAAGAATATTATCACCGTACCGGGTATAAATAAAAAATTATTGGCAAAGTATCGAGGACCTTACGAGGTAAAAAGGGTCCTGCCAAACGACCGATACGCTATTGGCGATATAGGCGGTTTGCAGTTAACAAGGATACCGTATGAAGGTACATATATGTACTCCCAGCAATATGAGACCATATATGTGACTAACTTGAATAAATTCAACTAATGACTTGAAGCATGATGAACATGATGTGGATAATGGTAGAAAATCATAACATTAATAACTCTGAATTGATTTTAAAATGCGCCTATACTAATGTTATCAATTTTGATTTTTACATTTTTCGTACAACTGTTTAAATGCACAAATGATGTTCTAATTTAGTCAATCGTTTTATAAATGTATGTAAATTGACAATATAATTTTGTTTTATAAAGTTATAAATTTGAAAAGAAAACTAGTTAAAAAGAACGTATTATTATGTAAATGTAAATAACTTTATCCAAACAAGCAATAACTCAATGATTTTATAGCAAATAAGTTCAGACGAATTGATAATCGTTGATTTTTTGTTTTATTAATTTTGTTATGTAATCGGACAATTTCACGATCAGAATGGCCGAGTTTATAGACATTGAACAATTATATAAAATATGGTGTGATCGTTTTTGCACAACACGCTGTATTTTCGTATACAGAAACCGAAATGTTTCATTTCCATTACTGGCCTGATAATCGTATGGTCAGGACTCAATGTACATAGCTCTCTGTTAAAAACAGTCCTCGAAAGTTATCGGATCTCTTTCCTTAACAAAACGTGAAGATAACTTCTTTCAGTGTTGATTTATTGTTTTTCTCAGCGATCGAAATCTGATAGTCAACAATATATTGCTTAAAAAGTTAAAATGTTACGGCATAAAATCTACGGAACTTTTGTGGTTTTAATCCTTTAAAGATTGGAGTTCTAAGAAAAATGGAAGAAAATATCGCAACTAACATTAACATTAGCATTAAACATATACAGATGTGTTCAAAATAAAAAGAGTGCTCCATTGAAATTCTTTTAAGCCCTTCCTTGACCGAATTGTCTTGGCGTTTAATGTGAAAACATGTCACTGCTGCGCTTGCATGCTTAAGAATATTACTCAAGGAAGTGGCT
This sequence comes from Orthonevra nobilis, assembly GCA_963555765.1. Taxonomy (NCBI): domain Eukaryota; kingdom Metazoa; phylum Arthropoda; class Insecta; order Diptera; family Syrphidae; genus Orthonevra; species Orthonevra nobilis. The sequence continues at coordinate 31,181,198 of OY743227.1, forward strand.
GAAAACCTTCATAGGTGTTCATATAAATAGGAGTGTCTTCAAAAATGCAAATAAATTTAAAGACACCGCGCTAAAAAGTATGAAAAGAAACAGCTTTTGTTGTATGAACACTATTTCAACGGGTTTGCTTCACCTTTTTTTAAACTGATTGTTATGGGATGAGGAAAACACACAAGTCAAGAAATACGTGAATTGTTTTGTAATGGAAAAGTATTACAAGCACATTTTGGAAACATGTGGTGTTTCAGCTACAGTAAATACTTAAGAATATAATGAAAACCCGAAGCATGGGATTGGAAGCGCACAACATAAAAAGTTGGTGACAAATTGATAGTAAGATATTTTTAAAGCAACACAGCAGCATCTTCCATGGCCACACAGGTTAAGCTTTAGTTTCTATGTCTATGTGACTATCTCAGAAGAAGTTATATTTCTGAATACCGAGAACGAAATGCCGCTTAATTTGTAGCTTCAGCAAGATAACGACGCGAAAGACATCAGGAAATAGGGAAACGTGGTTTCGGGTAAAAGGCATTGAGATTGTTAATTGGCTAACACAATCCCACGACTTAAATATAAAAGAAAACTTGTGTTGTGGTCAAAAAGTTTGGAGTGTTTTTCACGAAGTTGGGGGTGAAATTACTCCAAGTCATTGTTAGAACCTTGTAGACTATAAGCCATGTGGGTGTGAGGTTGTATTGAAAATTAAGGATTTTCAACAAAATATTGAAATACTCACATTCAACCAATTTTGAGTTAAAATAAATTTCAACCTCGGTATCATTCAATCCGTTCACTTAGATGTAAAATTTATCTGAAAATGGATGTTCTTTCTATGGCGAGGTACTGCTTCTATTATTTTGAACGCAATTATATATGTAATGCAATTGTAAAACAACATTTTGACTATATTGCTAGTATTCAATATTAATGTCTACGAGGCTATGAAGATAGAATACAGCAATTACAAATTAAGATGTTCTAGTTTTTCTTTACAAGATATGTAAACATGCGTAAGGTTATTTCACACCAATAATATGGTACTGTTGCTATGAAAAGGTCCCGGCTCTTATAACTTATACGGATGTTTTCTTTTAATCGAAGATAATCACAAAATCAAGGCTTCGGAACGAAGATATGAATGTCAGAAACGCGGTCAATTCAAACCGCTTTAGCAAATGTTTTGACGTGCACTTTACATTATATTCGGGAAAACAACTATAAATTATCTCAGCTGTTGGATTAAGGAGTAATCGTTTCTTTGTATCAAATCCATAAAACAATATTTTCCCAAAAAAATAAACATTTTATTGTAAACCGGGCAGTTCATCTTCCATGAGATTCAACTGCATTGCATTTTGGAAATTACGAACCATTCATCTTAGATACAACATTACATTCGTTAAATAGTTAAATAGTATTAAACAAACTAAATATAAGATATGTTTTTGCCTCCTTTATTACACAATATTGTTTCAATTAGAAACATGTACAATAAGTATATGAATTAAATTTTACCTGATATTCTCAACACTCACTGGCACTTTCAGCATAAAATTATTTTATTTAAAATGTTAAGCTAAAAAAAAATATGGAGTGAGTTCAATAAACTTATGGATGTAAATTTTGTTCAATTATAGAATAGTTAAATGTTAAAACACACCTCAAATATTTAGCGATGTAAACTATGTCTATAGAGGTTACAATATGAGTAAACACAAGTTTTAATTCGATAATTTTTTCCGATATTAAATACTTTTTGTATCGAAACTTTGAAACTATGACTGCTATTACACAGCGCATGTTTTGCAAGATTCAAGTGACCTCAAAAGAAAGGATGATGATATAGCAATACCATAGCCCGGACATGTAAAAGTCGGACTTTTCGTTCATGTTTTTTACGTTTCCTTTTTCTTAATATTTCGAATTTGCTTAATTTATATATTCTGTTTTGGGACAGTACTCGTTTGTACTGCCTTTAGTCAAAGGCATATAAACTTTGACTTCTATAACTGTAGACCCAAGCACTTAGCTCGAACTACTGGTGGAGATGAGTTGGAGATAGGATCCCTTACCTCTGGTGGCGGGTGATCTATCTTGGTTCAATAAAAAGACACGTCTTGATTGTGGATCAATAAGAACAATGATTCTTTATTGGTGATCGTTTTTTATAACGGGTTTTTTCAACAGGGACGCTACAAAAGTGGAGCAACAGGGACAGTTCAATGATTACCGATTATTTTTGGCCCCAATTGGATTATATGGACTTGGAGGACATGTGATTCCAACAGGACGGTACGACAGGCCACACAGCGAATGTCACAATCAATTTATTGGAAACCAAGTTTGGAGAGCGATTATGCTTGAAAACCGTCGAAAATTGGTGGCCATGCAAAAGAAATCGAGTTCCATACATAATGGCATCGAACGTACTTTCACAGGAATAAAGAATTTCATTGATATCCAAAACTGGTTTTGTTTTATTTAAAAACAAACTACTTTAAAAACAAGCTACTTTTGTAGCGTTCTTATTGAAAACCCCGATACAATTTAATTGCTTACTAAGCACAATGTATTGACCGAAAGAGTACAAAAGAAAAAAATCAATTATTTTGTTGACTAAGCATTATTTGGACTACAAGAATACAAAAGAATAATTAAAAATGTATTGAACATGAAAAATACTAAAGTGCTAGACTAAAGTGAAAGACTACAGCGAAAACGTATGGTAAGACTACAGAGTAAATGAAAAGTGAACAAAAATAAAGTGTATCTGAACATTCTCCCGCACGTTGAACAACTGTTCAACAATTAAATATGTACAGTGAAGTCGGTATCCTTGGCGTTGGATTGGAGATTGATGACATCGTTAGTTCAGGATCCATGATCGGTCTTCGAGCTACCGCCATTTGATGAGGGGTTGCGTTGATTATATGTTTGAGAAGACATTTCTTCCACATCCAAGATAGTGCAATAATAACGACAACAGATAATGATAAAGCCAAATATCCAATCACCGAATGGTGACGATCGATCATTTGAATCCGATTTGGAAGGTTTGAGATGTCACGGATTTTGAGTAGATCCTGCAATATCGTTAGTTCTTCTAGTTGTGTCTTGAATTTGTCTGATTCAGCATTCTTAATTGATTTATTACTATTAGTGGGATATGTGACTTCAGATATCATGGCAAAACTAGTATATGATGGTCGTAATGACGTTGTCAAGTCATGCTGTCCTTGGATGATGATGGAGCTATGCTTAATAGTACATTCTGGTAGTTGTAATAGTCCTGAACCTTCTAGTGTTATTTTACGGAATTCAGTTCCACATACTGCAGACATTCGGATTGAATGTTTTGCGATGTAAATTCATTGATGCTTGTGATTTAGTTGAATCCAAATGCAGTCATTTTTAAGTTCCATTAAGCCTCAACTTGTATTTGTGACGTTATTGAATAGATTGAAGTCACACGAATACGTCTTTGACCCGTTATTAAACATTGCTTGCTTTTGAGAACACAGGTTACTTACCTCATTCGTTGTCATACATTCTCTTAGTTCATCGCTGTTTAGCGGAACGTATTGATCTCTATAAGCATTTATGGCTATCAGTCCTTTACAGGAAACTAAGTAAACCGTTGATAACGATGATAACATCGTGTGGTTTTTTATAGCGGGCACAGGAACCACTCGGTAAAGATCATATTGGTCATGGTCAATTAGTGGTAGTTTAACGATAAATATTGCATGATTGCTTGCAACTCCGCCAGTCATTTTCATCAACTTGTAGAACTGTATGAGGTCTTCTTGTTTTCCGGGTAGCTGTTGAGTAGATGATAAGTAATTCTTGATTTTTGAAATTTCGCCTTGTATTGCTTAGGGGACAAAAGCAATCAACTTACTTTTCCATGGTGTATGTCCATAAGTAATATACTATACATCAAGTTTTGTGGATGGCATTCTTTGTATATTAGATACCAGCATCGTTAGTTGGATTGGTAAGGAGGTAAATGTTTGAACTAGATTGAGTTGATCGAATTCTGCTGTAGAACTTCGTATCCCATTCATTATTTAACTTCTGTTGATCGAGCTCGTCAAATTTGGTTTTGGTTGTTATCTGACTTCGTTTTATTATAAAGGATTTTTCAATAAGAGCGCAACAAACGTTCTTTTAAATAAAACAAAAACGGTTTTAAATATCTATTAAATTCTTTATTTCTTTGAAAGAACTTTAAATTTCATTATGTATAGAGCTCGATTTCTTTTGCATGCGGCTTCAGTTCTTGCGTCAATTTAATCTTGTAAGGATGTTGCCCAAGATCTTTTCGCAAAATTCGCCACAACGACGTTACAGAGATGTTTGAGAACGACGTGTGAGAGACACATTTGGGCTTTCTGCAACTGAAGCCTAAGCGGCAGCAATATTCTCGACACGACGGGCACTTTTTTGTCTGACTGGCACGGGAATATTTTGTACTACTAGACGCTCAATAGTTGATCTGCTAGGACGATTATGACGACCATAAGTTGAACGTAGCGCTCTTAATGTGCCACTGACTCCGAATTTCGGTAGTAAATTTTAAAAATTTGGACTCGTTGTTGACTCGTACATCTTTCCATCATGAAAAAACTTACTGAAGAGAAATGTCAAAAGAGCGGCAAGAAATATGGCGTCGTTTATTGTCCCTGTCGCTCTACATTTGTAGCGTCCCTGTTAAAAAACCATTTATTTATGGTGGAATCAATTACTGAAGTCTGATTTTTAAGAAGTTCATTTAGGAAGTCTTCATTTCCCTTAAGCTTATCGATTACTTGTGACATTTGTGACTCTTTTGTTGATTTGTTGACAAAGATGGTTAAAGGCTGATATTCCGTTTTATAGAACTGCGATCTCAGTACGAAGTGGTTGTAGTTCGTAGTATACCATCTTCCACTCAGTTGTTACGAAGGTTGTCGTGCCAATATTTTCAAAATAAATTCCTGGGTCAGAATTTAGTGTTGTGATCTTAACCGGACTCGCAGAAAAAATCGGTATCATAGACAGACCTAGTAGCCTTATCATGAGATTGTTGGGGTCTGTTGTCCTTCTTCTTTTCTGTGGTATTTCTTTCGGTTCGTTCGTCCCATTCCCCTGTGGATCATCCTGTAATTGATACTGTCTGTCGAATGATTCCATGAGGTTAGGTCCTTCATCAGTACTAGCTGGATCTTCCATCGGTAATGGTGCCAATCGATGTAACGGTCCAGGTGCCAGTTGATGACCTCACGTCACCCACTCGCACTGCTTCATCGTCACCTTTGTAGACTTGAACAATCCTACCAAGTGGCCGTTTTAGAGTAGGTAGATTGTCCTCCTTGATAATAGCCATACCACCAGACTTGATATTTTTGGCTTGTTCTCTCCATTTATATCTGTACTGCAGCTCATTCTAGTACTCCCGAGACCACTTCTTCCAGAATTCATTTTTAAGGTGGGACACAAGTTTCCAATGGGATAACATGCTGGCTTTTGTGCGAAGTAGTTTCAACATCAATTTGTGCGGTTAAAGGTTGCCCAATCAAAAAATGTCCGGGAGTGAGGGTAGTTAAGACATTTGGATCATCTGACATCGGAGTTATTGGACGTGAATTTAGGACTGCTTCAATTCCAATCATGACAGTTTCCAACTCTTCATAAGTAAGTGAAGCTGTTGAAATACTTCTGACTAAAAGATGCTTTGTTGATTGCACGGCCGCCTCCCATAATCCTCCGGAAGAATAAAGTTGAATATTATTCCTCTATCGCAGTTCGCAGTTGGCGAGTGAATCGTAGATTTTTCCCAGCAAGTTGATTTCGAGCACCGACAAAGTTTGCGCCATTATCACAATATACATTTTCATAATGTCCTCTTCGACCAATAAAGCGTTTTAGTGCTCCTATGAATGCTTCTTTCGTAAGATCGCTTGCGATCTCTAAATGCACTGCTTTAGTGGGGTCCTTTCGCTCGTGTTTTATAGTGGATCCAGTATGGTCACCAATAATCTACTCCGGAATTAAAAAAGGGTCTTGCTGGCTGCACTTTCGTTGAAGGCAAATTTCCATTATTTATTTAAGCAATGTTGGTTTCGCCTAATTGCACATGAAGCAATGCTGTACAACTGATCTTGCTACTGTTTTTCCTTTTATTTCCCAAAATCTCTGTCGTGTGTGTGCTGACTGTCTGCGGACCATAATGATAATTTTGCTCATGAATGATTTGCATGAGCATTTTGGTAACTGGATGATTATAAGGTATGAGTATTTGGTGCTTGGCATCATTTGATAAATTTGATGAGCTTGTACGGCCACCAACTCGAATGATTGACTTCTCATCGAGGAATGGGGATAAGCTGATGAGAGGACTAGTCCTTTTGACTTCGTTGTATTGTTTCAATTGTTTCGGTTCCTCCTTGAAATAAGAAGCTTGTATTCTTTTGACAATAAATCTGAGAACTCGTCAAGTTCTTGAGTGTTATGAATATGTGAGCTGGTCGGAGCTGCTCACCATGCTTCGCGTGTCGGGCAAATCTTTGAATATATGCTATGATTTGTTGCAGCGTTGTGAATGAATTTCTGTGATTGATCTGATGAATCAGTTCTCCCGCTTCAGCGCTGGTTGTAACATTTTTGTAACTACTTTGTCTCTTCGTTCCATATCCGTATTTATCGCTAGAGTCTTGGAATAAGGTGTTGACAAGTATGCTTCTTCTGCGAGAAAAAAATGTGCTGGTGTTAGGGCAGAAAAATCATCGAAGTCATCGGTAAGCGGACATAAAGATTTTTCCGCAGTCACTGTATATATCCGAACAGACTCCTCGACGGCCTGTGAATCTTCAGAGAGCTGCCAAAAAAGCCTTAGTGGTCATGTCACTGACAGCTTCAAGGTGAATTGCCTTTGTCGCTAAACATATGAATATCGCGAAGTATCCCTTGTGTAATTTGCCTCCGCGTCCCTTCCAAGCCTTCACTTCAATTGGTCTAGCGTAATCCACTCCGGTGTGCGTACACGGTCTAGACATTCTCACGCGAGGTGCCGGTAAATTGCCCATTAGTTGTCGCATGGGGGTTGCCTTGTACCGGTAGCAGTTGATGCACTGGTGTATGCACTTTTTAATGCTTCGCTTGATGTTAAAAATCCAATGCTTCATACGCAGATACGCAAGAATTTGCTGGACTGCTCCGTGGAGAGTCTTGTCGTGAACATCTCGGAGTTTTGCAATCTGCCTCAAGAAAAACAAGAACCATTTGATAAGTCGTTTGAATATATTAGAGGATAATTTACGGAAGATACATGACCATTATGATGAAATGAATCTGGAGTATAATGAAGAATTTGCTACGGGAAGTGAAGATTTATACGATAAGTTATGGAAACTTACTTCATGTATAAAACAGTGCTATTAAATGAATTAGACAAGATAGAAGGTGTTAATGAAAATTCGCGAGCTGAGACGACAGCTAGAAATCAGAAATCAAATTCAAGCAATGTCGCTTAGACTTCACATTCGCATGAGATTCGACTTCCATCTGTAACTACTCCGATCTTCTCCGGTGACTATAACAATTGGCGTCCATTTCATGGTCTCATTGATTCATAATAATTCGTCTTTTTGAAAAGTTAACATACTTAAAATCGTGTTTAAAGGGTAACGCTGCATCTTTGTTAGATTACCTCGAAGTCAACAATGACATTTATGATCAAGCGTGGTCAATATTAACTACACGTTACGATCACAAACGCATTTTAGTTAGTGTGCAGTTAAAAACTTTTTTCGATCAGCCAACGATCCATTCTGAAACCGCAGATTCGATTAAGGGCTTGCTGGATAAATCAATTGAAGTGCTACATTCGTTTAAAGGTTAAGGCGTTCCAGTCGACCATTGGGATATCATTGTCATTTTTGTACTACTACAAAGGTTGCCTGCGTCTACACAACAAATGAGGGAAGAAAGATAAGGGATGAATAAGGATTTACCAACCTTCAAGGAATTCTCGATCTTTTTGGAAACCCGTTTTCGTGCTTTAGAAGTTGTGTGACAACAAAATGTCAATTCAAGGGCATCTTTCCAAAGAGATAAAAAAAGGTGAAGAAGGTAATGCATGTCTACTCTATTAATAAGAAAGGGTGCACTTGTTCAGGGTCAACATTCGCTTAGCTCCTGCTACGCTTTCTTAATTAATGATAGAGGGTGGGTCAATATGGTGGAAAGGTTAGGGATTTGTGAAAACTTTTCATTTTCATTCATTTTTCATTTTATTTATTCATTATTCTTTGTTTCACAAACTTTGAATTGCTTAAAATTAGCATTACAGTATTAAGATTAAGAATAAGTAGTGACATTTGTATTTATATTATATTTAAATAGCGATAATGACACTTTACAATATACAAAAAACTTTGAATTGTGGGGTGAACTGTATAAATCAGTATAATATAAGAATTGAAATTTTTCAATAAATTAATAAATAAGGAGAAAGAAAAACATAAAGTTAAAGCTTATTAAACATTAATGATAGTACAAGCAAAAAGAAAACAAAAAGTTGTACATATTTAGACAACATAGTTCAGAAAAGCCTTGGCTTCTTTATGATCGAAATCAAGAAGCCACATTTTTACACGATTTAAGAACTGAGACAAGGATCTTATTCGCCGGATGTTAAAAAGAAGTGTATTAAATAACTTACATGACACGATGGAATAAAAGTTTTTGAATTGAGTGGTACGGAAACGAGGTATAGCGACAACATTGGTTAAATTGCAGCGTAAAATGCGGATGCTACTTATAGGACTCTGTAAATAGCCAGCTCTAATGAAAAAAAAATTTTAAAACTTTGTAATAGTACAAATGCTTAAGAGGTAGAATTTTCAAGGCTCTGAATAAGACTATGGAAGGAGATAATCGATTGACCCCACATACTTTTCGTATAGCGCATTTCTGCAAAACGATCAGAGGTTCAAGATTTGTTTGGTAAGCCCCACCCCAGCAACTTATACCATACTGTATTTTAGATTGAAGTATTCCGTAATATACTGTTGTTAAAGTTTTTTTGTCGCAAAATTTTATAAGACGGTAAAAACTACGTACTACAGAGCGCAAATATTGCTTAAGAATCGCAATATGTCTGGACCAGCTCATATTCTTATCAAAAGTAATGCCCAGATATTTGAAATCATTAACAACTTCATTTTTAAAACACCGTGTACTACAAAATGCCTGAATAATCAGCTTTGTTCTACTGTCATCCTTAGAAGTAGAAGTAGAACACGTACAATTTGACATATTAGATCTTTCGCAGTTATTTGCGTGAAAGAAAATTTCAAAGCTGGGAGACTCTTGCATGTTAAGACTAAAGTGCATTAATTTAGTTTTGTTACTGACAATCAATTTGTGCTCCAGAAACCAAAGGCGCAGGAGGTGAACATCGTGATTAATATCCGCGCTTAAGTTAAGGAGACTATCGGATCTGTATGCAATGCCAAGATCGTCTGCAAAAGCTGTGACTAATCCTCTAAACGGTTGGCTAAACAGGGAGTTAATATAGATAAGAAACAAAATTGGACCAAGGACTGAACCCTGTGGCACACCTAAGTTCATGGTTTTAAAATTGCTGGCAAAGCTACCAACTTTGACTTTTTGAGTTCTATTTTTTAAGTAGGACTCAAACCATTTGTACATAAAACCACGAAATCCTAAATTGTATAATTTATTTAGTAGAACTCCGTGGTTGACTATGTCACAAGCTTTGGTAATGTCTACAAAAAGCCCAGCGCAAAATTTTTTGTCATCTAAAGCTTTATAAATATAGGACGAAAATTTCAAAAGAGCATCTTCTGTAGATAGAACTTCCCTAAAACTAAACTGAGCAGGATTAAGAAAACTTATTTTTGAGAGGTAACTCATAACTCTGCTTTTTATTGCCTTTTCGAAAACTTTAGATACAGACGACAGTAAAGAAATTGGCCTGTAATTGCTTATGTCAGTCTTACACCCTTTTTTATAAAGAGGGATTACATTAGCACATTTTAATTTATCAGGGAAAATACCTGTCGAGATACTCAAGTTGAAAATGTAAGCTAATACGTCCACTACATTAAGCGCTATTTTCTTGAGGGTTAGATTGGAGATGCCATCATTACCACAAGAGCTTGAGCTGTTAAGTGAAGAGATAATTCTATATAGTTCAAAACCTGTAATTTCTTCATAAAAGAAACTATTATATATAACAATTTCGTTTACTAAATGAGACTTCACGCAACCTTTACAATATTTTGGAGACTCAGAAGAGGACATCTGCCCAACCAAAGAAAAGAAATCATTAAAAATGTTAGAAACTATTATAGGATCATCAATAATTACACCATCTTTATACAGACTTAAAGATTTAGATTCAACGGGAGAGCTTCCATCAATGATACTGTTTATAGCCTTCCCTTCCTTCCTTGGATTACCAAGCGCATTACGGACTTTGAAGTAATAGTACCTATCACGAGATGAACTAATTTTTTTATTAATCTCCTTACTTAACATCTTAAAACGAGTTAGTAGCGCAGTATTGTGGGGATGCTTGTAGCACTTTATTCTCAACTTATTTTCAAGTTTAATTCTTTTTAAAAGAGATAAGGTTATCCATGGTTTTAACCTTTCTTCAGATTTTGTACGTACAATGGTAAAAGTGAAATTATTTATGTAATTTTGAAGAAAGGTTAAAAACAGGTCATATGCTTTAGAAGCGTTATCTAACTTGTACATTTCCTGCCAGGTTTCAGACCGTAGTTCGATATTGAGCAGATCGTTATTTACCTTCAGGTCGTACTTTACCTCAGGTGAAGAGAAATACTTCGCAGGTTTCTTATTTGTTAAGGTACTGATCAGAATACCAGTCATACAGTGATCAGTAATCTGGAGATCAAAGTTAATACCAGCACATCCATTTATGGATATTTTCAAAAATCGACCAAAGACATGATCAAGACAAGTCCCAGTTATTGTTCTAGTAATTTCGTTTACGAAAGATGTTAGACCATGCTCAGCTATTGAGGCAAGGTAGAGATCAGACAAATTACTGGTAGTTAAGATGTCAATCACCAAGAAAAATAAGGTTAGCCACTTTTTCGTTGCTCAAGAACTCAGCTAGTTCGTTTAGAAACACATGTGTACCATAAAGGTGTAACCTATATACACAAACAAATTTAAAAACTTCATCACATACCTTGCAAGACAATTCAATTACGTCCGCGCTTATAAAATTAAGACATTTGACTTCGTGGTCACCCGAATTAAGGGAATCACTGACAAAAACTCCTACTCCACCTGCAGCATAAGTTTCATTAGGATTAACATGTAAAGTATAACCCGGAATACGATAATAATCTTTTTCGCAGTTAAAGATCCATATCTCACTTACAAAAATTAATTCTGGTAAAAATACAAGCGCTTCAAACTACGAATGTTTTGGTGCACAACAAAAAAAGAATAGTCTTTAATTGAACTTCGGAAAAAAGTTCCATCATTAATGTTTACAATTGTGTTGGGGGTAGGGATGTTGCTTAAGAGATATTCATAATTTTTGGAAAAAGACATAATAGTTATTAAAACAAAGTGAAAGACAATGTTAGTCTTTCAGTGTAGAGAAATCAAGAAATAATCTTATAGCAACGACCCTACCCTTTTCTGCTTTACACATCAGAATCCGCTAATAAGCAAACCACAAGTATTTGTAATTTTTTTCAGCTTTAACTTTTTTCGCTTCCATAAATAAGGCTCTAGTATAACTAGTAAAGCAATGGTTTATATAAATTTTGTCTTGTGTACCCGCGACAAATAGAGAAGAATTTAATTTGTTCATTGAATTTTTTTTCGCTTTCATAATTTTTTCTTTTGCGGCCGCACAAGAGAATTGAACGCAAATTTTGTCACTGTCCTTGTTTATGTTTTTTTCTTCCATAGACGTTTCACGTTTGGCTTATAACCATAAGACTCAACAGTGTCCAAGTCAAAACCGATGTTGTCATTGCGAACAAAAACATCATTCGCTTCTTCACAAAAACCAAAATCTTACCACAAATAGTAAAAATACTAAGCCATATCATATTCTACAACCCAATTCATAAACTGCGCCCGCCGAACCACACCCAAATTTCTATAACCCGTCATCTTTATCGAATCACTACGATGAATCATACCTCGTCTCAACCCAAGTATTCAGACACACGACACTACACTGCTGACAACGCTACACGGACATAATAATTAATTACATAATTGAGAACGCTCTCAGGTGCCGACGCAGCATTAAAGTCATAACCATTAATAAAGACTATCGATCATTAATTGATAAGCCACAAATGTGTTTCATTGAAATTGATCCTCAGCAACTAACAAGTCAAAGTGCTTGGTAGTAACAACGAGTTTTAAGCAAGTTCAAGTCCTTGATTAAAACACACAAGCCCAATACTTCGAATCCAATAAGTTTATGTGCTAAGTTGGATGAAAAACAACTAGATTTAGAAAAACGAATCTAAACATTTTTGTGACACCGACGTGATGGCATCGTTTGAAGTGCTCGTTACAGAACAACTAGCGACTGGACAGGATATCTAACGAATTGTAATAAATTACAAAAAGGACCCTTCGCATAGAAAGCAGCAGAGCTACTATACGGAGCGGCTTCGTCGTTTAGAAGACGCGAGGGAATTATTCAAGATCAACGACGATAACATAAGATTTCTCCCTAATCTTCCTCTGGATCACGATTACTTCGCAAAAAACTACTAAAACTAGGAGATAGAAGGCGTAGTAACGGAAAACCAGCAGCATTTTAAAGAGGCGATTGCGTCATTTAAAGAATCAACTGACCCTACTACAAAGGGGGCAACCATTAACCCACCAGTTGCACCTCGTGCCCTGGCTCAGGAGACCATCGTATCAAATACACGCAATATCGATGGTGACATCCGACGGCAAGGAGCAGTGCTCCAATCAATTCGTCGATTAATTGAAAGGTTATCGTCAGACACAGACGATCACCCACAGCAACATTACGAGATCAAGTTTAAGACCCTTGATCAACTATGGCAACAAGCCGCTACCCTGAACTAGGCAATTTGGGGAGCACACGATAACCCGGAAGTGTCGGGTACAACCACGAGCAATTTCTCGAATTAGGGGTAGCAGTGCAAACTCAACTGACTTCACTTTCTATAAAGCGCTGTTGGTCACGATGCAGCTAGTATAAACAACATGTCTATACCAAATGGAGGCAATTCTTCTATTTATTCACGCAGATGGTGGACAAGCAACAAATACCAAGGGTACAGAATATGTGGTACCTTAAAACAAATCTATCGGGCGTAGCCGAGAATCTCATTCGTCACTTAACATTCAGTGATGAAAACTACAACACTGCATGGTCAACTCTTCAAGATCGCTTCAACAACGTCAGAGTATTGACGATAACCTTAATAGAAAAAATCATTGGACAACCAGCCCAAACACATTCATCCTTTACGTCAATCAAAGGGTTGCATGATACAACACAAGAATGATTAATGGCATTAAGCAATCTTGGCATAGATGTCTCGACATGGGATCCATTGCTTCTTCATCTACTTGTTAAGAAGCTGGATTCGAATACACGTATCCTGTACGAACAATCTTTAAGACGGCCTAAGGAACTGCAATCATTCAAGGAATTCCTCAACTTTCTGGAAATTAATTTTCAATCATTGGAGGCAATCAGGCCGGATCCAAGGGAGAGCACCCATCGTGCGTGCGCGTCAATAATATCGCCACATAATTACACAATTTGCAAATGTTGTGGTCAGGGAACACATCCCTTGTACGCTCGCAAGCAGTTCTTGCAACTCAAGGTAGAGGAACGTGTACAATACATTCAAAAAAACAAACGCTGTACAAACTGTTTGAAGATTGGGCACACTTCAAGTGATTGCATGTCAAGAGAGTGCCTCAAATGCAATCGAAAACACAACACGCTTCTTCATTTGGATAACTCTCCAAGCCCTCAACGCACCCACCGTCACTCAATCAATACACCACAACAACAACAAAAAAATCACTCGGTATCGTTGGCAGCATCTAATAAGCCGGATTATCATCATTACGTACTCCTAAGCACAGCAATAGTTCGTCTTATTGCTAACAATGGACAAGAGATATACTGCAGAGCCATCTTGGACGCAGGTTCTCAAGTCAATCTAGTAACAGACCGAATCGTGAAAAAATTAGGCCTGTCTGCCAGAATCACCTCAATGTGTATACAAGGCATTGATAATGGAAGAAGAGAATCTCGTCATCGCATCAATGTCAACCTGCATTCAAAAATCAATAACTTTAGTGCGTTCGTCTTACACCACAATATTTCGCCGCAGCCATCTCAATATATCAACATCACTAGATGGCCGATACCAACCAATATCCCACTGGCAGATCCAGCATTCAATCAGCCCGAAAGGATCGACATACTACTTGGGGCTGAATTCTATCATCAACTATTGTCGATTGGGCAAATTCGTTTAGGAGAAAATCTTCCTACTCTTCAGAATACAGTCTTCGGTTGGATAGTAGCGGGAAAAGCGGGCGAACGTCACCGCCCCATTGAAACAGGGACATGTGACATTTGCACCGAAGACGACGACAACCTTATTCAAATGGTTGAGCGATTAGGGAAACTGGAAGAAGTCGATACCTCAAGCAAAGCATTGACGAAGACCGAACAGTTGTGCGAAACTAATTTACACAACATACGCGGAGGAAGGCAGGTATGTTGTTAAACTACCTTGGCGACTCCAGGGAGATAGCGTTGAACAGATCTTTAGCTTTGGAACGGCGGTTATCTAAGGCTGAAGATATAAGAAGGCAATATATCGAGTTCATGGAGAGGTATGAAGCACTAGGGCATATGACAAAATTTAACATCAACAACGCATCAGCTCCAAACTATGTAATTCCCCACCACTGTGTATTCAAACCCGATAGCAGTACCACTAAGTTACGGGTAGTATTTGATGCCTCGTCAAAAATCTCGTCTGGACTTTCACTGAACGACATCATGCACATAGGACCAACATTACAAAGTGAACTATTCTCATTACTTTTACGATTCCGATTGCCAAGGTTCGTATTTTGCACCGATATTCAAAAAATGTATCGACAAATAGTGATGCACCCAGACGACAGACGATACCAAACAATCATATGGAGAAAGGGTAAAAACGAAGCAATCAACCATTATCAACTTAACACAGTAACCTATGGTACTCGGGCTGCACCCTATCTAGCAACGAAGTGCTTACAGCAATTAGCCAAAGACACCTCAAGTACACATCCACTTGGCGACCAGGTCTTACACAACGACTTCTATGTAGATGACTGTGTGACTGGAGCCAGTAGTTTTTCAACCACACTTGAGATGCAACGTCAGCTTCAACATATCTTGGCGGAGGCAGGATTCAAGTTACGCAAATGGTGCGCTAACCACCCACAATTACTTCAAGGCAATGCAAAGGAGAATCAAGAAATTGATCTTGACTTCAGCAATCAGAACAACGAGTCAATCAAGGCGCTGGGATTAACATGGCAACCAATGAAGGATCGATTCTGCATAAAAATAAGACTTAAAACCACTAGTCGAGTTACGAAGCGAATAGTCACCTCAGATCTGGTAAAACTATTTGATCCCTTGGGAATAATGGCACCAGTAGTCGTAAAAGCCAAGATATTCGTACAAGAACTTTGGCAATTGAAGGTTTCATGGGACGAAGCATTGCCAATGGAGTTACATTCACGATGGACAACATTTCGAAACAGCCTGAAGGAATTAGACAATGTGTATTTCCCTCGTCATATGTTCAATGCCGAAGTCCCTGTATCCATACAGATTCAGGCGTTTTCAGAAGCGTCTGAGAAGGCATACGGCGCAGTCATATATTTACGGACAATTCTAAGGGATGGGAAGATAATTGTAAGATTGTTGTGCTCCAAATCTCGGTAGCACCGCTGAAAAAACAAACGTTACCTCGTTTAGAATTATGTGCCGCAGTTCTTAGCGCATAATTAGTGAGTAAAATAAAGCAGTACCTGAACTTCAAGGATACACCCACATTCTTATGGACCGACTCTGAAATCGTTCTATCTTGGATCAACGCCAGTGCATCATCATTTCATACCTTCGTCGCCAATCGGATCTCCACAATTCACGAAATCACCATTCCAGAACAATGAAGACATGTAGCAACCAAACAAAACCCAGCAGACATCTTATCCAGAGGAACGCAACCAGCTAAACTCCCAACATGCAATCTATGGTTTTTCGGACCATTCTTTCTACACGGGAAAGAATGCATGTGGCCGGGAAAATTCTGTAAAACCTCATCAATCCCCGAAGAAGCAGACATAGAATAAAGCGAACGCAGTCCACCGTATCCGTAGCGGCTGTTGTCAACGATGGAGAATTGATCTACACCATCAACCACAGAAATTCATTCAGAACTCTTGAACGGGTGGTCGGATATATGTTGCGCTTTCTTAATCAGACCAGAAGTGCAAAACAGTTCAGAAAAGTAGAAATCGAGTTAACTCCCAGGGAAATTGACAATGCATTAGTTTTGATAATGCGAGCAATACAAAGGGATGACTTCAAGGAAGAAATCTAGGCCATTCAAACACAAAAGGAGCTGAAGCATTCAAGTCCTCTAACAAGCCTCTCCCCCTTCGTAGATACAAAGGGTATACTCCGAGTTGGAGGCCGACTGGAGACATCAGCACTTTCATATGACAGCAAACATCCGATGCTTATTCCTTATAGTCATCCATTGGGAAAACTTCTGATGAAAGGAATTCACGAGTACACCATGCATTGCGGAGCACATACATTATTGGCCCATACCAGACAACAATTTTGGCCTATTAAGGGAAAAATAATGGCCAGGTTTATCGTACAACATTGCGTAAGATGGGAATGGGAAACTTACCTTCAACACGAGTCACGCCTGCTCGACCATTTGTGCACACAGGAGTTGACTATTGTTGACCTTTCTGGATTCATTACAAGCTTCGAGGAAAAAGACCACATAAGGCTTATGTGGCAGTGTTCTGCTGTTTTTCCCCCAAGGCGGTTCTCTTGGAGCTATTGAGTGACCACTGAATCATTTATCGGTGCGTTAAAACGATTCACCTATCGTCGGGGACGCTGCCAACAAATATACTTTGACAACGCCACCAACTTTTTAGGAGCTAACAACAAAATGTCAGAATTAGCAATGGTAATTTACTCCGAAGAAGCTCAAAATACTATCATACGAGAATGTGCCAGCAAGGCCATACAGTTTAACTTCATCCCCCCAGCAGCATTAAATCCAGGACACTTCCTTATTGGCGAACCACTTACTACTCAACCGGATTCAAATGCCGTTACCATAAAGCACCCATCATTAACAAGGTGGAAACTGGTATCACACCTTAAACATGACTTCTGGAAGCGATGGTCAACCGAATATCTAAACCAACTTCAGCATAGATACAAATGGAAGGAACGCTCAAAAATGTTAAACCAGGTGACATGGTCATCATCAAGGAGGACAATGTACCACCATTGGAAGAATAATCGAAATACACTAGGGAGAGGACGGTGCAGTTCGAGTTGTCGATGTCAAGACAGCATCTGGAATCTGGAAACGGGCAATTCATAGATTGGCTCCACTCACGGGAGAGCATGAAGATGATGACCCTACTAACGCTGAACCCGAGAAAACAGAAGGGGATCATCAAACAATAGAGACAAACAAAATAACATGGATTCAAATGGAATAAAAAAACCAATGGATATATGCTACAAGGCATCCAACTCGAATCACGGCAGTATGCGAACGCGAATCCTTACAATTAACTCTGGAAGGCTCCGGTATATTAACTCTACAACCAGAATGTATAATAAGAGAGAGTTCCTTCACCATTCAAGGACACAAAACAGTCGTCACCATCGCACACCAGCTTTGGTACCATTTCCGAGCTTTCAACACCAATATACTTTAAATCGCTAATAGCAGACTTCAATGACACGCACTATGAGACCCAATTAGCAAACCTCACAACTCTACAAAAGTTACTGCCAAATGAAAATTTCCAAAACTTACCTCACAGGCTGCTAATACATAGCTATCACCATTTTGCAATAAGTTACTTGGCATAGCTATTATCTAGCTATTACCGAAGTCCCGCATCCGAAACCAAGACGAACATTCAAGGAGTCTGAATTCATTATAAAGATACCAGATCGTTGAATCATCCATTCAACGCGGGGGAGAATGTTCAGACACACGACACTGCACTGCTGACAACTTTACACGGACATAATAATTAATAATTACATAATTGAGAACGCTCCCAGGTGCCGACGCAGCATAGAAGTCAACCGAGGGCATGCAGCTAAATATATTGTCATATTGCTTGTTACACTTTGATTGTTATGGTGTTAATTGCTTTTATTAATTTGTAAATACAGAAATTTTGTTTTAGATTCTAAGGTATAAAAGAAAACCATTAATTAAAACTATCGATCATTAATTGATAAGCCACAAAGGTGTTTCATTGAAATTGATCCTCAGCAACTAACAAGTTAAAGTGCTTGGTTGTTACAACGAGTTTTAAGCAAGTTCAAGTGCTTGATTAAAACACACAAACCAAATACATCGAATCCAATTAGTTTATGTGCTAAGTTGGATGAAAAACAACTAGCTTTAGATAAACGAATCTAAACAGTTTGCTTCCTATGAATCAAATCGAGTGAGAGATTGTTGACGATTGGTGATGATTGTGGATTAGAATTTCGACTCGAATTTGATTGAGGGCAACAGGATGGTAGCGAAGATGTTGAAACCGTAGCACATTGCACGGAAGACATTTTGTTCGATTCATCGAAATGGACAAGCGAACGGTGACACGATCGACCCCAAAATGCATCAACTCGCAAAAATTACCGCAAGTATTGAAATTTCTGAGACGGTGTCAGAGTTGTCTTATTGCCGACCGATCCGAGATAAAGATCACGAAATGAGGGCCAATCCTTGTAATTGCCTGAAAACGCAGGTATAATGATCGATGGAAGACTATCGTTTGAACATGTGTTCGATGAGCAGTTTAATCGCTCCAAGGAACTCATCTGGTGACTAGCAATTATTGTTTGTTCAGCCCATCGGTTAATGACCGGATAAACGTGTCATATTGATCGTTTGGTGTTTTAACCTTTGCAGGCGCTGGCATGACAAATACATGATAATATTGCAAACATAATAAGAATTATTATTGTATTTCGTTAATGTTTTCAACGGTTTTAAAAATAATTTTGTCAAATTTTATTGTTTTCGTGAAATTAAATTTTTCTTTAAGTTTGGATAATAAAATCTTTGTTTTTGTATATTTTTTTCAATTGAATATTTTTGACCTAAGAAATATAGAGTACAATTATTATGAATGATCAGATAACTTCCAGTGAGCTTAATGTCTCTATCGTCACAGGTGTGATTCAATTTTCTATTTATATTTTTTATAAAAAGTGTTTCATCGTCTAACGGTACAATTTCAGTTTGTTCATTTTTGTGATACAATTTTGTTTTATTACACAATGTTTGCTTTCAATTAGTTCAATAAGATTTTTATTTTGTTCGTATTTATAAATTTTATTTCCATATTCCAAAATGAATTCTTTTTCCGCATCCATCTCTAGATAATTTTTGTTGGGAACTGGGGTTAAAAGTTTAAGTGGTAAAGTTAAATAATTTTTGGGAATTTTAATGGCAAAAACTAGCACATTTTCTTTGTATTTTGGAACTCCTAATCTAATTTGATTTAATTTAAAGAAATCTATTTTATACGTTTCTATTTCACTGCTTGTCAGCATGCTAGGATGTTAAATGTTACTTTTTGCTGATACAATATTATCTTGGATGTGTTCTATTTTTGACTCTATGTATTTAAGTTTAAAAAACCGATCAAGGTATATTTGCTTCATGACTAATTCTATCTTCCTTATATTTAGCATTAATCTGGGTTGAAATTGTTTCTCTGTCATTATTAATTGTTTCCTTTAATATATTAAAAGTATTGTTGAAAAATTCATTAATTTTAATTTGTATATTCACTGCTACTATCGAGTTATGACTATTCTTTGCTACGTTATCTAAGTATTCTTCAATTGTCTGTCGGTCTTCCTCGTACATGGTACCGAATAACCATTTTTGTGTAGTCCCTACTTATTGAATAATACACGTCTTTTTCTGTGCTGTAACGGTACTAGAGTCCTAATTTTATGTACGATGGCCGAAATTGCTTCATTCAACAATTGTCTTTGTTCAGGTTGTAGTGGAGCTAAATCGAATGATATGTCTTTTACTAATGCAATGATTTCAGCTGGGTCTATTATGTGCAGTATAATATCTGTCTCATTGACAATGCTTATGTCAGTCAATTGGAGTTTCATATATCCGTTCTGTTCGTTTATTGTTTGTACGTCAAGAAGTTGTTGACAATTAGTCTGTGTAATTAGCGTCAGATATACTATCCATGTTATAGTCTGAAATCTTTAACGGTCGTTTAATGTTTGTTGAGTGGATATTTTTTACGTAAACTTTTTTTTATATCTCGGTTCATGTTTGTGTCTAACTGCTGTGTAGTTCTTAATAAATCCTTTAGACCTTTTTTCTTCATAATCCTCTCTAGTCTCATTTAACCTTCTTAATTTCTTTCCTTTCGTTTCCTCCATATTCTGTTGCATTCTCTATAAATCAATCTTATGGGTGTGTGCATCTATAAGAATGCATTTAATAGTGGAATGGAATCTATGATTGTAATTTCTTACTGCTTTTTGCATGGGTCTGTTTACTGAATATTTTTGTTTATTAAATGAAAGGATTCTAAATTTTTCTGCTATTGTGTTATGGAATCGTAGCGAAATTCCTTTTTCTTCTAAAAACTCTTTTATCTGAATTGCTTAAAATTCGTTATCTGCAATAATTTTATTTGGTTTCCCTATTTTTGTAAGATGTTCTTCTAACTGCTCTATTATTATTAAGTGATTTCTATCTGCTAGATGATAGACTGATCCGAACTTAGAGAGCTTGTCTAACTAACTTTTCTTATTACGTATGTATCGATATGAATGATTTGATTGATATCGGAAGGAGTTTCTGTATGATAGAATTTGGCTTTTATAGGGTTGCGGTCATATTTAACGGCTTGACAGATATCGCATTGATTAATAACAATATTTATAAATTCCATTAATTTTGGATAATATATTTTGTTTTTTATTTGATTATATGTTTCTTGGATTCCAGAATGCTGGCTTTCTTGTACACGATAAAAAGATATTTGTCTTACGATTTCTACCTCCGTTTCGATGTCTTGTGCCCTAAATGAACACTTGACGAATTTAACTGATTTATCGTTTGAAAACATTTCTCTTATTTTATTTTGAAGAACATTATATATGCTGTCCTCAAGTTCTGAAAATATTGCTATTTTTCCCTTTTTTATAAATCTTCTTAGTATATCTCCTAGTCTTTCGAAATCATGTTCTGCTGTATAAATAATTCGTTTACCATGTAAAATCTCAATGTCTTTTATTTTGTTATTTTTCAGAATAAGTTGCGTCTTATATTTATTTACGATGTCTTCTATAATGGGTATATGACATTAGTTCTTCGTCTGCTGAATGTACAGTCTCATTAGTCTCATCTTCTTCTACGTTAAATACAAATTCTGATATTGAATTACTTATGTTAACCTTAAGCGAAAAAATTTCTGTTTGAGTGGGGTTTTCTCCCTCCTTAGGTTCAACGTCCTCCTTAATTTCTATTCTGCTTAAGAAATCTGCCACTCTGCTCTCTTTGCCTTTAAGGTATTCAATTTCAAACTGATACTCTCCTAATTTAAGGAGCCATCGTTGTTGTCTAGGTGATAGCTCCTTTCCTCTATATTTAGCATGAAGATACTTTATTGGCTGGTGGCCTGTAAATATTTTAAATTTATTACCGTAAAGATATGGTCTGAAGTAATTAGTTGACCACATAATCGCTAAAAATTCTTTATCTGTAGCGGTGTAATTAATTTCATGATTATTGAGAGTACGAGATGCGTAGCAAATGGGATATCCTTCTTGCGAGAGAACTGCACCAATCGCATAATTTGATGCATGATTTGTTAGCGTAAATTGCTTTTGAAAATATCTCAATATTGGGTGACAGCTTATTAGTTCTTTCAGTTTTTCGAATGCTTCAATTGTATTTATTCTAGCGTTTTTTTTAAGATATTTTGTTATAGGCTGAGCTACCTTGGCGTAATCTCGTATAAATTTTCGATAATATCCGGTTATTCCTAAGAAACTTTTAATCTGTTTTTGGTTTGTCAACTTGAATATTTAGTTTCTTGGACTATAGAACTTTGAATATATCAGTTAGGGCTTTAACATGTTCTGTTAATGTCGTACTAAAAATTAAGATATCGTCCAGGTAAACTATACATGTTTTATTTATATAATCCCTTAGAGCATCATTCATGAGCCTTTGGAATGTCGCTGGGGCATTCTTCAGACAGAATGACATTCTTACGAATTCAAACAATCCATATGGTGTTACGAAGGCCGTCTTCTTGCGGCGATCTTCTTTTATCAAGTCTATCGTGGTAAAGTACTGTGCTTTCTCGAGTTTGTTCAGGATTGAGTCTATATTAGGCAATGGAAACTTGTCGTCAACGGTGACGTCATTAAGCTTTTCTATAATCAATAACGATCCTAAATTTTTTTTCCTAAGTTATCTTTCTTTTTAGGAACCACAATTAAAGGACTTGAATATTTTGAATTACTTTTCTTAATGCCTGCTCTTCCATTTCCTTAATCTGTCGTCTAACTTCTTCTGTATGTCTTCTTCTTTTCAACTCGTTCCACATTATTAAGGTGGTCTAAATTTATGTGTTTCGTACTGCTGTCATTGTATCGTGTATTTATAAATTTTAAAGTTTGATTATTTAAGTTAATAAATTCCTCATCTAGAAAAATTGAAGTATTCAAATTCTTTAATAAATCCATACCAATAATAAATTGGTATCCCCTATTGGAAAGTCTTTTTACTTTCCGTCTAATTAATGCATTTGGTGGGGCTTTGAATTCTTCGAGTCGTGGTGAATGTATTTCGTATGAAATTGTGTCTTTACCCGTCACTGTTATAAAATGTATTAGTTCAATACATATATATATATACTTGAACCTGTATCAATAAGCGCTATAAAATGTTTTGAACAAATAGTTATTTGAATCATTGGTAAATCGTCCGAGGCTAGTGCATAACAAACGTATTTTATTTATTTTGACTTTTACTTTCATCGTTAACTACTTCATAAGTCCTAACCAATCTTTGCTCAGTCTGAGGTGTCCTGAATTTAAGTTCTGACCCTGACAATTGTCTACAGCTGTTATATCTCTGTATGTTTTCAGCTGGCGGATTTGATCTGTCATTTTGCTTATATTGCCCCGAGAAGTTTCTCTGCTGTCCTGGGTTATTATGTTGCCTATACTGTCCTGAATAATTTTTTGTTGTCCTTGATTATTGTTTTGCTTATGATGCCCTGAATAATTACTTTGTTGTTCCTGATAATTGTTCTGCCTATAGTGTCCTGATCTGTTTTGATGCTCTTCGGTATAATTATTTTTTTTTCAGCTTCTCTGGTAAAACAAATGCTTTCTGTCTAACTGTTCTTCTGAATTTTGGCTTAATGCAGGAGTCCTCAAACCTTCTCTTAAGCATCATAGATATTATTGTGTTTAAACTATGTTCTTCATAAATTCTATCTAACAATGTGCCCTGTGCCATTTCTTTTGAGTTATTCACCAATATTACATCAACATTACTTAAATCTATGCAATAATCTCCTTTATAATATACAATTAACTCATCGGTTTTATGTTTAATATTTTGTCATTCTATAGCCAGTTCGCTTACCGCTCAATTTAAGGTTAGCGATCTTCTTGTATATCTCGTGAGACTCGATATCCGGCTTGTATCTCAGCTTCAATGTCTCTTTGATGGTAGTCCAGCTGTCTGTCTGAGGTATGTTGATCACTGCATTCTTCGCACCGCTTTGTATCTTTTTATAAAAGACTGTTCGCACTAAGATTTTTTTCTGTTCTGGGTCTTCTATTTATTTCTACTGGAATTTATTGAGACACCCCCTTGTCCCGTAAATACAGACATATATCGGATTTGTTTTAAAAGTTTTTCCCTCTCCTCGCGCTGTTGTTGGAGTTGTACATATGCTGCTCGTACTTGTTCCAACTGTTGTGTTCTGAGTTCCAATTCAGCGACTTGTTGATTATGATTTTTCATGTTTCTATTGTTATCGTGTATATGGTGTGTTTTCATAAATTGCTTGCACTTCACTTTTGTTAACTTTTTATTTCTCTTACTTTTCTTGAACACAATAATCTTTGTCGATTTTCTGTATATTTTTACAATTTTATTTTATTGAACACACTTATCTTTGTCGATTTTATTGTAAGTTATGTTTTCTTTTCGGGTACATGTTTATTAATTTAAATGTTTAATTTAGAAACACTTTTATTTATTAATTCACACGACGTAGGTTTGTTTCATAAGACTCTTATTAAATAAGAATACTACCGACTGCGCCACTTAAACAATTATTGATTTCAAGCGATAAAAAAAAACAATACTTCTTTAAAGGCAATTTATTTATTAAAAAAACGATTGTTACATGACTATCATTACTACTTGAGTTCTTATTCTTTTTCTCTACTTATAGGATACATATTTCATGTATTTTAATCGTAGACATAGTATCAGCGATTTTACAATTTATTTAGATCAAAAGCTTATTCTAAGTGTTTGGGAATGTGAAATAAAATGCACGATATTATGTTTTGTTTAAGTGGACTGTATTTATGAATAAATGCTCCGTCGAAATCAACTGCTCTGTTCGATGCTCGCACAAGAAGTAAGTCCGCACATGAACCCATTGCACGTGCGCACAAAGGATGGTGTCACGCGACCGTGCGTCGCCTTTACTGCCTTGGTGGAATTGTCCACTGATGAGTCGCGTGACTAACTTGTGCTGTGATTGGCTGCCGTGAACCCGGAGTTTGGACATCTGGCGGTCCGTTGTTGGGACTGCCGATATGGCGTAGGTAGACGGCGCCTGTGTGTTGTTGTCGTCTTCTCATGTGCGTATCGTGGAATAATGCTACGTGGCACCGGCTAGTGTTGCCACTGGTATTTGCTCCGTACGTGGCACTGGTTGGTGTTGCCAATGGTGTCCGCTCTGGACATCCCCCCCCCCCGCAATTGAAGCGTGGTCTTCAATTGGGGTCTAACGGCTCTTGGTTGGGAAGGATGCACAATTTCTGCACTGGACGAACTAGTGTCGTGTGCTCGAGCTTAATCTCCGCACTTCGAATTAAGCCATCGTTGCCCCGATGGACGGCGGTGACCCGTCCTAGAGGCCACACCGTGGGTGGCATGTTCTCTCGCTTGAGTAAAATCAACGCTCCAACGCGTAAGTTCTCTCTCCGCTAATTCCACTTAAGTCGCTGTTGAAGAGCGGTAATGTATTCCTCGCTCCATCTTCTCCAAAAGTGCTACTGCATCTGATGAATAACGCCCCATAGCTTGAGTCGTTTTTGTGGCATTTCACTCACGTCGGCTGCTAGTGGTTGGACGATCTGCTCTCCGATCAGGAAAGGGCCAGGTGTGAGCGCCCTTATGTCTCCTGGGTCGTCTGACAAGGCACCGATTGGCCTTGAGATTAGGCACGCTTCTATTGGCACCAACGTAGTGGCCAATGACTCAAAGGTGAACAATTGGTTGCCCATGACTCTACGTAGATGGTGTTTCATGGCCTTCACACCAGCCTCCCATATTCCTCCTGAATGCGGTGCACCTGGAACGATGAATTTCCACTCAGTGCCCATCGCTGTGATCTGCTCGATCGGTAGTCTTTGACAAGACCATCTTGCACTCCTGCGTAGCTTTCTTTCTTTCGAATGCCGCTAGGAATGCTGCTGTGGATTGGTTGCTGTCCAGCTCCAAGTGAATAGCCCTCGTGACCAAACATACGAATACGGAAATGTGTCCCTTTTCGATTATGGTTGACCTGCCCGCTCTGGCCTTCATTTGCACTGGACCGGCATAGTCTACCCCGATATGCCTGAATGCTCGCGTTTGACGCTCGCGGTCCTTCGGAAGACTGCCCATAAGTTGCTCTGCTACCTTCTATTTTTGACGGAAGCAAGCTATACACCGCCCAATGTGCGTTCTCAATGCTCGCCTCAATGTGTGAATCCAGTATTTCTCCCTTATGTACTGTGCACTCAACTGCACGCCACCGTAGAGAGTTCTACTGTGTTCTTCTCTGAAGATCAATTCGCTCAGTGTGCTCTTCGCCGGCAATATCACTGGATGTTTGCTCATGAAGGGAAGCTCTGAATTTTGGAGTCTTCCTTCCACTCTCATGACATTGTTAGCATCAATGCAAGGATCCAACGTTGATATGCTACTCGATGTTTCTACAGACCGCCCCTCTTTGAGCTGCTGTATCTCCGCCTAGAACGCATGCTCTTGCGTGACTCTCATCCAGTATGTCAGCGCTTCTTCCCGCTCGGAAGACGTTACATGCTCAGCTTGCTCTGCTCGATCATCCTTTTTGCACCTTTTCACGAACCTCAGTACCCACTCGGTTATCCTTAGGATGCTCTGCAATGTCGATTTCCTTGCTAAGAGGCTCTCATCATTTATGCTCAGCTCCCATGCTCTGCGAAGCGAAAACCTAGCCACCAGGATTGCCTTCAGTGCTGAGTTCGCCTTTGCTCGTTGTTTCGCGTTCAGCTTGGGTTGCACGTTTGGCCAATTTTGCTCGTGGCCTTTGAGCCAATGTGGCCCCTCCAACCACAGACTTACCTGGCTTAGCTCTGCTACAGGAATACCTCGGGATCCGTAGTCGGCGGGGTTATCATTCGATGAGACATGCTTCCATGGATGGTTTTCAGAGAGCTCCTGGATTATTGTTACCCTGTTCGCGGCAAAGGTTTTAAGCTCGAATGGTATCTTGGCGATCCAATATAGCAATACCATCGAATCGCTCCAGTAAGTTCTCGGAATGTTGTGCAGCTTGCATGCCCCGATGAGTTGCTCCATTACTCGGCACAGCAAGACTGCTGCGCATAGCTCTAGCCTGGGCACCGTGACTGTCTTGAGTGGCGCTACTCTCGTCTTTGATGCCATCAAAATGCATTTCGTTTCTCCACTGACCGAGGTCGATCGCAGATAGACGACTGCCGCGTACGCTCTGGTTGATGCATCTGCAAATCCATGAAGTTCCAATCTGCTTGTCTGCTCACTCCCTAGCCATCTTGGAACTCGGATTGATGCTAACTGCGGCAGTTCCTCGCAGAAATTGTTCCATGCTGCCGCATGGAGTTTGGGATTACCTCATCCCACTGCACGCCCGATCGCCACAAGTCCTGGATGAGGATCTTAGCACGTATGATGACAGGTGCAATATAGCCATTTTGATCGTACAATTTGGCGATTGTACAGACTACCGATCGCTTGGTGAATTCTTGAGTTTGCTCCCCCAGTTGCACCTGATACCGAATCTCATCGGCTGCTGGATCCCATATCTCTTCTGGGAATATATGCTCTGCGCTGGGGTTCTTTGTGCCCACAAGGACTGCTCGCACCTGCTCGCTCGTTGAGGTGAACTTGTCCAGTTCAAATCCGCCATTGCCCAACGCTGCCACTATAGACTTAGTCAGCTCTACTGCTTTTTGCTCCGTATCAGCTCCGGTAAGTATGTCATCCACGTAGAAATTCTCCGTTATAGCTTCGTACGCTAGTGGATGTGCCTCCTTGTTATCGTGTGCACACTGGATCATGGCTTTTACAGTGTTGTAACTACTAGAAGCCATGCCGTAGGTGACAACGGTGAGCCAATACTCCTGAAGCTCTTGCTCTGGACCTTCCCTCCAAAATATTCGTTGGTGGAGGTCCCACTGCTCTGGATCGACCCGCACTTGTCGAAACATCTTTTTCACATCGGCACTGACTGCAACCTTATAGCTGCGAAAACGAGTGTTGATTGCTGCCAGATCGTCCTGGAGTTTCGGTCCCTGAAGCTGCACGTCGAAACCCCATTCTTCGTGGTTCTTCGCTGGTCCGCACTGGATTACCAAGTTCTGCAACGCTCTTGGAATTGTCAACGCACTGTGACATGATGGTGGAACAGTGCACACAGTGGATGCATTAGTTGCTATGCATCGCTCTCGCTCTTTTCAGCTCGGGATGTAGTTGCTCGGCTCTGCTCTGGAAGTGCGACCATTGCTGCGCTCGTTCTCAAGAGATTTTGCTCTCCGCAAAGCACACTGTTGTGTTTCTTGTTGCACCTTCGACATACTCCTGCCTTTGCACTGCGTGACCGCTTCTCAGGCAATTCGGACACAACCTCCAACTCCGCACCTTTTCATTCCTGGCCGATATTGATAGTGCCAGGAAATCTCCGCAACGATATAAGGGATGCTGCGACTTGCACAGGGGACATTTTAATATTGCTCCGGCTCTGTTGCTGCCGGCTGGCACGCTCATGATGGTCGATTCCTTCCGCTGCTCGTCGATTTTCGGCCTTTGGACTTTTCCGTCGCACTGATCGTAGAATGCTGAGTCGAGTGCACTTGCTCTACGCTTAAAAACTGTAGGAATTCTGACAAGGTCTACCCTTGCCATCTGCCAGGCGTGGTTGGTTTCAGCCTTCAGTCTGGCTCTCAGCATGTTTACGAGTACACGTAACGAACTCAAGTGCACGTTCGACTCGTTGACCAGGTCACGATTCGCCTGTGACTTGAACACGACCTTTCCAACGTTGGGAATTGCGTATAATGCATTCAGATGCGCATCGACGATATTCTGCTCGTTGTCGAATACCTCATTCAGCTTGGCCCATGCTTCCACCTAGTTCCCGTCTGTGACCTGCCATCTGCTGATCAATCTCACCGGCGCGCCCTCTAGCACCTGCTTCAGCTCTCGCATTTTGGTGACGTTCGCCATCGAACTGTTGTCATGCACCTCCGTGATAAATTGATCGAGGAACTCCCGCCACCCAACGTTTGCTGGGTGACAACAGCACTGCTCGATGATTCGCTTTGCAGCCAACTAGTTGTCATGCACTTCCAGCTCATCTGCGCTTGACGCCTTCTCCACCAAAGACATGTGCTCTGCCAATAGTCTTTCGTTGGCGTGCTCTATTGCCTCCAATTCAGTTTGGAGGAGAGATTCATCTGCTTCGCCGAAGCCTTCAGCTGCAACCAGCTTTGCGATTCGCAGAATAGATGCACGGATTACTTCTCGCCGCGCTAGCTCGCTCATTTTGCACTGGATTAATTTTTTGTCGGAAACTGCTCAACACTAAATCTGCAGTGATATTTGCTGAATGGATATGCACTTGAACCCTTGGATCTGCACTAGATTTGCTGAGTAGGAAAACCCTTTATGGTTTGATTGCTCCTCCCGTAAGACCATATGCAACGCACAACAATTCAGGTCGACCCTTCGGAAACGCTGCGACCGCACATAGAATTGAGCTAAATTTTTTAAAAGATAATTTTTAACTTGCTCTGATAGCTGCACCGCACTGCCATGCACTAGTTTCTTATTTTATTTAAATGCTGCACTGCACTGCTTCAAATTTGACTCTGAAGGACCAAATGTTTGGGAATGTGAAATAAAATGCACGATATTATGTTTTGTTTAAGTGCACTGTATTTATGAATAAATGCCCCGTCGAAATCAACTGCTCTGTTTGATGCTCGCACAAGAAGTAAGTTCGCAAAAGAAGTAAGTTCGCACATGAACCCATTGAACATGCGCACAAAGGATGGTGTCAGGCGACAGTGTGTCACCTTTACTGCCTTGGTGAAATTTTCCACTGATGAGTCGCGCGACCAACTCGTGCTGTGATTGGCTGCCGTGAACCCGGAGCTTGGACAGCTGGTCGTCCGTTGTTGCCTGTGTGTTGTTGTCGTCTTGTCATGTGCGCAAAGTGGAATAATGCTACGTGGCACCGGCTAGTGTTGCCACTGGTATTTGCTCTGTACGTGGCACTGGTTGGTGTTGCCAATGGTGTCCGCTCTAGACACTAAGAATTACAAAACAATTATTGTTTGTTCAACCTATCGGTTAATGACCGGATAAACGTGTCATATTGATCGTTTGGTGTTTTAACCTTTGCTGGCGCTAGCATATACGTTATTCGCGTAACGCATTCGATCCGCCTGAGCTTACTTAATTTCATAGGGAGTTCTTTTTTTGTTTTTTTTAGAAGCACAAAAACCCGACTGAAAGGACCAATAATCTTCTAGAATCGGCTAACAGCACGGATCAAAAAATATAATTCTAAGGAACCGGAAGAATCACAGAGATGGAAAGGATTTGATTTTTTTTGTTGTTGTGTTGACCAAAAGTATATATATAAAAAATAAAACAAATCAAATTTTACTTAGCTTTCTTCTGGTGTGTCCAAGATCCAAATTTCAAATGAACGAGAAATGATCGCAGCGACAGCCACCAACCTTGGCATTCCACATACACAGCAACAGAATCTCTCTTTTATATCAAGGTATATAATTAGAAAACAAGAACCATATTCCACAAAGTGCGCGAGTTAAG
This sequence comes from Orthonevra nobilis, assembly GCA_963555765.1. NCBI lineage: Eukaryota > Metazoa > Arthropoda > Insecta > Diptera > Syrphidae > Orthonevra > Orthonevra nobilis. Next base: position 31,211,956 of record OY743227.1, read on the forward strand.
TATTGGTCATAAGACATACACAATTCATGGTTTTCGCCATACTTGTTTGCCTTTCCATTATTACCTTACTCAACACCGGAAATTGTTACCGTGAGCACTCTTATATTGAACCATAAAAGTGACGACGACCGAAATAACAAATTAAGTAAACCAATGCATTTGGTTAACCTATTGAGAAATAGCGTGAATGAATAAACCCAATGCATTCTGCTGACCTTTTGAAATATGTATAGACAAGCGGCATATGAAGTAACTCCAGTCATAAAAAAAGGGCGCTGGCAGTCAATAGAAACAAATAGGAAAACAAAAACAAATTTTCTAAATCGGGCGAGAACTACGCGAGTTACAATCACAACATTACCTCAAACAACAACAACTCTTCACACCGATCATCAAGGTCAACAGCAGTGCCCTGCACACGCCAACCAAATAATGCATCGTAACCAATTTCTACCTTTGTGATTGCACAGGTGAAATGATTAATTGAAGAATCAGCGTCTGGGCATTTTCCGGCCACTTTAATTTCTTAGAATCGCTTTTGCAAGTGTAGGTTTCATGTTAAAAGGACAAATTGTAACAAATCATTAATGTTCCAATCATCGATCATCATGAATAAAGTGCAAGTTAAACTGAATGATATGATACATTCAGCAATAAAGCGTTACGAACCGGAACACTATCTTTTCTTTCAGTTTCCTATAGTCGCAGCATTAATGCTTGGTACCATCCTTCATGGATACAAAGACTATCGGTGACGCGTACTCTGACGTGCTCGGCTCGATTATCTTCTCCGCTAGCCATTGCTTGGTCAGGTCCCGCACTATTTTTGATCCGAAACACTGGTATGTCATCCTTAAGTGCGATCTTTATCTATGGTGGAGATAAAGATTCATTTTGGAACGTCACAATCTATCGAACTTAGCACTGCTCTCTTACTAAATTTGCCTAAATGGTTAATGTCTACTGCTTCAATTTGGAAAACCTTCTTTTCCGCCGACAGATAAAAAGCGCTAAAATTTTCCATCAGCTCACATATCTCTGCCCCATGCTGTTTCTTGACGACAGCAATTCCGCTTGTTAATTCATCAAATACCGTTTTATGAGGGTCAATATCTTCTGCACTGATCACTTCCGATCCTCCTTTCTGGTCGTCTGAAGTTACTGCCTTCTGATCCTTTCTTATCCTTCAACTGCGCCCACTCTTCGTTTGCCTAAACTCGGCAAACCCCTCGGAAACAACCAGGTCAACAGTATCTAGCAGATCATTCACCTCAAAGTTACCTGAACTTGTATTCAATCTACTTTGATGTCTGCCTACCTATCCTCGGCCCTGTCCTATTCATAACAAGTTCCGCTTAATCGGTTTCAACTCCAAGTTGTCCATACACAACAAACAGTCCTAACGTAGAAGGCAGAAATCGCTTCCGGTGTCCATCAATGTAGAAAGTTGATGGCCCTTCCAACATTTTTAAATCAAACAAAATAATAATTGTATTGTTACCAACATCAGCCAACTTGCCCTATTATTTGCCGCTTCTTCTTCTTCTTGCAGTCGTGGAATTATTTCGCCAGAAACTACTCGTACCGTTAACGCTGATGATGCCGCTTATCTTGGACCGCTACTTCCTCTTTTTTTTGTCTTTGTGTCTGGACACGACACTCTCCTTCTTGCTCACACACGGTGGGACATAAAACGGCGATGCGGTTGAAATTTTCCACTTGTGTCGCCAATTTGAGATTTTCGAGACACAATCGCTTTTGTGTTGCTGCCAATTTTATTTTTTTTTCACTTTTATTATTGTCTTTTCGTACGATTTCACTTATTGGTTGAGGATATAGCGATCCTCTTTCCCATATCGCGGTTGAGCCCCCACTTGTAGGATTTACTGATCCAATGTCTCAAACCTGGTTGAAATCCCACTTGTAGGAGTCGATGATCCCTTTTCGAATGAAACACTTCCATTTTATCATTTAATTCACACTTGTTTTGATTTACTTCATATGGGCTTGACGGCCACTTCTAAAACTACAAATAATAAATCGACTCTAGACTCTGCGGTCAACCATTCGTTAAGACTTATGTACACGAACTGTCCCGGTCTTCTGTTCGTTCGTTTTCGTTTGCCTTTCCCTAAGTTATCCGTTCATTGCCTATCATTGTCTTTTCCCTTTGTCTTGTTGGTTGGTGAGTTCTGTGTCTAGTGTAATATTTGGTTGTTTGGATCAAGTGCCTGTGATCCCTTTAATTAAAATATCGCAAATATAGATGCTGTTCAGTTTGATAAGTGCATTTAGAAGTAAACTTCATAGTATTGAAGTATTGTTTGCGTTTTTTATGACGTGTGAATAGCGTGTGATTAAGTGATTTGATTGCTTGAATGTGTTGGGTACCAACAGCACATATGATTTTGAATTATTCAAAATCATTCCAGTGCCAACACCTCATAAAGAAGATTTTTGGATTCAAGTAAATTATGTGAACAGTTGGATCTATGTCTTGGACAGAAAATACACCTTCATCGTTACCTGCGAAAGGAATATGGACAATGAAACCAAATTGTGTGCTTAAACAAGAAAGCGTAACATCCCATGGTAGTATCTCCAGTCAGCTTAATACAGGCTTTAATCCCGCGACAAAGATCGCGGCAATGTTATCCAGAAGCCACGTTATCAACAAGTCATACATCGAGTGGCAAGAATTTATGAGAAGAGACTTTAAGGACTTAAACACATGAAAAGAAGACCTCAAGGTTCACGAGGATCTAGCAGTTAATTCGCATTCGCAAGAAGTACATCATACTATCAGATACGTATTGAGGACTACTCGCTCTCTTCCCATTAATTGCCCTGTGGCGGAGGCGAAAAATAGTTGACGTCCAACCATCTCTAAAACTGCCAGAAACACTGCATCCAAGACGACAACCAAATCAACATATGACACCAAATGGTGAACGGTTTCAAACATCAGACTTGGTCGTTTAGGCAAACTGCGGGCGGTAGAATGTACAAATGTTGTACATAATATATCAAAACAACAGCACAAAAATCTGCCGCAGCAATAACTGCATCGCTTGCGCTTTGAGGTCAACATGCTGCTGACAACGCTTACAAATAATAATTATATAGTAGTTGATTTAACCTTTGCTCTGCTGTTCGGTGCATCAGCCTAAATTATGCATAAATAGTTCAATAACATTGAATAATAGACGAGTTAATACCAAGATTCGTTAGAAACAAGGTGTTTTCAATCAAGTTCAATATAAATTAGCTATCCCCCACCAGTGGAAAGGTTGCTAAAGTAATAATTGAACACCCAATATGAAATACCATATTCATTATGTGAGTGTAAGCTAGCATAGTATTAAGAAGTAAGTTGATTAGAGGGTATCAGCTTCCGAAGATGAAATATTTTATTCATACAACAGTATTTTGTTACTGGTTATATGGTATGAGCCTTCCGATTCAACTAAGTGTCAAGAGTAAGTCCAAGGCATTTGAATTCCGAGACCGGCCAGTCTTAGTACAAACAACTTTGAAATTAATATGATCACAACCATTGCTGCTAAAACATACTACAACAATTAGTATTTGTTTTCTGAAGGAAACAGACATGATCTTTGATTTATTCGAAAGAACCATTTGGTGATGTGTGAAAGTTCATCTGTTGCTTTATGGTCTTCACACAATTGGCAATTTAAGAAAGGCAACGTCATCGAAAATTGAAAATTGAATTCAGATAAATTGAAAACGCGAACTCCTTTCCAGGTTGATATTTCAATAAGAGTTGAGTTTATGCGAACATGTTATTTTCTATATCAAGGATATAAGGCCAACAACTTAAGCATGATCCTATGATTGCCATGACCTTTACCCGATTTACCTCTTTTGTAAATTGGGCAATATTCGCTACGATAGCCGCCGCCCCTACGCTTTGTCAGCCACACTTTCACTAGCGCTGAAAGTGGAAGTATCAAAGCGTTTATATATTATTTTACCAGAATGCATGTTCTCTTTCTACCTGGGCCTCCTGATTCGATGGTGTAAAATGTGTGAGGGAAGTCTTAGGACCCGGTTATTGTGAAACCTCTTCTTTTTCCTATATACGGAGGAGAAGGGCATGTGAAGCTGCTTTGGAGTGATGGAGATTAATTTGCAGAATCTTCGGCATGAAGTTTGGTTGATAAGGGTGTCATTGCTCTCATCCGAGGTGAACATATAGAGTTTACCCTCGCCCTTTAATTAACTCTTTTCCCTACAATTGTCAAGGGATTCAAGGCAAGAGGTTGTGTCTGTTAACTGGTCAGAGTGGGCAGGTCGTGGGATTTAACAAAAAATTGCCTCGTGGGGACACCAATGCACATTAATGCAAATATATATATGCCGAAACCGTAACTTATCTCGCAGTAACATTGACCAAGAGGTGAAAGCGACTCATCATATATGATAGTATAATATGTCAATACCTAGTGCAATTTTTGCATCCGCTTGACTAACCACTCTACAGTTGTGTGTTGGTAACTTAGGGTTGGAAATTTGGATGAGGTCCAATAATTAACCATTTGTGCCGATACGTCAAGTCCCCGTGGTTGTCGTACGTACTCGTCTGAAAACCTAAGTGGGTATCGTACGTCTCGAAGTTCTGATCTGGTTGTATAGTATGTGTGGGGGCCTGCCGTATGTCTGTTTGTCCTTGTCGTTCTAGTTCTTGCTATGTATTGATCGTCTTCTTCATGTCACGCCCCGCATCCTCTGCAACTCGTTCCCTGAGGAAGCGATGCTCTCGGCCGGTATCGTCATCTGTCACGTCCATCCACTCGTCTTGTACTCGGTTAGTGTTAACTGTCGTAGTGGATGTCTTCGTTTGTTGTGTCATGCCCTCAATTGCTTTACGCATAGTCGGTCCCCCATCCCTTTACTCCTCTCGTATAGGGGTCAACGGAAGAGGACGAATTTCTTTCGTCTTCTTTGTTTGTAATTGATTTCAGTTTATTATTTGCTCAATTTTTTTTCCTCAGGTTTTAAAATTATGTAACAATCGGACGTTAAGAGGATGATCCAAAAAAATTGCATATATAATTAAAAAAATCGAAATTCAAATAAATAAAAAAAAAATGTAAAAAAAATTCAGGATTCGAAACAAACTACTTAAGATATATATAAAAAAAGGTAAAAAAACAGTCAACAATCAGTAGACTAATTGAGATATTATTGTCACAGTTATCGTCATAGTCAAAGTCTTCTTTTGGAAGTGTGACCGAGATCCAAGGAACTTAGCGAGTGTTGCGATTCATCTTTTCCACTTTACCACAACTTGATGTCTGGTAAATAAACCTGTCCACCAAGGCTGGCCAAGTTTCTGAGATGTATCTCAATACGAATATGATGTCGAAGTCGACTTAAAGCCTCACGATAACCTAAGCATATATCCCTGAAAAATCGGACGGCAGCTAGCTATTCCACTTATCCACCATGTTCCGCTCTCATTGGCAGAATACCTCGAACTTCCTCACAGGATACTCAAGTAATTCACCTGAGGGTTGGACAGTTGTTTTTGAATAATTCTGGAACAGTGAGCATAGGCGACCTTTGAACACCAGAAGAATAGACAGAAAAGTAAAATTAGAAAATGAAAGGTTAAAATTTGAAATAAAAATTGATGGTTATTGAAAGCTCAAGGTGATGACCTTCAAATATGGAAACACATCCCCTTGTAGTTTTAATTGACCTAAAACGTAAATAGTATTAAAATTTTATTTAAATTAAAGTCTTTTGCTATTTAGAGAAGCTAAATGACCAAACATAAATTAAAGTTGAGCTCCATTTGTTGTGAGCTATGGAAGGCTACGGAGGCAACTTTGATGTTGGTCAGGAGGACGGCGGAACGCTTGTGGTTGCTCAGCTGAGCTCGTCGGACGGAGTTATCCTTGTCCTCTGTTCCAAACATCTCCTGCTCAATAGCAAAGAAGAGTCGTGCCAATTTAAGATAGGAAGAGATAGCGGGAGCGAAAGCGGAAAAGGCGTTCAGTGTTACCTTCTGCACGGGGATTTAAGTAAAAAGAATTGGAGACAGACTTCCCTAGCTATCCTAAGGCTATCCCTGAGCTAAACTTAAACTAAAGGATAAAATTATCATACTCGTCATCACCCTTAAATCTATCCTGGCTTCTTAACTAACTAGCCTATCTACCCTAAATGACCTTAAAAATAATAAACTTAAGCTACCTAAAGAGTCCTAGCTAAGTTGATCCCTTACGCTTCAACTTCGTTCCCATCATCCAGGGTCGCACCGTCCCCAGCCTGCTGAAGGGATGGAACGGCCATGGTTGCACACACCGTCACCCCAACTAAACTAACTCGCACATCATGACGCGAATCCTCTTAGCTTTTATAAATACAAAAAAAAAAAAAAATCGTGGGTAAACGACTTGTTGGGGTATCCAACCCATCTGGAAAGTGTTAAACGCAGCCATTTACGCCTTCAACAACAACATCACCAACGATATTTTCTAATCAGCTGTCAAATGTCAAACCTATAAATTGTAAGCCAAGGTGAAAATAAAGGCATTCGGTTTTTTATAACGTTTAAGAACAGTGCGGTTTTATTTGTCCAGTTTTATTTTAGACAAAGAAAATTTTAAGTCAAGTCTTGTAACCAGCATAAGGTAAAGTCGCCAACATTTTGGTCCTTCGAGCCGGATCCAACCTTAATCTTGTTAGTGAAAAAGTAATACACATTGGACAAATTTGAGTTTACGCAATTAATTATTGCAATATTATTTTGATCACGATAAAATCGCTGGAGATTTCTGTGACGTGTGCCGCGTGTTCTGGGCCACCAAGGAACAAGACGGATTCTGCATCATCAGCGTTACCTGGTAAACACCCAATTAAAGTGTCTGTTCAATCAACCATCCATAACACAAGAACGGTCCAATGCAATTAAGGATTTATTAGACACATCTACCGAAATTGTCCATAGCTTAGATAGTTTAAAAGTGCCAGTGCAGCACTGGGATGCTATATTAGTTTATGTATTGCTACAAAAACTGCCATCGAAAACCCAACAGCTGTGGAAGGAGAAATTGGGTTCAAAGGACAACACCAAGGAATTACCAACGTTTGCGGAGTTCAAATAGTTTCTTGAAACAAGGTTTCGCACGTTAGAAGCCGTGAATTATCAGCAGGAAAAACCACAATTGGAATCATCAAAAAGGGTAGCTCAGCGGAACGCGTTTCACTCACAGGCAAATTTGTCAAAATATACTTGCAAGCTGTGCAATAAGAGAGCACATTCTATTCGGAAATGCAGTAAATTCTTGAAAATGAGCATCCATGAACGGTATCAAAGTATAGGAAGACTAGGCATTTGTAGAAATTGTCTGGCCTATAGTCACTTTTCCGATAATTGTCCAAGTTCTCACCGATGTCACTACTGTCAACAACCGCACCATTCTCTTTTGCATAATTCAGCACATACGGCTCCACAGGTTGGTTCCCAGTCGTTTTCACGTCCCTTTAACAATGAAGCCACTAGTCAATTTCCAACGAAGGCAATATCCAACAATTTTCTTACCTCAGCAGTGAATCCAGTGGTGGGAGAGGATGGCTCTTCCGGGATCCACGATTTGTGTCTCTGTTTTTTCGGGATATGATATATAGTGGCCGGCCATGTTGGCACCCGGTCAGACTTTGCCTATGCGGTAAGTAAAAACCTCAAGCGACGAGCTTTATATGGGCATTTTGGCGCGGTGCTTGGACAGTCCCTAAGGATATCCTTACAGACCTTAAGTAACGCAATTTCAGCAATCTTCCAGTTTGCCGGTGAGATGTTGCAAAAACATTTGCTGCGGTCTATAACAGTCAATGACAGGTTTTCCTTAGCTATTGCACTGCAGAGTTTTGTTAACCTTGTTCTTGGAGCTGCAATCGTTGGCCTTTTGTTTTGGAACTGCTGCTGCTTTGCCGAACTATGTCATTTGGGTCCGGAAGAAGCAGCATTGCGTTCAGTAATTGTCTTCTCCGCCCACGAGAGGGATGCCTTTTCCTTCTCTGTCCACGCAGATGGGGGAATCTGGCTTAATTTCACTGATATATTAGTCGCTTTTTGTGCCTCATTTGTATCCTCCATAAATGGTTTCTTACCTCCGACCATGACTAGTGCGTGGGAACCCAGACTTCTCTGAGGTACCACACATTCATCTTCGCTAAACATCAGGCCTTCCAATGTCCGATCCTCTTTACACTTTTGACTGGAGCACGACCAGTTCCAACACGACTTTCCATCTGCGGCTTCCCATTACCTTTTCAAAACGGCTTCTTAAACATGGAGTGAATCCCATTGAACACAGTAAGCTTGAGTTGCTGGTATACGTTTGGTGTGTCCTGATAGCTCGGCCTTCCTTGATGCTCCTTCTATGCAAAGATTGGTTCATCATTTTGAGCGTTGAGGATTTCATCCATAGTTCAGCCTTTAGTTGGTACTGCCCGTAGTCTCTGGACGATTATATAGTATAACCTGCTGCGAAAGGTGCTTGCAATGCTTATCACATGGTCGTCGTGATACTGTAATCTCTCAGTCCATCTTGCAACGTGGCCCTCTGGATTCGTAAAAGACAGAACCCATTTGCTGGGTTTCATTGCAAGAATTTCTATTCTGAAAACGCAATAGTTCCTGTCGTGCCTGGAAATCACATTACTGAAATAAGGAACTACCTCCTTCTTACCATCGTGTACCTGAGATAACACGGCTCCAATCCCAAAATCATAAGCATCTGCATTTACTATGAATGTCTTTTCCGGGGTGGATAAAATCATAGGGGAGCTTCACATAGATGTCGTTTGAGCTCCGTGAACCACTTACACTGGCCCAGGATCTTCTTAATTCTTCTTAGTCTTTTCATAGTCTTCCGGATGGATGCGTCCTTACCAATACCCGCCCTTAAAGTCCAGGGTTGAAAAGCATTTAGCTCCAGAAAGCATATCTTTCTTGGTGACATCAACAACACAGTATTGGGTACTTGTGGAAATGCCCAAGTGCCATTGGATTCTTCGATGACACCTTTTTTTCTTTTGATGCACCCTGTTTTCGCGACTTCCATCTGCTTTGCCAGTAGAAGATGTTTGGCAGGCTGTCGGAGCGGTTGCTCAGCTCCAGTGTTGATGCGATGTTGTACCATATGCTTCTTGCGGTACGAATATATTAGTGACCTCACCAATAAGATGTTTCACCAAACTCCGCTGTTTTTGATTCAATTTATTTATTTTCGATGCCTTAGACCATGAAGTAGGCCGCGCTGGACTTTCTTTAGTTATTGCAAATACTTCAGAGACTGGTATGCATATTCCAACCAGGTGACCTTCACTTAGCGTGACACTAGAACCTTGGTGTTCTTTGGTTCAACTAACATCGTGTGTCCATACACAACCGAGATGTCGATGTTTTTGTTCCTAAGTAATTGCGTACCGGAGTCCAAGATGCCTCTATGAACCTTCATGAAGTCTATTCTGATAATACATCTGTTGCAAATATCAGCAACCCAAAATGTGTTACAGATGGTCAATTGAATGCATTACAATTTGCATACGCCTTCGCAGTGTCTCCTATGGCACCAGTGTCAATGGTTGGTTGGTTGGTAAGGGTGAACTTTATAAGCTCTTCACTTAGGCCTATGGTTTGGTCCGTTGTGTTCGCCTATTTCCTGTGTGAAGAGGGTTTTGGTTAAAATGCGGGGGTTGTAGTGGAAAGTAGGGGAGGTGATTTCTATGAACTGTCTTGATTAGAATGGTCATCTATTCGTTTGCTTTGTGAACTCCATGATCGCAGCTATTCTCTATTTCCTTGAGTTGCGCAAGATCTGGTATCAGTGTTGGCCCCAATATTTAATATCACAGTCTCGTCTCAGCTTTCGTATATTGGGGTTTCTGCTAGGTGGAGTCTATGTAAGTGCAGATTTAGGTTAATGTGCACTGTTATCAGTCAAACTTTTAATCGTAGATTCCTTCTGCTGGAGTTTAGAGCCCATTTTGCTACCTTGTTATTCGGTTTGTCTATTAGCAATTTTGCTGTTCTGCACGTAAGTGTCAATTTGTCTATTTTCGTCTTTTTTTATTTGTCGCCCGGGGTCAACCCCGAACATCTTTATTAGCTTAATACAAGCAATCAAAATTACAACTATTTAAAAAACTAGGAGTTTAGTAAGGGAGAGGTATTGGAAAAATTTGTGGTTTAGGGATGAAGGAGATATTTTTTATTTAACTTACAAAAACTAAGCTTAATGCTATGCTTAACTAGTGGGTGAAGACGACTGGTTTAGGATTAGAAACAAATGAAGGACATTTTTAAGGGTGTATCCGTTGCAGTGCAAATTAAAAATGTTCTGCACCACGTTGGCCTTAAGCAGCATTCTGGACATAGGTTCGTTGGTGCCATAGTTAGTGCGGTGAGCGACGAGATGGAAGGAGAAGATAGATCTAAGGTAACGGGGATAAGTATTGAGAGAGATCAATCGCAGCAGCGCGGGGCAGTCAATATTTCCGGTTAGAAGCTGGTGAATGAAAAGAATATCAGCAATATCACGGCGTTGCTCGAGGGACTGCAAATTGATAAGTTGCAGGCGATGTGAGTAAGTGGGAAGATTGTTTCTGTCTGCCCAGGCGAGACCACGTAGTGCGAAACGAATGAATCTGCGCTGGACTGCCTCGATTCGCTGGATATGAAATTCGTAGTTCGGGAATTCCTTGGACCATCGTTTGACGTAGCCAAGCGCAGAGTTGGCTCTACTAATAATTTTCTCAATGTGAGAGCGGAAATTATCTTCGGTATCACAAATTACACCCAGATTGCAAAGGAAGGAGACTTAAGGAACAGGTTCGTTGCAGATGAAGTAGGTTCTGGGAGGTTGTGGTAGACGCGTGCGTGTATATGTGATGGCCTGGCATTTGCTAATTTGAGCTCCAGGAAATTTTTTTTGCACCACATTGAGAACCTGGTCAGATCATCTAGGGGGAGGCATGAATCAGAGGGGGATGGTACATTCGTAAATATTTTCATGTCATCAGCATATACAGATAAACACGCATTTTGTATGATAACATCGATATTATATGTTGTCAAGATGAAAATTTTTGGGCGAACGTGACTACCTAGAGCGACTCCTGAAGAAGCTATAAATGGATTGGATTTGGAAGATCTGAAAAGGACGACGTATTGACGATCTTCCATGTAGGATTTGATCCACGCGATAAAGCCCGCTGGAAAGCCAAGAGCCTTAAGTCTGACGAGTATGATATAGTGGGAGATTTTGTCAAAAGCCTTGCTGACGTCAGTGGCTATAATTTGGTGGTTAATTTGGTGGTTGTTGACCTACCTCTTACGAGCCCGTGTTGATTTGAAGATATGATGGATTTGAAGTGAAAAAACATGGTATCATAAATGATGCTCTCGAAGAGCTTCGGAATGCATGAGAGTCTAGCAATTGGTCTGTAGTTCGATACTACGTTCTTAGGACGTTTCTTATGGATGGGGAGTAATCATCGTCGGGCTCTTCGTTGTGGTCAGCAAATGATTGACGGAAGAAATCAACGAAAAAATAAGCGATTATATTAGTGTCTGCTGAGGATGAAGTGTGATACTTCAGGCTGGATTGGTAGCCGTCGGATTTACTTTTGACTGTGATAAAGTGGTTGAAGCGCTTAGGATCAGAAATCTGATCCAATTGCACTCTGTTAACGTAGTCGAGGTAGAGTGAACTGCAAAGTTCGGAGAATTGGGTATATACATTTTGGTAAAGCGAAAAATCAGATTCAGATAGAGATTTAATATATGCTTGCCGTAGTTTGTTTCGTTTACTTCGAAGTGAGCGCAGCTTATATTTTACCAAGATGGGGTTGACGCTGCGTTTTTCTGATGTAAGTATGGGACTGATTGGATGATGCAATCAAGAATTTCGTAGTAGAAAGCCAAGAGAGCATCATCAATAATGACAAGTCTTGTTGTGGTATTAATTTACGATAATCTGCCTTACGAAAATTAAAGCTGTGCAAAGTAAGCACATTTCCATGCCATGGAAAGCACATTTCCATGGTAAGCACATTTCCATGGCACTAATTTAACTGTGCCGTTCAATCCGAATGTGGGGGACACAAGTCAAATAATAAAAATTGGTTTGGATGCGAGTAGGCCTGCCCATACCATGAACTTCCCATCTCAAGATACAAAAGAAATAGGTGCTACTTTATTTGCCTACACCATGAAATTCAATTCGGATTATGAAATCATCATTCATTCCCCAACCAAATGCATTGCAAACAAAAAGATCAGATAAATATATTTTTAGCTGCCTTTGAGGAAAATCATATTTAATATTTCAAATACAAATTGCGTATTAAACATTGATAGATTAACATATTTCAATTTGGAAATACTTTTTTCTGACTGAGTTACATTTCTACTAAAAGAAAATTAGATTTTTAGTTTTACTGCAGAAATAACTTAATATAATTTAAAATAATTTTTATAGTTTTTTTTTTTCAATGATAGCTGGTTGGACTTTTTTTGTCATTAATCATATAATTACTAACTTGAGGTGGCGTTACAGTCCGCGTGGCATGGTATTTTATCCTTTTGGCTAAGTCGATGTTGCTGTACAACTCCTAGCATACAGTTCGTGGTTGAATCTTCTCCTCCACTCACAGTCAATGCAGATGGGACAAAAGATTACACTTTTCTCTCGGAACAACCTAAAGGACCTTCATCCGTTTTCAAAAGTGTACATGCTTTTGCACCATATAGTAGGACGGGGATGATATGGACCTTATAGAGCGATGCTTCAGTTCTTCGAAAGAGGGCTTAGCTTTCTTAACCAGAGGTATTCTTCATTTGATCTCAGCGCTGGTGCTATTATCTGTTTTTACAGCGGAGCCAAGATAGACAAAAGTGGGTCGGTGACGTGTTTGCCGACCTCAATTTGTGCAGGATGGCGGTGACCTCCATCGCCATCCTGCACAAATTTACGAGCTTGGCAGGGAACTTGGCGCTCCTGGGTTTTTTCCAAGATCTGCCGTTATATTAATATTTGGTTTATGGTGGACTTTTCTGGTCGAAAACCGCATTAATACGGACCTATCAGGTTGTTGAGGAACTGCTTCAGACGTTCACATCATACGGCGGAAAAGATGTTAAAGGCAATTTTGAGGAGATTGATACCTCTATAATTGGCTTCCTTTCTTCAGGATGAGGCAACCAATACTGAGATTCCATTCATCTCGCATGCTTTCTTCTGACCATGTATTGCAGATGAGTTGGTGCATACTCCCAACTAAGTCATCGCCGCCACTCTTAGAAGTTCTATCTTGCTATCTGTACTTCGTCTAGGTCAGGTAAATGGCATTATTGGCTCTTCCATGTCCTCAGCATTGACTGCAATTCTACTATGATATTTCCATTTCGAATTTTGCAGGCTTCGGTTTGGGGTGTGTAACCTTAAGATAATTGTTTTTGCTGGCTGGCTGTCCATGGCTTGCATAAAACGACTCAATGAAAGCATTTTCGACTGTAATATAGGACCAACGACCCAAAATCTTAGCCAGTCATCCCTCTAAGAGTATCCAACTCAACGGGAAGATAGGATATTTTAAATTTAGAGTTGCGAAAATCGATTTCATAGCAACAACTTTACATTGGTAGTTGAATTTGTATTTGCTTTTGGCAGTTGTTTTTCAACTTCTTCAAAAAAGTGTTATAAATCAGATAGCTTAGTTTGAAAAGTAAGTAACATTTTGTAAGAACTCTGTTTATAGGGATTCATATTTTAAATGTTTGAGGACTTTTGGAATTACATATTTATAATCAATCAAATTTGTTTGATTGCTTTTCTTTGGAAGATATTAACCACTGCTCGGAATATTAAGGCGTGATTAACTTTATGTCCTTTTTGAAAGGGTTCAAAAGTACATAGTTTCAATCCAGATATTTCCACCTACTCTTCCTTCCGAGCTGGTAACTGATCAGCAAAGGATCTTTTTCTGTCAGGTAAACATATGGCTTAAAGAGGATCACATTCAGTCCAGTTTTCTTTGCAGATTTTGATTGGATTTTCCACGCCGATTCCGAGAGATTTTTTTATCTCTGTGTCATTTTCCGGAAAGACCTCTAGGATTGGGCACATGATAAGAAACCACAACAGTGGAAAACAAACTAAATCGGATGTTTTGGTCTTCCTTGCAATATGCGAGAAATGCAGTTTTATCCGTTTCTTTTAACAGCCGAGCAGGTTTTGAACAAAAATACTGATGGCTCCATAATTTTCTAAGGATGTTTTCATGTGTCAGAGTTGCAGGCGTCAATTTGAGTCTTGAAAAATGGGAAAGACTTACAGGATTCACATTTCTGAAACAATTTTCAAAGAACTTCCGTGGAAATTTGGATCAGGAAATGGAGAAAGTGGCACATCAATGTATGAAATGGCCTCAACCAAATACTGTTTTAGTCTTTTTGGTAGTCTCTATAGTTAGTAACATACTTAGTTTAGTCAATTGGCTAAATAAACATAATATTGATGAAACTTTTGGCATTAAAATTGAAAAAAAAAATTTATATGAATTTGTCCGAAAACTTATGAACGGCAGTGTTTATATGTATGAATATTTTTTTATCTGATAAGGTAGCTGTAAACTATAAATTTAATTAATTTTGAACTTTTTTTATTGGAAAACTAAATTGATTTAAATTGAAGAAGTGAAAATGTCCCTTTTTTTGACAGTTTTTTCGTCATAAAATTCAAACCACCCTGTGAAATTTAACCAAAACCTTTTCAGGTGATCTTTATGCACACACGCTTCGAATGAAACCAATTTTGCCTCGATAGCTTGATTTGTTCTCGAGTTAGGCTGTACGAAAGAATCCGCACAAACGTACGTACGTACACAGACATCTTTCTAAAATTCATGGAATCCGACTACTGGGACCGCCAAACGTGGAGAAATGTAAAAATTTTGAATTTCGAAAATCGGACCGATTACAAGAACTTCCTGATGGGAAGTTAATAAATATTAAAAGAGCCATCTCGATTTGCAATGTCATTCCCCAGCAAAGCCGTGTTCCTCCAAATAGTGAACGGACAAAAGTATATATCCAATCCAATATTGTTTGGGAAACTTGTCTCTGACTTTACAATGTCTAAGAAACTACCGCACGGTCTGAAACATTTAATTTATGAATTGTGGGTCGTTGAAATTAACATTGGTACTATGATTTTATTTATTTTTAACTTTGCAGTACAAGTAAGACTTCAGTCTTTTATAGTACATAAAATGAAGGTTACAATAACGGCTTTAGATAAATTAAGATAAGCTTAAAATAAAAAGATTAAATGAAAATACAAAAATGTAAAAATAAAATAAAATAAAAATTATCAAACAATTATGTTCGATGAGGGAAAGTGATGATTTGATAGGAAGTTATAGAAGGTTAATACTGCGGCCTTTTTAAAGTTTGTTACTCCTATTATTTGTTTAATGTTAGAGGGCAGCGAGTTCCAGAGTCTGGCAGCAGAAACAAAAAATAGTCGCGACGAATTCAGGTATTTAGTGGTTGGGGTAATAATGTTTAGTGTTCTCGCTGATTGGGCAAAACGCAGTTTTTAAAAAAGATATAATGGTGTTTTGGTTTGGATAATTCTATGCATGAATATGCAGGACCTCCTGGCAAAGTATTGTTGCAATGTACAACCTAAAATATTTTTATTAAATTGCGAGATATGATCATATCTACGTAGACGATAGACGTATCTCACCATGGCGTTAAAAGCTACGAGCAGCTTGTGTTGGGATTGTGAATCGAGATTGCAATACACAACAACCGAGTAGTCAATAAGAGGCATGAATAGAGCTTTAATGAGCCTTAGTTTCGTGTTAGTTGGCCTGCCATAGATTCTTCCAACAATCTGATTAATATGATAATTTTAAAACCAAGGTTTGATACTGTATCCATATATTTAAGTCGAAAGTTGGACAGGAAAAGTGGTGGTAAACTGTCAGTATCATACATAGTTTTAGATATGAGGATCAACTGAGTTTTTGTCGGATTAAGAGTCAGTCCATTGTTTATGGACCAATTATATATGTATATTTGAAAGATCCTCACTTACACGGAAAGCAAGGTCTTCAAAAAGACCAATTGGTTTCGACAGGTAAATTTGAACGTCATCAGCATAAAAGTGAATGGAAACATTTGAGCACACATTAGGAAGGTCATTAATGAACAAACAAAAAAGAATGGGACCTAAGATAGAGCCCTGCGGTACACCATCAGAGAGCCTTCTGAAAGTAGGGGAGCCGTTTTCTGTCACAACCCTTTGGTACCGATTACTCAAGTAGTCTAGCAAAAGACGGACGGATCTTGCATTGAACCCAAAATATAGCATAAGCTTTTTGCACAAAATACCGTGGTTCACCCTGTCAAATGCCTTCGAAAAGTCCAGCAAGCAAAGGAAGCAAATTTTAACCATAGCTGTTGTACAACTATGTTTTGCACGAAAACCAGATTGCATTATTGACAGTAAGTTGTTTCGTTCAATATGACAAATGATCTGCTTAGTTAAAACCTTTTCAAAGACCTTTGCTAGACATTGTAATATGATAATTGGGCGAAAATCTGTTGATGAAGAGGGATGCATTTTTTTGGACACTGGGGTGACCTTTGCAAGTTTCCATATGTCAGGAAATGACGAAGATGCAATGCAATGATTCATTAAGTGCGTAAGAGGACTTATTATGTGCGGCAATATAGTTTTGATAAATCGAATCGGCACCCCATCTTCACCAATCGCATCAGACTAAATTGCTTTAATAAAATTAATCAGTTCCGCCTCCGTTACTACCTCAAAGTTGAATTCGATAACCGGTTCAGATATTAGCGCAGGGTTGGGTAGAAAGTCTATATTAGGTGTACCTGTAGATATAAATGCATCATTAAGGTCATTAAGAATTGGTTTATAATCGTAGTCCACTGTTCGACTTTTAGCAACTCCAAGAGAACGCAAGTTACCCCAAAGTTTTCTGGACGTTTGGCTCGTACACAATTTTGGATATTGGTATCTTTTTTTGGCTCTACGGGTAACGAAAGTGGAATAGTTACGAGCTTGGCAGTAGTTGTTCCAATTGATCCCGGTAGGACATTGTCTCCACTTCGAGTACAATTTTCTACGATTCTTGATTGCATTGTGTACCTCAGATGTAAACCAAGGACGACCCTGCGCACTTTAACTGTTTTGAACGGAACTTGTGTATTGAAAAGTTCGAGCAGTAAAGACTGAACATAATTAACTTTCTCGCTGACATCAGAGACGTAATAGCAATAATGCCACTCGCCTCCAAGTGCAAAGTACTATAATCCACAGCTCTGAAATCTCTAAAGTAAAACATGGAAGACGTAGAGATATTAGAGAAGTGAATATTGTACGCACAGAAAATTAGGTCGTGATCCGAGATACCATCTAACGACAGTTGATCGTGAAGTAGAACTTGAGTTTGATCGGAAACAATGAATAAATCCAAAAGACTCGGAGTAACATTAGGTGCAAAGCGGGTTGCAAAGGAGTTCACTACTGCCAGCCCAGATGCTGCCACGTCATCAAGAAATCGAGAAGTCAAAGAACATTTCTTGAGGAGATCTATATTAAAATCTCCGCAGATAGCAAGGTGTTCATAAAGTGCAGTAAACTGCTGAAGCGTAGTGAAAAATGGTTCTGTGGAAAAATTTCTTATCTGGATTATAAGCAACACCCAAAAGAAATTCAATACCGCAGCCTTCGGATTTCGTGATTATTTTACAATTAAGTGAAGTCCTACAGTAAATAGCTATTCCGCCACCGGTGGTATTGGTTATTCTGTCATTTCTAATTAATTTGTATTTTGGTATATTATAAATTTTACTCTCAATATCGGGTTTGAACCATGTCTCTGTGACACAAAAAACATCAACACCAGAATTTTCAAAAATATATCCAACGTAATCTAACTTCGATGAGTTAAGGCTACGAGCATTTAAGTGATATACTATACTTTGAACCCCGCGTATGAATCAACAAGTATATTTATCATGGATTTAACTGAAGCACTATTTCTTCCACCAGAGTTATACGCACTGCTATCCATCATTGACTGTAGAACAAAAATCTACCAAACAATAGGAGTGTGCCCATACCATAATATTTTTCAAACAGCAGAGATGAAAATTAAGAAGTTAAGTTGGAAAAGGAAAAAGAATAGAAAAGAAATAAGAAGACATAAAATTATAATAATTTGATAAAATAATATAAAGTGATTGAAACAATTGTGCAACAAGAAAATCATTATTAGTTTACTGTTCAGCTCCAGATGACATCGGCGGTGGATGAACGGGTGGTAGTGAAGACATGCATGTCGCTTTACAAAGAGGGTCATTGTTGAGATCAATTTTCGTTTCAGCGTCATCCTTGCTCTTTTTCACGTACACAAAGTCATTTCTCGTTCTTACAGAGTACAATAATCCCTCTTTACGAAGTTTATTCGCGTGCCTTAAATGAGAACTATTTTCAGGTGTCAAGCTCTCATTAACATAGACACGAGCCGTAGCAGAAGTAGAATCAGCAGCAATTGTTTTGTTCTCTAGTTGTCAAAGAGTTTCCCATTGTTAGCGCGATAAGCTGATAATAAAGCTCTTTGCTCGTCATGGGATGAGAGTCGAATCAATAACACTAGCTTGCTGCTGGGTATATTGCCTCTTAGATGAAACGCGTCAAACGCGAGGAGAAATCTGATGACGTAATTTAACGGCTATATTCTTCGCTATTTCGATAGCATTTTCATTTGGATCAAATGGAATACCATGAACAACGACGTCACTGAGATGCTGCTGCCGTTGAATGTCAGCTATGTATTTCAGTTTTAATTTTTTTGTTGTTTTCTTTAAGCTCTGAGATTTCTTTCTCACACTGTAGCACACGATTGCACAAATTAGACAAAGTCTCACTGATGCTGTTTTTGATTTTTTCTTCTAGTTCCGAGAGCAAAAGCTTAAATTTCGCCCAGATGTTCGTTTCAAGCTTGCGCAGCTCATTTGTTAAAGAGTTTTTATCACTACTTGTTGTTAGTAAATTTGTATTTTGATTTTTAATAGACGGGGAATTGAATTTGTCTGATGAAGAGGTCATTGCACTTTTCTCTTTAAATGCTTGCGAGCGAGTGCATGCATTACGCGATCACTTTTAGAGACAAAGATTACCGAAAAGGAAATTTCAACAAAACTTTTATTTAAGCAAATAAGGAATATTAATTAAACATATAGGGAGGAGTATCACTATTTTTTTTTATTCCCTGCTTTTAAAAGTACAAATAGTTCACTGGATTAAAAACCGGAAGAAATTATGTCAAGAGCAACTGTGAAACACGTGTATTCTGTTAACATTACTTCAACGATGATCCGGGTTAAAATAAATAAAATAAAAAGAGATGTTTTTGTGAGTTTTAGTGCCAATTTCAATTTCATCATACATATGTTCATCCTCAGGTGAGTGAGTTGTTTGGGTCTTCATTATAAATGTGAGGTGAAGTAAATTTCAAGAACTCGAACAAAAAGTATTAAGTTTTTTGAGTGAGTTTCTGGACACACGCAGTTATTATTCGCTGTGATATTCTTGTAAGTAATCTGATTAAGGAACACCATTCTATTTACGTAAATTCTATATACTTAAATTTTTATGTAAAGACAAATCAAAACTTATTACATTTTAAAAGTAATTTTGCAGTTTAATTTTTCAAAGAATTGAAAAAAAATTCAGACCTTTGTTTGCAATCCCTTTGTTTGCATGTGAAAACTGATGAAAGAAGAAGTTGACATTTTAGAGGGAAGTAAGCGAGGCTACATAGGTTTCATCATTATATCAATATATCTTCCTCCTGCCGTTCTTGCTCTGCTTCATCTACCCCCATTGCGTCCATTGCTGAAAATGCTCCGGAATCAGTTATCCCATGCTCTTCAATAAAATTATAAAGCTCTAATTACTTAATACGGAAGCTCTCAACTAAATAAAAACCTAAGAAGAAAAGAATCACACTGCAGTGGATTATTGGTAAGTGCGTCTTCTCCTGAGTGTGGGACCGAGGTAATAGCATCTTACATTTTTCACGGCTCTACCTCTCGTGAGTGACTGACAATCACTCCGATGAGCATAAACTGTCAAGAAAAGCTTCTGGAGGTCCTTCTTAGAGAAAAATGAAAGACGTACACACAAATGGTGAAGCTATGCAATAACTGATTTTTTTAAATTACATGCTGTAAGCATTTGATTTTAAATCACAAGTATTGACTTACTATACATTTAACTGATCAATCTTTAATAGGTATTCAGTTTGATCACAAAATGAAAAGCAAGATACGGTGATACGGAGTTCTGCTTGATATTTAAATTAAGGGATGATGGTTATGAGTAATTGGGAAACACTTGACAGGAAATCCAAATTTCGGCGCATTAAACCGTGGTTATCCGTACCTCTTTTGAATTAAACAAGAAAAGAAAATCTTCTTCGAGCATCTGTAAATATATATCCCAATATAAAAGGGGCTCATCTCTCTCTCATCTTCAATTATGAAGACAGTAAGAACGGAAGTTCAAAAATACAGAGATGATTACCACCCTCGTCGTTTTACTTGAAGGCGTTAGAAATATTAAAAAGGAATGGAGAATCGTGAATGAAATTTTGAATCGAAATGGGTTAGATGTTGATGTAAAAGTTAGTACTGAAAATATGGTTATTTCAAATCCGATGTGGCTAATATTTTATGAACATTTTTCAAAAATTTTCAGACCTCTGGTATTGTTATTCGGCATGATATTTTAAGTTAGGGTAGCTTCCGCTTTTTCGATTTTTCTGCTTTTGATATTTAGAAGTTGATATTATCACTTAAGCCTTCGAGCTCATCTTTCTTTGACTTTATTTTAATTTTTGGCGCTATATCTAAAACATAACACATAAGAAGGGAAATAATTTGGATTTGAATAACTATTGAACTATTTCTCTTCTGTCAGTGTCTTCTAAGGTTTTTGAAAGAGATACGAAGAATCGAATTCAATCATGTTTGAATAGGATGGGATTTTACAATAACTTTAAGTTCAGGTTTAGCTAAGATAAATTGTCTGAAGTTCGTGACAAATCGAAATCAAATAATAAAGCTAAGAATTAATGTGAGCTCGATATGTTATTTAAAAATGGCTCTGTCTTAAGAGATAGGTCTTAATATGAGATAGGTTTTTAATATGTGGTAATTCTTTATGTTTAATTCATTCAAGGTTTAATTTGCTATTATTGCTTAAGAAAGTTTAATTTAAATAAAAGACAAAGGACGGCAGCTCGTGTGAACTGCGGACGAAAGGCTTTCAAACCGTCTCGTAATACGGTGTTGTCTCCAACAAAGGTAATCGCAAAATCACTGTTTATGTCGGAGCTGTACCCTCGTACAGCGGAAAACGTTGGTCATGTAACGCTTAGGCACCGTGCTTTCTCGTTACAGTCGAGAGAAGAGTGCCAAGCGGATAGTCGACGGAAATAATAACACAAATTTTAAGTTCTTTATTTAATTTATTAATATGTGTAGGACCGTTCAGTCCAACCGTCAGTTATTCTCTGACCCTTCAATCCTTATTGTTAACATGAAGAAACCTCACATCCTGGTCCCCACCACGCATATTCTACTTCTTATTGCATATTTATGGTGCACCGTCTGTCAGCATTTCAAGTATTTGTCAATCGCTCTAGATACAGTAAAGCGCACCTCTGGCCATTTGAACCGTTCATTGCACTGACCCACTTTACCATATCGAATATTCGAATATGTTCGAATATGTGTATATAGTATGTTGTCGTGGTGCAATATTGCATTCATGATCGCCGGGTGGTGCCGAAGTAAGTGTATCGCGATGACTACTGTAGTGCATGACCAACAGAATGAATGCATGGCAATTACAAAGAATTAATAGACGGGATATGTGGGTCATAAATATGGATATTTATGTATGTTTCGCATTGTGCTGTGGGAACGATGATCTGCGTAGGAGAGGAAACGGGATGACATGTAGTGCGATGCGATCACTACATCTCTCCCCACTTAGAAAGAGGAAATTCAAGGGTTGGAATTTTCTCAATAGGATGCAAAACAAGGATTGAAAAGCAAGTTTCATTAAGTTCTTATTTTAAACAATATATACTCAGTTAGGGCAGTTACTTAAATTAAGTACATGCTTTAAATATTAATAAATTGATGAACATGATTAAATACTACAAATTAAATATACATTTTTTTTTCTTAGAAATAAATGTAGGGATGAAACAATTTTTTTGTTTTACAACATAGATTTATGAACATTATTAAATACTACAAATTAAATATATATTTTTTTTCTTATTTTTATTTTTTATTGTTTTTTTTTTAAATGTCTAGTATAATTTCAGGCGTTTAACTATTTGTTTCTTTTAAAGTTAATGTGGGGCATTTAATATCTTTTCTATTTTGGGTTTTGTTTGTCTTTTCTTGTTTTTTTTTAACTTTATAAATGCGGTATCTTTTGTAACATATTAATATAATAATTATTATTATTATTGTGTAACTTAGTATATAATTATGAATGTGGTGTAAGTTAAGGGATGTTTGTGGTTTCGCTTCGTCGATTTTTAGTTCGCTTAGTTGTTGTGTTATTGATTCTATTTTGTCATGGCTAGAGAATTTTATAACTGCTTAGTGGTTTGAGAAATTTGAAAAAATTCCTGTGTTTTGTGTAAGAATTGTTGAGATATAATGCGGGAATAAAAGATTTGGATATAGTTTCGGTTTGTTCACTGGATGCGTGAATGATTATGTCTTTACTCTTATGTAACATTTACCTGAAAACTCTATTATTGCAGTGTCGTGGAGGGTAAAATGTTATGACGTTTTCACCACAGATTTCGTCTATAAAGTAGGTTTCAAGGGACGAAAATAGACATTTGTTTTGTTGCGACAATTGAATCCATACGGTTGAATAGTAGGATGAAGTTAAAAGTCGGTTGTATGAATACAAAGTTACCTTTATATTTAGTTGGTAAGGGGCCAATTTTGCATACATGAAAGTTTTCAATGAGGGGTAACGATATTTTGATCTCGTAAATAATTTTTTCACCGTGGATAGCTACACTTGTTGTACTTGTTTGGTACAATGATAAAATATTGTCGTCTTTTGTGGTATAGGGTAGTTTTGTATTTAACGGCATTTCTTGTTTTACTTTTGTGAGTATTGTTTCTAATTGCTCGTGGGAGAATATGGCTGGATGTGGTTTACCATGTTTTACATCGGTAACCAGGGGCCCGATTCCGCAAGGGTGAGTTTTGCTGTGTACACGAAAAAATGTGTACACGGGCTTGTTCCGATTCCGCAAGCGTGAAAGTGAGTTTTTTTGACAGTTGCCGTGTACACAATTGAGGAAATTTATTCACTCTGTTTTCGACTGTGAATTGAGGTAGTGAGAAAAAAAATGAGTGAACCAAAGAAATTAAAAAAGGCCAGCGACGAACAAAAAGAATTTTTGTTAGCCTATATGGAGGAAAATATAGACTTTGCTAACGAAAGGTTTGTCAATTTAGAAAGCATATTTTTTTGTGCATATATATAATTTTCCTTTTATTTTTTGTATGTAGATTGGAATCAGCAGATGGAGCGCATTTAAAAGCGAAAAAATGGCAATGGGAGTTCCATCTATAAGTCCTACAATTCTGGGAGAAGACGCTACATTGTAGAACTCCGCTTTAATTTTGGCTTCCTCTTGCTCGTCTGGAAATGTTACATATTCATGCGCTATTTCATTGAGGATTTCTGCAACTTCATGTGTACAGCGATGAACTGATGTCTGGGACATGCATGCCCAACCGCTCGCTGATAATTACCTGTGGCAAAGCACAAAGGAAACGAGTACTTATGCTTATCGCAGAATGCCTCTCATTTTTATTAAAACGATGTTGAATTTTTCACAGAAATTCCAAACACAAATGCTTTGGAAAACGAAATAAGTCAATGAACTGCTGCTCCGTGGATTCCTCAAATGGATCGTACGAATTTCTAATCTCTCGTCTGAGAATTATCAATTTTCTCCTGTTGAAATATAAATGATAAAACACAAAACACAAATAAAATTAATTTGATATCCCTACCGGTTTTGCCGTCTAATTTGTCTTCTTACAATGGCGTTAAACGCAAAGCTCATTTTTGAAAACAATTTTTCCCAAATATTTCCAAACAAATATATTACGAGAAATGACTTTAAGGTTTAAGCAACGATTCAATGAAAAAAAAAAAATCCAAACGTCAAACTGAATTCAGCTCACTTGGCTGACAAAAAATTATTCACTCAGCACATTAAAACTCACAGCACGTTGCGGAATCGCACAAACTGGAATTGGTGTACACGGGGTGTGAATGTGAGTTTTATTAAGTGTGTACACGGGCGAAAAACTCACTCTTGCGGAATTGGGCCCCAGGTCGAGTAAGTCGTCCGGCGTATTTTGGTATCGAATGATAATAAGAGTGACTATAGAGGTCAGGGACTCTAGTTCTGAAAAGGTGTTGCAGTCTGTGTTTACGTTAATAAGTTTGTCTAATGTCCTTCTTGTGTTTTCCAGTTTTGTGTTTGGTTTTGGCGTCGTCTTCGTCTAAAGTACCAAATAGGGTCTTACTGAGTGTTCCTATTGCGTCGAATAATGAATAATGCTCTTTTATTACGGTGTTTAGGGTTAAGTAAGATATATAGTACTTGTTTTGGATGTCCATCATTAGATGGTTGATTTCTGAAATAGCAGCATCACAAATTATTCTAAAATGTTCTTTTGCTTTCAGCTGCTGACATAGGTTCTTGATTTCAATGGTGAAATTGTGAAGTGTTCTTGGTCATAGTACACAATTAGCTTCCACTCTTGGGTGTACAATTCAGCTGTTCGAAGTGAAGTAGATGCCTGCCCCCTTTTGGATTGGTGTGATTACCAAATGTCCATGGGTGGCGTATAGTAAACCAAGCAGAATTGTTGTGAATTTCAGATTCTGAAAAGATGGTGATATTTGTTAGTTTACCGATCTTTTATATATATTGTATATGTGTTGTGGGGGTTCGAATATAGGGATAATATCGGTGTTGTCTATTTGATTTAGGTTATTCTTGTAGTAGCTGTAGGTTATTGTTGTGTACCAGTTTAGACTTGTTTCCTATTTTTATAACGGTACTTTCGTTAGATATTACTTTAATCACCTCATACGGGCCATTCCATAAGGTCGAAAGTTTGTTTCGCCTTTTTTGGTTTCTCATCAAAACTTTATCACCTGTGTTAAATGTTTTGGTCGTTGTGTTTTTGTCGTAGTAAGCTTTAGCTTGTTCCTTTCTTTTCTGTAGAATTTGTCTGGCTATTTTATATCCGTTTTGCAGGCGGCAGCTTAGTTCGTGAGCGTAGTTGTCATAATTGTATAGAGTTTGAGGAGTCTTATTAAGTGAACTGGGGATCGGTGCAGGATAACCGTGTAAAAGATCGTAAGGAGTGTATGTCGTGCTACTATGAGGGGCTGTATTAAATACGAACATGGCGTACGGTAACCAGGTATCCCAAGTATAGGGATCTCGGTTAACATAATGTCGTAGATATTCTGCAAGTGTTCTATGGCTACATTCTAAATCGAGATTAGTTTGGGGATGGTATGGGGTTGTTTGCAGTTTTTTAGCTTTAAGTATTTTACATATTTCCTTGAGTAGATTGCTAAGAAAGTTTGATCCTTGGTCCGTAAGGATCGAGTCTGGAATTCCAAATCGGCATACCCAGCGTTCGACTAGTATTCGAGCTATGGTGGAGGCTTCTGCGTTTGGTATCGGTATCGCTTCAGAAAACTTAGTCAGGTCATCCTGAAAGGTTAGGATGTATTTATTGTTATCATAATTATCACGGAGTGGACCTACTATCTCCGAGGCTATACGCTCAAATGACTCGCATTTACGAATATACTCAGTAGTGTCTTTTGTAATTGTAGGCCAGTAGTAGTATCTTTTAATTCGTTTGACTGTTCTAGTGATACCTTGATGTTCACCGAATGGTGACTCGTGGTTTTCGTGTAATACCTTTAAAATATCATTAGTGTCAGTCAGGAAGAGTCTTTTGTCTATAAACAGATGTATAACTGTGTCTTGCATATGGAAGGTCTTTTCAAGAATTTTCTTGAAGGTGCTTTTGGCTTCGTTGTCAGTTGCTGCTAGACGAAACCAAGTGATTTATGGCTTTCGAGTTATATTTTGATGTCGTTTAGGCAAGATTCTGAGATTAGTTGGTCTCTCGAACTTCTGAATGGTATGGGTAGAGTTGTGACAGTGAGATTAGTATTATTATTTAATTGAAAAGTAGAGGTTTTACCTAGGTGTGGTTTAATGAAATTTGGAACTTTTTCTTAAGGGTTTCTTCTTCTATTGATTCCCCAATGGGTAGTATTATAATCTTAGGGTCTTTTTGCTTAGAGTCGTAAATGGAACCATTTTTCTCGTATAATTTGAAGCTAGAGAGGAATTCTAAGTCATCTGTAGATTTTATATTGAATTGCTGTGTTACATTGTTATCCGTTATTTTAATATCGAGTGTCCGTTTTTGACTTCTCGTTGTTACACGAACTTGGGTCGTGTTACCTTTATTGTTATGTACACGGCTAAGTGCATCTGCATTGGTGTTAAATTTACCCTTTTTGTGGACAATTGTATAATCATATTCTTCCATTAGAATTCTCCAACGCATGAGCCTAGACGTGGGGTTTTTTTTCGCCCAATTAGCCATTGTAGAGACCTGTGATCGGTAACAAAAGTACATTTCATTTCATAAATATATGGTCGAAATTGTTATAGTGCATAAACGATAGCCAGTAGTTCTTTTTCGGTAGTGGTGTACCGTGTTTCAGAAGGGTTTAGCGTAGGGCTGGCAAAGCAAGTAGGTTTGTCTTTACCGATTGGCCCTTGAGACAGGACGGCTCCAACTGCCAGGTCACTAGCATCGGTTGTTACTAAAAACTCTTGACTGAAATCGGGATATGATAGAATGGGTGGATTAATAATTTTTTCCTTCAGGATTCTGAATGCTTCATCACAGAAAGCATCCCATTTGAAATCGTTGTTTTTTCTTAGCAATTGTGTCAAAGGTTTTCACAATTCTGCAAAGTTGGGAATAAATTTTCGGTAATAGCCTACAAACCCGACTTGATGTCTTTGGTTTTTCGGGGTACTGGAAAAGTTTTTACAGCTTTAATTTTCTCAGGATCAAGTTTTATCCCCTGTTCCGAAATGATATGTCCCAGGTTTGTAAGTTCCTTTCTTATAAAATACCATTTTTCTGGTTGTAGTTTCAGATTGTGATCGCGGAGACTATTGAGGATTTTTATAAGTTTTTTGTTGTGATCGTCTAGATCGTAACCATATATGACAACATCATCCATGTAAACAAAACATTCTATCCCTTGTAGCCCCATCAGAACGTTGTTCATTAGTCGTTGACACGTGGCTGGCGCATTTTTGAGACCGAAAGGCATACGATTATATTCATAATGCCCAAATGGTGTGCTGAACGCTTTTTTGTGTTTGTCCTTATCGTCTATTAGTATTTGGTGAAAACCTTTGGCAAGGTTCAGAGTACTAAAGCTCTTAGCTTTTCCCAGTTGGTTCAAGATGTCCGTTATGTTAGGTAGAGGGTAAACGTCTCCGACAGTTAACTCATTAAGCCTTCGGAAGTCGACTACCACTCTCCAACGTTTGGTACCATCTTTACCCGACTTCTTCAGTACTAATAATAGAGGTGAGTTCCAAGGACTGGAACTTGGCTGTATTACACCATCCTGCAACATTTCTTCGACTTGGTTATTAATTTCGTTTTTCTGATTCTCAGGGAGACGATAGGGCTTAGTAAATAATGGTCTTATATTATATTATGTCTTATTGAGTCGGTATGTGTTAAATGGTCGCCTTAAATATAGAAAAGGTCGTTACATTGATGGCATATATTGAGAATCGATCTTTTTTCTCTTCTGTTTTGAGTCGGTTCCCTACTGGATCTGTTTGACATTGTATTTGGTCAAATTCACATAGCTGCCTCCATTCGATGTAAATTTTTTCTTGACTTACGCTTTGCTCGGTATCTGATATGTCTATCAGGAGGACCTTAATTTTGTTATTTTCTGGTCTTATTATCGTGTTGCCGAGGAAAATATTTGAGTTGATTTGTTTCTTATGTATTACAATGTCTCCAAACTTGGAATTATGAGATTTATCTAAAAAGGGGATATTTATATTGAAAATTTTATTATATTTATTTTTTCTTTGCTCAGGCTCTTTAATTTCTGAGCCTTTTTTATTTCGCTCGAAGGATTGCTTGCGATGGCGGATAGGAATTTGTATGGTTGTTCTTTCAGGTTGTTGGCTAGGCCCGAAGAAAATCGGATTCAAAGCACGGTTCCGCTTTAGATATTACAACGTTTCCCAAACCGATGTCTGCATATTGCATTGGTTTGTGTGTGGAACTTGTATCATCAGCACGATAAGCCCCTGTCATTAAACGTTCAATTCCTTTTTTGTTATCACTCTTATTCCCTTGAGGTTTTATTTTGATTTGGTTATTTTCATAGTCGATGTTGCATTGAAATTTTTTTAAAAAGTCGTTACCAATGATTCCATCGTATGCCAACTGTATGTGGTTAGGCATAACTTGGAATGGATGGGTCAGGAGTATCAAGTGGTCTTCTGTTCGGAATTCCAAAGTTCCTGTAATTTCTCCTATTGAAGTCAGTGAATCCCCTGATATTGTTGAAATTGTGCACTCGCGGTTTGCTTGAGCGTGTTGTGTTTCTTTTGTTTTTAATAGGCTGATATCGGCGCCTGTATCGATCAAGAATATAAGGGATTTCCCTGTTGATGGTTTAAATTTTATTCGTATCACCGGGTCTTTGTATTCGGGACAAAGTGATACGACTAAGGTATGATTTAAACAGGGGTTCGATATACATCGCACTGTACCTGGGCTCGGGACAGATTGTCGACAAAATCTTCCCGAGTCAACTCGTGTCCCGCCTCATTTGCGAGATTATTCTGAGTAGTATGAGTTATGGTATGATGTCGTGTAACATATCGAGAATCACGGTCTCGGGACCTGTTATTTGGAGTTTGTTCTAGGCGATGATTTTGCCTAGTGGCTTGGCCCTGCAACTGCAAGTCAGCTAACCGAGTCGTACATTCGTTTTGTGAATAATCCCTTCTGTTACAATAGGTACATTTTAGGACTTGTACCTTCCTTTTTACTTGGTGGTGTAAGAAGTTTGATCTAGGGGTGTTTTTAAAACAAGTTTGGGACGTATGTCCGGCTTTGTTACACGTTTGGCAAATGGGTGGTCGATTTTGGCTAGTGTTGAGGAAACAAGAAGCAGAAGTGTGCCCGATTTTCCTACAAGTTTGACAAGTTGGTTTGAAATGCGAAAGGGAAGTTGAGTTGGAACCACTGCCTTCCAATCGTATAGAATGTTCAATGGCTTAATCTATTGCTGACTTTAAGGTCTGCGAATTGTGAACTTTTGCGAGGAATCTAAGGCTGGGGTCTTTCAAGCCGTCCTTGAAAGAACGTATGGCCGTCATCTTTTTTTCTTCCAATAGGAAAACCTGTACGGCTGGGTTCGAGGTACACTTATAGGTGGCTTTATCTAAGTAGTAAAGTAAACACGACATCCTATCTCCGAAATCTTTTACATTTTTCCTTTACCCTTGCTTTGCTGACACTAGGTCGTTTTGTGCGGTGGACCGCGAGGTGTGGTCCGTAAACCTGCCTTCAAATTCGATGACCAGGTCGTGGTTTTGTATTGAACCAACTCGAAGGCTGGACCCTAAAGTCTAGTCTTGACTAGAAAGAGTGTTTCCACAAGAGACGAACTTGGACAACTCATTTGGATTGCCGTCAAAAACCGGAACAATCGAGTTTACATCAGCCAAATTGATTTTTACCTTCATGACGGGGGTGGGGACTCACGAGTCTCTGCTAACGGTTCGAGAAAAGGTAGGCTTTGAAGAGCTCTACCGTGGATGTTATGGAGCGGGTAAACATTTTTTTTAAAAAAAAATCGACTTAGTGAAACCATAGGAATTGTAGTTGGGTTTATTTATTTGTGTTTATTTAAATTCAACCCCTTTTTTTTCTTAAAAAATAAAAAAATAGTATTTCAACCTTAGTTCTCGCTGCACTGCTGTGCTGTTCTAGGTGGATTGCTGTTCCTGAAGACAGGTGGTAATTCTGCAACACGGTGATGGCTTCCTCCTTTCCTGAGGGATGGTGATATCACTTGGTGTTGATGCCAGACAGGCTTCACGCCCTAAAGTTGTAAATTATGGCCTGGTCTTTTGACACTGCTCAAATTTTGCCTCCGGCATCCTTATATGGATTTCGCCAGGTCTTACTTTTATGGGACTTTTATTTACTTTCAAACAAAAATAGATTGTACTTTTATTTACTTTCACACAAAAAAAAATTGTTTTTTGCCTTTTTTTTCTTTTCGGTATTTGGCTCCGATACGCTTTCACTTTAACTTTAAAATTTTCAAGAAAAGATTTCTTGTGTTTGGTAGAGTGGATCGCTTTTGTGGATCCCACCGCTGCCACCAAATTTGTTACGCTTAGGCACCGTGCTTTCTCGTCACAGTCGAGAGAAGAGTGCCAAGCGGAGATTCAACGGAAATAATAGCACAAATTTTAAGTTCTTTATTTAATTTATTAATAAGTGTAGGACCGTTCAGTCCAACCGTCAGTTATTCTCTGACCCTTCAATCCTTTTGTTAACATGAAAAAACCTCACATCCGAAGCCGATCCTCGTCCCCACCACGCATATCTAGTTCTTATTGCATATTGCACTCATCATCATCCCTATATTTCGTCACATTGATATATCATAAATTAAGCTGCCCTAATTATGGTGCAGTGTACCTCCGTTTGTCAGCATTTCAAGTATTTGTCAATCGCTCTAGATACAGTACAGCGCACCTCTGGCCATTTGAACCGTTCATTGCACTGACCCACTTTACAGGCAGCCGCGCTTGCCCTTGACTTTACATATCGAATATTCGAATATGTGTATCTGTTGTCGTGGTGTCATATTGCATTCATGATCGCCGAGTGGCGCCAAAGTGAGTGTATAGCGATGACGTACTGTAGTGCATGCCAAACAGAATGAATGCATGGCAATTACAAGGATATATGGATATTTATGTATGTTTCGCATTGTGCTGTGGGAACGATGATCTGCGTAGGAGAGGAAACGGGATGACATGTAGTGCGATCACTACAGTCATATCGCTGAGAAGCTCTAGATTTATCGCCCGCGATGACCGCGACCTTTTGTATTTCGGATTTGATAGGGTTCACCGTAATCCAGGCCACAATGTTTCAATGCAGCGATGAGATGGAAGGTTTCCCATTAGTTATCTCGAAACGGTCGCCATCTGTATGAAGCAAGGCTTACATCGACGACTTATATATTTCTGGATTGCACCACGGGTGTCAATTAGCCAATTTCGTATTTTAACAAGGTTCAGCTTTTGTTGCAACATGCACAGTACAAAAGTGAGCTTGAACGATGAGTAGAGAGCACAAGAAGCTATCTTTCGGTAAAATGATAGGATATCTTTTAGATGATGGCATCATAGCATTTTTGAGCCGGTCATTCAAACGATAAATAACATTATCGTCCAACATCGGGCAGCTTGTTCTTAGACGCAATGGGTTTTCTACCTGCGAGACACAAATTTTCATAAAAAATACTCATTTTGAACATATCCGATTCAGAATTCGTATCGCTCCTTGGCTGTGGATCAAAGCATTTTGTCATGAGATCTTTTTAAAATAGCAGCGATCAACTTTTGGCCCTCAGCAGTCACAACGATCAGATTATATATGTTAGTTGATTTGTTTATTTGTGTAGAAACTGTGCAGGGTATCTTTTTTCAACTTAACAGCACATGGGGCTGCAACAAGAGCAGTGACTTCAACGTTTTCAGTGAGATAAGAGCGCACGTTCATCTTGACTTAACCATGTCAAGCTAGGTTAGTGTTTTTGGGCGCGTGCTTCCAGAAATCGGTCGGTGTCCACTCTTGAATTATGATAATGCAATTCACAATGTAGAGTTTGTGCTTTCCGGGATATGACCAGATCCAACTTAAGATCGTCATTGAACCTGACCAGAAAAACAATTGAACGTCGTGAAGCTGCAAAATATCTTGAACCCTAAACGTGAGTTTTGAAGCTATAAGGGCCACTTTAGTTTTTGCGAGCAGTAGAGATATATTTACTTCTTCAGGCATTATGACTCAAAGATACGAAACAGTAGCAAAAGCAGACGTAGCTGCAACAGCAAACACATGTAACCGATAGCTTTTGACATCAGGCGAGGAGTAAATCCATCTTGAAATCTTTGATATCTCTAATGACGGTAGCTCGTTGCGATATATAATCCAATCCCGTTGAAAGGGTTCAAGCAACGGATAAGTCACATCCCGCTAGCCAAATTTGTTGATCTATGTGTTAAGAATGGAACGTTGCT
The DNA here is from genome assembly GCA_963555765.1 of Orthonevra nobilis. NCBI lineage: Eukaryota > Metazoa > Arthropoda > Insecta > Diptera > Syrphidae > Orthonevra > Orthonevra nobilis. The sequence continues at coordinate 31,244,596 of OY743227.1, forward strand.
TCCAAGAAAGGCAAAGGCAAGAGATGAATTAAGAAGCAGACCAAATACGTCATATAAGTTCCAAAGGAGAGAAACACTTTGTTTGTTAGTCAAAATAAATCTGTTTCATTTTCAAAAATGCCTTGCTTGAATACTTATTGACCCCCTTATCATTCCCAATGTCGCTGACTCACAATATCGACTAATTGGTTGACGGAGTCCTTTTTTATTTTCAAACGAATGGGCTGAACAACTGGCCATTGAGAGTGATGACTAACGAGCGACACTGGCATCGCAGACCAGCTATTTCACCATGTCCATCTATGAATGTATTTCCATTGTCAGTAAGGGTGATCTTATAAGGCCCATGATAAGGATTTTGAAATTTTTGCTTACTATCAAATTTTAAAAATTTAAGCCTCCTTTTGTAAAGTTGTACAGGTTGTATATTTATCATATTTTAATTTTCTTCTATGTTTAACATTATTAATAACGCTGTGTATCTTATCTATTGCACGCTTAAGTCTTACTTTAATTTCATTCGCATAGTTTTCTAGATTGTATTTTTGTATATTATCTTTAAATGCATCACTCAGTGGATATGTTATATCTTGATATTGATATCTTTACTTCTTCAGGCATTATGAAAATAGCAGCGATTAACTTTTGGCACTGGGCAGTCACAACGATCAGATTATACTATATATGTTAGTTGATGTGTTTATTTGTGTAAAAACTGTGCAGGGTATCATTTTTCGACTTAACAGCACATGGTGCTTCAACAAGAGCAGTGACTTCAACGTCTTCAGTGCGATAAGAGCGCACGTTCATCTTGACTTAACCATGTCAAGCTAGGTTAGTGTTTTTGGGCGAGTGCTTCCAGAAATCGGTCGGTGTCCACTCTTGAATTATGATAATGCAATTCACAATGTAGAGTTTGTGCTTTCCGGGATATGACCAGATCCAACTTAAGATCGTCATTGAATCTGACCAGAAAAACAATTGTTTCATTTCAATCTGTTTCATTTTCAAAAATTCCTTGCTTGAATACTATTTGACCCCCTTATCATTCCCAACATCGCTGACTCACAATATCGACTAATAGGTTGACCGAGTCCTATTTTATCTTCAAACGAATGAGCTGAACAACTGGCAATTGAGAGTGATGACTAACGAGCGACACTGGCATCGCAGATCAGCTATTTCACCATGTCCATCTATGAATGTATTTCCATTGTCAGTAAGGGTGATCTTATATGGCCCATGATAAGGATTTGGTAATTTTTGCTTACTTTCAAATTTTGAAAATTTAAGCCTCCTTTTGTAAAGTTGTACAGGTTGTACTATATATTTATCATATTGTAATTTTCTTTCATGTTTAACATTATTAATAACGCTGTTTATCTTACTTATTGTACGCTTAAGTCTTACTTTAATTCAGTGGGTATGGAACTTTTCCAAATAATACAACTATATGCAAATGCATCATATGGAACCTAATTGTCCCATTCGTGATCTTCGGTTTAATTTACGAGAAATTCTATGATTTCTTTCCAAAGAGCCTATGCTCTGATGATGATAGGGTGCTGAAAAATTGGTTTTGACTTTTAGCATTTCACATATGTTCTTTATCAGTTCGTTTATGAATTCAGTTCCATTAAGTTAAGGTTAAGGATTTAAAAACTTCAATATTTCAAAATAAATTGTTTTACTAACGGTTTGTTTTTGCCGATGCGCACAAATTTTTATTGTAAGGTGCATTTGTTGTTTTCATTTTTTCCTCGATGTGTCCGGTTTGTTTATTCTTGGCAGATAGTTCACACGCGTTTTTTAAGTTTTGTAACCGTTTTTCTTACGTATTAATGTGCTCCATGTGGTGTATTGTGGTGTTCTTCTATAATGTGATATTTTCCTTCATTTTGCCTTTATACCATTTATGCATTCAACTACGTTTACTAAATCCAAAAATTAAGAACATATTTATGAATAAAAAGTTTTAGACTGTAATGCACCTTATCCGCAATCCATACGATCAGTGGTACGATCGCGTTGTCCCACACAGCATAAAATATTCACATTTATGTTGAATTTATCAATCATGCTGCGCTTCCAATCGTCATCTTAATCACATTTGGAGAAAAAATTTGCTTTCATGCTTGACGGATCAAGCCTTGGACACTGAAAGTGCCTTCCAATTGATGGAAGAAAGCACTTCCCAAGCTCGAAGAGCATTACGATAATGATGATCTAATATTTGTTCAATATATTTCTGAGTTAGTCGAGTTGGCGCGAGATACGAAAATATAGTCTGTGGATTTCCGAATGCTGGTGATTTGAAAACATATGCAATGCAATGATCATTCATACATCGTGCGATATCAAAGGTCGATCCGGAAACCCAGACCAAATGGGATGAGTACCAGGAGTATAAAAAGCTTCCGCTTTGGACAGAGCTCTCAGTAGAACCATCAACGCACCAACCACGTGGACGAAAGTGACTAAACCCAAAATGCAGCAAACCGCAAAAGGAACATCGGAACCGCCAACCTCAACCCTATCAAAAATCGGAATGCCACCAATTATCTGCTTCTGAGCTAACGTCGCTGAGATAAGCAGATTCGCCAGAGGGATGAACATCCAGCACCACCAGAAAACAACAATCCACACAAAAACCAAGGACGGCTTCGAATCAATAAAAGAAATCCTGAGGACCAGGAAAATGTAATGCCAGACCTACACACCAAGAGAAGACAGGAAAAATCTCCTACTCCTGAAAGGAGTGCACTTCTCGTACACCACCAATGAAGTGCTCGATGAGCTGTCTGTGTAAAGGCGTTCAAATCACCTAGAAACAACGGGAAAATTTTCAACTCCTTTGTGGTGGAAGCAGCCAAGGACGCAGAAATTGCGGCGATCTACCAGCATAAGCTACTCCTCAACCAAAAGGTGCACTGGGAGAAACTGAAGCCGAAACAGATAGCGCAATGCAAAAATCGCCAGAAGAACGGGCACATGGCAATAAATGGCGGGATGGCCTACGTCTGCGTCAAGTGCGACAAGCAACACCAGCCCGGAGAATGCCAAAGGAAGGACTCCTCCGTTTCGGATGTGTACTACGCCAACTGCAAGACAACAGGACATCCCACAAGCTACAAGGGGTGCCCAAAGTACAAAGAGAAATTTGTGGAAAAAGAAAAAAGTGCCACCATCAAAAAAACACAACGAGAGTTTGCCACGCATTCAGCCTGCAAACTCACGAAGCCGAGCATGAGCTTTGCTTCCATAGCCCGGCAAGCTGTGTCTCTCCCCTTGCCAGCCCCGACCAGGAAGATCGAGAGCAAGAAGACTGCCTCCCCCAGGAACAGCAACAACAGTAGGCGGGTGTTAACCTAGCCGGTGAAGTCAACCGGGTATTCAAAAGCGACGTACAGTCGCTAATGGCTAAGGCTCCTTTTTTTATTATTTTATTTTATTTTATCTTTTCAAAACGTTATAAATAATTGAATTACCTGCAAAACTAAGTGCTTATCTGCAGGTAGTTATGCACTTATTCATTTATTGTTTGGAAATGTTAAAAAATTTACAAAAATTGCATAAGAAAATTTCAAAAGTTCAAAGTTAATATTTCAGTTATATTTCAAGAAAAAAAATTTAAATTTACATATTTTTTTTTTGAAATAAATTCACTGAGTTCAAGTGTTTCTAAATTATCATATAACAAAGTTAATACCAATGAAGTAATTTCTCAGTTTGTTTTTACGTTTTTTTATGTTAGCAATATTTTTAAGGTTTGCTGGTATCATGTTCTTAAGCGATGGTATAACGAAGCTGAAATGTTGTCTTCCATAGTTGTTGAAGGTTCTCGGGATTTTCAGAAGACCTTGTGCCCGTCTTCTCGTATTGGCGTTGTGAAGAATTGCCTGTTAAAATCTTGGGTCATCGTAATACTCTAACATTGCACTCATTTTGAAAATACCAATAGCATCTTATACTCTGAAATTATTATTATTACTATTTGCAAGTTTACAAATTCGAGATTGAAGTTTAATTAGCTTAGCAAGATGTGCTTTGGCCGCATTTCCCCATGCGAGTATACCATATCTTAAGCGGGACTCCACCAGAGAGAAATATATTTGCTTTCGGACTTCGTTTGTTCCGTACCTTTTGAGGTAAGACATGGCAAAAAGAGCTGTGAGGTATGACCTAAGCTTGTTGATATGTTTGTGCCATAGAAAGTGATCATCGATTATGACTCCCAGGTATTTGATAGATTCAACAACTTCGATGACATCGTTTTGAGTTGTTTCGTTACACTCTTTGTTGCGAAACTATACATTTACTGAAGCTTTCGGCTGTGACGGGGTTCGAACGTGCATCAGCTTCGTTTTGGTATAGTTTACAATAATTCCGTTGTCGTGGCACCATCTAGAAAGCCTGTCAAACTCCTCCTGCATTAGTTGTATGGCGGTAGCAAGACACTTGTGTTTGGCAAGGATGGCAATGTCATCTGCATATGCAAAAGCTGTACCTCGCTCAAATATGCGTAGAAGCTCGTTGGTAAAAAGAATAAACAGCAATGGGCCCAGTTTTGAGCCTTGCGGTACCCCAAAGTAGCTGTTTTTTCATCGCTGGTAGTGTTGAGGAATTTTACCTTAGCTTTTCTTCCATTCAAATAACTTTCCAACCACTTTCCAAGAGCTCCTCTCAGACCAATTCTGTGAAGCGCCTGAATTACCTTTGTGGGACATATGGTGTCAAAGGCCTTGCGGAAACCCACGAACATTATAAGAACATGAAGGTTTTTTTTCAAACTCTTGGTCACCAAGTTACATAGTTCTCCCAGTAATCTTCCCGTACTTTCACCTTTTTGGAACCCATACTGGTTTTCATTCAAAATATTATGCTTTCCTATGAATTTACTAATGCGACGCACTACCACTTCCTCAATACATTTTTCTACCACGGGTAGAATGGCGTTAGGTCTATAAGTTCCTTGCGTTGCCCTTATAGATAGGTCGTATTATAGATGTCTTCATTAAGGTCGGCACTGAACCTTGCCTCAAGCTGGTGTTGATTATCGATTGAACGACGCAAGCGCCGCTACATTCAACTTCAAATCAATTGCTCTAATGTTGTCAGCACCGGGACCTTTTTTTTCATTCAATCCAGTTAGCATGTTGAAAACTTCCAGTTCACTAGCATCGTCTACATAAATGGATTGCGCGATATGTTGGTTTTGGTGATTTATAGTTTTGCTATCACATATATGCACAGTTTTTAGCACTTCGCTGGTAAACTGTTCGGCAAATTCATTCGCTAGTTGTTTTTGGTCAATGTTTGCTGAAAAACTCTTAGCGATAGTTTCGTCGATAGTCTTTTTCTTCCTTTCAAGGAGTTCACTAATAAGATTCCAAGTTTTTCTAGGATCGTTCTTGGCATTTTTGAATTGAGTCTTGTAGAACTGAGCTTTCCTTATCTGAATGTCTTTGTTCAATTTGTTTCTATAGATTTTATACTCCTCTTCATAAGTTCTGTTGCGAGGGTTGTTCTTCCATCTTCTATATAGTTCGTCTCTTCGTGTGCACATTCTTATTATTCCGGATTGTTTGTTTGGGCGATTATTTTTTTGCGAAGTCGTTATTCTGGACTGTTGATTAATAGAATTCATTTTTTTGTACAAAAAGACTGTATAATCATTCTCATTTACGTTGCATAACTCGCGCCAGTTCGTTTGTTGAATTAATGCGTTCACTTTACGTTGATCGAGCTTCATCGACACTGACATTCTATCATATTGAACACGTTCAGCGGTTGTCGTGCCGTACAGTGTTGCGTAATGATCAGTCAAGTCGGTTTCTATGACTGCCGATTTGCTGCATTGCTTCGAAATCGTTACGAAAATTTGGTCAATCAGTGTCGACGATCCTGAGCTAATATCAACATGAGTTGGCTGCATGACCACATTGGTTAAACCTTTCGATGCCATATTTTCTAGATGCGTTTGAACCCTTGTATTAAACAAGTCATTTAAATTTATGTTCATATCACCTAGAACAATCAGCTGCTTTCCATTTGTAAGTTTTTTGTCGATTTCTTCGATAAATTCTGTAATGTTTAGCTTTGGTGGTCTATACACAGCATGGATACATTTTTTCCCTTCCTCAACTTTAATTTCTATGTGCAGACTCTCATACGAAATCGAGTTTGTCTGTTCTCTTTCGTAAATTATATTGTTTTTGATAAACATGGCGATTCCCCCAACTTTGGTTTCTTTTCTATTAAAAAACTCAGTATTGAATCCATCTATTGTATAAAACGCATTCTCATCCTGTTTAATATTAATTTCAACTAAACATATAACATCCAAATAACATAAAACAACTTGAATTTCCGCTATAAAACTGTTCCAATTTTTACGTAACGATCTAACATTGAAACCTAAACAACAAAAATTCATACTCTTAACAAAATTTACGTCGATGCCAGTAAAACCATGCATCACCCTACATTCAACATCAGCTTCACAATATGCATTTTTCATTATTATATTTTTTGATATTTGTGATCCTCTAATTGCTCTTTACATGATTAACGTTTACATTGCTATTTTACTGATGTCATTGAGTGAGCCTATGTGTACGGCTTCACAGTGCTCAGCTTTCCGGGCGAATATTTTCCCCGTTGTCTCCCACACAAATCGCCAATTGCATTCTTTGGCTTTATTCTTGGCGAGCCAGAGCAAATGCTTATTTGTTGGAGTCAGCTGGGTGTTGACAAACACAAGCGCATCTTCAAGCCGTTCTTGCTCTCTGTTGTCGTTTGGCAAGTTTTGTCTTACGGCACTGAGTTGAATTTTGCGAAAAGACTTTGCGCTTTTGACGAAGTTATTTTTGCGAGCAAAGCTGGCGAATGAAGCAATTATTGTGGATCTCTTTGGGTCCTTTGATTTTGCTCGGTATACGTCATTTATGTCACTTGAATTAATTTCTGTGTTTGTTGCTTTTCCGACGGCTTTGACGATTTCAATTAAATCTTCCTTTGCTGTCGGGGGAATGTTTTTAATTTCTATGTTGTTCTTTATGATTTGTTGTTCAAGTGTATTTATTTGTGTTTTTAGTGTTAATATTTCATCGTCTTTTCTCGCATTGGATGTTTTTAGATCTTTAATCTCGTTAGACATTGTGTTCAAGTTATCATTGTTTTTGATCATATGCTGTTGAATTTCGTCATATTTACAAGCAACGAATTCACAGCTGGCTTTGATATCAAGGATTTCTTTTTTTAAGGATAGGAATTCCTCCATAAGTGCCGTGTTTTCGTTTGGAATTGGATCTGTTTTGTTTCTGTCCGGCGAACTTGCGCTTCGGATTCTCTTTTGTGCTGGTTGAGATGGTGGTATTGCAGTTGGTGTTGTCGTTAGTGTCGTTAGAGAAATATCACACTCACTGCACATATACATATCTCCAGTGGTTAAAGAGAAGCTATAGATTTTATTAAAAATGGAGATTAAAAAACACTAACTTTATTGGCTTCCACAACGTCAAAAAGGATTTTTAGCACTGAGTTAATTATCGAAGCGTAACTTCAATTTATTAGATATAAAGTCACAACGTTATTTTGTTTTATTTCACAAATTCAGAACTTAAAAGTGACTTTGTCACTACTTTTAATTGAAATATCACAGCTGCAACTTATGCAAATTTTTATGACCTGGACAACCAAAAGCGACCACGGTCTTCGAGGGTAGGTTCGCAAACTTACCTGTCGGCATCCAGAATATTTACCACCATAGGCAGCGGATCAGGAAACGGCTCCAGCGAGTTCTCCGCCGGGAATGGAACACCGAAAACGCGGAATACCAAAGTCTAAAGATGCCCCAAATTATTAGCACTCTACAAGGCGAGGCATCAACACCTGCTGAAAAGGCAGAAGCCTTCGCAAGCTACTTTGAAGGAAACTTCAAACCACATCTCCCCAACGACAAAGCGCTCACAGAGGTTCAATGGTCGGAAGCGAAGGCATAAGAATCAGCATCAATAACTATTTTAAACGAGACCAGCCGAGCGGAAGAACCCACCAGCAACACGGAAGAATTCAGCACGCCCGGAGAAATCGAGGAGATCGTCAAGAGCGGTCACTCCAAAAAATCGACCGGACCCGATAAAATCCCCAGCTTCAACCTGCAAAAGCTACCTCTGCAATGTTCACCATTCTAACGGTGTCGCTGAACAATTGCATCAATAATAGCTACTCCCCCTCGAAATGGAAAGTAGCTAAAATTGTTCCATCCCAAAAAAAGAAAGCAGAGGATATGTGGGCGGGTATCGACCGATTTCACTCCTTTCTTAAATAAGCAAAGTGCTGCAAGAACTTATCATTCGAAAGCGCAATTGCTTCTGCACCGCCAAGAGGACGATCCCAGACATACAATTCCGATTCCGGGAAAAACATTCAATCCTGCATCCTCTGATGATTTGTCATAAAGATATGACGAGATCCTTGAACAACCACCAAGTCACTGTGGCATGCTTCCTGGATATCCAGAAAGCATTTGACACAGTTTGGATTTAAGGACGCGTTCACAAACTAACAGCTCTCAACTTTCCTACGTCATAAATTAAAATCATAAACTCCTCTCTCATCCACAAGGAAATTCTACGTCCAAGTGAACAAGGAGCGGTCCAGCCTGAAAATAAAGGAAGCCAGCGTAGGCCAAGGATCTAAAGTTGGGCCGAAGCTGCTCAACATTATGACATGCGACCAACCACCGCTGGACAATACTACCAAATGCTGTCTGTATGCCGATGACTCGCTGACATACGCCAGCTCGATGTCGCCAATGATCGCTGCAAGGAGAGTATAGACACACATCCGCCGTCTCTACGAGTACTACAGGAAGTAAGGTATTCAAATAAACCACAGCAAAAGTGAACAGCTCTACATCAGGAGGCCGATAGAAACAGCCAGACGAGCAACAAGACGATCAGCCGCCAACTGTCGAGGCACCAAAATTGGACTCCAGAATGGCACCATCATAAAGACGTCCCTGAATGCCCGCTATCTCGGGATACTTTTCCATGAGAGGATGAAATTCAACGGACACGTCAAGTCCATTTTGAAGAAAGCCAATTCTGCCTTCCGAATCCATCCACTAATGCGGAAACAGAACGGGCTCAGCCAACGGACCAAGCTACTGCTGTATAAGCAACTCATCCGACCCGTAATTACTTCTTCAAGAAAAGAAAAGAAAGTCTCGAGGCAGCAATGACCCACGACAACAACAACATCAGCAACATGGCCAACAATCAAATACCAGCAGAACATAAATACCTCAATGCAATGGCGATATTGCAAGCGGCCCTCTTCCCTCTCGACGTCAACGAAGGGCAAGCAACATTCTACGATGAAGTAGAAACCCATCACCGCGGACGAGGCCATATAATAACACGCAACACATCAACATCAGCCGGATTTCAACAACCCGAATAAGTTTAATGATAAAATTATCCACTCGGATTATGTTGGCCCCATTGTACAGGACTTTTTTTTTTGTTTTTAAATTGTGCTCAAGTGCTCAAGGGATTTGAAGTACCCTTAAAGTGTTTTTTACACAGCACGAGCAGAAGCGGAAGGGAGAGAAAGGAGGTACCAGTGCACATTGGTTTTAAATTGTTGTAGGTTGCAGTGCAGAGGAAAAATAGAACGAGGTAACGCATTCCACATGCGTAATTGTGCGGCTTATAAAAGAATTTCTAAATTTCACTGTTCGCCCGAAAGTAGGCTTTAGGGTAAACTGATGAGCATTCGATGATGTACGGGTGTTGCTAGTGAATTTCTGGAGCGGCGGAATGCAATTAGCTATTTCGACGGAGCATTGGTGGTAGAAATAGCGATAAAACAAAGTCAAGCAAGACACATTTCGACGTTGTTCCAACGAGTGAATTGATTTCGATATGTTGTCCTCGTCTATGAGTTTTATCGCTCGCTTTTAAATTCTATCTAGCAGATGCAAGGTGGTCTTGGGTGCACCTGCCCAGATGTGAGCGTTGTACTCCATTTTAGGCCGAATAAATGCCTTATAAATTATGGCTAAATCAGAAGGGGTAAAAAACTTCTTGCACCGGTTTGGAAAACCTAAGCATTTCGCTGCATTCTTGGCTATATCGAATATGTGTTCATTCCAACGTAGGCTAGAATTGACGCACATACCGAGCATTGAAAGCTTTTCGGTTTCTTCGACGCAAATGCCATTCATGGACAATGGCTGGGTGTTAGGGTTTCGCTTTAATGACATAAGACAGCATTGGGTTTTGGAGGCATTAAATTCACCTCTATTGGGTTGTCCCCATCTGGTTATGCTGTCAATATCAGAATTTAATGAGTTAAGCATACGTTGTCGTTCGATGTCCACGTCCGAAGAGCAGGGGCGTGAATCATTAAACGCATATGAGAAACTGAGGGTACTGTCATCTGCGAAGGAATATATCGTATTAGATGTGATAGACAAGAGATCGTTAATGAAAATTAAAAAGAGAGTCGGAGACAAAACTGAGCCTTGGGGAACACCAGCATTTATATGGTGAATTTCAGACTTGAAACCGTCCAATACAACTTGTATTGTACGAATCGAAAGGTAGTTTCTAATCCATCGAAGAAGAGACTCACCGATCCCATATGCACACATAAGAGCCGGATGCCAGACTCTGTCAAATGCCTTTGAAATATCGAGTGCAACTATCTTTGTTTCACCGAAGTTATGCATAGATTGGTTCCACTTTTCAGTGAGACAAGTCATCAAATCACCAGTGGACTTGTTGCTACGAAAACCGTACTGCCGGTCATTAAGAAGTTTTCGTGATTCAAGATATTTCATAAGCTGACGATTAATCAGCGTTTCCATGACCTTAGAAGGAAGGGACGTAAGTGCTATGGGTCTGTAATTGGAGGGAGAAGAAGAAACGCCTTTTTTAGGGACAGGCTGGACAAATGCAGTTTCCCATCTGCTCGGAAAGAGACTTGAGGAGTAGGAAAGATGAAAAAGCTTACGCAGTGATTTTGCCAGCGTGGAAGAACACCTCTTCAGAACTATAGGGGAAATGCCATCTGGATCAGCGGATTTGTGTATGTCTAAATCTTTCAGTACTCTTGCGACTATGCGAGTGCGAAAATATAATTGTCCCGTAGAATGTTCAACGCCCTCGAGCACAGGTGGTGGTAAAGTGCAATCTGGAAGTGTGGAACTGGCCGCGAACTGTGCAGCAAGCAGATTGGCCTTGTCAATATTATTTACAACAGAAGTATCATTCGAAATGAGCGTCAGAATCGATGACGAAGTAGAGTTCTTAATATTTTTGACGAAGGACCAAAATTGTTTACTACCACTGGGACAACGTAGTATTTTTTGCCTCAATTTTTGTCCATGGGAGAACTTCGTACGTCATAGAAGAGCATTACAGTCATTACGGACTAGTCGAAGCTTTTTCCGGTTTTCCTCTGTAGGGTTGGCTTTATAAGACCGAAAACTCAGCTCCCTCAACCTGACAGCCTCTTTACAGCTCAAGTCGAACCATGAATTCTCTTTTGGCCTAATTGTCTTCACCTTGGTCGGGATGAAGTCATTCATGCCTTGGGAATAATATTTGTGACCATATCAGCGGAGACGTCCACGTCACTATCGAGGAAACATAGTGACCAGTTAAAACTCCTAAAAAAGTTATTGAGGCCGCCCCAATCGGCTTTTTCATATTGCCAAAGAAGTCTTTAAGGAGTTTTTTCCTTAACTAGCAGAGTGGTTTAAAGAAGCGAAGTTGGCTGATATGACAAAATGGTCTGACGAACCTAGGGGCGCCAATACATCATTGGAGTATTTGTCAGGGTGAGAGGTGAGGAACAAGTCCAAAGTGTTGACTTTGTGACATGTAATGTCTGGGATCCTTGTTTGCTCATTTACTAGCTGGGTTGAATTGTTTAACTCAGCGAAGATTTCAACATACCTTCCTTCGGGTGTTGTCTGACTAGGATAATCTCATCAGGATAAAATATTTTGTACTGGGACTTCGGAGTTTATGTAAATGGAGACAAGCCCAGACCCCAAAATATCTGACTACACTCCGACTCGCCAGTGACTGCCCGTTTCGCCCCACGATAAAGAACTTTCGCCGATTCTTTCTGGTATCCCAAGAGGCCCCAGACAGCGTCGTCCTAAACAAAATAGATTCACACTTTTGGAAGTTGATTTTTAACGCTTTACCTCATCGAAGTCACACTGCAACAGACTAGCAATTCCGTCAATGTATGGACTTGACCTGTACGCGGACAAGTCATCTGCGTATGCTATGAAGAGAGCAAACAATATCGCTCGTGAAAATAGTAAATAAAATCGACGAATTAACTACAAACTGTTGCAGACCGTTGTTAATGTCAAAGTTCCCAGCATGCCATTCTTCACAATAAACGTTCTATCGGTGAGCATATTAAACAGTATGTACAGCAGTGGTTTGCTTACGCCCAGCTGGTCTAACTTGAAAAACAGCCCCCTGCAACCATACAGTGTCAAAGTCCTTTTCCAAGTCGATCAGCACGGCACCCGTGCATTGTTTCTTGCGTTCATTCCATTGGATATCCGATACCAGTTTAGACGCGGCATGTATGCAATCATGCCCCGCACTGAAACCGAATTGGTTATCTGGAATCCACGCCACCCACTTCGTCAGAGCTCTATTGATCACCTTTTCAAATACCTTACTGATTTTCGGAAGGAGACTTATCGGCCGGAGATTTGCCGGATTGGATGTGTCCTTATTCCGTTGTCCTATGTCCTTATTGGTTGTGCTACCGCTGTCTTCCAGTGAGCTGGATAATGTGAATTATTCAGCAAATTATTGATCAAAGTAGATGTCTACCGCTTCTATAGGGAGGTGTCTAAGAACAATGTTTGAGATATAATCGATTCCTACAGATTTCTTACTTCTAAGCGAACAGAAGATAACCAAGAGATCTTCCTTTTTATATAAATGGGGGATATGCCCCATCATCGGCGACGACAACATTTGCCAAATTATCATCAGTGAACATGGTAAAACCAGTGTTCTTCGATCGCCAGCTCTCAATATCATTTTGAAGATCGGAGTTGTGTACGAGGATGCGATCTTCCAAGATATGGTTCAGGCGACTGCTAACATTCACCTTATACACATCTTGAAAGGTCGCACCAATTACTTCAACTTTCCCCTGAGGATCTTCGATCACAAAAAAGTTGTCGTCTTCGATTGCTTCTACTGGATCTATGGCTGCATTTTTTCGTTGTTGGTAGTTCGGGGGAGCTTAACACACGGAAGCTCATTCTGGTTTTTCCTTCGAAAAAATTTATTAATTTTCGGCAACATACTAGGTCTGCTAGCTTTAACAACCCGAATTTTAGTATTCCAATGGGATATTAATTGCAGCTCGGTAGTTTTGCTGAATGAATTCCTGTAGGTTTTAAGGCTCGGACTTCAGTGTCCTAGCCTCCTAGTTTTATGGGTCAGTAAAACGTCTGTACAGTAGTTTGAACCTTGTCAGTAGCCTTCTCTTTTGTTGGTGTAGAGCGTCGATCGTAGCGTTGCGATAAATGTTAACATTGTCGGTTAGCTCGTACTTTGGAATTGTTTAGTACATTGTTTGTTTTATGGTGTCGTCCATCCGCTTAAGGTAAATGTCAATCTACGAACAACAGATTTCTGTCGATATTGAATTGAGCAATTTCGAGGAGATTGCTCTAGTTAATATTCGAGAAAACTGTGTCCAACGCATTCTACTATAGTTGAAATAACACGTTTGGATATACTTCTCTTATTCCGCACTCTCGTTGGGAATCGTTACAACGGCACTAAATCCACAATGGTCACTGTCATACACAAAAGTTTTTAGACAGTTTATCGTTTTTCGGTCCACGTCAGTTAGTTGTAACCGTTCGTCGAAGATCATAAGATCCAGGTAGGAGCCTGTTCTTGAATTAAACAATTAAACGGGCTATCAGTTGCCTTCAAATCTATCCTATACTCAACATTGTTCTGACCCCACCAATTGAACAGTAGATTTCCTCTAGTATTTGGTGAATGATTTCTCCATTTGCTATGCCTCGCGCTCAAATCTCCGGCATGAGGAAATAGTTCTCCTCCGATTCCAGCCGTGAGTATTGAAAGAGTGTCTCGAGCTCTGAAATAAAGCAGATTGTTGAGTAGCTTCAGTTGCATAGACTACGACCATAAACATCCTCTTCCCGCTACAGAGGAAGATGCCTATGATGCAATCCTCTAGCACCTGGAACCTACTTACTTCACCACTGTACACAACCTTATAACGCAGATTTTTATAAATAAAAATAGCTACCCCACCTGCTCGATCTGAGTTAGGTCGGTGTCGTCTTATAATATTATATTTACTATGTCACAGTTTGTGCTTTTGAGATAGCTTAGTTTCGCTAACTCAAAGAACATCGGGGCTTCGGTCTTCTAACAACTTGAAGAGTACGCCTCTTCGTTCGATTTTTATTAATGAACTGACATTTAACGAAAGTATCTTTAAAGCTCTATTCGCCAGCGTACACATTATGACTGGAGGCGCGTTAGACTCGGCAAAAGCGAGTAGATACGATCCATCCGTGCCGCCTGCTCTTGTATTTGCTGTTGCAACTGGCTTATTTGCCCTTGGATCAAGAGCAAAATAGCCAGACCAGCTTCGTGCCGCATTCCGTTGGCCTGACACAACTTGAGCGTAGGTCACGTGTGGAGTTGCGGATGGCGTTTGAACGCGAACGGACGGTCGTTTCACCTCGACATTTACTTTATGTATTGTTAATTAGGACAACACCGCTAACTTGCGTTAACCTCTGGCATTGAATACATTTTAAATGCTATCGAACCTTTTTACTCTTTCCCATTTTATCCATTGATAATCTAGGACATTAATGCTCCTATGACTATCCAATTTGCGGTCTGGACTTAGCTGCACAAGAAGGAATGGTAGTTTCCGATTCTCCCTTTTGGCCTTCGGTGTAGAAAATGACTTAACAGCCACAAAATGAAGATCCTCGCTTACCTTTTCTTTAGGCTCAAGTAAGAACTCCTGCGGGTCAGAGGACGGTTCCAGGCTTTTAAAGAGCATGGTCTGCAGCCTTTCCCCTTTGGAGGTGAAGGAGAAGAACTCCGTTGTTGTTTCTTTAAATAAATTTTTGATAATATCATACTGCTCCAAAGTGGAGCAAAAAATTGAATGTCTATCTTGTTTAATTCTTTTTACAGTAAAATGGTTGCCAATGGCCGACTTATAAAGCTTTATGATATCCTTAAGGTCCATTTTATACGTAAAGATGGGTGGTATCTTCGCCTTCTTGGTCTTCTGTGCCAGCTGTTGTCTTTGTTGCTGCTGCGACTTTTTTTGCTGTTGCTGTTTAAGTGCTTGCTGCTGATGATGCAGTTGTTTCCTTTGTTGCTCTGAGGTCTGTCGTTGCAATTCTTGGTCTGAGCTGTGTATTGGCTCTTCTTGTTATTTTTTTAGGTTGTGTTGCTGCCAAGCGCTAACTTTGTCTGCGAAACTCTTGGTTGACTTTAATCGCACGTAACATTTTATGCAACTGGTTGATGTTGCTACTAATAACGCTTATTTCCTCATCTTCGTCTTCGAATTCGGAGGTTGCTAAAGAAGCAAAGGAGTTGCTGCCTCCAGTAAACCGACCTTCCCCACCGTCCGAGACGTAAGGAAATTTGTCATGCCCAACTGAGTCGCGACTTTTGGACTCTAATGTTGCTTTCGTTTCTGCTGCTGAGTTTTTTGTTGGTACTAAGAACGTCGTTGGCGCCCGTTAGCCTCCTTCAGCCGGCAGCTTCTTATCTGAACTGGAAAGAGGCGGACGCTTTTCAATATTCTGCGACGGTTTCAATGTCCTCCTCCGTTTACTGGCTTCAGTCACTGTACTTGAATGGCCTGATGTTACGGAAGTTGTTTTGTCTGCTGCTCCAACACTTCGGGGCGCGGACTGGTTTGTTCCGCTCATATCGGTCGAACTCTCGATCGATGTTTTTTTTTTTTCAACTTATAATAAAAGAACTTTCTTGCCACTAGGAATCGAACCAGTTGTCCGCCGGGTTGTGGACGCCCACGCGATTCAATTTCATTTATATGTATTTTTATTAATTCATTTTATAATCTTACATGGTACAGTGTTATCTCTTGACGCGCGCGAGTTACATTCCCACAATTACCATAAGTCATTGCAGTACATTCCCACAGTTCCATAAGTCATTGCACCTTGATATCAAATTCAAATTAAATAGACTTGCACATTTTGTTTTCTCAATAAATTCCTTATCATGTTCTCATAATAAATTTCCACCTTTGTATTTTGCTTACCATAAGAAATGTAATATGCTTTCCGCCAAAAATAAAATAGAAATACTTTTCTTGAAATGTAATACTCTTTCCGTTAAGAACAAAGAATCAGAAATGTATAAATACTTTGTAATAAAAATCAAAAGCTGAGTTTATTTTCAATAAAGCACAGAGTTCGTCACTCTGCCCAAATAAAAAATTGTTTTTTTTAATCAAACGGGCAATCGGTACCAAAATTGGCGTAGTCGTGGACTTGGAATAATTTCTTTAATTCCAAGGACCCTTAAATCTCTCAGTACCAAGAGTGATCATTCGAAGGAATATCGAATAAAAGTGAACTTTTGCTTGTTGTTTAATTGGATTTTTGTTTTTCTATTCAATCGTGGATTCGTCGAAAGAATATCCGCAAATAAAAAAATAAATCAGTGGTGCGTTGCGAATAAAATTAAATTGACTGTGCGGATTTCCCAATTCTCTTCGAGAACAGATCGACAGTTAATAAAGTGTTACGAGTGTATTAAAGCAGTGAATATATCGGCGGTATACCGACAAAATTCATACAGTGCAGATCCTTGATCACGTCGACGGCATATCGACAATAGAATCAATCTGACATTTAATATCAAGTGACACCAGCTAAACTGAAATTGTCGAATTGGCTCAAGAAAATGCAGAAAATACCACTGTAAGTAAATTTTGAATCCATGGTGAAGAATATTAAAAGAAACAGAAAGAATCCTTATCCCATAATAAATTCCACTAATCACAACATAAATATAAGCCCTAGTAACTCAAATATAAATTTAAGTTTAATCAATTTAGACACAGTAAACCATTTTATAAATACAAATTTAAATTTAAATACAGACACACAGTTGTTATTAAAATCAAGTACTGAAAGTATTAATTATATAGGTACAAGTCTAGGAAACAATGATACTAAATTAGAAACAGAAAAAAGTAGCAATAATAATCTAGGAAGTTTAGAAATGGCAAACCCAAATAACGATGAAGCAGCCGTAGTTGCAGCAATTCAAATACTCAATTCACTTAGAGTGCCAGATATTATCAAGGACATCCCAACGTTCGACGGCAATCCCAGATTGTTGTTCGAATTCATAAAAAACGTTGAGGAAATATTATCATTACTTACAGACATTGACGGAACCAACGTAGGTCGAATCATACTTCGAAGTATCCGAAACAAAATAGTAGGTCCCGCCAATGAAATTTTAAACGTATATGGAACACCGTTATCTTGGAAACTAATAAAAGAAAATTTAATTAACCACTATTCCGACAAGAGGAATGAAACTTCACTGATAAGAGATCTTCATAACATACGACAAAACAATAAGACTCTAGAAAAGTTCTAGTGAGATTATAGAAATTCAGGCAGCAATGTCTAACCACGTTCAAATTCACGAAACCAACGCTAACGTTAGTGAAGCAAAACATAATTTGTATACAGAAATGTGTCTCAACACATTCTTAGCAGGACTTAGGGAACCTTTTGGATCCACTATTCGTGCAATGAAACCTGGAACTTTAACGGAAGCATTCTCATACTGCATAAAAGAACAAAACATCTTTTATACAAAATCTGACTTCAACTCCAATAGACCAATAAATTATAGAACAGTCCACGAACAAAACTTCTCGCGAAATACTGCAAATGCATTCCAACCCACGAGAAATGTCTTACAGAGATTTTCATCTCCATCTGCGACATACTCCATGAATCACCCCCTTCCGGTCTGTAAACCAAAACGGACAACAGACATTCAGTAAGCCCTCCTACCAAACAACAAATATTCAGAATTCATTTAATCCCCAACAAAGAGTAATTCCATCAACCAGTACTTCAGTAAGAAGAAACGCCTACCAAGATCAAAGGCAACCTCCACCTGAACCAATAGATACATACTCCGGGAATTCGCGTCAAAAAACAACCTTACACAGACCAAACCAAGGACAGAATTTCAGACCAGCTAGTAACATGTTTCGACAGGTAGGACCCCCAAATTATTCAATAAGAGAAGTCCATAACATATCGACGGAAAGTAAAGACATTCCGCCTCACACCAATAGCGTACAAAATTTAACATATGAACCAGACCCTGACAACCCTTACTACCAAGACTTAGACGAATACTTTGAGAACTTTGACGAACAAGATCAAACTTTTCTGG
Source organism: Orthonevra nobilis (assembly GCA_963555765.1). Lineage (NCBI taxonomy): Eukaryota > Metazoa > Arthropoda > Insecta > Diptera > Syrphidae > Orthonevra > Orthonevra nobilis. Next base: position 31,263,135 of record OY743227.1, read on the forward strand.
AAACAATGAACGCACTAGACGATACAAATTTTCGTATACCAGCCTCGATACCGCAATCGGATATTTAGACATAAATAAACACGGATCCAATTTACCTTACGTACAGATTTCTTCCCCGTTTGGCAGAACTTTAAAATTTCTAGTTGATACCGGTGCATCTTCTTCTTTTCTTGACCCCGCATTTGTACACCCAGACGATATTCTACAAATCCAACCCATAACAATTTCAACTATACTTAATAAACACCAAATAGACAAAAAAGTAACCTTACCCAAATTTATAGAATTTGACCAAGCAGGAAAAATAACTTTCTTAGTATTCCGTTTCCATACCTTTTTCGATGGCCTCCTAGGATTGGATACACTGACTCAAATGGATGCAAAAATAAATCTTGCAGATCAATCATTAATAATAGGAAATACTGTAATACCACTACATTTCAAACCCAACTTTATGTCCAAAGAATACATAGTTCCGGCAAAATCAAAAATAATAGCTAGATTACCTACAGATGTAGAAAATGGAGATATTTATGTGAAGCCAACAGAGATAAAAAACAGGCTAACAATATCTGAAGGCATTTACAGATCAGAAGATTGGTATAGTTTTATTGAAGTAACAAATCAAGCAGATTACGATCAAAATTTTGTTCTTGAACAGCCATTAAAAGTAGCCCCATTTTCTCGAAACACATATACGGAACTTCATAATTTCAATACCCATTACGATAGTTCCAATCGTAATGTCTTGCCCAATGATATCGCGAAACTAATTCGGACCTCCCACCTCAACGATGAAGAAAAGAAATATGTTGTTAAAATATGCAGACAATTCGATGATATTTTCCTTAAAGAAAGTCAGAAGCTTAGTTTTACCAACGATGTTAAGCATAGTATTCCAACAAATAATGATATTCCGATTTACACTAATTCTTATCGATACCCCTATGTACACAGGGAAGAAGTGCAGAGGCAAATGCAAGACATGCTTAGACAAGGAATAATCAGGCCGAGTTACTCGCCTTGGAGTTCGCCTGTTTGGATAGTGTCAAAGAAAGCAGATGCAAGTGGGAAGAAAAAGTGGCGTCTCGTAATAGATTATAGAAAACTTAACGAAAAAACAGTTTCAGATCGGTACCCACTCCCCAACATAAACGAAATTTTAGATAAACTTGGAAAATGCATGTATTTCACGACATTAGACCTGGCTAGCGGATATCATCAAATAGAAATGAATCCCAACGATACCAAGAAAGCTGCCTTCACGGTAGAAGGTGGTCATTTTGAATATGTCCGCATGCCTTTTGGACTTAAAAATGCTCCATCCACGTTCCAAAGAGTGATGGATAACGTTCTTAAGGAGCTGCTAGGTAAAATCTGTTTAGTCTACCTTGATGACATCATCATTTTTTCGACATCGTTGCAAGAACATATAGAAAACATTCAGAAAGTGTTCCAAAAACTAAGGGAAGCTAATTTGAAAGTACAACTTGACAAATCGGAATTTCTGCACAAGGAAATTGCTTTTCTGGGACATATTGTCACCACCGAGGGAGTCAAACCGAACCCTGACAAAATCAGAGCTATTCGCGAATTTCCCATTCCTAAAACGCCTAAAGAAATAAAATCATTTCTAGGTTTACTAGGATATTATAGGAAATTCATAAGGGATTTCGCAAAGTTGACAAAACCTCTGACTGAATGTTTAAAAAAGGGCAAGAAAATAGTTCTTAACGATCTCTATATAAAAACATTTGAGACATGTAAAGACCTCCTGATCAATGATCCGATTTTGCAATACCCAAATTTTAGTACACCTTTTAATTTAACGACAGACGCAAGTAATTTTGCCATAGGCGCCATTCTTTCCCAAGGCACAATTGGGAGCGACAAACCAGTCTGCTACGCGAGTCGCACTCTTACAGATTCCGAAATAAATTACTCAACGATCGAAAAGGAACTGTTGGCAATAGTCTGGGCTACGAAATATTTCCGTCCGTACCTCTACGGGAATAAATTCAAAATAATCACGGATCATAAGCCGCTTACATGGCTCATGAATCTGAAGGACCCCAATACCAAACTCGTTAGATGGCGTTTGAAATTGGAGGAGTTCGATTACGAGGTAGTTTATAAAAAAGGCAAGTTAAACACCAATGCCGATGCGCTGAGCAGGATTCGAAAACAGGAAATAAACTTGAATGAAATAGGTAATCAATCAGTACAAGGTACAGGTGGAACGACAATTCACTCTGCAGAAGAGAACATGGATGATGGAATTCCGATTTCGGAACGACCTCTAAACGAGTTCAACCTGCAATTAATCCTGGAAAAATCCAATGTTCGACCACCTATCTCACTAATAAACCTTTTCAAGAACAAACAACGCCGTACTATTCGACTACCGAAATTTTCAGAAGAAAATGTAACCAGCATATTCAAACAGTATCTGCCACCCAACAAAGTCACAGCCATCTTTACGAACGACGACAATTTATTTAGAATAGTACAAACGGTTTACCCAAAATTTTTCTCGAGATGCAAAACATTCAAAATCCTACGATGCACAGAAATCTTAGAAGACATACTAGAGAACGATAACCAAGACAAAATAATTAACGACTATCATTCGAAAAATAACCATAGAGGTATTAATGAAACCTTACTACATTTAAAACGTAAATACTTTTTCCCCTATATGAAAAATAAGATAACAAGCGTTATCAACAATTGTGACACATGCCAAACCTTAATATACGACAGAAACCCCCAAAAAATAGAATTTCAGATACCAGAAAATCCCAAAAAACCATTAGACGTAGTTCATATAGACATTTATTGTATAAATAATAAACAAATATTAACTATTATCGACAAATTTTCCCGATTTGCTGCAGCCTACAAAGTCGTAGCCAGAAATAGTTTAACTATAATTAAGTCGCTAATGCACTTTATGAGCCTTCACGGCATCCCAGCAAAACTCATTACAGATCAAGGCGCAGAGTTTACTGCAACTATCTTAAAAGACTTCACTAAACAATACAATATTACCCAACACATTACTTCACTTCAACAATCCAGTAGTAATTCTTTTATAGAAAGATTGCACTCGACATTAACGGAGACATACAGGATCATTTACCAAAAACGAAGAGATAGAGATCACGAAGACATACTAAACGAAGCACTGATTACGTACAATAACTCAATACATTCCGCCACAAAGTTAACACCATATGAACTCTTCTATGGACGAACATACAAATTCAAAGATGTGGAATCTAGTAATGTCCACGAGTATCTCAATAAATTGAACGAGTTCCAATCACAGTTATATTCATCCATCCAAGAACAAGTAGGTAAACAGGTAGAAAACAACATTAACAAATTAAACCAAAACAGGGAAAAACCTAAAAGTATAAGGACTGGAAGCTTTATCTTTAGAAAGGAAAATCGAAGAAATAAACTTACATAGAATAAAAAATAACAGAAGAGTTACTGTTCTTACAACTAACAACCAAAAATTACACAAATCAAAAATTAAAAGGAAACGTAAGTTTCAGGCTTATAATATCTCTGATAATGACAACGTACGGACAGAAAATGGAAATACAGGATCTGACCAACAGTAACGGACTTTTGACAATAAAACTAGGGACAGCAAGAACGATACGAACATATAGGAACCTAATACATATTATTCAACTGGAAAAATATGCAGAAAACATAGACAAAATAGACAATTCACTTGCAATATTTGAGAGCATTGGCGGTTTTAACGATACACTTAACGTAATTAAAATGAAACACAAGGAACTAAAGACAAAACTACAGACTTTAATGCCGAATACCAGAAATAAAAGAGGACTCATAAATGGGCTAGGTACAATCGTTAAAAGTATAACGGGTAATATGGACGCCGACGATGCACGAGAAATAAACAAGGTAATAGAACGAGTATTGAAGAAACAAGAAAACATTGAACAGGAAGAGTATAATCAAGACAGACTTAATAATCAAATGATAGGAAGATTTCAAAATATTACAAATCACATAAATACACAACAGAAGTTAATAGAAACATACCTAATTCGATCCCAAAATCAAATAGGTAAAAAGATTAGATCAGAAGAAAATTCAATCAGATACATTCAGTACTTGAACCAAATCAATTTCAATAAAGAACTTCTCAACAATCATTTGGCCAACATTGCGGAAGCAATAATATTAGCAAAATTAAACATTATATCCAAACACATTTTAAGTTCAGATGAATTAACTGGTATTTACGAAGTTTTTGAACAACAGTCAGTTGAAATCAAATCGGACGAACATATATATGAGTTATTAGAGCTGCAAGCATATTACAACCACACAAATATTATTTTCAACATACAAATACCTGTAACAACTAATGAAACATATTCACTATTCCACCTCCTACCTCTCCCAATTAAAAATAAATTACTCACTACACCACCTTTTTGTATCCTTAACAACCATGAGATTCAATATTTCGATAAAAAATGCCAAAAAATAGAAGGCGTATTCTTCTGTAAAAAGCCAACCAGCCAAGAACATAATCTTCAGACAAGCTGCATCGCTAACTTGATACGCAACATACCAGCACATTGTCAGTTCAAAGAAGCAGAAGAAATCCATCAAATTATAGAACCCGAACCAAGCTACATACTTCTCATCTATAGTACAGAAACTACAGTCACATCAACATGCGGACCAGAAAATCAAGTTGTAAGAGGCACACTCATAATACACTTCCAAAAATGCAACATAGAGATCAACAAAATTATCTATGAAAGTAAAACCGAAATGTTTTGGGAAGATGTTCATATATATCCAACCTCATTCAGTAAAATTAACGCAACCACACTAGAAGTATTAAACATACAAAAACTCAAAACCTACCACTTCGAGAATAAACAGGCAATACAGTTCCTACAAGAAAAAACACTACAAAATAATCTTTTGGAATATACACTCATACCAATCATCTCCGTCACATCAGCAATCATCCTTTTGGCCTACTTAACGAGGGCCTACAAGAAGCGCAAATTCAACATGGACAACGAAGAAAACATCAGCAGCCAGCGAAACAATGCATTAACATCCGATGTAATGTTCGTTCCTGCAAAAGAATCTTCTCCGATACAGCTTCTTTGGACGTCACTCCATTCCAAGGGGGGAGGAGTTACATTCCCACAATTCCCATAAGTCATTGCAGTACATTCCCACAGTTCCATAAGTCATTGCACCTTGATATCAAATTCAAATTAAATAGACTTGCACATTTTGTTTTCTTAATAAATTCCTTATCATGTTCTCATAATAAATTTCCACCTTTGTATTTTGCTTACCATAAGAAATGTAATATGCTTTCCGCCAAAAATAAAATAGAAATACTTTTCTTGAAATGTAATACTCTTTCCGTTAAGAACAAAGAATCAGAAATGTATAAATACTTTGTAATAAAAATCAAAAGCTGAGTTTATTTTCAATAAAGCACAGAGTTCGTCACTCTGCCCAAATAAAAAATTGTTTTTTTTTAATCAAACGGGCAATCGGTACCATAATTCGCGCACGCGTAAGCACTAAGTCGCGATAATTGTATAAATGTTGTATCAGTGACTCTCCAAGATCCTCTGCCGCCCTCTTCTCATATATGTTTATTTTGTTTAAAAAAAAAAAAGCAATAAAAATAGAAAATTAAAAGTGCAATGCCAGTGCAGTGATCGTGAAGTGCTACAAAAACAAAGAAATTCAATTTCTATCACACGCGAGCCTCCCACATCCCGTTTGTTCCAGTTCCTCTTTTTTACCCCTCCGCCGGCCGCTAGGCAACGACAAAGAATAGCAAACATCTCGCGCAAAGCGGTTTTGTAAGTAAACACCAAGCCGGGTAACTGATTCACTCCATCACATGGGCATAACACCTGTGGTGGATGTTTTGGAAACTCGGAATTGGATGTTTACGTTACAACTCTGCTTAGAGAGAATTGAGTTTTGAGCTGCTGATGGTTGCAAAGTGTGGGAATTTTAGAGTCGACATTTGCAATATCCGCGGCCTCAAAAAGAAAATCTTTGCTGTGTACGCCCACACACATCAATTTAGACCAGCTGTTTTGGCACTTTGCGAAACACAGGTTTGCGAAAACTCTGCTTTTGACCTACCTAAATATAGCTTAGGGCCATTATTCTTCTCACATCGTGGTATCGCCGTATTTATACGCAATGTTATTGCTTATCAACTTCAACCACAACACGGTCAATGTTTCAGTCAATTTTATGTGGTTCAAATTCTACGTCCATAAGCAAACAATTCATTATTGTTTCATTTATAAAAGTCCAAACCTGAACAGTTTATCTACTTTTAACGAGTTTGATGAGCTGTCCAACTCCATTTCAAGAATTGTATACCTATGACCTCATACTGAAATTGTCGTTGCGGGCGATTGCAATATATACAATTCTGGCTTCGACATTCTGGTCAGACAACACCCGAAGGAAGGTATGTTGAAATCTTCACTGAGTTAAACAATCTAACCCAGCTAGTAAATGAGCAAACACGGATCCCAGACATTGCATGTTACAAAGCCAACACTTTTGACTTGTTCCTCACCTCTCACCCTGACAAATACTCCATTGATGTATTGGCGCCCCTAGGTTCGTCGGACCATTGTGTCATATCAGCCAACTCCTCTTTTTCAAGCCACCCAGTTAAGGAAAAAAACTCCTAAAAGACTTCTTTGGCAATATGAAAAAGGCGATTGGGGCGGCCTCAATAACTTTTTTAGGAGTTTTAACTGGTCACTATGTGTCCTCGATAGTGACGTGGACGCCGCCACTGATATAGTCACAAATATTATTCTCCAAGGCATGAATGACTTCATCCCGAACAAGCTGAAGACAGTTAGGCCAAAAGAGAATTCATGGTTCGACTTGAGCTATAAAGAGGCTGTCAGGATGAGAAAGCTGAGTTTTAAGTCTTATAAAGCCAACCATACAGAGGAAAACCGGAAAAAGTTTCGGTGAGTCCGTTATGACTGTTATGATCTTCTACGATGTACGAAGTTCTCCCATGGACTTAAATTATGGCAAAAAATACTACGTTGTCCTAGTGGTAGTAAACAATTTTGGTCCTTCGTCAAAAATATTAAGAACACTTTTTCGTCATCGATTCCGACGCTCATTTTGAATGATACTCCTATTGTAAATAATCTTGACAAAGCCAATCTGCTTGCTGCACAATTCGCGGCCAGTTCCACACTTCCAGATTGCACTTTACCGCCACCTGTGCTCGAGAGCGTTGAATATTCTATGGGACAAATATACTTTCGCACTCGCATAGTCGCAAGAGTACTGAAAGATTTAGACATACACAAATCCGCTGGCCCAGATGATATTTCCCCTATAGTTCTGAAGAGGTGTTCTTCCACGCTGGCAAAATCACTGCGTAAGCTTTTTCATCTTTCCTACTCCTCAAGTCTCTTTCCGAGCAGATGGGAAACTGCATTTGTCCAGCCTGTCCCTAAAAAAGGCGTTTCTTCTTCTCCCTCCAATTACAGACCCATAGCACTTACGTCCCTTCTTTCTAAGGTCATGGAAACGCTGATTAATCGTCAGCTTATGAGATATCTTGAATCACGAAAACTTCTTAATGACCGGCAGTACGGTTTTCGTAGCAACAGGTCCACTGCTGATTTGATGACTTGTCTCACTGAAAAGTGGAACCAATCTATACATAACTTCGGTGAAACAAAGATAGTTGCACTCGATATTTCAAAGGCCTTTGACTGTCTGGCATCCGGCTCTTTTGTCGAAAATGCGTGCACATGTGATCGCTGAGTCTCTTCTTCGATGGATTAGAAACTACCTTTCGAATCGTACAATACAAGTAGTATTGTACGGTTTCAAGTCTGAAATTCACCATATAAATGCTGGTGTTCGTCAAGGCTCAGTTTTGTCTCCGACTCTCTTTTTAATTTTCATTAACGATCTCTTATCTTTCACATCTCATCCAAAATATTCCTTCGCAGATGACAGTACCCTCAGTTTCTCATATGCGTTTACTGATTCACGCCCCTGCTCTTCGGACGTGGACATCGAGCGACTACGTATGCTTAACTCATTAAATTCTGATATTGACAGAATAACCAAATGGGGACAAGCCAATAGAGTAGAATTTATTGCTTCCAAGATCCAATGCTGTCTTATGTCATTAAAGCGAAACCCTTACACCCAGCCTGTTTAAGCCCAAGCATACGGCAATCCTTAATAATCCACATTCGTTTTTCCTTCCATTTATGCCGTGTTTATACTCAGACAGCAATTTGCATTAGATCCCATTACCTTTGCCTCAAATAAATTTTCCCACAAATAAGTCCGATATCCGAATACCTTTCCCACCGAAAGTCGCTGACGCACCTGAGAACAAATGCATATGCCCAGACCAGGCGTTGGATTTCGTCTGTGCACTGAAATACAGATGGGCACTTTCGAAGGTGCATTTCCCACGAAATTTAAAGAAAATTTAGTATATAAGACAAACCTTTTGAATAATAAAATCACTTGTACCATAACAACCCAGAATCAACTTTGGAGTTTTATTTAGGTCAAAATAGACCTAACATTTTGGTGACCCCGACGTGATCTCGCTTCCCCCCACCAGCGGTAAGGGGCAAATCACAAGTACAAGCGTTTAACAGGGCTTCAAACACTGGTATAAGTTGAACTGTTGGATTAAGTACAAGACGGGATCTTGCTTCCCCCCACAAGCGGTACGGGGCAAATCATAATCATAAGCGTATACCAGGGCTTCAAACACTGGTACATATTCATTTATCTGGATTCATACAAGAGTTGTCAGGGCTACAACACTTGCACCGATGGAAACAATCATCAAACAACAAGGAGCGGCAGCTGAGAAGATTGCTAAGTCGTTCAGCAACTTTAAGAAAGATGGACCAAGCCGAAGAACCCAATCCTATCTAAATGCTCGACTCCAACGGCAGGAGTATGAGTGGAGTGAGTTTGAGAAGCGGGACATACAACTTCAGGCGTACAGAACAGAAAAACCGGACAGTTCCTACTTCGAGAAAGGATACTATATGCAAGTGGAAGCTGTGTATGAGGAATACAAGACAGCCATAGTCCAAGCGCAAACTGATCTGGAGAAGACCAAGACCACCAGTACCAGCAGTGACCGGTCTGAAAACGCAAACAGCGTTCAAAGATTAATACGGCAACAAAAAGCCTCAGTAAAGGCATTAGAACATCTGCTTGCAACAACAGAGAGCAGCTTAAGAGATAGCGCTGCAAGATATTGCAACCACAGGTTGACTGCTATCAAGGAGCAGTGGTCAGCAATTTCAGCCCGTCACTAAGAGATTGTGGCCGAAGAAGACACCTACGACTACCCAGCAGACTACATTTATGAGCTGGAGGAACGATGTCGGGTGGTTCTAGATAAAAAAGAGGATCACTTGGTCAAATGGCAACCAGCTCCAGAAGCCGCTCCTGTGGATTCATCTCACCATGGGCATAACAAATTAAAATTACCCAAGATCACCCTACCTGTGTTCAGTGGAAACTACCTCCAGTGGAAGGAATTTCATGACCTATATCTGCAGCTCATTCATCAACAGGCAATGAGTGCAGCGGAGAAAATGTTTTACTTGAAGGCAAACTTGCCCGGAGAAGCAGCTAAGCTTATCCAGCACCTTCTGGTATCCGAAGAAAACTCCGCGTCCGCCTGGACCACACTGGAACATCGCTACAATAATAAGCGACTATTACTTTCCGCGCTGCTAAACAAATGATTGGGGCAGCCGGCTGTTACAGGAGATTCGTCAACTGCAGTAAAACGATTTCATGATACCACCAACTAATGCCTCCTCGCAATCAGGAATCTTGGAATCCCCATTGCAGACTGGGATCCATTGCTGATTCACCTCATACTTCCAAAAATAGATAGAGAGACTCATAGGCTCTATGAACAATCGCTGGACAAACCTCGTGAGCTCCAGACCATTCAAGGCTTGCTTTCGTTTCTAGAAGGCCGCTTCAAAATGTTGGAGGCACTGGGAACCAAAGAGAAAAGCGAATCAAAGCGACCAAATAGAGTGGCCCTGACCACAGCAACTGAAGCAAAAGGGTGCTCTATTTGCAACCAACATAATCACGCCATCTTGAAATGTCCAAGCTTCCTACAGCTTTCCGTCACGGACAGGCTTGAAAAGATGCATCAACTGCTTACGATTTGGACATCAAGTTTCAAATTGTAAGTCAAGCCACTGCACAAAGTGTAACAAGTTCCATCATACTTTGCTGCATATAACAGAACTCAACCTAATTCTGAAGCACAGGTCTTGAAATTCGACAACAGAACCAGTCTGTCGACATTCAAGACAAACAATGCAAGTTCCAACTACGTCTTTTTGGGAACAGCCATTGTCAACATACTCAGTCGAACTAATAATCCTATCAAGACAAGGGTATTATTAGACTCAGGCTCTCAAATGAGCTTCATCACGGACCGACTAGTAAAACGATTAAAGTTAACACCGAAACAGGAGATGCTCGAAGTTTCCGGCATGGAAGATACTCGGGTGAAAATCAACAAGAAGGTGAACTTGTGCCTTCAATCACGAGTTAATGGTTTTAGCACTAATTTGGAAGTATACGTGCCTAACACTATAACCTCGCGCCAGCCAAGTCAATTCATCAACACCGCCCATTGGAATATACCAAAAAATATCCAGCTAGCCGATAGTACTTTCAACCAACCAGAGGACATTGATCTACTAATCGGTGCGGAGTTGTTCCCGGACCTCATCTCAGTAGGCAAAATTAAAATACAGAAGAACTTGCCAATACTACAAAATACTTTACTAGGCTGGATAGTTATTGGAAAGACGACTGTGCAAGTCTCCTCTTCGCTATTCTGCGGCATAAGCACTGAATCAGCTTTGGATACCATCCTTCAGAAATTCTGGATGTTGGATGAAGTTCCACCTACTTCTTCTAAAATTTATCAACAACTAACGGTTGATGAACGCCGTTGTGAAGAAATCTTCGAGAAAACTACCACTAGAACAGAAACTGGGCGCTACGTAGTGACGTTGCCGTTTGCTAATAGCCCCAAGTCTCTTGGAGAATCAAAGGAAAAAGCCATGCGAAGGTTTCTTAGCCTAGAGAAGAGATTGCAAAGGAACCCGGAGCTACAACGACAATACGTAGACTTTATGAGAGAATACATAGCGCTTAAACATATGACAGAGGTTGATGACTCAGAACTAATCAAAAAACCTCATTAATTCCTGCCTCATCACGGTGTTCTACGGCCAGAAAGCAGTTCTACCAAACTACGAGTAGTCTTCGACGGATCTGCCAACACTTCTTCGAATAAATCTCTTAATGATATTCTACATACCGGACCAGCCTTACAAAATGACCTGCTCTCAATTCTGTTATGGTTTCGAACTCATAGATACGTATTCACTGCCGATATTTCCAAAAAGTATCGCCAAATCCAAGTCGATGACAACAGTAAGCGGTTTCAGCTAGTAATCTGGAGGGAATCAACTAACCTGCCACTCAAGGTATACCAACTTAATAACCTACAAGACCAAATCGGCTCCTTATCTCGCTATAAGATGTCTCCGCGATTTGAGTCGAGCTGCAGACGAACAACATTCACTGGGAGCTACTATTATCCAACGGGATATCTACATGGATGACATCTTGACAGGCAGTAATAATCTTCAAGAAACTCTTGAAATGCAAACGAAAATAATCAATCTACTGAAGGAAGGCCAGTTTCATATACGAAAATGGTGCGCCAATGCACCGGAATTGCTGGCTAAAATTCCAAAGGAAGATCGGGAGGTTGAAAACATTCTACATGCTCAAAATGAAGGTTTCATTTAAACTCTGGGCATCACATGGTTACCATCATCAGACCAATTCATCATAAGAACAGAATGGAAGGAGTTGACGAAAGTAACCAAGCGATCGATTTTAGCAGACATTGCTCACGTATTTGATCCCCTGGGAATTCTGAGCCCAGTCATTATTCTGGCAAAAATCTTTATTCAAGAATTATGGTTATTAAAAATTGACTGAGATGCCGCTGTTCCTATGGAAATGCACACCAAATGGACGCACTTCAGAAAAGAACTACTGCAGCTTGATAACTTGAAGATACCACGTCACATCGTGCTATCAAATGCAACAAAAATCGAGCTGCATGCGTTCTCGGACGCATCACAACGAGCATTTGGGGCAGCAGTTTATTTAAGATCCACAAACAAACAAGGAAAAATAAATGTCCAATTAGTATGCTCTAAATCACGAGTTGCACCAACAAAACAACAAACGATTAACCGCTTAGAGCTCTGTGCAGCTAAACTTATGGTTCAGCTCATTAAGGTCGTAACAGACTGTTTAACCATTGAAATCGAGAAAATCAATTACTGGACGGACTCACAAATTGTTCTATCTTGGATATTTACACAGTCCCCTCTACATACCTTTGTAGCAAATCGGGTTTCATTTATTCAAGAGGAAACCACTAAGGGACAATGGAAATTCATCAAGTCAGAAGTGAACCCAGTTGATCTTCTATCCCGAGGAATGTTTCCTGAGCAACTACTGAACTCAACTGCCTGGTTTAAAGGACCTGAGTTTCTAAGAAATCCGAAAATTCCATGGCCAACGCAACCGCCAATGATAAACGACATAAACACACCAGAAATCAAACGCATGAAGACAGTATTAACCGCCGTAAAACCAAAGCCCCACTTTTTGGAAGATATCAACCATCGAAATTCATTTCATACCCTGCAGAGAATAACAGCGTACATCATACGATTCATCAGTAATTTAAAAAGAGCGCGAAATTATAGACTACTGGACAAGGTGCTATCTGTGTAAGAGCCAAAGGCAGCAAACACAATCATATTCCAATATGTCCAACAAACTACATTCTCTGATGATATCGCAACACTAAAGAAGACGGGTCAAGTATCAGACAAAAGTCGCCTCAGCCCAGTCTCACCGTTCATGGACGATCGAAATCTTATTAGAGTCGGAGGTGGACTACAAGCATCAGAGCTACCATATGAAGCCAAACATCAAATCATTCTACCCAGTTCACATATTTTCACTAAAATGCTTATGACGCAATTACATCAACAGAACTTGCATGCGGGCCCACAGGCACTACTGGCTATAGCAAGACAACAATACTGGATTCTAAGAGGGAAGCAGCTAGCTCAAACAACTGTTCATAACTGTATTCGCTGTTTTAAGGCAAAACCAAGAAGTATAGAACAACTTATGGGTAACTTACCACCTGAACGAGTTCAACCTTGAAGACCATTCATTAACGTTGGAATTGACTTTCTGGGACCCGTGCATATTCACTACAAGATACCAGGCAAAAAAACAACTAAGGCATACGTGTCGGTGTTTATTTGTTTTGCGACTAAGGCAATTCACCTGGAGTTAGTTTCGGACTTGACAACTGAAGCATTCATCGGGGCTCTAAAACGATTTATAGCGAGACGTGGTTGCCCAGCTAAGATTTTCTCAGACAATGCTACCAACTTTATAGGCGCCCGAAATGAGCTAGAGGCACTCTCCGCAAAGGTCTTCAATGATGACGGTCAAACATTAATCCGTAATCATTGTGCAAGTCAAGGGATTGACTGGAAGACCATTCCTGCAAGATCTCCACATTTCGGAGGCTTGTGGGAAGCAGCAGTTAAGTCCGCTAAACACCACATGAGACGAATACTGTCAAGTGCATCATTAACCAACGAAGAACTTGTAACTGCTCTGGCTCAAATAGAAGCAGTCCTGAATTCCCGACCATTGACACCAATATCAACGAACCCAAATGATTTGGAAGCACTCACCCCTGGACATTTCCTAACAGGTGCACCATTGACAACAGTGGAATCTTGTGACATCCATACAAAGAGAATTCTGGCGCAGATGGACAAGCGAATACTTGCAAGAGATCCAGACCCGATATAAATGGAAACATCCGCTGGAAGATGTCCAACCAGGAATGTTGGTTCTAATAAAAGAAGACAACTTACCACCACTAAAATGGCAAATGGGAACAGCAAAAGGCGAAATAAGAAGATCCATTTGTAAAATATGTCCCTTACCTATGGAATCGCAACAAGACGTAATAACTCCTGAACCCTCAAAACTACAACGTATACCCGAGAAAGGAAAATCGAACCATCCGCTAAAGGGCAGGTTTTATCCTATACAACAACCAGCCTCTAACATTACCATCGCAACCGATTCTCAGAACGCAAAAAAACGTAAAGATTAACTCTCTGTCCTCACTTTTCCTGGGTCTATTAATCATTGGAACGGCATTTGGACCTGTCAACTGTCGAAACCCCGTCGAAGTTCAGGAATTTAAGGATAACCCAGGGATTTATTTTGAAGACTTAGGGCAAGTCAACTTGATAACAGACGAATGGAATTTGTTCGTATACTTCAACATGTCCAGTTACTGGGATGAGTATCAAGGATTAAAGGAAAGTGTAGAAGGACTGAGACAAAAATGTGAAGCATTGAAAAAACATCCACACAACTTCTGCGAAGCAATTATTAAGCATCTGGATCATCGTCTAAGGGAATCTGAGAGTCTGAATGAAATCTTGAAACATAGAAATGGTATAAATATTCGAAGCAAAAGATCGCCTTTCGACTTCATTGGCACAATTTCAAACAAACTCTTTGGCATTCTCGATCAGGACTACGCACAACATATCGAAAGTCACATTCAACAGGCAAACAGCAACGAAGAGCATTTACTGCAGTTAAACAAAAACCAGACATCTATAATTAAATCAACAGCAAATGTCCTCCACAAATCAATAGCATCTATAAATGAGCAATTCAAGTTGATAAACCATCAGTTAACTCGAGTTTATAATGCAGTCGAAGACCTCAGTCAAACAGAAGTATTTAACCATGTAGCCATCTATATTTTTCAACTAATGGACAGTTTTCAGCGATCTCAAAGGGCTGTAATGGAGGCCATTACAGATACGCATCAAGGAAGGATCAGCTCTTTACTTTTATCACCAAAGCAACTTATTAAGGAACTCGACAATATTCGAAAGCATATACCACCCACATCAACACTTCCCGGATATGACGGACATAATCTACCAAAAGTATATGAACTGCTCAGAGTTAAAACACAAGTGACATCATTCAATATCATCTTTCTGGTCAAACTGACACTACTCAGCAGTCAAATGTGGCAGATCTTTAAACTTATTCCTCTACCCGTTCACCATAACGACTCGTTCACATTCATCCAGTTACTACAGCATTTCTCGCTATAACCCCTTATCGGGACCAATTCTTTCCATTATCACAGGAGGAAATACTGGGATGTTTACAGATCGAACAACAGAAATATCTATGTAAGCAACGACATCCTATTTTTAGTACTCATTCTACAGAAAACCAATGCGAAATCAATATGTTGAGCCATAAAACACAACTGTCACCACTCTGCGTACTTCAAACCTCCAAACCAGGAAAAATATGGATTCAGTTACACAACCCCAATCACTGGATATTTGCCTTTAGACGTGAAGAAGTCTTTTCAATAGTATGCGGATCGGACATACTGAGTACCAAACTATAGGGTGTCGGTCTTTTAAAATTAGCTCCAAATTGCGTCATTAAGCAACCGACAATGACCACCAACGCTCACAACTTTTATGTATCGAAGTCTGCTATGTCATTTGTACCAGCATTGAACTTAAGCCAGATGAATTCACAAATAACGGGCAAAATTAATGAAGACAATAATTTCCTTATTCGTGGAGACGAAGACCTAACGGTGATCCAGAAGAAGATTACAGACTTAAAGCCTCAACAGATACTTCCAGGATCCATCACTCATCATGATGTACATCAATACTCCATCGCCTATCTCTCTCTAGTTGCGGTGTTGCTCTTAATAATCTTTCTATACCTCAGAAGAAGACATCAACCAACACCCCAAGCATCCAAGGACGAAGAATTTGAGCTCCAGGATCTCAAGGTCGGGGAGGATATTTAAGCCCAAGCATACGGCAACCCTTAATAATCCACATTCCTTTTTCCTTCCATTTATGCCGTTTTTATACTCAGACAGCAATTTGCATTAGATCCCATTACCTTTGCTCCAAATAAATTTTCCTACAAATAAGTCCGATATCCGAATACCTTTCCCACCGAAAATCGCTGACGCACCTGGGAACAAATGCATATGCCCAGACCAGGCGTTGGGTCTGTGCACTGAAATTTAAAGAAAATTTAGTATATAAGACAAAACTTTTGAATAATAAAATCACTTGTACCATAACAACCCAGAATCAACTTTGGAGTTTTATTTAGGTCAAAATAGACCTAACACAGCCATTGTCCATGAATGGCATTTGCGTCGAAGAAACCAAAAAGCTTTCAATGCTCGGTATGCGCGTCCATTCTAGCCTACGTTGGAATGACCACATATTCGATATAGGCAAGAATGCAGCGAAATGCTTAGGTTTTCTAAACCGGTGCAAGAAGTTTTTTACCCCTTCTGATTAAGCCATAATTTATAAGGCTTTTATGAGGACTAAAATGGAGTACAAAGCTCACATCTGGGCAGGTTCACCCAAGACCACCTAGCAACTCCTAGAAAGAATTCAAAAGCGAACGATAAAACTCATAGACGATAAGAACATATCGAAAGCAATTCACTCGTTGGAACACCGTCGAAATGTGTCTTGCTTGACTTTGTTTTATCGCTATTTCTACCACCAATGCTGCGTCGCAATAGCTAATTGCATTTCGCCCCTCCAGAAATTCACTCGCAACACCCGTACATCATCGAATGCTCATCAGTTTACCATAAAAGCCTACTTTCGGGCGCACTGTGAAATAAAGAAATTCTTTAATAGGCCGCACAATGCGCATGTGGAATGCGTTACCTCGCTCTATTTATCCTTTGCACTGCAACCTACAACAATTTAAAACCAATGTGCACTCGTACCTCTTCCACTCCAGCTCATACAGGGTACATTAAATCCCTTGAGCACTTGAGCACTATTTAAAAAAAAAAACAAGCCAGACACAAAAATGCTTAAATCTGGCTTAATTAACTCAACTATGTCTTAAATAACTGGCCCTATACGGGCCCTCTAAGCTAAACCTAACAATTAAATCTATGTCTTTCGACTAACCAATGATTATTATTCTTAAATTTAAATAACTAATAATAAAACTAAGAAAAAAAGATTTATTTTAAGAAAAACTTAGTACATTGACTTTTTTTATGTTTTTTTCTAAAACTAGACTTAAAAACTAAACTACAAACTAATCTTTATTTTCGACGCTTCTTTTTTAATTAATATTATTTATTTTTAAATAAATATTGATATTTTTATTTTCGCCGCTGGGGTTCGAACAACGAACTTTCTGATCCAGAGGTCCGTAACACACCCATTTTTTTTTGCAATTTTTATGCATTTTTAGTAATTCATATTTTAATCTTACTTGCTAGACAAAAAAAAATGCTTAAAATTAACTTAACTAATATATGTATATACTAACTTACTGGCTCGCGGGTGCTCTAAGTTGAACCTAACAATTAAATCTATGTCTTTCGACCTACCAATAATTATTTTATTGTAAATTAAAGAACTAATAATAAAACTATTAAGAAAAAAAAGATTATTTTTAACAAAAACTTAGTATATGGACTTTTATGTTTTTTATTAAAATGAGACTTAAATACCAAACTAAAAACTAATCTAAAGCTAAAAATCGAAATCTAACCTAACAATAACATTAAAAACTACTTATACTACATAAAACATAAATAAGCCGGCCAAGGCTGACCGGACATGCTATATATGCCATAAGGGCACCGAAGATATATAACGACGACGAAGTTCATTCTTCCCCCAGCCACCAATAATGTCGATGTTGCCTTACGACATCAGCTCTGTCGCGGTCTGATACCGCCTTACTTAACCTGAGGGTCTCCGGTGAGCTACTTGCGACGTCTTGGTCGCAGGTGACTCGCCCGTCCACAGCTTGTCGACCAACGTGGAAGATTAACGGCACCACTAACCTATCCTGGACTTCTTCACGTGGGGACTTCTGTCGCCCACTCATCTTTTCGACGCTTCTTTTTTAATTAATATTATTTATTTTTAAATAAATATTGATATCTTTATTTTCCCCGCTGCGGCTCAAACCACCAACTTTTTGATCCAGAGGTCCGTAACACACCCACTGCACCGGCTGGTTTTTTATCGAAGCAGTGGTAGAAATACAATTTTATTTAAAATAAAATTTTCTCTTGCTTTCACTATCAAGAAGAAAAAACACTGCTTGCCTCCACTGATGTCTTTGAACGACCAGCAAGAAGTGTTTTTATTTTTCAGTCGTTCACAGACCTTTATTGGATCAACAAGTGTTTCGACTTTGATAGTGGAATTAAAAGATCAGGAGAAATAAGTGAGCGACAATCGTCGCGACAGCCGCCACCTCCACCATTGTCTTCATCGGTGACTGGAAAGAGGAGGACGAGGGTTAAACCTACTCCAAACCTAGTAAAGCGCACGCCTCTATCGGCTTCGGTGGAAAAGCTGCCGACTGAAGCGGAAGAGCGTGTAGCAACGGTAGCTGCAGTAACAGCAGCAACAATAGCGGCAGCATCAGTGTCAGCAAAAACAAAAACTACAGAAGAAAGGGAAGATTTCCCGTATGTCCCCGACGGCGGCGAGGGCCGCTACACTGAAGACAGAAATTCCTTCGTGTCTTTGGTGGCCTCAGAGACCGACGATGAAGAAGACGAAATTTGCCAATTTGAGGCAACCTACTAGAAGGAAACCTACTATTCAATTGGTGGGGTCAGAATAGTGTCGAGTATCGACTCGATCGGAAAACGACGGATAGTCCGTCTTATCCCAGATAAGGAACCTATATAGATCTTATGCTGTTTGACGAACCGATACAGCTGACTGACATGAATGTACGAACAATAAACTGTCTTCACACATTTGTGTACGACAGCGACCATCGCAGATTTAGTGCCATAGTAATAATTACCAACGAGATTGCGGAGTTGGAGGAGTATGTACAAACGCATTCTTTCAATTACAGTAGAACGCGGTGGACACGCTTCGCCCGAACAAGTACAAGAGCACTCTCTTCGAACTCGTTCAAGCCACCATTAAATAGGAATTTGTCAAACGAGGTCAACAACAATGGACAGAACAGCTCTTAAGTACGAACTAACTGACAATGTTAACATTTACCGCAACGCTACGATCGACGCTCTACAAAGAGTAGGGTACTGTCAAGGCTCAAACAACTATACAGACGTTTTACTGATCCACAAAACTGATCTTAATAGAGAAAAGCTTCAGGGGGAATATGGCCTTTAAGGCGCACTGTCTCGTGGTGCATATCATTGGGTTAAAAAGTCCCGGAGATCAAGTTGTTGGTCGAAGTAATTGCTCTTGCAATGTGACTTCGAATAAGTTTTATCTGAAAGTTATCCACTCTGATCCGGACCTCATTACTATGGAATTTTTTTTACTCAGATTCTGGAACTTATATAAATGGAGACAAGACGTTGAACCAATCGGCGAAATAACTACACCCTGTTGTAGACCGTTGTTAATTTCAAAAGTCCCAGCAGACGTCACACTGACATTTTTCACAATAAACTGTCTGCTGGTGAGCATATCTAAGATTATGTTCAGCAGCGGTTTGCTTATGCCGAGCTGGTCAAGCTTGAAAAAGCGCCCCTGCAATCTTACAGTGTCAAAGGCTTTCTCCGAGTCAATTAACAAGGCACCCGTGCATTGTTTCTTACCTTTATTCTATTTGATATTCGATGCCAGTTTAGACGCGGCATGTATTCAATCATGCCCCGCTCTGAAACCGAATTTGTTATCCGGAATAATATTTTTGTCCTCAACCCACTTGGTCAGGGCTCTATTGATCTCTTTTTCAAACACTTTGCTGATGTTGGGAAGGAGACTTATCGACCGGAGATTTTCCGGATTTGTTGTGACTAAATTCCGTTTAGGAATTGGTTGCACCTCAGCTGTGCATGTGCATTATTCAGCAAATTGTTAAACAGGGTAGTGTAAATGTTTACCGCTTCTAGAGGACGGTATTTAAGAACAATTAATTTCTGGAACATACAAGGATTGCTAGCTTTAACAGCCCAAATTTTGTTTTTCCATTGCGAATTAATTGCACCACGGTAATTTTGCTGAATTAATTGCTGTAGGTTTTTAAGCTGTGATTTCAGTGTCTTAACCTCCGAGTTTTGTGGGTCGGTGAAACGTCTGTATAGTAATTTGAGCCTTGTTAGTAACCCACTCTTTTGTCGGTGTAGAGCATCAATCGTAGCATTGCGGTGTATATGTTGACATTGTCAGTCAGTTGGTACTTAGGAATTGTTCTGTCCATTGTTTATTTTATTGTGTCTTTTAAGGTAAGTGTCGGTCTGCTCGTTCGACAAGTTCCTATTGGATGGTGGGTTGAGCGAGTTCGAGGAGAGTGCTCACGTCATTGTTCGGGAGAAGCGTGTCCACTGCGTCCTACTGTAATTGTAAGAATGTGTTTGAACATACTCCTGCAAGTACGCAAATCGGTACTACGGCACTAAATCCGCAATGGTCACTGTCGTACACGAATGTGTGAAGACAGTTTATTGTTCGTCAGTCAGCTGTATCCGTTCGTCAAACAGCATAAGATCTATATAGGTTCCTGATCTGGGATAAGACAGACTATCCGTCACTTTTAAATCCAGTCGATACTTGACACTATTCTGACCCCACCTATTGAATAGTAGGTTCCCTCTAGCGTTTGGTGAATGATTTCTCCAATTGCTATTTTGGGATTTAGATTTCCGCCATGAGGTAATAATTTTCCTCCGAACCCAGACGTTAATATTGAAAAAGTGCCTCGAGCAAATGAAGCAAGCGTGTAGCACCGTATCTACGCACTTCAACGCTGTATATAACGTTATAACGCAGATTTTTTCTAAAGAAGATAGCGACACAACCAGCTTCGTTGGAGTTGGGTCTGTCTCTTCTTATAATATGATACTGACTGTGCCTCTAAGAAAGCTTTGTTTCGCTAACCAGAAGAACATAGGGACTTCGGACTTCTAACAACTTGAAGAGTACAGCTCTTCGTTCGATACTTATAGTATTAGCGAATTTAAATTCACTGAAAGGATCTTTAAGAGTTTTTCAACCAGCGAACACATTACGACTGGAGGCGCGTTAGACTCGGCAACAGAGTATCGTCTGTTCCTGTATTTTCTGTTGCAGCTGACTTATTTGCCCCTGAATAGAAATCCAAATAGCCAGCAGATCTGCATCATCACTAGGTGCTCCAGGTCATGAGGCCTGAGGAGCAACCTTTAGTACTTGTTGTACCGTGCTCCTCTGACCAGCTGCCATTTGATCGTAAGTCACATTGGGAGTTACGGCTGAAGTTTTAGGAACAGGTGGGCGCTTCACCTCCACCTTCTGCTGACGAGGCAGGTTTACTTTCCTAGCATATTGGTACCTGGAACAACCCCGATAGCTTGCAGTGTGTCCCGAATTATCACATAGAATGCACTTGAGAGTCGTGCTATCAGCAACCCTATAAGGTTCTTTGCACACTTAAAGCACCGAAACTGCATTTGACAGTTCGCAGCGGCGTGCCCGAACTTTTGACAGCGAACACATTGTTAAATTTTATAACTGCGATTTAATTTTTCCCAACTTATACATTGATAATCTAGGTCTTTGGAGTCGGTCGTACCCTTCTCCTCCTCTTTTCGGTCTCCAATGAAGACAATGGTGGCGGTGACAGCTTTGGGTCAGGCAATGCCCTCCCCGTTCCTCCACCATGTCGGAGAGGCGAAGACTGTCACTCACTCATTAACCAATATTTGTGTGTAAGTTTATAGAATTGATATAAATATCACAATGAAAATTTATTTGTACCGGTTGGGATATGAACGTGCGGATCAAGAGTGCGACACACAACTACTGCACCAGCTGGTTAATTATCAGCGCAGTAGCAAAATTAACACTTGAAAATGAACTTTCGCTTGTTTCACTATAAAATCGAAACACGTCTTTCTCCACTGGTCTGCGAACCACCTGACACGCTGGCACTTAGGCTCCAGGCCACCGTCCCCTTCGTTAAACACTGTGCCACAAGAAAATCTGTTTTGGCTCTCGATTTCCTTATCCTATTTTTGGTTATCTTCGCACTCGGATTTCTTCTATTCTTTTGCGTAGGAAAACCTCAGATACACCTCAGCTTGGATTATGCTCTTAGCCGTCTATAAGGATCGACACACCAAAAAGATAACTAGGCTAATAACTCAATCTTAATTAATGCACGTATATTCATACCTTTCTGACGTAAGCTCTCGATTATACACAGCGCCGTCTACACATCATCCAGCAGCTTCAAGATTAGCTATTTTTCTTTGTTCGCGTTTTGTTCACACAAAATTAACTCACAGGATTAAAGGATTTAATTAAATCGGATTTTTTATGATTAAGCACTATCAAATGTTTCTTTTTTTTTGTTACTCCTCATAATGTTCTTTTTCTTCAGTTTTCACGAATCTTGAGAACGACTCCCCCAATTTTAAACATGCGATATTTTAACTGCTCCGCTCCCTCTCTAAGACCGATATTCCTGTGTCCTTTTCGATCAGAAAAGCAACAGAAAAAAAAACATAAAAGAGAGAAGGACGTATGATGGTCACGGCCGGGGCCTGAGCCTGGGACCGTTGCCTCATAGCTTCGGGGCAAACCGATCGGGCCATAACCCGTTTACGCAATGTTGTAACAAATACTCCAGGTAAGAAATTGGTCCCCTTTACTGTCTTGTCTAGCTGAGGTGAAAAGTTCTCAACTCATAACACTCCTCCTTTTCTTCCAGAAGTTTTCACTGATCAGTCCACCTGATTGTACATCTTCAAATTCTTAGCATGCCAAATGACAGCAGCAAAACCTTGAATGGGCCTATAAGACAAAGTGCTAATTTGGCAGTGAAATACTTTGCAGCATCATTTAATAGAGGTACGAATGGCACAGGCAACCTTTAACAGAAGTACATCTCAATTTATATGGTTGTCGGCTACATGGGCCCTGAGTTTCATTTTGAGTGTCTGATTCACTCTTTCGGCCGGGTGGGCTTCGAAATTTTGAAAATTTTCGACTCTTAAATTGTACCCCGTTGTCGTATACTACCCATCGAGATACCCTGAAAACAAGGAACACCTGCTCCTCCATTAGGGTTGCTACTTTGGAACTTTGGGAGCTTTGAAAAGCAGTCCACAACGGTGAGGATGTAACAGTTACCTTTGGTTGACCGAGGAAGTGGTCCCACCAGATCAATGCATAACATCTCCCACGGCTTGGTTACATTTCCCCTTGAAAGTATCAGCCCCGCAGGTTTATGTAGGTCCGTATGAAGCTACCTCTTTTCTCATCTCCGGCCAGTAATATTGGGCTTACAATTTATCAAAAGTTTTCAAGCCCCGCAATGGCCTGCCAGAACATCATCATGATAATTGTTGTGAGCTACGGAAGGCCACGGAGGCATCTTTGATGTAGGTCAGGAGGATGGCGGCACGCTTGTGGTTGCTCGGCTGAGCTCGTTCTTGTCCTCCTTTCCATACATCTTCTGCTCAACAGCAAAAAAAAAAAAGAAAGGTCTTGCCAAAAAGAGGGAGAGAGAGGGAGAGAGAGATAAGAGAGAAAGATCATAGATAGATCTAGATGGGGATCTTATTGAAACGAACAGGGGACCAACTTACCCTAGCTATCCTAAAACTATCCCTAAGCTAGACTTAAAACAAAAACTATAAAACTACCCTAATCCTAAACTACTTTAAATCTATTTTAACTACTTAACTAACTAACTACCCTAAATAACCTAAAAAAAATTATAAACTTAAGCTATACCTTAACCCCTACCCCCCTACCCCTCCACTACAGACCCGTCATCCAGGGTTGCACCATTCCATGGATCTGCCAGTAGATGGTGTTTCTAGCTTGGCCTTTGCTATCTCCCTGGCCAGAGATTTCGGGGGATAACTTCCAAAGGCGGTATAGTCCAAAAAAAAGTTAACTGTCCGTTTGGTCCTCGTTGTTGTCCTGTGGAAATATCCTAGTCTAAAGAATGGACGGCCTTCCCATTACTGCACACACACCCACACTCACAAACAAAAAAACTCACTCGCACATTTTGTTGCGAATTCTCTTAATTTTCAAAAATAAAAGAAACAAAGTTCGTGGGTAAATGCAACGATATTATTCCTGTATTCACTCCAATCTTTTCTCTTATTAACGTTCAAGGAAAAAAATCTAAAAAAAGGAAAATTACAAATTATACTATCTTAACACCTAACCTAAGAAAATGAATTTGTATTTTGTAGACTAAGATATTAATAGAAATAAAAATAAAAAAAAAGGAAAATAAAAAAATTTGTGTGACTTACTCTTTAAATGTAGCTATCTCCTGCTGAACACGAAGCGGGATTTGTCAGTACTGCTCTTATCAATTTTAAAAATCATAAAAATTATCAAAATCAAATTCACTTTCTCTTACAACTAATTCAGAAAAAATTTAGTACTATTGACTTAAAAATTAGTTGAAGATTATTAGGACCAAATTAAAAAAAAAAAAATTTGGAATTCACAAAAAAAACACAATCCCCGGAGTTATCGATCGCCCAAGGAACTTTTCCTCTACTTTGTCTAGGGTTTGATCTGTGTTAATTGTTCTTTATCTCCTTCGTTGTTCGTAAATTCCTTTGTTGTGTCTTGTCAGTGAATATTGAAGATTTTTATTGATGTATTGTTTTCTGTCGCCTCCATCACCCTGTAGCATAAGTTCTGAATTATGTGCCCGTTAAAGTTTCAAAAGTCCAAAGCCTACCTCCGCTTAGTTTGCGGCACTTCCAAATCTTTCCCGGTCCAGGAATTTGGTTTGTCCACCGTTCCCTTTGTATCCCGGTCTCTTCTTTGAATTAGATAAATCCTTTTATCGAAACTTTTTTTTTCTTTTTAAACATACCTCTTATTATTAATTTTTTTCCTCTTTGTTTGTTCGGTCCCTATAGGTCCCCTTTAAGATAGCACTTCGCTACTGCTTGTTTCTGGTTTGTGCGCCCGCTTTACTTTGAGGGCACGTTCCGTAGGGGAAAGTCTCGTCTACGTCTCCAATTATCATCTTTCCCCTTCTCAAGCTCTTCGTCAAGTCTTGGTGCGATCACCATGAGTGGTAAGGTTTTTGAGCTAGTGGTGCCTCCAGATTCCTTGTGGCTTCCATCCCCATTTATACCTTGTCGTTTGTCGTCAGTGTCGTATCGTTGATCGTCCTTTTTTTTTTGTCTACCTATTCTAACTCATATCCTAATATCACAGTCTCATACTTACACTAACTCTATCACAGATCGCTATCACTAAAAGTTTTAAAGAAACTTTTTTTTTCCCACTGTCCACCACCGTGACCTACTCTCAGCAACGCGAGTTACATACTACTGTGTCCAAAAAATAAGGTGACATATGAATTTAAACTGCGCGCGTCGAAGGATTTGGAAAATTTTCTCTCTTTTTAAGTTGGTATTACTGTCAGTGACATCTATGTGAAATTTCATGTCAAAATATATTCATAGTGTTTGAGATACGCGTCGTTTTGTGAGCTGCTAAAAGTGAGTTTTTCGTTTTTTGCGATGTCGAAATTTATTGAGCAAAGAATTTGCATTAAATTTTGTTTGCGGAATCAATTTTCTGCTGCGGATACGTTGAGGATGGTGCAGAAAGCCTTTGATGATGAGGCTATGTCTAAAAAAAATGTTTACAAGTGGTATAGTGATTTCCAAGCCGGCCGTGAATGTGTCGAAGACGAAGAGCGTTCGGGGCGACCATTAACCTCAACCGATGAAGCTCACGTCCAACAAATCAAAGATTTGGTGTTGAAAAACCATCGATTAACGATTAGAAACCTTGCCGATTAAGTTGGCTTATCGAAAGGCTCAGTCAATACCATTTTGAAGGATGCTTTGGGCCTCAAGCGCGTCAAATCTCGACTGGTACCGAAAACATTGAATTTTTTGGAAAAAAGGCGTCGCCGACTAGCAGGATGTCATGAAACGCATTATAACTGGCGATGAGACTTGGATCCATGCTTACGACCCCGAAACAACCGATCAATCGAGCGAATATCGTGCCAAAGGAGAGCCGAGAGCAAAAAAACCGCGCCAAAGTCGCTCAAAAATCAAGATCATGTTGACTGTTTTCTTCGATTATCGTGGTGTTGTGCTTTATGAATTCCTTCCAACCGGCCAAACAGTCAACAAGGAATATTATTTGAACGTTATGCGTCGTTTGCGTAACGCTATCCGCCTAAAAAGGCCGGAATTGTGGAAAGACAATTCTTGGTTTTTACACCACGATAATGCACCATCCCATACCGCACTCGTAATTCGTGATCATTTCGCCAAAAACTCAACCCATATCGTTCCGCAACCACCGTATTCATCTGATCTGGCGCCGTACGACTTCTGGCTGTTCAACAAGCTCAAAAGACCGCTCCGGGGACACCGTTTTGATACGATAGAGGAGATTCAAGCCGCAGCGAAGATGGAACTGAAGGCCATCCCGAAAAGTGACTACAACCAGTGTTTCAAAGATTGGAAAATCCGTTGGCATAAATGCATTGCATCGGGAGGGGATTACTTTGAAGGGGATGAAATTGATTTGGAAGAATAAATAAAGAATTTTCAAAATAAATACAATGTCACCTTATTTTTTGGACACAGTAGTACCTCAGCAATGAGCATCCGCCAAAATCAACCGGTGACATTGAGGAGCAGGCTCGAGAAGGAACTCCGGTATCTTCCTGTCTTTGATGGTAGTGTGGGGACCTTGCCAGCCTTCATTTCTTCAGTGGACAGAGCCCTCGAGGAATATGAAGCGAACCAGAGGAGTGATGTATACACAGTCATCTACAACGCGAAAATCATCGGAACAGCAAAGAATTTTCTAACAACATCACCTCCATTGACCTGGGAAAGCTGCAAGAAAAAATTGAAACTCCACTTCAAGGCATCGATGGACAAAGGGAAGATTATGAAGGAGATCAACTTTTTAAAAGTAAGTTCGATTTCTGAATTATGTGATAAAGTAAGGATTTTTGTTAGTGACATTGCAGAATGTGCAATTTTCAGTGATTCCCAAATAATGATTGTCAATCATTTAAGTAGCTTTCTAGTTTTAAAAATTAAAGAAATAACTGCAGGTGCTTTAGCAGCTGAACTGCATGATGTGTATGAATTGGAAAGTATTCGGGAAATACTAAATAAATATGTTAGTCAAGATAGTTTTAATTTGAAAGAACAAAAATTTAATAAGCCGTTTAGAGAAAATAAACTAATTGCATCCTGGCCAATACAAAGTAATATTTCACCACACACAAATTTTCACACTAACTATCAAAACAATTACCACCAAAATAATTCTACTAACAATAGTAATTCGAGGCAAACTCGGAGGATTTTTTTAGCAATAATAACAATAGAAGTCAACAGTCCAGGAATAATACAAATTCTAGCTATAATTCATCCAGAGCAATGGAAGTTGACACCGTTAGTAATAGGGACGAGGTAAATTTAATTTCGCAAAATGAGTTTTTTATAAACTAGCCTCGGAGAACAACAAAATTTTCATTATTCTAACTTTTAGTGAAGAAAAATACATTGCTATGATAGATACGGGTTCTACGGTTAGTCTATTAAATTCAAACAAAGTGCCTAGAAGGATATACGAAAGCATAGGAGAGGAAGTGACTTTAACAACAATAGAAGGACAAGTTACAAAAAATATGGAATATGTGAAATCCAAATGTCCAGTTGAATTTGGTCAAACTCCAACTGCTAGATTTAAATGGGCGTAAATTAAATAAGAGAAACCATATGATTTTTTGCTTGGAATGGATTGGTTAGATAAAAACGTTAGAATAATAGATATTGAAAATCAGGAAATTGTATTACGCAATGTAATAAGGATACCATTTCTTAATAAAATAGTTCAGGCCGAAGTTAACACTTTAGAAGAAGGTGCCCTTGAAAATATAACACTAAACCATCTTAATGAAGAAGAAAAATATGGTTTAATCAAGCTTTTAGGAAAATTTAAAAAATTAATTTACGAAGAAGGAGACAAGCTTACTAATACAACAAGTATTGTTCATGAAATTCGAGCTACGACAAATGAGCAGATCAATTCCAAATTATATAGATATCCACCTCAGCATGAAGCAGAAGTAAGGAAACAAATGAAAGAAATGGAAGCTCAAGGCATAATCAGGAAAAGTAAGAGCAGGTACAGTTCACCAATTATAGGAATCCCTAAGAAAAAAGACAACTCAGGAGTACAAAAATTCCGAATTGTGGTAGATTACCGAAGACTAAACCAAGTCACGATTGACGACAAATATCCACTTCCCAATATAGATAGTATATTGGACAAGTTGGGCAAAAGTCAATATTTTACATCACTAGATTTGGCAAAGGGGTATCACCAGATTTTGGTAGCCGAAAAGGACATCGAAAAAACGGCATTTGTTACACCATCTGGATTATACGAATATGTCAGGATGCCGTTCGGATTAAAGAATGCACCGGCAACTTTTCAACGTCTGATTAATGAAATATTGAGGGACTTTATCAATAAAATATGTGTAGTGTATTTGGATGACATCTTAATTTTTTCGACTACACTAGAGGAACATCTAAATTCATTGCAATTAATATTCAAAAAATTAAGTGAACATAACTTGAAAATACAACCCGATAAATGTTGTTTCATGAAAAAAGAAACCAATTTTCTAGGTTATATTCTTACTAAAGAAGGGATTAAGCCAAATCCTGATAAAGTGGAAAATATAAGGCGAATTGAACTTCCTAGAACAGAAAAGCAACTTAAAAGTTTCTTAGGCATGACCGGGTTTTACAGAAAATTTATTAGAGACTATGCCAAAGTAGCAAATCCACTAATAAAACATCTAAAAAAAGATGTAAATATTAATATAAACGATCCTGAGTATATTGAAGCTTTTGAGAAACTCAAACTTTTGTTGTCGTCTCATCTTATCTTAAGGTATCCAAATTATGAGAAAGAATTTATTGTTACAACGGATGCTAGTGATTATGCAATTGGAGCTGTTCTTTCGCAAGACGGTCATCCAATATGCTATGTATCCAGAACGTTGAACAACCATGAAAAAAATTATAGTGTAACTGATAAAGAATTTTTGGCTATAGTTTTCTCGGTAAACTATTTTAGACCTTATCTCTATGGAAGAAGGTTCAAAATTGTCACTGACCATGCACCAATAAAATATTTAAATTCAAAGTATAAAGGGAAAGGATTTTCACAAAGGAACCAAAGGTGGCTTCTTTAATTACAAGAATATAACTATGAGATCGAGTATCTTAAAGGGAAGGAAAATAAAATGGCTGATTTCTTAAGTAGGTTGGAAAAATGTCCTCAAATTAATGCAAAAAATAGCAGTAAATCCAATATGGACCTATCTGATGCAATGTCTTCAGTAGAAGAGCGATTACGAGACCATATACCTTTAAAAGAAGAGATAGTTAATAAATACAAAACTCAAATTATTTTAACTTATCGTCAAGAAAAAGAAATGGAAATAAAGCATGGAAGGATGATAATAGAAATCAATCCGCAAAGTGAGGACTTAACTATTAAAGATATATTAAAAAAGTATATTAAATCAGGACACATAGGCATTTATTCCGAAGTAGATGATAGAGAATATAATAAAATACAACAATGCATTATAGAGCTGTTCTCGGAAAATCCACGAGTCAAGTTTAGAAGAGCAACAAAAAGAGCGCAAGAAATAGAGAACGAAGAAGAATGTCATAAACAAATATCTCTATATCATTCAAAGAAGCCATTACAAAGTGGCATCAATGAGACCTATCAAACACTAAAAGATAAAATATACTACCCGAAGTTGCAAGAACATATACAACTTATCATTAATAATTGTGAAAAATGCCAGGGAATAAAGTATGACAGAAATCCAATAAAGCCATTATTTAGCATTACCGAAACACCAAATCAGAGGAATGAAATTATTCATGCAGATATTTTCCATTACAAAAAGCAAAGTTTTGTTACCATTATTGATAAATTAACTAAATTCGCCGTTGCATATTTAATTAATGAAAGAAACTGGATAAAAAAGATTGCTATATTAGAAAACTATCTAGCTACTTTTGAGACACCAAGAAAAATGATCATGGACATCAGAACAAGTTATTAAATTTTTAATGGAAAAAGGCATAGAAATACTCTGGACAAAGCCCAATAGTCATACTGGAAATGCTGACGTTGAAAGACTATATTCCACTTTAATTGAAAAGATTCAGGCAATTGAAGAAGATGTTTCAGTGGAACAAAAGATATATAAAGCAATTGAAAATTATAACGATAGGTATCACTCAACAATTGAAATGACTCCTAGGCAAGCTAGTAAAATAACAAATATTAAATCATTAGAAGAAAAAGTAAAGAAGAAAAAATACAAAAATACACAAAAAAAAGCAATAGAAACAGAGAAAACTATGTTGAAAATAGGAATGAAGGATATATTAAAAATTATAAGAGGGTCAGACATAAAGACGAACCATATTTTAGGAAGTTTCAATTAAAAAACGTTCATTTATGTAATATTAAAAGAGCTCCTAAATTTGCAGGTCATAATAGTGCTTTTAATGGTGAGGATCATCGCAGTCCAGGGAATTCTACAAGTACATCCTATTCGAGAAGAAAACGGGTATGTGAAAATAAGAATTAAACAAGTTCAGATAGCTAATAACATTGACACAATCTTACATATAATAAATCCATCTGAAATGATGAGCATTTTAGATCAATTAGCACTTAACCAAGCTCACTTAAAATTGGAAGATTCAGTTGCACTTTATTCCGAAATCAAATTAGTTAAAACTAAATTACGAACCATTAGTAAAACAAATAGACAAAAAAGGGGTTTATATAATTTCGTTGGTAGAACTCACAATTGGTTATTCGGAACAATGGATGACAATGATCGACAAGAAATAGCGGATCATTTAAAAGTTACAGACACTAATAACCATAGAGCTATTGAAAATCTTAATCAACAAATTAAAATAAACGACCATTTTAACAGAACACTACACGATTTGAAAACACTAATAGAAAATGATAGAAAAAAATTTTTAGATTCATACAACACAACAAATAACATAGTTAAAGACCTAAATTACAAAGTTTTATTTTTGGATCAAGAAACTAAACTAAGGTACTTAGAAAACAAAGTGAATCAAATACTTGACATCATAATGGCAACTAAGAAGAATTTAATTCATCCAAGTATGTTAACAATAGAAGAGCTAGACTATTATAATATTGATTTTCACAAACTGAAGCTTTTGAAAGCTGGAGTAATGGAATATAGCATAGTAAAAATTGTATTTTTCAGAAAACATGTCCATTGGCTTATAACAATGTTACAAGCATAGAAGAAATAGATGATGAATCTGTTTTGTTAATAAATATGATTATTGAAACCTTAATACAAGATTGTGATAAAAGAAAGATAAATTTAATGGGAAACTACTTAATCAATTTTAATAATTGTACATTAGAGATCAAACAAAATAAATTTTATAACAGAAAAATTACTATTACTGATAAGTACTATAATCCAGAAAATAATATTAAGGAAATGTTTATTAAACCAATAAGATTTAATGATATAATAATAAATAGTATGGAAAATTTGAAAAAAATTAAGGAGCTGCAATATAATAAAAATGTAATGTACGGCACTAACATAGGCCTTATATTGATAATAATCTTTATGGCTGTAGGTATGGTCTTCTATGTCTCTTGGAAAACTAGAAAAAATAATGTTAATATAATTAATAACATGAAGCCGGAGGCTTCTGATTCAAAGCCAGGAGGAGTTACATACCTCAGCAATGAGCATCCGCAAACAACAGGAAATGCTGAGCCAGAGCTTGCCAATGACCTGCCAAGTTCATACAAAATAAAAGCAAAGACAAAACCGCTTGCTTGGTGATTGGTATGACACGATCGTCGGTCATTTGCATGAACTGGCTTCCGTTGATGTTGCGGCTGCATCAGCATTTGTTAGATCGTAAGTTAGTAAGTAAGAAATCGGAGAGTCTTGTTTGAAGTGTGACCCAATAAAGTTGTCTTGTTCTTTCTGGTGTTTTTAATTTTGATTTTTTTATTAAATTTTTATTTCGCGTGTACCAAGTTCTGCTCTTCTTTTTGCTTGCGAGAGCAAGCGAGATCGCCATTGCGATCATCGCTTTTGTTTTCATCCGTCAGATGATCATCAATGCTTCAACAGACTAGTCGGCCATCGATATTTGGTGTTTTTTTTTTCAATATTTTCTCTTCAGTAGTGCAAATTACTACCAATAATTTGAACCTCAGTGCAACTAACGCTGTTGCAGATGTCATAACCTTTCCCTCAGATAAGTCTCCTAATCTCGCGTGGATAGAGGGATGTTTCCGGTGGCAGCAATGTAAACACTACATGTTGTGTTTGCATTTTTGTCTTGGAAACATTCCTCTATCTGATCAAGTACTACTTATTTAATCTTTTATAACCTTTTTTTTCTAGGAAGTTGATTACTCCACGTAACACTATCGATGCCAGTGGCCGAGTGGTCGTGAGGCCACTGACGTCGTCACAACGTGGAAGTGTATCCTTCTGCTCCGTGGCCTTCATGCTCGCCGGAACCGTGTGGTAAGAGCCTGCGTCCTGAGATACTTATTTCTTGTTTTACAGGACCTCCTTAAAACGTCTTACCTCCTCAAGTGCCCACTAATATATAACTTAATCTCTACTTAATGAATTAGCTACGACTACCTAATTAATTAACTATCAATAAATAAATAAACTATGTGTAAATAAATATCTCTATATACTTTATAAATAAATAAACTCTAAACTACGTCAAGTATGTAAATAAATAACTAAATTAACTCTGAAATACGTCAAGTATGTAAATAAATAAATAAATTAACTCTGAAATACGTCAGTTAATTAATAAATAGATAAATAAGCTATGTAACTAAACTATATCTCTACATACTAGAAGTGTTAAGGCAGCGACATCCGAGGTGATCTTTAAGTTCATAAAGTGTTCATGTATGGAGGTCTTTAGCGTGGAATGCTCCGATTTTTTTACCTCGGCAATTACCAACCTCGCAGAGAGAGTTGCCAATCGTCTTAAGCACTATCGAATTTATGAACTTATGTACTAGTTTTGCATTGTAGCCATCTGGTTGATTACTCTGCTTAAAATTGCGTCTATAAACAACTTGCCCTACTTCATATTTAATTTCCCTACTTCTAGTGTTGTAAACTTTGGTGGCCTTGCAGTGTGCTAACCGCAAGTTGTCAAATATTTTTTTCCTAACGAATTCTAACCTATCAGTCTTATTTTGAACGCTAATTCGAGTGTCCTTAAGCATATCCAAGCGCCTTAGCACTTGGTATGCACTCGCATGTTGGATCATGTGTGATCCGAATACCGCGTAGTACGGTTCGAAGGATGTCGCATTGTGTACTACACTCCTCAAAGCAAATGTCGCATTACTTACGTGCAGGTCCCGATTCTTCTGGTCCCCTTATAAGTACGACCTTAATTTGGCCAGCAAGGAACGGTTAACCCTCTCAGAGGCATTTGCATGAGGCGAGTACTTGTTTAGAAAGCTCCGTACTTGTTTAGAAAGCTGGAGAACAATTCTGAAACGAATTGTTTCCCATTGTCAGAATGAATGAACTCGGGGACACCAAATACGTGAAAAACACCTTGGCTGCCGTTGCTTTACGAATAGGCCTTAACATAACAAATTTGCTAAAATGGTTCAAAACTATAAATATGTGCGTATTTCCTGTCTTTGTCCTTGGGTATGGTCCTACGAAGTCAATGTTTAGTCTTTGGAACGGTTTCTCTGTAATTTGTTGTTGCCCCATTGGTGGTCGGGATATCACATTTAGTGGCTTACAGCACTTACATTTTTCGCAAGATCTTACAATTTTTTGCACGTCCGTGGTCATTCCTGGCCAGAAGTACTTTTGCCTCAGCTTAGCCAAGGTTTTATGGATTCCTCCATGACCCGCCGCGGGAGAGTAGTGAGCCGCCTTTGCAAGACTCCCCCTCAACTCCGTCGGAACCCAGAGTTTCCAGGCTCTATCCTCCCGAACTTCGTCTCCAGTCCGTACGTCTGTTAGTTTGTAGACTTATCCGTCCGATATGCATACGTCTGGCAGTCTGTCTTTGTTCTCGTTAGTCGTCTTTCTTAGTTCCTCATACTCCTCTGACGAAAAGTATGGAGAACAAAGATCGACTTCAAGCGGCTCTTGTTGGACATTGAGCTCTTCCATATAGACTCGCGAGAGAGTATCAGGGACGACGTTTTGGATGCCTTCCTATGGTCGATCCCGAAGTCGAACGCTTGAAGCTTGAGGCTCCACCTCGCTAATCGGCCGGATTTATCTTTTTGCGTCATCAGCCACTTCAGACTAGCGTGATCGGTGATTATAGTGAACGGCATTCCTTCCACGTAGGCTCTGAACTTCTTCACTGACAGAACGGCCGCATAGCATTCAAGCTCGGTGACACTGTAATTCCGCTGCACGGCATTCAGTTTCTGAGACATGAAAGCTATCGGTCGCTCGTTTTTCTCGTCCTCCAGCTAGAAGAGCACACCCGAAGTCGAAGCGCCGCATTGTAAGAAAAACCGTCTGTTAAAGTTCGGGTTCGTCAGTAATATTTATTCAGCTGTTTAAATGCCTTAAGAGCGTCGTCCGTCATGTTGAATGTTTTTCCTTTCTTAAGGCAGTCAGTCATTGGTGCTGTTATGGAAGCGAAATTCGGGATGAAACGCCTGTACCAACCTGTCATCCCTGGGAATCGGCGAAGTTGTTTGGGAGTCTTGGGTACTGAGAAGTTTTCGACCGAAACTTTGTCCATGTCCATTCTTAGGTAGTGCTGTTAAAGTAGAGACAAAATGAATACCCGTATGTATCGGTTACTTCAGATTCGAGTACCCGTTACAAATATATCGTTACTCGTTACTTTAGTTACTTTTGCTATAAGCGTATCAATTACATTATTTCTGTTAAGGCAGGTATTGATTACGTTCGGTTTGATTTCAATGAATTTCAAATGCGATATATGAAACACTTCTAGTATGTTAGTGAGTGGTAATGTTGCACTTATTTTTATTAAAAATAGGAAAAAATAACATAAAAAAAATGTATATTCCAAAAACAAAATAAAATAGATCTCATTAAATTTCTTATGAACTTTACATAGATAAAAATAAATTAATACATTAATTAAATCAGTACAATATGACAACTATTTTATCTTAACTTAAACAAAAAAATATAAAGCATTTTATAGAAAATAAACAGAGTAGAAAAAACGATACTAGAATTCATTGAAATCTTTTTATTAATCATACATAAACGACTGAATGATTCAATTTAATCAATACTTCGTATCAGTCTTCTTGAATTATTATTACATTAATTTCAATTTATATTTAACACACATATTATGGAAGGAAATTTTGGTTAACATGTAAAAATAATATTCCATACACCCATTCGCTTTGGTTTTAGAGAGGCACGTTTTTCGGATAATATTTGTCCGGATTTCGAAAAAACTCTTTCGGATGGTACCGTTGAAGCCTTAACAGACAGGTATTTTAAAGCTAAATGAGCAAGTTCTGGGTATAAAATTTTTCTTATATTCCACCAGTTAAGAGGATTCTCTTTCCTGTTTAGTTGTTTTCTTCCATATACTAACGAAAAGAAATAACCCTGGCAGGAAAATCGGTAACTGACGAGCGCGAAGCTGTTCTCATGTCAATGTCCACCCAAATGGAGTCTTCTTCAACTTCTGGTGAAATTGAACTATCTGCTTGATATCCGGATGGTTACTGCGATTGAGCCATTGGCAATTTCTCAAGTTCAGTTTGTAATAAATGTTTGGTACATTCATAAGAAGAATCGTCAACAAACGCTTGTTTCTTAAATCTGGGGTCTAAAAGAGCTGCTTTGGATAAGACTGGATGACTCGAGCTATTTTAGAACCGAGAATTAAACTCTAAAATTAATTTTTTGAGCAGGTCTTTAGATATAGTTTTCATCGGCGTTAACCGCAGGCGGTTTAATATACGTAGAACACTATTGGTTCCCGCCAACGCTTTTGATATAGAAACATCTTTTTAAGATGACATTTCCTCTGTAAGCTGTTGAAATGGCTTCAATATTGTAACGATTTAAGGAAGTAAGAGCCATTCATCTTCCATAAGGTTTTGGACAGGATTATGTAATAGTCAAAGTGCTGATTCCACGGGTTCTTGCAAGATTTGCACACTCTGTAGCATATCTTATGTACTATTCCAGCGAGTTACAACGTCGATTATTAGTTTCAATGGATTCTCGCCAGGCTTAATCTGTTCTTGCATGGAAATTAGTTTTTTTGTGGCTATCGAACTTCTATGTGAATGTTGGGCATATGATTTGTATTAAAAAAAAAAACAAAATTTATTATATGTTCGCTATATGCGTTCGCGCACTACAAAAAACTAAACCAAATGAATAGAAAAGTGAATCAACCATTCCATTATTTACCCGCCTTTAACACACACAAAAAAGATAACACAAATGTTATTCCTTGCATGCGAAATCATTTGTGCGCGGATATTTTTGCAAAAGTAACGAAATGATGCGAGTAACTAACTTGTTGGGAAGTAACTTTTGGGTATTTGGTTTGAAATGAAATACTCGTATCGAATACATATGGTTGGCAACAGTTCTTGTGCGAACGCATACAGCGGCACACTCGGCGGACACCGGCATCATCACACATAGCCATCCCACCAACAACCGAGTCAACAAAACTAAAATAAAAACAGTTTGATTTTACAAGCACATGTCTGGCACGCATGGACATAGAGCCTTCACTATACTTCTTGGATGCGAAATCATTTGTGTGAATGTTTTTTTGTTTTGGTATGAGTAGACACATATATGCTTTGGATATAGTACTTGTGGAAAAGTAACCAAATGATGCGAGTAACTATATTGTTTGGGGAGTAACGTTTGGGTACTTGGTATGAAATGAAATACCCGGTACAAAGTAACGAATACATACGGTTTGTTACAGCCCTATTCTTAGGCACCCATCACCGACAATGTATCCAAGGTACTTTATTTCTTTGTAGCAGAACTTACTCTTCTCCACATTGATTGTCAACAGTTCCAGGTGTGTGTCGAAGTCTGGAGAGCAAACCAAGAGGTCATCAAGATAGATGAAAACGTTATCCTTAAGTTTTGCCGGGATCGCTTTATCCATCAGCCGACACATTCTCTGAGCAGCGTTACACAACCCGAACAGCATCACCGTGAATTGGTATAACGTCCTCCCAGGGACTGTGAAGGCGGTCTTCTCTCTTGATTTGAACTCCAGTGGAATCTGCCTGAGATGAACCCTGTCTGCTGGAGTCTGCTCAGGAGACCTTCAATATGGGAAAGGGGGTAAGCATCCTTCTTTGTGACATCATTAACCTTTCGTGAATCGAGGCACAGCCTATTCTTGCCAGGTTTTCTAACAAGGACCACCGAAGAGCTCCATGGGCTGTTGCTTTCCTCGATCACTCCCAGTTCGAGCATACGGTCTAGTTCGTCAAACAGTAGTTTCTCTCCGCCGGCGAGATCGGGTGTCGTCTTTCACCTCTATAACGTGTTCTTCTAAGCACGTTTTTCCCAACCCTCGCATTGCGAATGAAACATCTGTTTGACTCCCTCTAGCCGTCGGGTTTGCTCTGCTGTCAGTTCCTGGAATTGCGTGCTTTCCATCGCCGGTGTGGGTACTTCAAGTTCGTCTATCACGTTCGGGGCTACCTTGAATGTCTTCCAGAAGTCCACACTTAAATAGAGCTGTTGTTGAAGATTTGGGACAATATACATCTCCATTTCGTGTGACTTCTGACCCCATGAAACCATCGTGCGAAAACGTGCTTAATACGTTGTTGGTTTCCGTCTGCAGTCTTTATGTCTGTCTTCATTTTCACCACATTCAGTTTGTGTCGGTCCAAAAAGTCAAGTGCTCCCTTTCCTAAACAGCTGATCGAAGCTCCACTATCTAACAAGCCTACAATTTCTTCGTCCTCTATCCTAACTTTTGCGTATGGCCTGTTATCGTCAGTTGTGTTTATTATAGTTGCTTCTATTTTACTCCTAAGTCGTCTATTTATTGCACATTTTTCCCTTGGCCTAGATATTTTATTCTCTTATTCTTAGTCGTCAATTCTTCTCCGAAGATTCGTCGTCTAGCTTCTTCGTACTCTTGCAGTAGTCTGTGTAAACCTTTTCTTTGGGCGTCTTCGTACTTGTCGCTTGTTTTTCGTCCGTCGTTAGTCTTTTCAGTGTTTGGATCTGTTCGGATACTGAGGAGCAGGGATGAACTTTGTTGTCGTTCGTTCCCGGTCTCCCCGTCGACTTTGACGTTTTCATCGTGTCTTTTCGTCGAGGCTACAGTACCCTGTCCACAGTTGAAACACTTCATGTGGTGGAACGTGGAAGGGCATGTATGTTGTCGTTCGTCAGTACTTTGGTAATGTCGAAAGTCGGTTTGCGTCGACGTCTCTCTTCGTGTATGGTGGCCTTTTCTTCAGTGGCTTTGCTCTAAATTCGGCCACCTCTATGTCTACTTCGTCATCGTAGTCGTAGTCATTCTTCCTGTTTCTCGCCCTATATAATTCGTCCGGTTCCCCTACCACTTCGTTAATGTTTCGTCTAGCCCTAGCGTCTCTAATACTGTAAGATTCCTAAATTGTTTCAACTTTTCGTCAATTGTCACACCATATATATATGTACATGCTATACATGAGCATGTAAACTAGTTATTATAAAAAAAAGTGCATTAGTATGCTTTCGTTAAAAATCACACCACATTTCCTATCGATATTTATAGTACACAGACCAGATCGAATGATTACATTGATATGTAGACTCACTCTATTCTGATCGTTCCCGAAAAGCGGACGTGTTTAAATTCTAATAAATGTTTAAAATATACGTGTTTTGTGTTTTACTGTAAATTTTTATTACAACGTCAGAAGTGGGATTTGTCTTTAACCTTAAGTCGAAATGAACAATCGTGCCATTGATTTTTTACAAAGTGGAAGTGTGCCACAAATTAAGGCGAAGTTATTGAATTTAAATCTAACCACAACGGGAACCAAAGCGGTAATCAAAGATCGGCTAATGGAAGCGATCAAAAATCAGACAGAGGACCAGCTGGAGGCGTTGTTTCCAGAAATTCGTGATGACGATAATGCAATATCAGAGCTGGACGAGGATCATGCGGTTACAAGAGAATTGAAAAAGTTACGAGAACTTGTGGCGAAGAAGGAGGAGATACGAGCATTGCAGAAGCGTTTGGGCGAGCTTAATGGTCAAGTGGAAGCAACGCAAACATTTACACCATTCCGAGAAATGGAAGACTCATTACCTACATTCTGCGGTGACGACAATTTTCCTGTGGTTAAGCATTTTCCTAAAGCCTTTTAGGAAGCAGTGACGGTGTACAAATTGGATACTTCCAAAACCCACATATACGCTCAGAGGTTGCTAAAAGGTACAGCACAATTGTTTTCAAAATCGACAATGTGCCGAAGTTGGGAAGATTTAAAAAGTGCTTTGCTGACGGAGTTCCACGTGTATACAACAACTACTGATGTGCACAACAACCTCAGGAATCGCAGGAAACGTAGGGAAGAAAATATTCAACAATACGTCCTCGCTATGCAGGAAATTGCCTCCGCTGCTGACATTGGCGAGCAGGACCTAATCAACTATATTGTTAGAGGTATACCTGATTCTATGTCTAATAAACAAATTCTTTTAACAGCTGACACGATCGTGGAGTTAAAAAAAGTGCTTAGGAAATATGAACAGATGAGGGCGGAGTCATACACACCGACGCTTCATAAAATTGTGCCACAGCAAAAGAGAACGGTCCCGCCTCAAAAATTTCCCATCACATGTTACAACTGTCATGAAAATGGTCACTTTGCCAACAAGTGTCCAAAGTCTAAGGCGGAAAGGGGATCGTGCTTGCTTTGCGGTAAAAAGGGCCACTACGTGCAAAATTGCTCACAGCATGCGCCCGTTATGATGGTCGAAAGTCACCAACAACAGTGTACACTTTTCCCAGATATGCTGACCGATTTCCAACACATGTTTGAGTTCTTTTTCCCGGCAAAAAAGGATTCAACGGTGACAACAACAGTTAATGCTATGGCGATGATCGACACCGGGAGTCCAATCAACTTTATTCAAGAACAATATGTCCCACCGCATTTAATAGAACATGAATCACCTTCGCACGGATTTGTGGGAATCAACGGAAGTAAGTTGATTATATTAGGAAAAATATTTTGCATGCTTAAAATGAATAAAGATTTTGTTAATTTGAACTTATATATAGTACCTAATGATACCCGGAAAAATGCAGTTATTTTAGGCCGCGAATTTATTTCGAAATCAAACATTAAACTAACTTTAAATACAGAAAGAAAGAAAAGTGAAGCATGTAAAGAAAATGATAGCGAACATCTTTTTGACGAAATTTTGAAAATTGATATTAGTGATAATTTTGAAGAAACATTTCCATTGAAAATTAACGATAATTTAGACTTGAATGAAAAACTTAATATCCAAAATATAGTAAAACTGTATGTTAATGATGAAAAGAATTCGAAAACCTTAAATTTTGAAATGAAAATATCTTTGACCGATACGAACCATGTTTTCAATTGCGCTCCTCGACGATTGCCTCATGCCCATTCATTGCAGTTGCGCGAAATCCTGGATACTTTGTTAAAGGATAATATAATCCGCGAAAGTAACTCTCCATATGCTTCCCCAATTGTCTTAACAAAGAAGAAAACCGGCGAACTCCGGTTATGCATAGATTATCGGGCATTAAATAAAATAACTATTAAAGATAACTTTCCTTTGCCTCTGATCGAGGATCACCTTGATAAATTGCGCGGTAAGAAATATTTCTCCTTATTGGATTTAAAAAGTGGATTCTAACACGTTAAAATGGAAGAGAATTCTATTAAATTCACATCCTTTGTTACTCCGTTGCGTCAGTTTGAATTCTTGCGTATGCCCTTTGGGCTCAAAAACGCACCCGCATTTTTCCAAAGGTATATTCACACAATTTTCGACAAACTTATACGATCAGGAAAGTTATTGGTTTACATAGACGATCTGCTTATAGCCACAAATACAATAGAGGAACATTTTAAAGTACTTGCGGAAGTTTTTGAGGTTGTTCGGGAAAACTCTGTACAGTTGAGGTTTGACAAATGTCTTTTCATGTTCCAAAAATTACTTATCTAGGTCGCCGAATTCCCGGTTCCGTTGAACGCACGAAATGTACATTCATTTCTTGGTCTTTGTTCCTACTTCAGAAAGTTTAATAAAGATTTTTCCCTGTTATCAAAACCGTTGTATGATTTGATAAAAAAAGATTCTGAATTCAAGTTTTGCGATGAACAAATGGCGGTTTTTGACTGCTTAAAGGAAAAGTTGATAAATGCACTTTTACTATGTATTTACAATCCTCATGCCGAAACTGAATTACATTGCGATGCAAGCACACTAGGTTTTGGTGTCGTTCTACTGCAACGGCAGGATGATAAAAAGTTTCATCCAATTTTCTTTTTTTCTAAACGCGCTACACCAACCGACACAAAATATCATTCATACGAGCTAGAGACCTTGGCTATTATTTATGCACTTCGAAGATTTCGGATTTATTTAACCGGTATTAAATTCAAAATCATCACAGACTGCAGGTCATTAACTTTAACGTTGAATAAAAAACTGTTGAACCCTAGGATATCGCGTTGGGCCTTAGAGCTCCAAGACTTTGATTATTCAATCGAACACCGTGATAGCAAACGGATGAACCACGTTGATGCCCTAAGCAGGT
Source organism: Orthonevra nobilis (assembly GCA_963555765.1). Lineage (NCBI taxonomy): Eukaryota > Metazoa > Arthropoda > Insecta > Diptera > Syrphidae > Orthonevra > Orthonevra nobilis. The sequence continues at coordinate 31,305,367 of OY743227.1, forward strand.
GTCACAATATTTTGGTCATCGAGTCTGAGTCATTTGAACACCTACTAGCTGCGTCCCAACAGAGAGATCCAGTAATTAAAAAATTGGTTGAGTTTTTAGAAAAAAATGAGAGCCATTCTTATGAATTGAATAATGGACTTGTCTACCGAAAATTAAATAAAAATATATTTTTTTATGCTCCCGCCAAAATGGAACAAAACGTTATACGGACTCACCATGACGCATTATGTCACGCAGGGGTGGAGAAATGCTACAATTTCTTGAAAAAAACCTATTGGTTTCCACAAATGAAATCTAAAGTTAAAACCTATATTGGAAGTTGTCTTAAATGTTTGCATTTCTCAGAACCATCGGGTAAGAAGGAAGGAATCTTACACAATATCCCTAAAGGTAACAAGCCGTTCGAAACACTTCATGTAGATCACCTTGGCCCCTTATCTCCCTCCATGAAATGTTCTAAGAGGCGCATATTCGCTGTTGTGGATGGCTTTACAAAATTTACCAAATTTTATCCGGTTGACCGCTTACAGCAAACCATCACGAGTCGTTTCTGATAGGGGTTCATGCTACACACTTGTTATAAGATACAGCATATCAAAGTTGCAACAAGATCTCCTCAATCAAATCGTCAGGTCGAAAGGGTAAATAAGACAATAATTCCGATGCTTGCGAAGGAAACTGAACGAGATCCGGGTGAGTGGCCTAGCCATTTAGAAAAAGTGGAGTTTGCTCTAAATAACATGGAAAGTAAGAGCACAGTTTTTTGCCCCAGCAAGCTACTTTTCGGTGTTGTACAGAAAGGAGAAATCTATGATTTGGTTCGTGAGGCTCTTGAACAAAACATTTTAGTTGAGGAGCCGGGCAACATTGAGGTTATTAGGGAAAAAGCGAGTGAAAACATAGTTCGGAATCAAGATGCCAATAAATCCTATTTCGATAAGCGCCATAAGAATCCAAACAAGTACGAAATTGGTGACTATGTTCTAATAAAAAACATCGTTAATATACCGGGTTTGAATAAAAAGCTGTTACCAAAATACAAGGGACCTTTCGAGGTGCAAAAAGTTCTTTCGAATGATAGATACCTCATAAGAGATTTAGAGAATTTGCAGATTGGCAGAAACAGTTATGAAGGCATCGCGTTGCCTGAAATATGAAACCATATAATATAAATTTGTAATAAATTAATGTATACGCTATCGTTTCTCTCTTTGAAAAAACCATGTATGTCCCTTGTCTACAAAAAAAAAAACAAAATATGTATTATGAAAAAGATCATTGTGTAAATGTCTAACGTATACAAGATACACATTCTATGTAAAATGTTATCGATGTAAGATAAAATTGCTTCAAATTTGTTAACATATAACGTTTAATTTAAACTGCAAAACTTAAACTTTAATTTAAAATTAATTTATAAATTATAAACGAAATAATTTAAATCGAGGACGATTTGTAGTCAGGATGGTCGATCTGTAAGATTCCTGAATTGTTTCAACTTTTCGTCAATTGTCACAACATATATATATGTACATACATGAGCATGTAAACTAGTTATTATAAAAAAAAGTGCGTTAGTATGCTTTCGTTAAAAATCACACCACATTTCCTATCGATATTTATAGTACATAGACCAGATCGAATGATTACATTGATATGTAGACTCACTCTGTTCTGATCGTTCCCGAAAAGCGGACGTGTTTAAATTCTAATAAATGTTTAAAATATACGTGTTTTGTGTTTTACTGTAAATTTTTATTACAATACCTAAATGTCTTTCTGCCTATCTGCATATGTCCCTCAGTTCTTGTTTCGTTCTTGTCTTGACCCCGAATATCAAGGAAGAGACTCTGCCCTTGATGTTTTGTTTTATGATGGTGACTAGGTCACTCTCGCTGGGTCTCATCCTCATTTGTAGTATAAGTGATCGTATGTCCTCGTAGAAATCGTCAAAAGTTTCATGGGGCAGTTGTCTTCTGTTCATAATACGTCTCAGAGTGTCCGGGTCGGGCTGATCATTTGTGAAGCGTTCAGCCAGCTCGGCCTTGAGGTCGAAAAGCGTTATCATCTCGCTAAACCTATTCTCCTCCCTAAACTCCCAGTACCATTTCTCGGCCGGACCATGCAGCAAGTGGTGGAAGTTTGCCAACATTTGTCTGTCCGTAAGGCCGTTTTCTTTTTGGTGCAAGTCGACCCTAAACAGAAAACTTTCCACCGACATGGATTTGGGTGACCCTTGTATGTCCTTGGCGTTCTAGTTCTTGTTGCGTATTGACTTCTTTAAGTCAGGTAGATCGTCCCGCATCGTCTGTAACTCCTTTCCTAAGGAAGCGATGCTCTCCGTCAGTATTGTCATCAGTCGCGTCTCCTTATCCTCTTTTGCCGTATAGGCGTCCTTGTTAGAAGTTTGTGAAGGCTGTCCGTGGTAATCGTCCTCTGTATTGTACCTGTCAGTAAAAACGGAAGTAGGAAAGGATTGAACGATAAATATAGAAAAAAAATCAAAATTCAAAGATAAAAAAGGTGAAAATTCAAGATTCAAAAAATTGCTTTTATACGTACTATAAATAGAAGAATAAAACAAGGAATAAAAAGAAAAAAAAATACAAAAAAAAATTGTTGTTTATGAAACGTAAGGTGGTGTGTGTGTGTGAAAAGGTTTTCCAGTCAACATTCAGTAGACTTAGTTGGATATTGTCTAACTAACCGTTATTGTCAAAGTCTTCTCTTGGAACTGAGCCCTAGATCCAAGGAACTTAGCGAGTGTTGCGATTCATCTTTTCCACTTTACCACAACTTGATGCCTGGTATTAAACCTGTACACCAAGGCTGGCCATGTTTCTGAGATGTATCTCAACACGAACATGATGTCTAAGTCGATGCTAACGCCTTACGCTTACCTAGGCATAGGTCCTTAATCAAATCGGACGGCAGCTAGCTTTTCGACTCATCCACCATGTTCCACTCTCCGTGGCAGAATACCCCTCGAACTACCTCAGAGGATCCTCTAGTAATTAACCTGAGGACTGGACAGCTGTCTTTGAAGCATTCTGTGACCGAGAGCATAGGCGACCTTTGAACACCAGAAAAGTTAAAATTCGAAAAATGAAATGAAAATTTTGAAAATGAGATAATGGTTAGTAGAAGTTCAATGCGATGACCTTCAAATATGGAAAATCATCCGCTTGTAGTTTTAATTGACCTTAACGAAAAGTAATAAAAAAAAACTAAAAAGAAGGAATCTAAAAGCTAAATGACCAAAAAATAAACGGACGGGGTAGTCCTTGTCCTCCTTTCCGTGCCAAAAAGAGGGAGAGAGAGATAAGAGAGAAAGCGGAAAAGGCGGTGCTCAGGGTTACCTTCTAGATGGGGATCTTATTGAAACGAACAGGGGACAGACTTACCCTAGCTATCCTTAAAGAAATAAAAACTAAAAACAAATATGATAAAACTACCCTAATCCTAAACAAGCTTAAATCTATTCTAACTACTTAACTAACTAGCTAACTACCCTAAATAACCTAAAAAAATTATAAACTTAAGCTATACCTTAACTAACTTAATACTACCTAAGGGGTCATAGCTAAGTTGACCGCTACCCCTCCACTACAGACCCGTCATCCAGGGTCGCACCGTTCCATGGATCTGCCAGTAGATGGTGTTTCTAGCTTGGCCTTTGCTATCTCCCTAGCCAGAGATTTCGGGGTATAACGTCCGTTTGGTCCTCGTTGTTGTCCTGTGGGAATATCCTAGTCTAAAGAATGGACGGCCTTCCCATTACTGCACACACACCCACACTCACAAACAAAAAAACTCACTCGCACATTTTGTTGCGAATTCTCTAAATTTTCAAAAATAAAAGAATCAAAGTTCGTGGGTAAATGCAACGATATTATTTCTGTATTTACTCCACTCTTTTCTCTTATTAAAGTTCAAGGAAAAATATATAAAAAAAAAGGAAAATTACAAATTATACTAGCTTAACACCTAACCCAAGAAAATGAATTTATATTTTGTAGACTAAGATATAAATAGAAATAAAAATAAAAAAAAGGTAAATAAAAAAATTTGTGTGACTCACTCTTAAAATGTAGCTCCCTCGTTGTCCTGCCGGCAGCACGAAGCGGGACTTGTCACTACTGCTCTTATCAATTTTAAAAATCATCAAAATCAAATTCACTTTCTCTTACAACTTATTCAGAAAAAATTAAGCACTTATGACTTTAAAATTAGTTGAAGATTATTAGGACCAAATTAAAAAAAAAACGGAAATCAAAATTCAAAAAAAATTATTCCCAAAAAAAATTTGTGGAATTCACAAAAAAAACACAATCCCCGGAGTTCTCGACCGTCCAAGGAACTTTTCCTCTACTTTGTCTAGGGTTTGATCTGTGTTAATTGTTCTTTGTCTCCTTCGTTGTTTGTAAATTCCTTTGTTGTGTCTTGTCAGTGAATATTGAAGATTTTTATTGATGTATTGTTTTCTATCGCCTCCCTCACCCTGTAGCATAAATTCTAAATAATGTGCCCGTTAAAATTTCAAAAGTCCAAAACCTACCTCCGCTTAGTTTGCGGCACTTCCAAATCTTTCCCGGTCCAGGAATTTGGTTTGTCCACCATTCCCTTTGTGTCCCGGTCTCTTCTTTGGATTATATAAATCCTTTTATCGAAACTTTTTTTTTCTTTTTCTTTTTATACATACCTCATATTATTAATTTTTTTCCTCTTTGTTTGTTCTTTCCCTAAAGGTCCCCTTTAAGATAGCACTTCGCTACTTCTTGCTTCTGGTTTGTGCGCCCGCTTTACTTTGCCTTCTGCCACCAAATGACCTACTTCCCTTCTTGGTCATTGTTCCCGGGCTAAACTGTTTAATCCACTTTTGGGGGCCCGTTCCGTAGGGGAAAGTCTCGTCTACGTCACCAATTATTCGAGCATTGATAAGGGAAAGAAGTCGTCATCTTTCCCTTTCTCAAGCTCTTCGTCAAGTCTTGGTGCGATCACCATGAGTGGTTAGGTTTTTGAGCTAGTGTGGCCTCCACATTCCTTGTGGCTTCCATCCCCATTTATACCTTGTCGTTTGTCGTCAGTATCGTATCGTTGATCGTCCTTTTTTTTGTTTTTTGTCTACCTATTCTAACTTATATCCTAATATCACAGTCTCATACTTACTCTAACCCGATCACAGATCGTTATCACTAAAAGTTATAAACTACCACCGTGACCTACTCTCAGCAACGCGCGAACCAAGTTCTGCTCTTCCTTTTGCTTGCGAGAGCAAGCGAGATCGCTTCCTCTTCATCTTGATCTCCCTGCGTCAGTACTGCCACAATGCCATATCCTGAGCCATCGGTATGGACAACGAAAGGCTGTTCGAAATTCGGAGAAGCAAGAATCGGGACACTCACTCATTTCTCCTTTATAGCTCGGAAAGACTCTTCACAAGCATCGGTCTATAAGAACTTCCTTTTCTTCTTTAACAGAGTCGTAATTAGGGGCCAGCAAATCAGACAAACTTGACACCAATCGACGATACCACGAAACCATTTCAATAAAATGGTGTACGCCTGAAACTGTTGTCGGACGGGGGAAATCCACCATGCATTTAACCTCTTCTGGATCTACCAGAAGCCCTTTATGGTTCACAGTTTATCCCAGATACCTTAACTCGGGTTTACAGAACTCACACTTATCCGTACTTAGCATCAATCCAGCACCTTTTTACCTGCTCAAAACCTCCTGCAGTACTGACAGATGCGCTTCGAATGTGTCCGTTACGATGATCACATCATGCAAATAAATGAATACGTTGGGTTCCAGGTCTGCCCCAAGTACTCCATCTATAAAGCCTGCCAGGTCGCTGCTGCATTATGAAGACCAAATGGAATGCGGGTAAACTGGAAAAGACCCTTACCCGGTATTGTAAAGGCTGTGAACTGCTTTGAGGATTCGACAAATGGTATTTGCCAAAAGGCGGACTTAACCAAGATGGCTGAAATGAAGAGGATAGTATAAGCATCACGTTCGGTTACACTATAAAGTTTCCTGAAGTCGACACAGAACCGAAACTTCCCATCCTTCTTCTTTACCAATAGGATAGGGGATTACCAAGCACTAGTCGATGGTTCAATAATTCCCGCCTTCAGCATAACTTCCACTTCTTGATTTAAACTCGATAGCACTATCAGCTCAGATTCGGTTTTAATAACATGCTCGACTTAATCAGTGCGAACTTACTCCCTGCCCATGTCTGCAAAAGCAGATTCAACTACCTAAGCCAATGCCGATTAATCGGAGGTCAATAGCTCACGATTCTCAATGCAAGAGACAACGTCAACGAAGTTCCTTATTTGGTTTTTCAAGTCCGGGATGATCGAAAAGGCTTCTCGGAAATCAGCGCCCAGAATAAGATTATGTGGTAACTTGGGAATCACCAAAAGCTCTATTAATCTTATCTGGCTCTCTACATTAATAGGGATCTGAATAACCCCTGATACCTCAACCTTTTCACCATTCGCCACTGTAACTGCCCCCCCCCCCCCCCGAACGAATTTAGCTCTAGTTTAAAATCGCTTAGTTGATTTCCCGAGTCGAGCAGTCCCAACATCTTCAACCCATTGACTTCTTAATATGGACGCCTTTCGCTCGCCTTCTGAATAAGCAAATAATCGGCCGAAAGACTACTAACCCCCTCCTCTTGCCCATTTGTCCCCCCAACTCCCCCTGTAACATCTAAAATTGTCCGGTAAATTTGCGGGCAATTCTGGGCCGCAACTCAACGCCCCGCAGCGGTTTGAGGTCGTTTCCCGGCGGTAAACACTGGGGTATTCTCGGCGGTAAGCACTGGGGATTCATTTTTCCGAATCATTCGGAACTTCATTGCATCTGGACATTCTTCGCTTAGTCGGGAAAACAGCCCAATCACTACACTGACAAACATTCCTATTGTTTCCGAACGTCCTTGAGTGCGATGACGAATTTCCTCCGATAATCGATCATCATACCCTGGTAGTAGAAATTCAGATCGGAGCTTCCCCACTAGATCCTTCCAATTCCGCACCGAAGGTCGGGAAAACAGCCCAATCATTACACTGACATACATTCCTATTGTTTCCGAACGTCCTTGAGTGCGATGACGAATTTCCTCCGATAATCGATCATCATACCCTGGTAGTAGAAATTCAGATCGGAGCTTCCCCACTAGATCCTTCCAATTCCACACCGAAGGCCTTAAACCATATTGAAGCTGTGCCCTCAAACAAATCGAATGCTGAATTAAAAAGCTCTTCTTCGGATCAATTCCTTGCCTCCCTGAGCTCTGCGACCTCCTCCAAGAAACTAGTAACGGACTGGCCAGGTTCGCCATTGAATCTTAGTCCCCATTTCATAACCGGTACACACTTTGCATGAAACAAAATTGGAGACGAAGTCGCCTGTGGCTGAAGCGGTATTGGAGAACTCTGTGGTGAAGCGTTAACCTGTGCCTGCCTATCTCCTGCTTGAAGGTACAAGCCCGCCAGGTTTAGCTGCGAAACATTAGGGAGTTGAGTCTGACTATCTGTCGCTGAATTTGACTGTCCTGGATCCAAAGTGCCGTGCGCTTTGTTCGTGACTTCCCAGCTTACCGCGTTAGCTATAAGATCAAGTTTAGCTAGCAACTCAACTCAATTCACAATCGTCTTTTTCAACAGCTACTATCCTCCTCTGAGTTAAGCCTATTAATCTCCATGTCTTGTATCTGAGGTTTTCCTTTTTTTTTATTAAATGCACAATAATTCCACACACTAATTATAAGACTAAGATATGCAATATGTCCGCGACAGTTATTTCAATAACAAAACTTAAGTGAAACGTGTACAATGGCTAGGATTACTTCTATGCCAACATTTTTCTATGTCTGTTTTTAATGGCCCCACATTGGGCGCCAAAATGTTACGTTCCACTTCCGAGACAAAAAAGGCCGACTAAACCGATGAAAAAGGATCGTGGGGAATTGCTGTAAACAAATGGGCGCCACGCGATTTACCTTAATGTCCCGAGAAGCCTTTTTGGAAGTATCGCGACCTCCAAAAGGGTTTCGCTCACCGTAAATCAGAAACCCGGTTCAATTTGCTATACGTTAAGTCCTTCTTTTATTATAACGAAAATATAATATTAAGTCCTACCGAGTATATACAAAAAATTGGTCTATAAACTCTCCCCACCCCAAAAGCGCCGTAACGTTGCCACTCTTTCGTTTACACTTTGGCACAACTGACCGAAGGAGAGACTTATTTCTTTATTTTACTTTGTAACAAATTATTCAAAAAATTCACTGAAAATTTAAAAGATCGCAGAAAGGTAGTAAAAACAAAAAAAAAAGGATTTAGAGATAAATAAGAAAAATAAAAGCTCGGCAACACCAAAAGAACGATATAAATAGTGAATAATGTTTAGAGAGAAAAAAAATAAAAAATTTAATAAAACAAAACTCAGCCTATGACTCGAATCTGTTTTGGCTTGCGATTTTCTTTTCCTTTTTTTGGTTATTTTCGCACTTGGATTTCTTTAATTCCTTTGCGTAGGAAAACCTCAGATACACCTCAGCTTGGATTATGCTCTTAGCAGTCTATAAAGATCGACACACCAAAAAGATAAATAGGCTAATAACTCAATCTTAATTAATGCACTTACTATATATTCATACATTTTTGACGTTAACACTCGATTATATATAGCGCCGTCTACACATCAGCTAGCAGCTTCAAGATTGGCTATGTTTCTTTGTTCGCGTTTTGTTCACACAAAATTAACTCACAGGATTAAAGGATTTAATAAAATCTGATTTTCTATGATTAAGCAATATCAAATGTTTCTTTTTTTTGTTACTCGTTATAATTTTCTTTTTCTTCAGTTTTCACCAAATACACCCGCTCGTCACGCAATCTTGAGAACGACTCCCCCTATTTTAAACATGCGATCATTTTACTGCTCCGCTCCCTCTCTAAGACCGGTATTCCTGTGTCCTTTCGACCTCTAGCTTCTTAGAAATGCTCAGCAACAGATAAAAAAAACATTAAAGAGAGACGGACTTGCGAGAGCCAGGGCCGGGCCCTGAACCTGAGACCGTTGCCTCATAGCATCGGGGCGAACCAATCGGGCCATAATCGTTTACGCAATGTTGTAACAAATACTTCAGGTAAGAAATTGGTCCCCTATATTGTCTTGTCTAGCTGAGGTGAAAACTTCTCAACTCATAATACAAGTGATTGTAGACATGAACGACCAGCTAGGGCTAAACGCTTTTCAAATGTACTTAAAAAGATAGGTAGAATAATAGTACAAGCTGCAAGTGTAGCAAGACTAAATGAAGCAATGCTTGAATTGTTCTTAAGCTGCAGAGATTTGAAAGTTTGCCTAATCTTCTATTTCTTTTTAAATACACTTTACTTCCGCGCTGGTACTGCTTGAATGCGGTACATTTGTTATGGAAAGTCATGACTTTTGGGATGTTTTTTTTCTGATTTTTCTTGATTTAACTCTTTGCTGCTACAATAAAATATTTCAGTGGGCTTATTCCCAAAAACAGAATGGATGGTATTTTTATATTTGTAGGCAGCATATAGTAGAAGTTCTATTTTGTCTCTTGTGCTATCTTAAATAACATAAAACTGTTTCAATCGACATGATGATTGTGTGATTTTTAACATAAAAACGGCTTAATCTGCCGATAGTACTTGAACATCGGCTGACTTAAAGTACAGTTAGCGAGCTTTTTCTAATTATATAAAGATAATGTTATTTTGCATTATGTAAAGCGAGTTTGTAGAACAGGGTGATCCGTAAGGTTACAATTAAAGTTACGTGTGGATGTTCTTAAATTAATAGTTTTCATTAAAATCTTTTACAAATCGACCATCCTGACAACAAATCGTCCTCGATTTACAAACGTATCTTGTACATAACAATATAGTAAGTATCTTAAACAAAATATAGTTATCTTCGATAAGAGGGATTGGAAAATTGTCTTTGATTGTTATTTTATTTAGCTGTCGAAAATCCACGCATAAGCGTAATTCACCCGACTTCTTCTAAGTTAGGACGATAGGCGATGCAAAAGGTGAATTGCTCTCACGAATGATGTTATCACTTATTAAGTCATCTAATATTGCACGTAGTTGCAAGAAATGTGCGTGAGGCAAACGCCTTGGAGTGCAGCTAAAAACACAAACAAAGTAAAAGTCTCTTTATTGTGAAAAAATACAAAACAGGAAATGAATAAAGATGGAAAAAACATATGTTGTAAATTTGTTTCTTTCTTCCGGGGAAACTTGACCACTCAAGGTGGAAACACAAAATTAATAACTTGCATCAGCAAACATACTCCCACCGTTGAAAGTTCTTTTCAACTAGACACTTCTTTCGAAAAGAAGTGGGCATAACTTAGATATAGGTCGTTTAAAGACGCAAGCGACGTGGGCTAATCCATCCTTTCCCCGGGTGAGTTTCGGTAATCCTGGCGATAAGCCATCATCATCATCACCAGTGAGGTTGATTTTCGCCCCTCAGAATAACGACGTCATCGGGTTTAATATTTTTTTGTTTTTACCATTTCGGACGCTTTTGTAGTTGAGACAGGTAGTCTTGAGACCATTTTTGCCAGAAGCCTTGGAACAGCCGTTGAATATACTGCCATCGATCTCGTTGCGACGTTCCATTTGTTAAAACACTTGGATCAGGTACCATCGTCAGAGAGTGCGATGAGAAAATGCGCCGGGGTTAACGGATCCATGTCCCCTTCAAAACGCGCGCACAATGGCCTTGAGTTGGCACAAGCTTAAATTTGGCACAAAACTGTTGAAAACTCTTCGTATGTAAGACACGCTTGGCCTAAAATTCTCCGTAGATGAAATTTGGTAGTTTTGACCGCAGCTTCCCACAATCCGCCGAAGTGTGGAGCATGGGGAGGAGTGAAGTGCCAGTTGATTCCATTGGTAAGTAAGCTCATTCGTCACATCCTCCTGAAAGCTAGCTGAATTTAATTAGCTCGACGAAATTGGTGCCATTGTCACTCAAATTGGAGTGACCATTGCCGTGCCGAGAAACAAAGCGACGCAATGCAGCTATGAAGGCGGATGACGAAAGATCCGAAACCAGTTCGAGGTGTAAGGCTTTCGTGGACATGCAAACAAATACGGAGATATAAAACTTATGTTGCTTAACACCGCGTTCTTTCCACGTGCGTAATGTAACTCCGGGTTCCAATCTATGCTTCGGCAAACTAGCCGTTTGTTGTTAGTAAAGAATCGCGCGTTGCCTCATACATGTAGTGCGTTGATAGATCATCACTTGCGTACCTGCTGAATACCGATGACACAATAACTGAGCGAAAGCAAATGCGTCATTTGCCGCATTCCGGCATGCAAATTATTAAGGTGACAATCCTTGACGACAAGACAAGTTAAGAGGTGATCCTTATGTAGAATTGTAGGATGCTTCTGCTCAAATTGAATAGACGCGTTTTCGAGCTTGCCACCCACACGGAGAATACCTTCCTGATCAATAAAGGGACACATTGAAAAATATCGACTTTTTCGCTTGACCTCGTTCCAAAACATCAATTTCATCTTGAAAGGTATATTTCTGCGCAAGCTTGAATAATGCGATTTTTGCTAGTCGCATATCGTCATTTCCGAACGGTAAATCTTTGACGTTAGGTAAATCAGAAAACGATATTTCCTCGTCGCGAAGAAAGTTCGGGCCACTCCACAACAAATCTAAATTAATAATAAATGCCTTGGCATCTTACCGCGAGTGGCACAGTCCGCTGGATTCTCAGCCGATCGAACATGATGCCATACAGAAACTGGGAACCGGGCAACAATTTGCGAAACTCTATTATCCACAAAGACGTTTCGCTTCGACGTCGTGGAGTCTGTGTAGGCAAAACCCTCAAGATCATGAATGGCAAGGGCATCTTTTACTTAGCAGCTGGGTTAGCAATAAAGAGCCACAGAGTTTTAGACGTGGAATCGAAAGCGAAGGTTTCACTGGAGCAATTTTGGTCTTGGCACAGATAAGCGTAGTTTGCTTTTTGTTGATTCCTCTTACCCTGGCATACACAGCAGCAGCATAAGCTGACTCCGACGCATCAGCGAACCCATGCAATTGCAACATATTCTTTTGACTATATTGCAGCCACCTAGGAATGCTGACAGCTTGTACCGAAATAAGATCCAATCTGAAATCGATCCACTCTTGAAAAAGTTCTGTAGGAATAAAATCGTCCCAACCGATGCATTTAATCCATAGACGTTGAATAAAGATCTTAATTTTTACAATGGCAGGTGAAAGACATCCTAACGAATCAAAGATTCGTGCAATATCTGAAAGCACTTCCCTTTTGGTTGCATTTGGCCCGACGGCCGGAAGCGTGGAGGCGAATTTGAAACAATCGTGTTTCGCGTCCCAGAACAGGCCCAATGTTTTGACTCCCGTTTCACCAAAAGACAAATCGTTCGCCGATTCCCAATGTTCGGGGAGAATTTTGTTCAAAAATTCGAGCGAATTGGAGGACCACTTCCGGAGGTCCATTCCTGCTTCGGCAAGTATAAAGCTTACCTATTTTTTATACCTACAGTTCATCTATGCTTTCGAAAGTAGACATATAATCGTCTACGTAAAAATCGTACACAATGCTTGTTGAAGCACGCGGAAAATTATGCATATTTTTCACGCCAATTTGTTTAAGGACCCGCGTTGCTAAAAACGAAGCGGAAGCCGTTCCGTGCGTCACCGTGAGAAGCTTATAGTCATGTTTATGACAAAAACGCTTCCAAAACAAACAACCAAAAAAAGTGCATACACGTCTTTCACCATTTTTTTGATGCCACTTCAACTAAAACTGCCGATTGACCTGCAGCACGACCCATTTCGGGAATTATTGCTGCACAATTACCATCCGCTTAGGCAATTTTTTGTATTGCTGAATTTGTATTATTGCATGTATAAACAGCAGGGCATTTTGTTCAATAAATGCGTTCTTTAAAAGTCTAAACTAACAGCAACAACGTCTTTGATTTAAAGCAATTACAAGGTGTAATTGCGAACAGTGGTCCTTCGAGCAAAAAAGTAATAACCATTGCTAAGCCTTTTTTATTTCCTAGTGTGAGGCTGCACTAGGGTGGTTTTAGGTTATCGCGCTTAAAGTAATAGTTTACTTTGAAAAAATTAAGTGGTAATTGTTTACCTTGAGAAAAAAAAGTAATATACATATATAAACAACTTAATTAGGAATAATCTTGACCGAGTTATCGATAACTTTCAAGATGTCATCGTCCAGCTGGAAGAGGTTAGAGTTAACCTTACCAAGCTGGGATTAGATAAGCGTACCCCGGAAACGCTTGCGAGGCAATATGACAAGGCAAAAAGGCTTTGAACTTCCATCAATACTTATTACGCCACCATGATGAACTTAAGCGAACAAACCGCAAATACCTTTCTGCCGAAGTACGAAGCAGCAAAAGCCATCTATTCGAAAATCAAGGAGTTTATTGCCAAGAACTCTACAGAATTAATAAAGGTGGACGAGAATGAAAGAGAAGATCCGGTCTACCCAGGACCTAGCCGGGCTCCCGAAAACCCGTCGGACTTAGATCCTAACCCGGAGACACTTGAAGCAATTAATTTCCCAAAGAATCTCAAGCCGACTCTTTCACAAGAAACCGAGCAACTAACTATCCAGACTTTAAAGCTGCCAGCCCAACCCACGTATACTTTTGTGCAAGGAGTTGGGTTTGTTTTAAATAGCCCCGAGGGAGGGGTACATCAGAGTTACACAAACAACCCACCACAGCAGCCGCAGCCGCCACAGAATGCTCAAAACCAGACAACCGAAGCACTTTTGCACGCTATAGCGAAACTCACGCAGGATCGAGAGCACGCTTTGCAAGGCGTTGGGCCGGCATATTATGGTATCAAAATCCCGGAAGTTAGCCTTCGTGAGTTTAGTGACGACAGCACTAAGTATCACGAATTTAAGGAACAATTTGACTCGCTGGTGGTGAGGAGTCGATTCTCAAACATCGATCGTTTCACGTTGCTCAAATCCAAGCTGGTTGGGAAAGCTTTGGACGCAATAAGTGATCTTGATCTGACAGGAGATAACTACCATACAGCCTGGTCACTTTTGGATCGAACGTTCGATAACCCAAGGCACCTTGCAAAAGTAGAATTAGAGGCTTTGTTAGCTCTACCTCAACGCCCAACGGTCCCTGGAGATGCAGAGTCCATCATTGCATACTTACACCATACTAAAGGACGGCTTTCCAACCTGAGACAAAATAAGGTAACTGAAGAACAGATCGTGGCCTACCTCATTCTTCCTTCCAACCAATTTCGAACCGGGCTGAACAGCCAACAGCAAGCGGCACTTTCTTATGTCAAAATGAGTCTGAAGCATCCTCTAACGTGATCTTGCCAACGGCTTTTGCAACACTCCTTGTGAACAATGAAAACATCCCTATTCCCTGCTTCCTGGATCAGAGCAGCCAAGCGAATTACATTTCCGAGGATTTGGTGCAAAAATTACGTCTGCCGAAAAATCGCACACTCGTCAAAGTGATTGGAGTCGGGGGAGAGATTGGAACAGTCCGTTCCATTGCTACCCTCAAACTCAAACTTGATCATCCAGAACTGCCATACGTAAACACTAAAGCACTTGCAGTCAAACGTGTTACTGGATCACTTCTCAGCATGCCCAGTCAAATCAATTTGAAGTCCTCATATGACAAACCACTCGCATGTCCACATTTTAACAGACCGGCACATGTACCCCTATTGTTGGGTATACTCAACAGTGTTGCGACCTGGACTGGAGAAAAATGGTGGACTTTTATTGCAAAATACTTCTCTTGGTGGGTGGATTGTATCTGGAGACCCGGGGAGCGAGGTTGGAACTCAATTTAAACGACGTTTTCTGAATTCGAGTCAAACCTAATAGATTTTTGGGATATGCCAACCAATAAAAGGACATGAGTGATGACGAAAGTTCGTTCTGCGAAAAACTGTTTGTTGAAAAACACTCCCGAACCTTGGAAGGTCGACGCCCCTGCACTAGGTAACTCGTATAGAATGGCTGTGAAATTCTATTTTGGTCAAGAAAAACGTTGGGAGAAAGATGAAAACTACAGAAAAATGTCAAACGACTTTATGGAAGACTATCTCGCATCTCAACATATGTCCCCAGTTCCTGTTATGCGCCAACGAGACGAAACTGGAAACGCATTCTACATTCCATATATGAGTGTTATCCGCAAAGATGCTATTACAACCAAGTTGAGGAATGTGTTCAAAGCCAGCGCACCCTCAAGTAACGGAGTCTCTCTGAATCAGCTCATCCACACAGGGCCGAAATTACAGTCCCACATATTCGATATTATCCATCAGAATCGACAATACGAATTCTTCTTCACCAGTGATATCAAACAGATTATCCATCAGAATCGACAATACGAATTCTTCTTCACCAGTGATATCAAACAGATGTTTCGCCAGTTCCTGATACCTGAGTCAGACCGTGAGAAGTTCAGAATCATCTGGCGCCCAAAGAAAAGTAAACCTTTAAATGAATACTACTTGAACACCGTGACCTACGGGGTTGACTGTGCCCCATGGCAAGCAATACGGACGGTCACCAGATCGCTGAAGATAACGCTCCAGACCAGGAGACAATAGACATAATCAAAAGCTCAATTTACATGGATGACCTCGTTCATGGAGCCAATATCATTGGACAATGCCAAGAGCAAATTGCTAAAATAGACGCCACATTGGAGGCTGGGAAGCTATGTTCGACAAAATGGTCATCAAACACGCCAGAAATTCTTAATTATGTGGATGATTCCAAAAAACTGACGGCCTACCAAGAGATTAACTACAATCCAGCGGAGGATGTGTACTTTTTCCGAAGCTAAAATACGACTGGGACGATCTAGTAGATGAGAAATCACAACAAAAGTTCACCTAGATATTGGGAACGTTTTCACAGCGCAATGACATAAAAATTCCGCGCTGGATTGGTGGAAATAAAAGCACGCCGATCGAGCTTATTGGATTTTGTGATGCCTCCGGAGATGGATACGGTGCTGTGATTTACAGTCGGGTGAGAATGGGAATTCGAAAAGGAAACGGCTCAAATTATACTACCCGCCTACTAGCTGCCAGAGGTTGCGTCACACCACTTAAAACAAAAGCAAACAAAGAAAATAAACTCTGCACAATCCCGAAGATGGAGCTTGAAGGAATAGTGCTCCTAACTGAGCTATTCAGGCAGGTCAGTAGTAATCTTCACTTTATGAATATAACTATATAGCCTGGATGCGCAATAGTAAGAACATTACAAGCAAATTTGTGAAAACAAGAGCTAACAAAATTCGAAAGGCCATCATTCCGATGAAGCTCCACTACGTCAAATCTGCTGACAATTCGGCAGATCCAGCCTCACGCGGACTTACGCCAATTGACAAACAGCAAGCTCTGGTTCGCTGGCCCGTCCTGGCTAATGCACGATCAGTTGCCACTTACTCCGTTTAAAGAAATGGAGATCACCATTAGTCATGCTTCCCAAAATGAGTTAACAAAGGACAATTTCATCGAGAAGTTCTCCTGCTTCAGACATTTACTACGAGTAATTGCACATTGTCTTCGCTGGGCTAGTAAAAAGGAGGCGCGAAGAACCGGTCCACTCTTAGCTGAAGAAATATCCAATGCTAAAGTAAAACTCATTCGGTTTCAGCAACATCAATCATTTGCAAACGAAATATCCCATTTCAAGACATCAAAAACTTTTCAGAAGAAAAGCTGGTTGTCTTCTTTAACTCCAGTGTTTCGTCCAGATGACAACATCCTTCGCGTGGGTGGGAGGATTTCTCTCGCCAACCTCCCGGAGAGTCGAAAGCACCCGATAGTATTAGCCAAATGCCACCTGGTTGATTTATTAGTACGCCAAACACACCTGTATCACCACCATTGTGGGAATTCTTCAACGGAGCACTTAATAAGGGAAGAATTCTGGATTCCAGGTTTAAAATCACGAATAAAAAAATATATATCTGGAGTTCAGCCGATTATGGGAGATCTACCCATGGAACGAATCACTCCAGCACCAGCATTCAGCAAAATCGGTGTCAATCTGTGCGGCCCTTTTCACATTAAAGCAAGCTCAATAAGGTTCGATAAGATCATTAAAGTATGGATAGCGGTCTTTGTCTGTTTAGTTTCCAAAGCTGTTCATCTAAAAATATGTTCGGATCTTAGTACGGAAATGTTCCTGGCAGCCTTCACAAGCTTCGCGAACAGACGATGCTGGCCTTCCTTGGTCCTCTCTGATAATGGAACAAATTTTATTGGAGCGAAAAGGAAGATCAATCAAGAATGGAGCAAGATCACCCATAGTTGCAAGGCCCAACAATCGATCCAGGAGATTGTTTGGAAGTTAAACCCGCCATATAGCCCTAACTTCGGCGGACTATGGGAGGCCGCTGTTAAATCTATGAAACATCTAATGAGGAAAATGTCCAATATAGCTAAGCTAACCTATGTAGAATTCAACTCCTTATTGTGTCGCATCGAAGGTATCTTAAATAACAGACCATTACATCCAGAGTCTCCAGAGCCAGAAAACGCACCCGCCCTTACACCATTCCATTTCATCACACAACGGAGCTTCAAAAACTCTGTAATCGAAACAAATCCACCAATTGCCGTCCCAATTACAAAGCGGTGGTTGCAAGTGCGACAAATTCAACAGCATTTCTGGGAACGATTCCACCAAGATTACCTCCACCAACTGCAGAAGAGAAATAAATGGAAATTCACAGCTCGAACACTCGATGTCGGGGATCTGGTATTACTTCAAGAACACAGTGTTACTCCTACCGATTGGAAAATGGGCCGAGTTATTGAATGCTATCCTGACAGTAAGGGAGATGTAAGAAGGATCGATGTGAAGACAAACAAACGGGAGGTCGTGCACCGCTCAACAAATCGTTTGGTCCCTCTTTTTCCAGAAGATACCCAGGACGAGCCTGCCATACGCCTTAGTAGTCGGCCGCATGGTCGCACCACCTCACTGCTCACTCGAGTCCTCTTATGTTGGCTAGCTCTCTCTACCCCAACTACTAAAGCCTTGGAAATTCAAACACTCACTCCAGGTATCCATATTCACTGACTAGGAGACGCTTTCATCAAATATTCCGACTTGGAGTTCTCAGTCGAAACTTCTTTGAATTATACTTCTGATCTAACAACCATGTGAAGGAATACTACGACTACTGCCAACAATATCAGAATAGCAGCTACTCGAATTTATATCAACACTGCCATTCCCTAGAAGAAGCTGTTAGACGCGAGGCCATGACAGTTAAGGAAGGAATCAATGCAAGCTATGTTAGTGAACGATCCAAACGTTTCATCGCACTCATGGTTATAAAAGGAATTATCAAATACAGTCCCCAAATACTTATGACTGCCGGCATTGCGTATCAAGCAGTAGAAAATTACCAACTAGAGCATCAAATCGTCCAATTGGAGAGTAAAATAAAAAAGGTTATTGAAGTGTCCCGCCTCATGACAGATATAAATGAGCTTGAATCAAAATCTATCGG
Organism: Orthonevra nobilis; assembly: GCA_963555765.1. Classification (NCBI taxonomy): domain Eukaryota; kingdom Metazoa; phylum Arthropoda; class Insecta; order Diptera; family Syrphidae; genus Orthonevra; species Orthonevra nobilis. Next base: position 31,324,008 of record OY743227.1, read on the forward strand.
CATGCAACTGCATACCTTACTTGAACACCAGCAGCAACTTCGGCTTCAAGAACTAATGAACGATTACTCAGCCAGCATTCTAATCCTTATCAGCGCTATCCAGGCTAATCATCAGAATATCATCGCTATCTGGCCTGTTGAAGCTCTGAAGACTCATGTCCGTAATTTGAACCGTGGTTTGAACTTCTGCAGGCTACTAACGGTACCGGATGCATTCAAACTATTCACCTTTAACAAAATAACAAAGGCCGTCCGCAGTGATAAGGTTATCGTGGCGTTCAACATTCCTCTGGTCCAAACAAGGGTTTTCTTTAAATATACCTTTATCAGCGTTACAACCAGTGAGTCCCATGCTATCCGTCTAGACCACGGAGACTTTGTGCAGCGAATTGTACTCAGAAATGACAACCACACTTCCTTCGACCCAACCCAAGCTATCGATCTGGCCAACGGAGTCTATGATGAAGTTAAGGAAACGAAACACAACTAAATGACTGCTGGAAAGAATTAGTCAAGAGCCCCACTTTCCCTTCGCTTTTGGACGTAGCACCTTAATTCCAGTTAACACGGAATTTGAAAAGGTATACCGGTTGCAGAATGATCTCGTAGTCATATTTAAAACAAATGCCAACAACGTCTCTATCGTATGCAACGTCACACAGAGAGCGCTCATAACAAAAGTTAATCTAGTGAGGTTTCCAGGTTGCAGAATCTCCAGTAACCAGTTGGATGTTATGTCTCCTATCGAGGAGGTCAATAAAATCGAAATTGAAATCAAAAGTTTCTCAAACGAAGACTATATTTCCCCTCCCAAAATCAACCTTAGTGGAGAAACTCCAGAGGACCCTTGCCTTCCCAAACTCTAGGCAAGACTCTCGGCTGAACTAGATATCTACGCCTGTGAGTCCTGGAAACATTGGTACTGGTACTTAGGAGCTGCTTTTACCGTCTTTTGCATCACTCTATGTTCAATCATCTGCATCTACAAACACCACCGACGACAAAGTCAGAGATTCCCAACGTTAGTTACCTCCACAAAGAAGACAAGATACCCGGAAGTTGGGTATAGGCATACAAGACTCGCCGCAACACTATACAGCACATAAACACGGACACAATTAATATTTACTTTTAAATTCAACGCAAGCACTTTTTCCGCCGTTTATGACAATAACGCTTCCAAAACAAACAACAAAAAAAGTGCTTACACGTCTTTCACCATTTTTTTGATGCCACTTCAGCTAAAACTGCCGATTGACCTGCAGCGCGAATGTTGACTCATTTCCGAAATCATTGCTGCACAATAACCTTCCGCATAGGCAATTTTTTGTATTGCTGAATTTGTATTATTGCATGTATAAATAGCAGGGCATTTTGTTCAATAAATGGATTCTTTAAAAGTTTAAACTAACAGCAACAACGACTTTGATTTAAAGCAATTACAAGGTGTAATTGCGAACAGTCGCGAAGTTCTTCGGTAACGTCTTCCCTCCAAACTATCCGTTGAAAATTAACATCATTAGCGTTAAGGAGGACCTGGCGATACATTTTTGCGATATCAGCCTTAATCGCGATTTTAAGTTTACGAAATTGAATAAGGGAGGTAAGAAGATCATTTTGAATGCTCGGCCCAACAAGAAGGTAATCGTTTAAGGACAGACCGTTTGTTGATTTACAGGAAGCGTTAAAGACGACTCTTAGCTTTGTGGTTGTGCTGGTGGGCTTCATGACAGCGTGATGAGGTGAGTAAAATGACAATTTAACTCGCTAACAGGCACGACTGGCATATGCCCTACCCGTTCGTATTCACATATAAATTCGACATATTTTTATTTCAAGTTCACGACTTTAGAGAATTGTCTCTCCATAGCATGTAGTTATTTCAACGCTGAACCACGGGTATCTCCGAACACGACGGGTGTTTTATTGAAGGGTAAGCTAACTACGAACCGACCATGGCGGTTGATATAATGTGTTGAAATAAAATGACTTTCAATAGCTGCACTTACCTCACCTTCGATATGACGTCCATCCGCAAGATCTTTAGGCGAAACATCGTTTAAAGAGCACGTTTATATCAATGGTAGAAGAATAAACAATTAAAGCAGCATATCGCTTAAGAGAAATATTTCCGGCTATCACCCAGCCAAAAATAGTGTTCTGGGCGACAGGTGATCACGAGGGGTGTACGATTTTTCCGTCCGCGAGAATGTCAAAAAATGTGTCCGATCCCAATAAAATATCGATTTTGTTTGGGCGAAAACACTTAGGGTCTGCTAACGAAAGATTATTAAAATAATAAAGGCTAGCATTGGAAATCTCACAACTTTGAAGGTCATTTATTAAAGTGGCCAGAACGAAAGCATGAACCGATAAGAACGAATTTGAGTCTAATGTCGAGGAAACAACCAGATTCACTTGACTCCGGGTACCTTGAGTACTTTCGAATTGCCTGAGACCTACTATAGGATTCTTAGCATGTGCTCGCTTTAAGCCCAGACGGTGCACACACGACTCCGAAATCAGTGTTGCTTGTGAACCAGAATCGAGTAAAGCTCTACACGGTTGATTCTCACCATTAGCGTCTTTTATCAAAACAATTGCTGTTGGCAACATCGGCAAACAATCACGGTTGGATCGACCCGCGCGAACAGAAACTGCGGTTACGAAGCTATTTGACGCGATCGGCTGGCTTGAAGCAGGGGCGGCACGCACGATTGGTGGGGGAATCCGATCTACATGCAACAATGTATTGTGTTTCGAGTTACAAGTCTTGCAATTTGAACATTTATACTCCGCCAAAGAGTGTTTCGCGGGAAGATAGTTGCAACAAATTCCATTTGCTTTGACAAATTCACACCGAGCTGGTACCGCGAGATTTCGAAACTGCGCGCACTGATAGAGCATATGGTTTTATTGGCATTTAGGATACGATGGTATTGTGACATTTAGAACGCGTCTTCCCGACTTAAGCTTTCGAGCTCATTAACTCGCCCTTTCAAAAAGTTTATAAAATCTGAGTACGATTGCTTTCCGCTTTGTTTCAATGCCCGAAACCCCAACATCTTGTTCTCCGAATCTAACTTACGCGTCAAAAAATAAATGAGCAATATGTCCCATGAATCAACGGGGAGATTTAAGGCACGAAGAGCGTTCTGCCAACGAGCTACCCTTGACCACTGGTTGATCAAATATGTTATCGAAATGCGCTACAATTATATACTTCGGCTTATCATAATGCTCAGACAATAAGCTCCACGCAATATTGAAGTTTTCATTGCTGTGGGGAAGATGGTTCACGTGTGACAATGCTTCTCTCTTCAACCGCGTTTGGAGAAATTCCAATTTTCGATACCCGTTATGGATTTTTGAGATATCACTAGAGCAGTAAACAAATCGCAAAATCTCACCCACTCGTCGAATTTTCCCGAAAATTCTGGTAAAGTCATGGGGGGTAAGCCGGATGATGTTTGCAGACTTGTAATGTAATCTAAATCGGATTTTAAATCACTCACGCTATGATTTTGTATCACTTCCGACAATTTCGCATGGGCACTGTAAAGGGTAGATTCGAATTCGGCACGATATTGCGTTTCCTCGGATAACTTGGCAATATCATCGATCGATTCCTCAATTTCAGTTTGAGTCGTTCAAAATCTTGCATATGTTTATGAGCACCCGGTGTCTCACTAAATGTAACGATCCGCGTTACTTGGCCTTTAATAACCGCACGTTTTTTCGATTTAAATATTTTAAGAGATGAAAGTGATTGAGTACCAGCGACAGAGTTCGGATTTTAATTGATTGTTTATCACCGTATGCGCACGCTCCAAAAAAAATATTGTTTTCGCAAACCCACCGCAGCAACTGTGCACCGTTCTCTTGACCACGAAAAAAAAACAACCGTGTGATCGGTATCTTATAATTTTAACGCAATAGAGAAGACATGATAAACAAGTTTGATTTATTGATCTATGCGATTACGACACGTGTTTTCTTTCGATTGCGAATGAACAAAAATTAATTCCGAAATTACCCGCATGATTCGTGCTCGATAGGACCAAATATTTATATGTACACGTTTTTTGCGGCTCAGAATATTTTATCCGCTCGGTATTTCTGACCTGGAAAGTATATGAAAAATTAATTCTTTTAGAATACAAGAAAAACGCGTGTTCCCTTTTGTCAGTTATAGAACACAGTGAAAGTCTCTTTATTGTGAAAAAATACAAAGCAGGAAATGAATAAAGATGGAAAAAACATATGTTGTAAATTTTTTTCTTTCTTCCGGGGAAACTAGACCACTTAAGGTGGAAACACAAAATTAATAACTTGCATCAGCAAACAGTAACACTTAATTTTTTTTATCAAAAGTTAATTTAATATTGGTTTTTTGCAAAAAGTCACGGCCGAGAACTATTAGATTTTTCATAGTGTCATTTCTTACAACAAACAAGCATAAGTTAACGTAATAATTATTAAATTTTATCATGCAACTAACTTTTTCAAAAATAACTAACTTACTACTGTTTATTCCAACAAAATATTGCGTTGAAGCTAAGATGGTATGAACTGCTGCTGGATAAAGCTGATTGGGCCACCCGTATCTTGTTGTAATGGCGTTCATTGTTCTCTTCACTGCAGCAGGTTCCTCTTGATGAAAAATATATTCAAAAGCCCCTTGAAAATCATTGAGGAACGAAGCCTGGACATCATTGATCGGTTCAGCATTTTGAAGCATTAATGCTGGGCTCGCTTGGGGACAGTTTCGAACCAAATATCCCTTTTGCCCACAACGGAAGCACGTATCTCTCTCTCGCTGAGGTGTTAGACAATTGGTGACGATGTGTCCCATGTCATTGCAATTACAACACCTCTCTGTGGATTGACTGCGGTGTTACATGCCTGGTCTCGAAGGTAAAGCGGTTTAAGTATTGACTGGTGCTGACAGATGGACTCCTAGTTTCATCTTCTCGTATTTTCTCAAAGCATTCTTCAGCTCAGAAATGGTATCGGCTGTAAATGAAATTTGTAGTAGTTGTTTAGATCTTGATCCTCGATGTCGGCTGAACCAGCGATTTCCTACATAGCAAGTACGTCCTGTTGCATGCTTTCATCCCTCCGTTTCTTGCGGTTTCGTAAGATGTTGTGAACGTCGGTAGCTGTTGTGCGTTAATCGAATTCAGCTAACAGAGCTGACTTCAATTCACTCCATGAACGGCACACAGTTGATCTCAGGAAAAGTCTAGCTGTACCTTTAAGCAATCGCTGAGCGTAGATGAAACGTTTCGAGATGTCCAATTTGTAAACGCACACCGCCTCTTCAAAAGCTGTGATCCATCTTGTAACTGGGTAACTGTCATCTCCAGAAAACGTTGGTAAGGATTCTTCGACTAACGAATTTCGGATCTGTACTGCCTCCTCTAAGTCTGGAATACTCAACTCGGCTATCCTCTTCCGAAGCAATAGCAGCTCCTCTTTCTTGGCTAGAATAACGCAGCTTATCCACCTGTTCCGTCACTAGTCGGCTTTCGTTATCCAGCTCCAATGCGTGATCATCATCGGCAATTTCGTGTTCGAAAATAGCCACCTGACTATCATTCAATGCATTAACGGCATGCTGCAATCGTTCCTTTATTTAAGACTTTGCTCCATGCATGTCCAAGCTCATTTCTTCCAATTTGTCTTGCACTATTGCATTTTGTATACAATTTTCGGCACGTGCACTCATCTTTTCAAGATTAACAATTACTTTTAAGAACATATAGTAAAACGTTTTACATAAGAACGAACTTAATATTTCACAGCGACAAAACAAAAAAAAATCGTTTACATTGATCCCACTTCTGAATAATTGTAAGAGAGACAAATACACGAAACACTTCTTGACTCAGTGGGCGCTTTATTACGAATGACATACTATAAATCTGTTTCAATCGACATGATGATTGTGTGATTTTTAACATAAAAACGGCTTAATCTTCCGATAGTACTTGAACATCGGCTGATTTTAAGTCAAGTAAGCGAGCTTTTTCTAATTATATAACGATAATGTTATTTTGCATTATGTAAAGCGAGGTTGTGGAACAGGGTAATCCGTAAGTTTTAATCTCTTACATAGGTAAAATTATTAATGATTCCTTAATTCTGTAGTTGATTATTTATTCAATTTTTTAAATTTACAAGATCCACGACGTAAGTTAAATAAATTTTTGGTTTGTTGTCCTTGTGATGTTTACTTGTCACTTCGCTGTCAGATCGCAAAAGAGGGAAAAATGGAAATGAAACGAGCCAGCACGCGGAAAATATATGGCGTCACGGAGTTGGCACATGTGCTAGGTTTTGGATGTAGCTGTAGTCGTGATGACTGCGTTCACTCGCAACACCCCCCTCCGGTATGTCATCTGATGGACCTACCTTGTCACTTGGTCTGACTTGGCTTCACCGAGGGCCTCTGGTAGATTCATGGCTGCGTAACAACTGTGCCGCTCCTTATCTGTCCGTCTAGTCTCAACTTGGTTTCGATCACGCGCCCCTTTGGCCAGCTATTACGGGGATTGTTGGGATCGAATATGATCACTAAGTCAAGCGGTTTGGCAGATGTTCCGAGACCTAGCGCAGCCAAATCTCTGCGATATCAGCCAGTTTCGCCGGAGCACTTCCTTGTCATCTTCGAAAATAGCCCATAGTTTGGAACCTCCGAGCCGAGGAGAAAGTGGTTGGGCGTTCTAGTTTCTTCATTTTCATTACTGATGGGGGGGGGGGGGTGGAAGAGGTCGAGAGTTCAGTGTTGATTTGTTGGAGCGGTCAAGGTGCTCCCAGCTTCAGACCATATGCGGATATTCAGGTGGGATAAATGTCCTTTTAGTTGTCACACTCTTCATGAGTTTGTTATTGTCGATATTTTTTGTGCCTTCTTGAGTTCGCACTCGATGCGTTTGAAGTTCTCCCCCTTGTCACTCAGGAACTCGAGCGGAGTTCTCCGATGTGCCATGAAGTTACGAATTGCAGGCTAGCAGGAGTCGGTTGTCATCGAATGAGCAATTTCAACGTGGACATCACGCTTTATCAAACAAATCAACAATACTCCATATCTTTTTCTATCCTACGTAGATTTACCACAGCCATTGGGCCGAAATAGTCGACGCCAGTATATGAGATGGGTCGGTAAAAAGTCGCTAGCCTGGACGAATTTAGGAGGACGTGGCTTCGCCGTGGCGTTCTTACATCGTTAACATTGTCTTCGTATTCTACTGGGAACTGCTCTCATATCTGGGATAAAGAACTTTTGCCGTAGCTGGTTGATAACTGTTTCATGATTTCAATGATGGTAGAAGGTATGGTAGTCGCGAACGCTGAGCTAACTTGTTAGTGATCATTGTATCACAACCAGCTGAGCACCGTTTTCGAGTCCGACCAGAAGAAACATTATTGCAAATTGATAGAATGGGACTCGATGATGCGAGCAGCCAGACGAACACCCAAGACAGCTGCTTTAAGCTCCAGGCGTGGAATTGAAAGTGGCTGCGGAGGGGCAACCTTCGCTTTGACTCATATCAGAGCACACTTCACCATGTTGTCTAATGTTGTGAGCTACGGAAGGCCACGGAGGCATCTTTGATGTAGGTCAGGAGGACGGCGGCACGCTTGTGGTTGCTCGGCTAAGCTCGTCGGACGGGGTAGTCCTTGTCCTCCTTTCCATACACTTCTGCTCAACAGCAAAGAAGAGTCGTGCCAATATAGTAGAGGGAGAAAGAAAAAGAGAGTGAAGAGAAAGATTATAGAGCAAAGGCGGAAAAGGGGGTGTTCAGGGTTACCTGCTGAGTGAGGATCGTTATAGTGAAACGAACAGGGGACCAATTTACCCTAGCAACCAAAAAATATCCCTAAGCTAAACTTAAAACAAAATGATAAAACTACCCTCATCCTTATCTACCTTAGATCTATTCTAAGTACTAAACTAACTAGCCTAACTACCCTAGATAACAAAAAAAAAATTAAAACTTAGGCTATGCCTTTACTAACTTAATACTGCCTAAGGAGTCCTAGCTAAGTTGATTCCTACCCTTCCACTTCAGACCCGCCATCCAGGGTCGCACCGTCCCAGTAATCTGCCAGTAGATAGTGTTGCTAGCTTGGCCTTTGCTATCTCGCTGGCCAGAGATTTCGGGGGATAACTTCCAAGGGCGGCATAGTCCAAAAAAGGCTTACCGTCCGTTTGGTCCTCGTTGTTGTCCTGTGGGAATATCCTAGTCTAGAGAATGGACGGCCTTTCCATTATTGCACACACACCCACACTCACAAACAGAAAAAACTCACTCGCACATTTTGTAGCGAATTCTATTAATTTTTAAAAATAAAAGAAGCAAAGTTCGTGGGTAAATGCAGGGAAACTAATTCTGTATTTACTCCGCTCTTTTCTCTTATAGAAATTCAGTAAAAAAAATATAAAAAAAGGAAAATTAAAAATAATACTAACTTAACACATAACGTAAGAAAATAAATTTATAATTTATATACTACGATATAAATAAAAAATGAAAAAAAAGAAAAATAAAAAAATGTGTGTGACTCACTCTTTGAATGTAGCTCCCTCGTTGTCCTGCCGGCAGCACGAAGCGGGATTTGTCACTGCTCTCATCAATAGTAAAATAAAAATTTACTTTCTTTTACAACAAAATAAATTATTTAGCACTGATAACTTAAAATTAAGTGGAGATTGTTATGACCAAATTAAAAAAAAAAAACAGAAATCAAAATTCCAAAAAAAATATTCACTAAAAAAATGTTTGGAATTTACAAAAAAGAAACTTTTTTTTTCCTTTGTAAACATACCTCTTATATAATACTAATTTTTTTTTCTTTTTATTTGTTCGGTCCCTATAGGTCCCCTTTAAATTAGCACTTCGCTACTCCTTGTTTTTTGGTTTGTGCGCCCGCTTTCCTTTGCCTTCTACAACCAAATGACCTACTTTCCATATTTGGTTATGTTCACAGGCTAAACTGTTTAATCCACTTTTGGGGGCCCGTTCCGTAGGGGAAAGTCTCGTCTACGTCACCAATTATCCGAGCATTGATAGGGGAAAGTAGTCGTCATCTTTCCCTTGCTCAAGCTATTCGTCAAGTCTTGAGTGGTTAGGTTTTTGAGCTAGTGTGGCCTCCAGATTTCTTGTGGCTTCCATCCCCATTTATACCTTGTCGTTTGTCGCCAGTCGTATCGTTGGTCGTCCTTTTTTTTCTACCTATTTTAACTAATATCCTAATATCACAGTCTCATACTTACTCTGACTCTATCACAGATCGCTATCACTAAAAGTTTTAAAGAAACTTTTTTTTTTCACTGTCCACAAGGGTGACCTTCTCGCGAGATCAAGCGAGATCGCTATTGCGATCATCGCATTTGTTTTCATCTGTCAGACAACGCTTCACAGACTACTCGGTCATCAATGTTTGGTGTTTTTTTTCTGATTGATTTTTATTTTCATTTATGTGTCGGTTGTCCGGAATAACCTTATTGCAGTCTTAAAATCTAAATTAAAGTCTACTTTTGTGTTTACATTTGTGCCTTGGAATCATTCCTCTATCTGAGCAATCCTGTCCTATACTTATTTACTCGTTTATATCTTCTTTTTTTTTAGGAAGGTGATACCTCCACGTAACGCTATCGATGGCAGTGGCCGAGTGGTCGTGAGGACGAGTGGTCGTGAGGCCACTGACATCGTCACAACGTGGAAGTCCATCCTTCTGCTCCGTGTCCTTCATGCTCGCCGGAACCGTGTGGTATGAGCCTGCGCAATGAGATACTTATTTCTTGTTTTACAGGATCTCCTTAGACAGTCTTACCTCCTCAACTGCCCACTTATATATAACTTAATCTCTACTTAGTGAATTAGTTGGACTATCTAATTAAATAACTATCAATAAATAAATAAACTATGTGTAACTGAATAACTCTATGTGTAAATAAATAAACTCTATAAATGAATAAAAAAATAAACTCTGAAATACGTCAATTATGTGTATAAATAAATAAGCTCTGAAATACGTCAGTAATAAGGAAATAAATTAATATATAATCTATGTCCATTCACGATCTCTCTACCTACTAGAGGTGTTAAAGCAGCGACATCCGGGGTGATATTTAAGTTCATTAAGTGCTCACGTATGGAGGTCTTTTGCATGGAATACTCCGACTTTTTCACTTCGGCAATTACCAACCTCGTAGAGAGAGTTGCCAATCGTCTTAAGTACGATGGACTTTATGAACTTATGGCGTAGTTTCGCATTGTAACCATCCGGTTGGCTACTTTGCTTAAAATTACGTCTATAAACTACTTGTCCTACTTTATATTTGATTTCCCTACTCCTAGTATTGTATACTTTGGTGGCCTCGCAGTGTGCTAACCGCAAGTTGTCAAATATTTTTTTTCCTAACTAATTCTAACCTATCAGTCTTATTTTGAACGCTAATTCGAGTGTCCTTCAGCATATCCAAGCGCCTTAGCACTTGATATGCACTCGCATGTTGGATCATGGGTGATCCAAATACTCTTCAAAGCAAACGCCGCATTACTTACGTGAAGGTCCCAATTGTTTTGGTCCTCTTGTAAGTACGACCATAATTTGGCCAGTAAGGAACGGTTAACCCTCTCAGAAGCATTTGCCTGAGGAGAGTAATACGCGGTGCGAACATGCTTGACTCCGTACTTGTTTAGAAAGCTGGAGAACAATTCTGAAACGAATTGCTTCCCATCGTCAGAATGACATTTAGTGGCCTATAGCATTTACATATTTCGCAAGATCTTACAATTTCTTGCACGTCCGTGGCCTAGCCAGGGTTTTATGGATTCCTCCATGTCCTGCCGCGGGAGTGTAGTGAGCCGCCTTTGCAAGACTCCCCCTCAGCTCTGTCGGAACCCAGAGCTTCCAGGCTCTATCCTCCTGAACTTCGTCTCGAGTCCGTACGTCTGTTCGTTTGTAGACACATCCGTTCGATATGCATACGTCTGGCAGTCTGTCTTTGTTCTCGTTTATCGTCTTTCTTAGTTCCTCATACTCCTCTGACGAAAAGTATGGAGAACTAAGATCGACCTCAAGCGGGTCTTGTTGGACCTTGAGCTCTTCCATATGGACTCGCGAGAGAGTATCAGGGACGACGTTTTGGATGCCTTTCCTATGTTCGATCACGATGTCGAACACTTGAAGCTTGAGGCTCCACCGCGCTAATTGGCCGGATAAATCTTTTTGCGTCATCAGCCACATAAGACTAGCGTGATCGGTGATTATAGTGAACGGCATTCCTTCCACGTAGGTCCTGAGCTTCTTCACTGACAGAACGGCCGTATAGCATTCAAGCTCGGTGACACTTTAATTCCGCTGCGCGGCATTTAGTTTCTGAGACATAAAAGCTATCGGTCGGTCGACTACCCGAAGTCGAAGTGTCGCATTGTATGTAAAACCGTCTGTTAAAGTTCGGGCTCGTCAGTATTGGTGCCGTTATTAGTGAGTTCTTCAGTTGTTCAAATGCCTTAAGAGCGTCGTCCGTCATGTTGAATGTTTTTCCTTACTTGAGGCAGTCAGTCATTGCTGCTGTTATTCGGGAAATTCGGGATGAAGCGCCTGTACCAACCTGTCATTCCTAGGAATCGGCGAAGTTGCTTGGGAGTCTTGGGTACTGGGAAGTTTTCGACCGCTGAAACTGTTTCCTTGTCCATTCTTAGGCACCCATCACCGACTATGTATCCTAGGCACTTTATTTCTTTGTAGCAGAACTTACTCTTCTCCACATTGATTGTCAACCCGACTACTGTGAGACATCTGGCCACCTCTTTCAGCAGTTCCAGGTATGTGTCGAAGTCTGGAGAGCAAACCAAGAGGTCATCAAGATAGATGAAAACGTTATCCTTAAGTTTTGCCGGGATCGCTTTATCCATCAGCCAACACATTCTCTGAGCGGCATTACACAACCCGAACGGCATCACCGTGAATTGGTTTGACCTCCAGTGGAATCTGCTAAAACGCATCCTTAAGGTCGATGCCTGAGATGAGCCTTATCTCCTGGAGTCTGCTCAGGAGACCTTCAATATGGGGAAGGGGTTAGCATCCTTCCTTGTGACAGCATTAACCTTTCGTGAATCGAGGCACAGCCTGTTCTTGCCAGGTTTTCTAACCAGGACCACCGGAGAGCTCCATGGGCTGTTGCTTTCCTCGATCACTCCCAGTTCGAGCATACGATCGAGTTCGTCAAACAGTAGTTTCTGTACCGCCGGTGAGATCGGGTAGTGCCTTTGCTTGATGGGAATTTTGTCGTCTTCCGACTCTAAAACGTGTTCTTCTAGGTATGTTTTTCCCAACCGTCGCATTGCGAATGACGGAAACATCTGTTCGACTCCCTCTAGCCGTCGGGTTTGCTCTGCTGTCAGTTCCTGGAATTGCGTGCTTTCCATCGCCGGTGTGGGTACTTCAAGTTCGTCTATCACGTTCGGGGCTACCTTGAATGTCTTCCAGAAGTCCACACTTAAATAGAGCTGTTGTTGAAGATTTGGGACAATATACATCTCCATTTCGTGTGACTTCTGACCCCATGAAACCATCGTGCGAAAACGTGCTTAATACGTTGTTGGTTTCCGTCTGCAGTCTTTATGTCTGTCTTCATTTTCACCACATTCAGTTTGTGTCGGTCCAAAAAGTCAAGTGCTCCCTTTCCTAAACAGCTGATCGAAGCTCCACTATCTATTAAGCCTACAATCTCTTCGTCCTCTATCCTAACTTTTGCGTATGGCCTGTTATCGTCAGTTGTGTTTATTATAGTTGCTTCTATTTTACTCCTAAGTCGTCTATTTATTGCACATTTTTCCCTTAGCCTAGATATTTTATTCTCTTATTCTTAGTCGTCAATTCTTCTCCGAAGATTCGTCGTCTAGCTTCTTCGTACTCTTGCAGTAGTCTGTGTAAACCTTTTCTTTTGGGCGTCTTCGTACTTGTCGCTTGTTTTTCGTCCGTCGTTAGTCTTTTCAGTGTTTGGATCTGTTCGGATACTGAGGAGCAGGGATGAACTTTGTTGTCGTTCGTTCCCGGTCTCCCCGTCGACTTTGACGTTTTCATCGTGTCTTTTCGTCGAGGCTACAGTACCCTGTCCACAGTTGAAACACTTCATGTGGTGGAACGTGGAAGGGCATGTATGTTGTCGTTCGTCAGTACTTTGGTAATGTCGAAAGTCGGTTTGCGTCGACGTCTCTCTTCGTGTATGGTGGCCTTTTCTTCAGTGGCTTTGCTCTAAATTCGGCCACCTCTATGTCTACTTCGTCATCGTAGTCGTAGTCATTCTTCCTGTTTCTCGCTCTATATAATTCGTCCGGTTCCCCTACCACTTCGTTAATGTTTCGTCTAGCCCTAGCGTCTCTAATACTGTAAGATTCCTAAATTGTTTCAACTTTTCGTCAATTGTCACACCATATATATATGTACATGCTATACATGAGCATGTAAACTAGTTATTATAAAAAAAAGTGCATTAGTATGCTTTCGTTAAAAATCACACCACATTTCTTATCGATATTTATAGTACATAGACCAGATCGAATGATTACATTGATATGTAGACTCACTCTGTTCTGATCGTTCCCGAAAAGCGGACGTGTTTAAATTCTAATAAATGTTTAAAATATACGTGTTTTGTGTTTTACTGTAAATTTTTATTACAACGTCAGAAGTGGGATTTGTCTTTAACCTTAAGTCGAAATGAACAATCGTGCCATTGATTTTTTACAAAGTGGAAGCGTGCCACAAATTAAGGCGAAGTTATTGAATTTAAATCTAACCACAACGGGAACCAAAGCGGTAATCAAAGATCGGCTAATGGAAGCGATCAAAAATCAGACAGAGGACCAGCTGGAGGAGTTGTTTCCAGAAATTCGTGATGACGATAATGCAATATCAGAGCTGAACGAGGATCATGCGGTGACAAGAGAATTGAACAAGTTACGAGAACTTGTGGCGAAGAAGCAGGAGATACGAGCATTGCAGAAGCGTTTGGGCGAGCTTAATGGTCAAGTGGAAACAACGCAAACATTTACACCATTCCGAGAAGTGGAAGACTCATTACCTACATTCTGCGGTGACGACAATTTTCCTGTGGTTCAGTGGATCAAAGCCTTTTAGGAAGCAGTGACGGTGTACAAATTGGATACTTCCAAAACCCACATATACGCTCAGAGGTTGCTAAAAGGTACAGCACAATTGTTTTCAAAATCGACAATGTGCCGAAGATGGGAAGATTTAAGAAGTGCTTTGCTGACGCAGTTCCACGTGTATACAACAACTTCTGATGTGCACAACAACCTCAGGAATCGCGGGAAACGTAGGGAAGAAAAAATTCAACAATACGTCCTCGCTATGCAGGAAATCGCCTCCGCTGCTGACATTGGCGAGCAGGACCTAATCAACTATATTGTTAGAGGTATACCTGATTCTATGTCTAATAAACAAATTCTTTTAACAGCTGACACGATCGTGGAGTTAAAAAAAGTGCTTAAGAAATATGAACAGATGAGGGCGGAGTCATACACACCGACGCTTCATAAAATTGTGCCACAGCAAAAGAGAACGGTCCCGCCTCAAAAATTTCCCATCACATGTTACAACTGTCATGAAAATGGTCACTTTGCCAACAAGTGTCCAAAGTCTTAGGCGGAAAGGGGATCGTGCTTGCGTTGCGGTAAAAAGGGCCACTACGTGCAAAATTGCCCACAGCATGCGCCCGTTATGATGGTCGAAAGTCACCAACAACAGTGTACACTTTGCCCAGATATGTTGACCGATTTCCAACACATGTTTGATTTCTTTTAACCGGCAAAAAAGGATTCAACGGTGACAACAACAGTTAATGCTATGGCGATGATCGACACCGGGAGTCCAATCAACTTTATTCAAGAACAGTATGTCCCACCGCATTTAATAGAATATGAATCACCTTCGCACGGATTTGGGGAATCAACGGTAGTAAGTTGATTATATTAGGAAAAATATTTTGCATGCTTAAAATAAATAAAGATTTTGTTAATTTGAACTTATATATAGTACCTAATGATACCAGGAAAAATGCAGTTATTTTAGGCCGCGAATTAATTCGAAATCAAACATTAAACTAACTTTAAATACAGAAAGAAAGAAAAGTGAAGCATGTAAAGAAAATGATAGCGAACATCTTTTTGACGAAATTTTGAAAATTGATATTAGTGATAATTTTGAAGAAACATTTCCATTGAAAATTAACGATAATTTAGACTTGAATGAAAAACTTAATATCCAAAATATAGTAAAGCTGTATGTTAATGATGAAAAGAATTCGAAAAACTTAAATTTTGAAATGAAAATATCTTTGACCGATACGAACCATGTTTTCAATTGCGCTCCTCGACGATTGCCTCATGCCCATTCATTGCAGTTGCACGAAATCCTGGATACTTTGTTAAAGGATAATATAATCCGCGAAAGTAACTCTATATGCTTCCCCAATTGTCTTAACAAAGAAGAAAACCGGCGAACTCCGGTTATGCATAGATTATCGGGCATTAAATAAAATAACTATTAAAGATAACTTTCCTTTGCCTCTGATCGAGGATCACCTTGATAAATTGCGCGGTTAGAAATATTTCTCCTTATTGGATTTAAAAAGTGGATTCTACCACGTAAAAATGGAAGAGAATTCTATTAAATTCACATCCTTTGTTACTCCGTTGCGTCAGTTTGAATTCTTGCGTATGCCCTTTGGGCTCAAAAACGCACCCGCATTGTTCCAAAGGTATATTCACACAATTTTCGACAAACTTATACGATCAGGAAAGTTATTGGTTTACATAGACGATCTGCTTATAGCCACAAATACAATAGAGGAACATTTTAAAGTACTTGCGGAAGTTTTTGAGGTTGTTCGGGAAAACTCTTTACAGTTGAGGTTTGACAAATGTCTTTTCATGTTCCAAAAATCACTTATCTAGGTCGCCGAATTCCCGGTTCCGTTGAACGCACGAAATGTACATTCATTTCTTGGTCTTTGTTCCAACTTCAGAAAGTTTATTAAAGATTTTTCCCTGTTATCAAAACCGTTGTATGATTTGATAAAAAAAGATTCTGAATTCAAGTTTGGCGATGAACAAATGGCGGTTTTTGACTGCTTAAAGGAAAAGTTGATAAATGCACCTTTACTATGTATTTACAATCCTCATGCCGAAACTGAATTACATTGCGATGCAAGCACACTAGGTTTTGGTGCCGTTCTACTGCAACGGCAGGATGATAAAAAGTTTCATCCAATTTTCTTTTTTTCTAAACGCGCTACACCAACCGACACAAAATATCATTCATACGAGCTAGAGACCTTGGCTATTATTTATGCACTTCAAAGATTTCGGATTTATTTAACCGGTATTAAATTCAAAATCATCACAGACTGCAGGTCATTAACTTTAACGTTGAATAAAAAATTGTTGAACCCTAGGATATCGCGTTGGACCTTAGAGCTCCAAGACTTTGATTATTCAATCGAACACCGTGATAGCAAACGGATGAACCACGTTGATGCCCTAAGCAGGTGTCACAATATTTTGGTCATCGAGTCTGAGTCATTTGAACACCTACTAGCTGCGTCCCAACAGAGAGATCCAGTAATTAAAAAATTGGTTGAGTTTTTAGAAAAAAATGAGAGCCATTCTTATGAATTGAATAATGGACTTGTCTACCGAAAATTAAATAAAAATATATTTTTTTATGCTCCCGCCAAAATGGAACAAAACGTTATACGGACTCACCATGACACATTATGTCACGCAGGGGTGGAGAAATGCTACAATTTCTTGAAAAAACCCTATTGGTTTCCACAAATGAAATCTAAAGTTAAAACCTATATTGGAAGTTGTCTTAAATGTTTGCATTTCTCAGAACCATCGGGTAAGAAGGAAGGAATCTTACACAATATCCCTAAAGGTAACAAGCCGTTCGAAACACTTCATGTAGATCACCTTGGCCCCTTGTCTCCCTCCATGAAATGTTCTAAGAGGCGCATATTCGCTGTTGTGGATGGCTTTACAAAATTTACCAAATTATATCCGGTTGACCGCTTACAGCAAACTATCACGAGTCGTTTCTGATAGGGGTTCTTGCTACACACTTGTTATAAGATACAGCATAACAAAGTTGCAGCAAGATCTCCTCAATCAAATGGTCAGGTCGAAAGGGTAAATAAGACAATAATTCCGATGCTTGCGAAGGAAACTGAACGAGATCCGGGTGAGTGGCCTAGCCATTTAGAAAAAGTGGAGTTTGCTCTAAATAACACGGAAAGTAAGAGCACAGTTTTTTGCCCCAGCAAGCTACTTTTCGGTGTTGTACAGAAAGGAGAAATCTATGATTTGGTTCGTGAAGCTCTTGAACAAAACATTTTAGTTGAGGAGCCGGGCAACATTGAGGTTATTAGGGAAATAGCGAGTGATAACATAGTTCGGAATCAAGATGCCAATAAATCCTATTTCGATAAGCGCCATAAGAATCCTAACAAGTACGAAATTGGTGACTATGTTCTAATAAAAAACCTCGTTAATATACCGGGTTTGAATAAAAAGCTGTTACCAAAATGCAAGGGACCTTTCGAGGTGAAAAAGTTCTTTCGAATGATAGATACCTCATAAGAGATTTAGAGAATTTGCAGATTGGCAGAAACAGTTATGAAGGCATCGCGTTGCCTGAAAATATGAAACCATATAATATAAATATGTAACAAATTAATGTATACGCTATCGTTTCTCTCTTTGAAAAAACCATGTATGTCCCTTGTCTACAAAAAAAAAAAACAAAATATGTATTATGAAAAAGATCATTGTGTAAATGTCTAACGTATACAAGATACACATTCTATGTAAAATGTTATCGATGTAAGATAAAATTGCTTCAAATTTGTTAACATATAACGTTTAATTTAAACTGCAAAACTTAAACTTTAATTTAAAATTAATTTATAAATTATAAACGAAATAATTTAAATCGAGGACGATTTGTAGTCAGGATGGTCGATCTGTAAGATTCCTAAATTGTTTCAACTTTTCGTCAATTGTCACACCATATATATATGTACATACATGAGCATGTAAACTAGTTATTATAAAAAAAAAGTGCGTTAGTATGCTTTCGTTAAAAATCACACCACATTTCCTATCGATATTTATAGTACATAGACCAGATCGAATGATTACATTGATATGTAGACTCACTCTGTTCTGATCGTTCCCGAAAAGCGGACGTGTTTAAATTCTTATAAATGTTTAAAATATACGTGTTTTGTGTTTTACTGTAAATTTTTATTACAATACCTAAATGTCTTTCTGCCTGTCTGCATATGTCCCTCAGTTCTTGTTTCGTTCTTGTCTTGACCCCGAATATCAAGGAAGAGACTCTGTCCTTGATGTTTTGTTTTATGATAGTGACTAGGTCACTCTCGCTGGGTCTCATCCTCATTTGTAGTATAAGTGATCGTATGTCCTCGTAGAAATCGTCAAAAGTTTCATGGGGCAGTTGTCTTCTGTTCATAATACGTCTCAGAGTGTCCGGGTCGGGCTGATCATTTGTGAAGCGTTCAGCCAGCTCGGCCTTGAGGTCGAAAAGCGTTATCAACTCGCTAAACCTATTCTCCTCCCTAAACTCCCAGTACCATTTCTCGGCCGGACCATGCAGCAAGTGGTGGAAGTTTGCCAACATTTGTCTGTCCGTAAGGCCGTTTTCTTTTTGGTGCAAGTCGACCCTAAACAGAAAACTTTCCACCGACATGGATTTGGGTGACCCTTGTATGTCCTTGGCGTTCTAGTTCTTGTTGCGTATTGACTTCTTTAAGTCAGGTAGATCGTCCCGCATCGTCTGTAACTCCTTTCCTAAGGAAGCGATGCTCTCCGTCAGTATCGTCATCAGTCGCGTCTCCTTATCCTCTTTTGCCGTATAGGCGTCCTTGTTAGAAGTTTGTGAAGGCTGTCCGTGGTAATCGTCCTCTGTATTATACCTGTCAGTTACTCTTTGATTGTAATTTACCGGTATATTAAAGACGCGTATGCCTCCACTGCTACGTCTTATTTCGTTTGTTCCCCTACGTCGCGTACTTGTTGATGGTTCGTCCATCCGCTCGTCTTGTACTCTGTTCGTGTTAACCGTCGGAGTGGATGTCTTCATTTGTTGCGTCGAACCCTCAATTCCTTTACGCATAGTCGGTCCTCCATCCTTTGACTCCTCTCTTATAGGGGTCAACGGATGATAACGAATTTGTTGCGTGTTCTCTGTGTCGACGGCGTTCGAGTACTGGCATGTCTCGTTATTCCGTTGTGTCATAATGTCAGTGTCCCTGTACGATAGTTCGTGTCCTGTCATACTCAGGTCCAGTATACCGTCTGTCCGTCCTGAGTCGAGTCTATCGTCCTGTTCCCCGTAATCGTCGCGAATGAATTGTACCGATTGTCTCGTTACCTGTCTTGTCGCTTCCGAGGTCGTCGAGGAACCCTTGGGTATCGCGCCTAATTTTTTCTTCCTTTCCATTTCAAATTCAGAATTTTTTTTTTCTTCAGGTAAAAACGGAAGTAGGAAAGGATTGAACGATAAATATAGAAAAAAATCAAAATTCAAAGATAAAAAAGGTGAAAATTCAAGATTCAAAAAATTGCTTTTATACGTACTATAAATAGAAGAATAAAACAAGGAATAAAAAGAAAAAAAAAATACAAAAAAAATTGTTGTTTATGAAACGTAAGGTGGTGTGTGTGTGTGAAAAGGTTTTCCAGTCAACATTCCGTAGACTTAGTTGGATATTGTCTAACTAACCGTTATTGTCAAAGTCTTCTCTGAGCCCTAGATCCAAGGAACTTAGCGAGTGTTGCGATTCATCTTTTCCACTTTACCACAACTTGATGCCTGGTATTAAACCTGTACACCAAGGCTGGCCATGTTTCTGAGATGTATCTCAGCACGAACATGATGTCTAAGTCGATGCTAACGCCTTACGCTTACCTAGGCATAGGTCCTTAATCAAATCGGACGGCAGCTAGCTTTTCGACTCATCCACCATGTTCCACTCTCCGTGGCAGAATACCCCTCGAACTACCTCAGAGGATCCTCTAGTAATTAACCTGAGGACTGGACAGCTGTCTTTGAAGCATTCTGTGACCGAGAGCATAGGCGACCTTTGAACACCAGAAAAGTTAAAATTCGAAAAATGAAATGAAAATTTTGAAAATGAGATAATGGTTAGTAGAAGTTCAATGCGATGACCTTCAAATATGGAAAATCATCCGCTTGTAGTTTTAATTGACCTTAACGAAAAGTAATAAAAAAAAACTAAAAAGAAGGAATCTAAAAGCTAAATGACCAAAAAATAAACGGACGGGGTAGTCCTTGTCCTCCTTTCCGTGCCAAAAAGAGGGAGAGAGAGATAAGAGAGAAAGCGGAAAAGGCGGTGCTCAGGGTTACCTTCTAGATGGGGATCTTATTGAAACGAACAGGGGACAGACTTACCCTAGCTATCCTTAAAGAAATAAAAACTAAAAACAAATATGATAAAACTACCCTAATCCTAAACAAGCTTAAATCTATTCTAACTACTTAACTAACTAGCTAACTACCCTAAATAACCTAAAAAAATTATAAACTTAAGCTATACCTTAACTAACTTAATACTACCTAAGGGGTCATAGCTAAGTTGACCGCTACCCCTCCACTACAGACCCGTCATCCAGGGTCGCACCGTTCCATGGATCTGCCAGTAGATGGTGTTTCTAGCTTGGCCTTTGCTATCTCCCTAGCCAGAGATTTCGGGGTATAACGTCCGTTTGGTCCTCGTTGTTGTCCTGTGGGAATATCCTAGTCTAAAGAATGGACGGCCTTCCCATTACTGCACACACACCCACACTCACAAACAAAAAAACTCACTCGCACATTTTGTTGCGAATTCTCTAAATTTTCAAAAATAAAAGAATCAAAGTTCGTGGGTAAATGCAACGATATTATTTCTGTATTTACTCCACTCTTTTCTCTTATTAAAGTTCAAGGAAAAATATATAAAAAAAAGGAAAATTACAAATTATACTAGCTTAACACCTAACCCAAGAAAATGAATTTATATTTTGTAGACTAAGATATAAATAGAAATAAAAATAAAAAAAGGTAAATAAAAAAATTTGTGTGACTCACTCTTAAAATGTAGCTCTCTCGTTGTCCTGCCGGCAGCACGAAGCGGGACTTGTCACTACTGCTCTTATCAATTTTAAAAATCATCAAAATCAAATTCACTTTCTCTTACAACTAATTCAGAAAAAATTAAGCACTTATGACTTTAAAATTAGTTGAAGATTATTAGGACCAAATTAAAAAAAAAACGGAAATCAAAATTCAAAAAAAATTATTCCCAAAAAAAATTTGTGGAATTCACAAAAAAAAACACAATCCCCGGAGTTCTCGACCGTCCAAGGAACTTTTCCTCTACTTTGTCTAGGGTTTGATCTGTGTTAATTGTTCTTTGTCTCCTTCGTTGTTTGTAAATTCCTTTGTTGTGTCTTGTCAGTGAATATTGAAGATTTTTATTGATGTATTGTTTTCTATCGCCTCCCTCACCCTGTAGCATAAATTCTAAATAATGTGCCCGTTAAAATTTCAAAAGTCCAAAACCTACCTCCGCTTAGTTTGCGGCACTTCCAAATCTTTCCCGGTCCAGGAATTTGGTTTGTCCACCATTCCCTTTGTATCCCGGTCTCTTCTTTGGATTATATAAATCCTTTTATCGAAACTTTTTTTTTCTTTTTCTTTTTATACATACCTCATATTATTAATTTTTTTCCTCTTTGTTTGTTCTTTCCCTAAAGGTCCCCTTTAAGATAGCACTTCGCTACTTCTTGCTTCTGGTTTGTGCGCCCGCTTTACTTTGCCTTCTGCCACCAAATGACCTACTTCCCTTCTTGGTCATTGTTCCCGGGCTAAACTGTTTAATCCACTTTTGGGGGCCCGTTCCGTAGGGGAAAGTCTCGTCTACGTCACCAATTATTCGAGCATTGATAAGGGAAAGAAGTCGTCATCTTTCCCTTTCTCAAGCTCTTCGTCAAGTCTTGGTGCGATCACCATGAGTGGTTAGGTTTTGGAGCTAGTGTGGCCTCCAGATTCCTTGTGGCTTCCATCCCCATTTATACCTTGTCGTTTGTCGTCAGTATCGTATCGTTGATCGTCCTTTTTTTTGTTTTTTGTCTACCTATTCTAACTTATATCCTAATATCACAGTCTCATACTTACTCTAACCCGATCACAGATCGTTATCACTAAAAGTTATAAACTCCCACCGTGACCTACTTTCAGCAACGCGCGAACCAAGTTCTGCTCTTCCTTTTGCTTGCGAGAGCAAGCGAGATCGCTTCCTCTTCATCTTGATCTCCCTGCGTCAGTACTGCCACAATGCCATATCCTGAGCCATCGGTATGGACAACGAAAGGCTGTTCGAAATTCGGAGAAGCAAGAATCGGGACACTCACTCATTTCTCCTTTATAGCTCGGAAAGACTCTTCACAAGCATCGGTCTATAAGAACTTCTTTTTCTTCTTTAACAGAGTCGTAATTAGGGGCCAGCAAATCAGACAAACTTGACACCAATCGACGATACCACGAAACCATTTCAATAAAATGGTGTACGCCTGAAACTGTTGTCGGACGGGGGAAATCCACCATGCATTTAACCTCTTCTGGATCTACCAGAAGCCCTTTATGGTTCACAGTTTATCCCAGATACCTTAACTCGGGTTTACAGAACTCACACTTATCCGTACTTAGCATCAATCCAGCACCTTTTTACCTGCTCAAAACCTCCTGCAGTACTGACAGATGCGCTTCGAATGTGTCCGTTACGATGATCACATCATGCAAATAAATGAATACGTTGGGTTCCAGGTCTGCCCCAAGTACTCCATCTATAAAGCCTGCCAGGTCGCTGCTGCATTATGAAGACCAAATGGAATGCGGGTAAACTGGAAAAGACCCTTACCCGGTATTGTAAAGGCTGTGAACTGCTTTGAGGATGCGACAAATGGTATTTGCCAAAAGGCGGACTTAACCAAGATGGCTGAAATGAAGAGGATAGTATAAGCATCACGTTCGGTTACACTATAAAGTTTCCTGAAGTCGACACAGAACCGAAACTTCCCATCCTTCTTCTTTACCAATAGGATAGGGGATTACCAAGCACTAGTCGATGGTTCAATAATTCCCGCCTTCAGCATAACTTCCACTTCTTGATTTAAACTCGATAGCACTATCGGGGATACAGGTTAATATCTCTGCTTTATTGGCTCAGATTCGGTTTTAATAACATGCTCGACTTAATCAGTGCGAACTTACTCCCTGCCCATGTCTGCAAAAGCAGATTCAACTACCTAAGCCAATGCCGATTAATCGGAGGTCAATAGCTCACGATTCTCAATGCAAGAGACAACGTCAACGAAGTTCCTTATTTGGTTTTTCAAGTCCGGGATGATCGAAAAGGCTTCTCGGAAATCAGCGCCCAGAATAAGATTATGTGGTAACTTGGGAATCACCAAAAGCTCTATTAATCTAATCTGGCTCTCTACATTAATAGGGATCTGAATAACCCCTGATACCTCAACCTTTTCACCATTCGCCACTGTAACTGCCCCCCCCCCCCCGAACGATTTTAGCTCTAGTTTAAAATCGCTTAGTTGATTTCCCGAGTCGAGCAGTCCCAACATCTTCAACCCATTGACTTCTTAATATGGACGCCTTTCGCTCGCCTTCTGAATAAGCAAATAATCGGCCGAAAGACTACTAACCCCCTCCTCTTGCCCATTTGTCCCCCCAACTCCCCCTGTAACATCTAAAAATGTCCGGTAAATTTGCGGGCAATTCTGGGCCGCAACTCAACGCCCCGCAGCGGTTTGAGGTCGTTTCCCGGCGGTAAACACTGGGGATTCATTTTTCCGAATCATTCGGAACTTCATTGCATCTGGACATTCTTCGCTTAGTCGGGAAAACAGCCCAATCATTACACTGACATAAATTCCTATTGTTTCCGAACGTCCTTGAGTGCGATGACGAATTTCCTCCGATAATCGATCATCATACCCTGGTAGTAGAAATTCAGATTGGAGCTTCCCCACTAGATCCTTCCAATTCCGCACCGAAGGCCTATTTGCCTTAAATCATATTGAAGCTGTGCCCTCAAACAAATCGAATGCTGAATTGAAAAGCTCTTCTTCGGATCAATTCCTTGCCTCCCTGATCTCTGCGACCTCCTCCAAGAAACTGGTAACGGACTGGCCAGGTTCGCCATTGAATCTTATTCCCCATTTCATAACCGGTACACACTTTGCATGAAACAAAATTGGTGACGAAGTCGCCTGTGGCTGAAGCGGTATTGGAGAACTCTGTGGTGAAGCGTTAACCTGTGCCTGCCTATCTCCTGCTTGAAGGTACAAGCCCGCCAGGTTTAGCTGCGAAACATTAGGGAGTTGAGTCTGACTATCTGTCGCTGAATTTGACTGTCCTGGATCCAAAGTGCCGTGCGCTTTGTTCGTGACTTCCCAGCTTACCGCGTTAGCTATAAGATCAAGTTAAGCTAGCAACTCAACTCAATTCACGATCGTCTTTTTCAACAGCTACTATCCTCCTCTGAGTTAAGCCTATTAATCTCCATGTCTTGTATCTGAGGTTTTCCTTTTTTTTTATTAAATGCACAATAATTCCACACACTAATTATAAGACTAAGATATGCAATATGTCCGCGACAGTTATTTCAATAACAAAACTTAAGTGAAACGTGTACAATGGCTAGGATTACTT
This sequence comes from Orthonevra nobilis, assembly GCA_963555765.1. Taxonomy (NCBI): domain Eukaryota; kingdom Metazoa; phylum Arthropoda; class Insecta; order Diptera; family Syrphidae; genus Orthonevra; species Orthonevra nobilis. The sequence continues at coordinate 31,348,866 of OY743227.1, forward strand.
CTCTGCCAACATTTTTCTATGTCTGTTTTTAATGGCCCCACATTGGGCGCCAAAATGTTACGTTCCACTTCCGAGACAAAAAAGGCCGACTAAACCATTGAAAAAGGATCGTGGGGAATTGCTGTAAACAAATGGGCGCCACGCGATTTACCTTAATGTCCCGAGAAGCCTTTTTGGAAGTATCGCGACCTCCAAAAGGGTTTTGCTCACCGTAAATCAGAAACCCGGTTCAATTTGCTATACGTTAAGTCCTTCTTTTATTATAATGAAAATATAATATTAAGTCCTACCGAGTATATACAAAAAATTGGTCTATAAACTCTCCCAACCCCAAAAGCGCCGTAACGTTGCCACTCTTTCGTTTACACTTTGGCACAACTGACCGAAGGAGAGACTTATTTCTTTATTTTACTTTGTAACAAATTATTCAAAAAATTCACTGAAAATTTAAAAGAACGCAGAAAGGTAGTAAAAACAAAAAAAAAAAAAGGATTTAGAGATAAATAAGAAAAATAAAAGCTCGGCAACACCAAAAGAACGATATAAATAGTGAATAATGTTTAGAGAGAAAAAAAATAAAAAATTTAATAAAACAAAACTCAACCTATGACTCGAATCTGTTTTGGCTTGCGATTTTCTTTTCCTTTTTTTGGTTATTTTCGCACTTGGATTTCTTTAATTCCTTTGCGTAGGAAAACCTCAGATACACCTCAGCTTAGATTATGCTCATAGCAGTCTATAAAGATCGACACACCAAAAAGATAAATAGGCTAATAACTCAATCTTAATTAATGCACTTACTATATATTCATACATTTTTGACGTTAACACTCGATTATATATAGCGCCGTCTACACATCAGCTAGCAGCTTCAAGATTGGCTATGTTTCTTTGTTCGCGTTTTGTTCACACAAAATTAACTCACAGGATTAAAGGATTTAATAAAATCTGATTTTCTATGATTAAGCAATATCAAATGTTTCTTTTTTTTGTTACTCGTTATAATTTTCTTTTTCTTCAGTTTTCACCAAATACACCCGCTCGTCACGCAATCTTGAGAACGACTCCCCCTATTTTAAACATGCGATCATTTTACTGCTCCGCTCCCTCTCTAAGACCGGTATTCCTGTGTCCTTTCGACCTCTAGCTTCTTAGAAATGCTCAGCAACAGATAAAAAAAACATTTAAGAGAGACGGACTTGCGAGAGCCAGGGCCGGGCCCTGAACCTGAGACCGTTGCCTCATAGCATCGGGGCGAACCAATCGGGCCATAACTCGTTTACGCAATGTTGTAACAAATACTTCAGGTAAGAAATTGGTCCCCTATATTGTCTTGTCTAGCTGAGGTGAAAACTTCTCAACTCATAATACAAGTGATTGTAGACATGAACGACCAGCTAGGGCTAAACGCTTTTAAAATGTACTTAAAAAGATAGGTAGAATAATAGTACAAGCTGCAAGTGTAGCAAGACTAAATGAAGCAATGCTTGAATTGTTCTTAAGCTGCAGAGATTTGAAAGTTTGCCTAATCTTCTATTTCTTTTTAAATACACTTTACTTCCGCGCTGGTACTGCTTGAATGCGGTACATTTGTTATGCAAAGTCATGACTTTTGGGATGTTTTTTTTCTGATTTTTCTTGATTTAACTCTTTGCTGCTACAATAAAATATTTCAGTGGGCTTATTCCCAAAAACAGAATGGATGGTATTTTTATATTTGTAGGCAGCATATAGTAGAAGTTCTATTTTGTCTCTTGTGCTATCTTAAATAACATAAAACTGTTTCAATCGACATGATGATTGTGTGATTTTTAACATAAAAACGGCTTAATCTGCCGATAGTACTTGAACATCGGCTGACTTAAAGTACAGTTAGCGAGCTTTTTCTAATTATATAAAGATAATGTTATTTTGCATTATGTAAAGCGAGTTTGTAGAACAGGGTGATCCGTAAGGTTACAATTAAAGTTATGTGTGGATGTTCTTAAATTAATAGTTTTCATTAAAATCTTTTACAAATCGACCATCCTGACAACAAATCGTCCTCGATTTACAAACGTATCTTGTACATAACAATATAGTAAGTATCTTAAACAAAATATAGTTATCTTCGATAAGAGGGATTGGAAAATTGTCTTTGATTGTTATTTTATTTAGCTGTCGAAAATACACGCATAAGCGTAATTCACCCGACTTCTTCTAAGTTAGGACGATAGGCGATGCAAAAGGTGAATTGCTCTCACGAATGATGTTATCACTTATTAAGTCATCTAATATTGCACGTAGTTGCAAGAAATGTGCGTGAGGCAAACGCCTTGGAGTGCAGCTAAAAACACAAACAAAGTAAAAGTCTCTTTATTGTGAAAAAATACAAAACAGGAAATGAATAAAGATGGAAAAAACATATGTTGTAAATTTGTTTCTTTCTTCCGGGGAAACTTGACCACTCAAGGTGGAAACACAAAATTAATAACTTGCATCAGCAAACATACTCCCACCGTTGAAAGTTCTTTTCAACTAGACACTTCTTTCGAAAAGAAGTGGGCATAACTTAGATATAGGTCGTTTAAAGACGCAAGCGACGTGGGCTAATCCATCCTTACCCCGGGTGAGTTTCGGTAATCCTGGCGATAAGCCATCATCATCATCACCATGGAGGTTGATTTTTTTTTTTTTACCATTTCGGACGCTTTTGTAGTTGAGACAGGTAGTCTTGAGACCATTTTTGCCAGAAGCCTTGGAACAGCCGTTGAATATACTGCCATCGATCAGGTACCATCGTCAGAGAGTGCGATGAGAAAATGCGCCGGGGTTAACGGATCCATGTCCCCTTCAAAACGCGCGCACAATGGCCTTGAGTTGGCACAAGCTTAAATTTGGCACAAGACTGTTGAAAACTCATCGTATGTAAGACACGCTTGGCCTAACATTCTCCGTAGATGAAATTTGGTAGTTTTGACCGCAGCTTCCCACAATCCGCCGAAGTGTGGAGCATGGGGAGGAGTGAAGTGCCAGTTGATTCCATTGGTAAGTAAGCTCATTCGTCACATCCTCCTGAAAGCTAGCTGAATTTACCATTGCCGCGCCGAGAAACAAAGCGACGCAATGCAGCTATGAAGGCGGATGACGAAAGATCCAAAACCAGTTCGAGGTGTAAGGCTTTCGTGGACATGCAAACAAACACGGAGATATAAAACTTATGTTGCTTAACACCGCGTTCTTTCCACGTGCGTAATATAACTCCGGGTTCCAATCTATGCTTCGGCAAACTAGCCGTTTGTTGTTAGTAAAGAATCGCGCGTTGCCTCATACATGTAGTGCGTTGATAGATCATCACTTGCGTACCTGCTGAATACCGATGACACAATAACTGAGCGGAAGCAAATGCGTCATTTGCCGCATTCCGGCATGCAAATTATTAAGGTGACAATCCTTGACGACAAGACAAGTTAAGAGGTGATCCTTATGTAGAATTGTAGGATGCTTCTGCTCAAATTGAATAGACGCGTTTTCGAGCTTGCCACCCACACGGAGAATACCTTCCTGATCAATAAAGGGACACATTGAAAAATATCGACTTTTTCGCTTGACCTCGTTCCAAAACATCAATTTCATCTTGAAAGGTATATTTCTGCGCAAGCTTGAATAATGCGATTTTTGCTAGTCGCATATCGTCATTTCCGAACGGTAAATCTTTGACGTTAGGTAAATCAGAAAACGATATTTCCTCGTCGCGAAGAAAGTTCGGGCCACTCCACAACAAATCTAAATTAATAATAAATGCCTTGGCATCTTACCGCGAGTGGCACAGTCCGCTGGATTCTCAGCCGATCGAACATGATGCCATACAGAAACTGGGAACCGAGCAACAATTTGCGAAACTCTATTATCCACAAAGACGTTTCGCTTCGACGTCGTGGAGTCTGTGTAGGCAAAACCCTCAAGATCATGAATGGCAAGGGCATCTTTTACTTAGCAGCTGGGTTAGCAATAAAGAGCCACAGAGTTTTAGACGTGGAATCGAAAGCGAAGGTTTCACTGGAGCAATTTTGGTCTTGGCACAGATAAGCGTAGTTTGCTTTTTGTTGATTCCTCTTACCCTGGCATACACAGCAGCAGCATAAGCTGACTCCGACGCATCAGCGAACCCATGCAATTGCAACATATTCTTTTGACTATATTGCAGCCACCTAGGAATGCTGACAGCTTGTACCGAAATAAGATCCAATCTGAAATCGATCCACTCTTGAAAAAGTTCTGTAGGAATAAAATCGTCCCAACCGATGCATTTAATCCATAGACGTTGAATAAAGATCTTAATTTTTACAATGGCAGGTGAAAGACATCCTAACGAATCAAAGATTCGTGCAATATCTGAAAGCACTTCCCTTTTGGTTGCATTTGGCCCGACGGCCGGAAGCGTGGAGGCGAATTTGAAACAATCGTGTTTCGCGTCCCAGAACAGGCCCAATGTTTTGACTCCCGTTTCACCAAAAGACAAATCGTTCGCCGATTCCCAATGTTCGGGGAGAATTTTGTTCAAAAATTCGAGCGAATTGGAGGACCACTTCCGGAGGTCCATTCCTGCTTCGGCAAGTATAAAGCTTACCTATTTTTTATACCTACAGTTCATCTATGCTTTCGAACGTAGACATATAATCGTCTACGTAAAAATCGTACACAATGCTTGTTGAAGCACGCGGAAAATTATGCATATTTTTCACGCCAATTTGTTTAAGGACCCGCGTTGCTAAAAAACGAAGCGGAAGCCGTTCCGTGCGTCACCGTGAGAAGCTTATAGTCATGTTTATGACAATAACGCTTCCAAAACAAACAACCAAAAAAAGTGCATACACGTCTTTCACCATTTTTTTGATGCCACTTCAACTAAAACTGCCGATTGACCTGCAGCACGACCCATTTCGGGAATTATTGCTGCACAATTACCATCCGCTTAGGCAATTTTTTGTATTGCTGAATTTGTATTATTGCATGTATAAACAGCAGGGCATTTTGTTCAATAAATGCGTTCTTTAAAAGTCTAAACAACGTCTTTGATTTAAAGCAATTACAAGGTGTAATTGCGAACAGTGGTCCTTCGAGCAAAAAAGTAATAACCATTGCTAAGCCTTTTTTATTTCCTAGTGTGAGGCTGCACTAGGGTGGTTTTAGGTTATCGCGCTTAAAGTAATAGTTTACTTTGAAAAAATTAAGTGGTAATTGTTTACCTTGAGAAAAAAAAGTAATATACATATATAAACAACTTAATTAGGAATAATCTTGACCGAGTTATCGATAACTTTCAAGATGTCATCGTCCAGCTGGAAGAGGTTAGAGTTAACCTTACCAAGCTGGGATTAGATAAGCGTACCCCGGAAACGCTTGCGAGGCAATATGACAAGGCAAAAAGGCTTTGAACTTCCATCAATACTTATTACGCCACCATGATGAACTTAAGCGAACAAACCGCAAATACCTTTCTGCCGAAGTACGAAGCAGCAAAAGCCATCTATTCGAAAATCAAGGAGTTTATTGCCAAGAACTCTACAGAATTAATAAAGGTGGACGAGAATGAAAGAGAAGATCCGGTCTACCCAGGACCTAGCCGGGCTCCCGAAAACCCGTCGGACTTAGATCCTAACCCGGAGACACTTGAAGCAATTAATTTCCCAAAGAATCTCAAGCCGACTCTTTCACAAGAAACCGAGCAACTAACTATCCAGACTTTAAAGCTGCCAGCCCAACCCACGTATACTTTTGTGCAAGGAGTTGGGTTTGTTTTAAATAGCCCCGAGGGAGGGGTACATCAGAGTTACACAAACAACCCACCACAGCAGCCGCAGCCGCCACAGAATGCTCAAAACCAGACAACCGAAGCACTTTTGCACGCTATAGCGAAACTCACGCAGGATCGAGAGCACGCTTTGCAAGGCGTTGGGCCGGCATATTATGGTATCAAAATCCCGGAAGTTAGCCTTCGTGAGTTTAGTGACGACAGCACTAAGTATCACGAATTTAAGGAACAATTTGACTCGCTGGTGGTGAGGAGTCGATTCTCAAACATCGATCGTTTCACGTTGCTCAAATCCAAGCTGGTTGGGAAAGCTTTGGACGCAATAAGTGATCTTGATCTGACAGGAGATAACTACCATACAGCCTGGTCACTTTTGGATCGAACGTTCGATAACCCAAGGCACCTTGCAAAAGTAGAATTAGAGGCTTTGTTAGCTCTACCTCAACGCCCAACGGTCCCTGGAGATGCAGAGTCCATCATTGCATACTTACACCATACTAAAGGACGGCTTTCCAACCTGAGACAAAATAAGGTAACTGAAGAACAGATCGTGGCCTACCTCATTCTTCCTTCCAACCAATTTCGAACCGGGCTGAACAGCCAACAGCAAGCGGCACTTTCTTATGTCAAAATGAGTCTGAAGCATCCTCTAACGTGATCTTGCCAACGGCTTTTGCAACACTCCTTGTGAACAATGAAAACATCCCTATTCCCTGCTTCCTGGATCAGAGCAGCCAAGCCAATTACATTTCCGAGGATTTGGTGCAAAAATTACGTCTGCCGAAAAATCGCAAACTCGTCAAAGTGATTGGAGTCGGGGGAGAGATTGGAACAGTCCGTTCCATTGCTACCCTCAAACTCAAACTTGATCATCCAGAACTGCCATACGTAAACACTAAAGCACTTGCAGTCAAACGTGTTACTGGATTACTTCTCAGCATGCCCAGTCAAATCAATTTGAAGTCCTCATATGACAAACCACTCGCATGTCCACATTTTAACAGACCGGCACCCGGATACCCCTATTATTGGGTGGACCTGTATACTCAACAGTGTTGCGACCTGGACTGGAGAAAAATGGTGGACTTTTATTGCAAAATACTTCTCTTGGTGGGTGGATTGTATCTGGAGACCCGGGGAGCGAGGTTGGAACTCAGTTTACACGACGTTTTCTGAATTCGAGTCAAACCTAATAGATTTTTGGGATATGCCAACCAATAAAAGGACATGAGTGATGACATAAGTTCGTTCTGCGAAAAACTGTTTGTTGAAAAACACTCCCGAACCTTGGAAGGTCGACGCCCCTGCACTAGGTAACTCGCATAGAATGGCTGTGAAATTCTATTTTGGTCAAGAAAAACGTTGGGAGAAAGATGAAAACTACAGAAAAATGTCAAACGACTTTATGGAAGACTATCTCGCATCTCAACATATGTCCCCAGTTCCTGTTATGCGCCAACGAGACGAAACTGGAAACGCATTCTACATTCCATATATGAGTGTTATCCGCAAAGATGCTATTACAACCAAGTTGAGGAATGTGTTCAAAGCCAGCGCACCCTCAAGTAACGGAGTCTCTCTGAATCAGCTCATCCACACAGGGCCGAAATTACAGTCCCACATATTCGATATTATCCATCAGAATCGACAATACGAATTCTTCTTCACCAGTGATATCAAACAGATTATCCATCAGAATCGACAATACGAATTCTTCTTCACCAGTGATATCAAACAGATGTTTCGCCAGTTCCTGATACCTGAGTCAGACCGTGAGAAGTTCAGAATCATCTGGCGCCCAAAGAAAAGTAAACCTTTAAATGAATACTACTTGAACACCGTGACCTACGGGGTTGACTGTGCCCCATGGCAAGCAATACGGACGGTCACCAGATCGCTGAAGATAACGCTCCAGACCAGGAGACAAAAGACATAATCAAAAGCTCAATTTACATGGATGACCTCGTTCATGGAGCCGATATCATTGGACAATGCCAAGAGCAAATTGCTAAAATAGACGCCACATTGGAGGCTGGGAAGCTATGTTCGACAAAATGGTCATCAAACACGCCAGAAATTCTTAATTATGTGGATGATTCCAAAAAACTGACGGCCTACCAAGAGATTAACTACAATGCAGCGGAGGATGTGTACTTTTTCCGAAGCTAAAATACGACTGGGACGATCTAGTAGATGAGAAGTCACAACAAGAGTTCACCTAGATATTGGGAACGTTTTCACAGCGCAATGACATAAAAATTCCACGCTGGATTGGTGGAAATAAAAGCACGCCGATCGAGCTTATTGGATTTTGTGATGCCTCCGGAGATGGATACGGTGCTGTGATTTACAGTCGGGTGAGAATGGGAATTCGAAAAGGAAACGGCTCAAATTAAACTACCCGCCTACTAGCTGCCAGAGGTCGCGTCACACCACTTAAAACAAAAGCAAACAAAGAAAATAAACTCTGCACAATCCCGAAGATGGAGCTTGAAGGAATCGTGCTCCTAACTGAGCTATTCAGGCAGGTCAGTAGTAATCTTCACTTTATGAATATAACTATGATCGCATATACCGACAGCGAAGTTGCCCTAGCCTGGATGCGCAATAGTAAGAACATTACAAGCAAATTTGTGAAAACAAGAGCTAACAAAATTCGAAAGGCCATCAGTCCGATGAAGCTCCACTACGTCAAATCTGCTGACAATCCGGCAGATCCAGCCTCACGCGGACTTACGCCAATTGACAAACAGCAAGCTCTGGTTCGCTGGCCCGTCCTGGCTAATGCACGATCAGTTGCCACTTACTCCGTTTAAAGAAATGGAGATCACCATTAGTCATGCTTCCCAAAATGAGTTAACAAAGGACAATTTCATCGAGAAGTTCTCCTGCTTCAGACATTTACTACGAGTAATTGCACATTGTCTTCGCTGGGCTAGTAAAAAGGAGGCGCGAAGAACCGGTCCACTCTTAGCTGAAGAAATATCCAATGCTAAAGTAAAACTCATTCGGTTTCAGCAACATCAATCATTTGCAAACGAAATATCCCATTTCAAGACATCAAAAACTTTTCAGAAGAAAAGCTGGTTGTCTTCTTTAACTCCAGTGTTTCGTCCAGATGACAACATCCTTCGCGTGGGTGGGAGGATTTCTCTCGCCAACCTCCCGGAGAGTCGAAAGCACCCGATAGTATTAGCCAAATGCCACCTGGTTGATTTATTAGTACGCCAAACACACCTGTATCACCACCATTGTGGGAATTCTTCAACGGAGCACTTAATAAGGGAAGAATTCTGGATTCCAGGTTTAAAATCACGAATAAAAAAATATATATCTGGAGTTCAGCCGATTATGGGAGATCTACCCATGGAACGAATCACTCCAGCACCAGCATTCAGCAAAATCGGTGTCAATCTGTGCGGCCCTTTTCACATTAAAGCAAGCTCAATAAGGTTCGATAAGATCATTAAAGTATGGATAGCGGTCTTTGTCTGTTTAGTTTCCAAAGCTGTTCATCTAAAAATATGTTCGGATCTTAGTACGGAAATGTTCCTGGCAGCCTTCACAAGCTTCGCGAACAGACGATGCTGGCCTTCCTTGGTCCTCTCTGATAATGGAACAAATTTTATTGGAGCGAAAAGGAAGATCAATCAAGAATGGAGCAAGATCACCCATAGTTGCAAGGCCCAACAATCGATCCAGGAGATTGTTTGGAAGTTAAACCCGCCATATAGCCCTAACTTCGGCGGGCTATGGGAGGCCGCTGTTAAATCTATGAAACATCTAATGAGGAAAATGTCCAATATAGCTAAGCTAACCTATGAAGAATTCAACTCCTTATTGTGTCGCATCGAAGGTATCTTAAATAACAGACCATTACATCCAGAGTCTCCAGAGCCAGAAAACGCACCCGCCCTTACACCATTCCATTTCATCACACAACGGAGCTTCAAAAACTCTGTAATCGAAACAAATCCACCAATTGCCGTCCCAATTACAAAGCGGTGGTTGCAAGTGCGACAAATTCAACAGCATTTCTGGGAACGATTCCACCAAGATTACCTCCACCAACTGCAGAAGAGAAATAAATGGAAATTCACAGCACGAACACTCGATGTCGGGGATCTGGTATTACTTCAAGAACCCAGTGTTACTCCTACCGATTGGAAAATGGGCCGAGTTATTGAATGCTATCCTGACAGTAAGGGAGATGTAAGAAGGATCGATGTGAAGACAAACAAACGGGAGGTCGTGCACCGCTCAACAAATCGTTTGGTCCCTCTTTTTCCAGAAGATACCCAGGACGAGCCTGCCATACGCCTTAGTAGTCGGCCGCATGGTCGCACCACCTCACTGCTCACTCGAGTCCTCTTATGTTGGCTAGCTCTCTCTACCCCAACTACTAAAGCCTTGGAAATTCAAACACTCACTCCAGGTATCCATATTCACTGACTAGGAGACGCTTTCATCAAATATTCCGACTTGGAGTTCTCGGTCGAAACTTCTTTGAATTATACTTCTGATCTAACAACCATGTGAAGGAATACTACGACTACTGCCAACAATATCAGAATAGCAGCTACTCGAGCTGTTAGACGCGAGGCCATGACAGTTAAGGAAGGAATCAATGCAAGCTATGTTAGTGAACGATCCAAACGTTTCATCGCACTCATGGTTATAAAAGGAATTATCAAATACAGTCCCCAAATACTTATGACTGCCGGCATTGCGTATCAAGCAGTAGAAAATTACCAACTAGAGCATCAAATCGTCCAATTGGAGAGTAAAATAAAAAAGGTTATTGAAGTGTCCCGCCTCATGACAGATATCAATGAGCTTGAATCAAAATCTGTCGGCATGCAACTGCATACCTTACTTGAACACCAGCAGCAACTTCGGCTTCAAGAACTAATGAACGATTACTCAGCCAGCATTCTAATCCTTATCAGCGCTATCCAGGCTAATCATCAGAATATCATCGCTATCTGGCCTGTTGAAGCTCTGAAGACTCATGTCCGTAATTTGAACCGTGGTTTGAACTTCTGCAGGCTACTAACGGTACCGGATGCATTCAAACTATTCACCTTTAACAAAATAACAAAGGCCGTCCGCAGTGATAAGGTTATCGTGGCGTTCAACATTCCTCTGGTCCAAACAAGGGTTTTCTTTAAATATACCTTTATCAGCGTTCCAACCAGTGAGTCCCATGCTATCCGTCTAGACCACGGAGACTTTGTGCAGCGAATTGTACTCAGAAATGACAACCACACTTCCTTCGACCCAACCCAAGCTATCGATCTGGGCAACGGAGTCTATGATAAAGTTAAGGAAACGAAACACAACTAAATGACTGCTGGAAAGAATTAGTCAAGAGCCCCACTTTCCCTTCGCTTTTGGACGTAGCACCTTAATTCCAGTTAACACGGAATTTGAAAAGGTATACCGGTTGCAGAATGATCTCGTAGTCATATTTAAAACAAATGCCAACAACGTCTCTATCGTATGCAACGTCACACAGAGAGCGCTCGTAACAAAAGTTAATCTAGTGAGGTTTCCAGGTTGCAGAATCTCCAGTGCCCAGTTGGATGTTATGTCTCCTATCGAGGAGGTCAATAAAATCGAAATTGAAATCAAAAGTTTCTCAAACGAAGACTATATTTCCCCTCCCAAAATCAACCTTAGTGGAGAAACTCCAGAGGACCCTTGCCTTCCCAAACTCTAGGCAAGACTCTCGGCTGAACTAGATATCTACGCCTGTGAGTCCTGGAAACATTGGTACTGGTACTTAGGAGCTGCTTTTACCGTCTTTTGCATCACTCTATGTTCAATCATCTGCATCTACAAACACCACCGACGACAAAGTCAGATATTCCCAACGTTAGTTACCTCCACAAAGAAGACAAGATACCCGGAAGTTGGGTACAGGCATACAAGACTCGCCGCAACACTATACAGCACATAAACACGGACACAATTAATATTTACTTTAAAATTCAACGCAAGCACTTTTTCCGCCGTTTATGACAATAACGCTTCCAAAACAAACAACAAAAAAAGTGCTTACACGTCTTTCACCATTTTTTTGATGCCACTTCAGCTAAAACTGCCGATTGACCTGCAGCGCGAATGTTGACTCATTTCCGAAATCATTGCTGCACAATAACCTTCCGCATAGGCAATTTTTTGTATTGCTGAATTTGTATTATTGCATGTATAAATAGCAGGGCATTTTGTTCAATAAATGGATTCTTTAAAAGTTTAAACTAACAGCAACAACGACTTTGATTTAAAGCAATTACAAGGTGTAATTGCGAACAGTCGCGAAGTTCTTCGGTAACGTCTTCCCTCCAAACTATCCGTTGAAAATTAACATCATTAGCGTTAAGGAGGACCTGGCGATACATTTTTGCGATATCAGCCTTAATCGCGATTTTAAGTTTACGAAATTGAATAAGGGAGGTAAGAAGATCATTTTGAATGCTCGGCCCAACAAGAAGGTAATCGTTTAAGGACAGACCGTTTGTTGATTTACAGGAAGCGTTAAAGACGACTCTTAGCTTTGTGGTTGTGCTGGTGGGCTTCATGACAGCGTGATGAGGTGAGTAAAATGACAATTTATTTCGCTAACAGGCACGACTGGCATATGCCCTACCCGTTCGTATTCACATTTAAATTCGACATATTTTTATTTCAAGCTCACGACTTTAGAGAATTGTCTCTCCATAGCATGTAGTTATTTCAACGCTGAACCACGGGTATCTCCGAACACGACGGGTGTTTTATTGAAGGGTAAGCTAACTACGAACCGACCATGGCGGTTGATATAATGTGTTGAAATAAAATGACTTTCAATAGCTGCACTTACCTCACCTTCGATATGACGTCCATCCGCAAGATCTTTAGGCGAAACATCGTTTAAAGAGCACGTTTATATCAATGGTAGAAGAATAAACAATTAAAGCAGCATATCGCTTAAGAGAAATATTTCCGGCTATCACCCAGCCAAAAATAGTGTTCTGGGCGACAGGTGATCATGAGGGGTGTACGATTTTTCCGTCCGCGAGAATGTCAAAAAATGTGTCCGATCCCAATAAAATATCGATTTTGTTTGGGCGAAAACACTTAGGGTCTGCTAACGAAAGATTATTAAAATAATAAAGGCTAGCATTGGAAATCTCACAACTTTGAAGGTCATTTATTAAAGTGGCCAGAACGAAAGCATGAACCGATAAGAACGAATTTGAATCTAATGTCGAGGAAACAACCAGACTCACTTGACTCCGGGTACCTTGAGTACTTTCGAATTGCCTGAGACCTACTATAGGATTCTTAGCATGTGCTCGCTTTAAGCCCAGACGTTGCACACACGACTCCGAAATCAGTGTTGCTTGTGAACCAGAATCGAGTAAAGCTCTACACGGTTGATTCTCACCATTAGCGTCTTTTATCAAAACAATTGCTGTTGGCAACATCGGCAAACAATCACGGTTGGATCGACCCGCGCGAACAGAAACTGCGGTTACGAAGCTATTTGACGCGATCGGCTGGCTTGAAGCAGGGACGGCACGCACGAATGGTGGGGGAATCCGATCTACATGCAACAATGTATTGTGTTTCGAGTTACAAGTCTTGCAATTTGAACATTTATACTCCGCCAAAGAGTGTTTCGCGGGAAGATAGTTGCAACAAATTCCATTTGCTTTGACAAATTCACACCGAGCTGGTACCGCGAGATTTCGAAACTGCGCGCACTGATAGAGCATATGGTTTTATTGGCATTTAGGATACGATGGTATTGTGACATTTAGAACGCGTCTTCCCGACTCTTTGGCCTTAAGCTGATTTGACATATTACGGCCAGGATGTGTGTTTGAGAAACTTAAGCTTTCGAGCTCATTAACTCGCCCTTTCAAAAAGTTTACAAAATCTGAGTACGATTGCTTTCCGCTTTGTTTCAATGCCCGAAACCACAACATCTTGTTCTCCGAATCTAACTTACGCGTCAAAAAATAAATGAGCAATATGTCCCATGAATCAACGGGGAGATTTAAGGCACGAAGAGCGTTCTGCCAACGAGCTACCCTTGACCACCGGTTGATCAAATATGTTATCGAAATGCGCTACCATTATATACTTCGGCTTATCATAATGCTCAGACAATAAGCTCCACGCAATATTGAAGTTTTCATTGCTGTGGGGAAGATGGTTCACGAGTGACAATGCTTCTCTCTTCAACCGCGTTTGGAGAGATTCCAATTTTCGATACCCGTTATGGATTTTTGAGATATCACTAGAGCAGTAAACAAATCGCAAAATCTCACCCACTCGTCGAATTTTCCCGAAAATTCTGGTAAAATCATGGGGGGTAAGCCGGATGATGTTTGCAGACTTGTAATGTAATCTAAATCGGATTTTAAATCACTCACGCTATGATTTTGTATCACTTCCGACAATTTCGCATGGGCACTGTAAAAGGTAGATTCGAATTCGGCACGATATTGCGTTTCCTCGGATAACTTGGCAATATCATCGATCGATTCCTCAATTTCAGTTTGAGTCGTTCAAAATCTTGCATATGTTTATGAGCACCCGGTGTCTCACCAAATGTAACGATCCGCGTTACTTGGCCTTTAATAACCGCACGTTTTCGTTTTAGAGTATATATGACGCAATTTTTTTTTATCGATTTAAATATTTTAAGAGATGAAAGTGATTGAGTACCAGCGACAGAGTTCGGATTTTAATTGATTGTTTATCACCGTATGCGCACGCTCCAAAAAAATATTGTTTTCGCAAACCCACCGCAGCAACTGTGCACCGTTCTCTTGACCACGAAAAAAAAAACAACCGTGTGATCGGTATCTTATAATTTTAACGCAATAGAGAAGACATGATAAACAAGTTTGATTTATTTATCTATGCGATTACGACACGTGTTTTCTTTCGATTGCGAATGAACAAAAATTAATTCCGAAATTACCCGCATGATTCGTGCTCGATAGGACCAAAAATTTATATGTACGCGTTTTTTGCGGCTCAGAATATTTTATCCGCTCGGTATTTCTGACCTGGAAAGTATATGAAAAATTAATTCTTTTAGAACACAAGAAAAACGCGTGTTCCCTTTTGTCAGTTATAGAACACAGTGAAAGTCTCTTTATTGTGAAAAAATACAAAGCAGGAAATGAATAAAGATGGAAAAAACATATGTTGTAAATTTGTTTCTTTCTTCCGAGGAAACTAGACCACTTAAGGTGGAAACACAAAATTAATAACTTGCATCAGCAAACAGTAACACTTAATTTTTCTTATCAAAAGTTAATTTAACATTGGTTTTTTGCAAAAAGTCGCGGCCGAGAACTATTAGATTTTTCATAGTGTCATTTCTTACAACAAACAAGCATAAGTTAACGTAATAATTATTAAATTTTATCGTGCAACTAACTTTTCCAAAAATAACTAACTTAATACTGTTTATTCCAACAAAATATTGCGTTGAAGCTAAGATGGTATGAACTGCTGCTGGATAAAGCTGATTGGGCCACCCGTATCTTGTTGTAATGGCGTTCATTGTTCTCTTCACTGCAGCAGGTTCCTCTTGATGAAAAATATATTCAAAAGCCCCTTGAAAATCATTGAGGAACGAAGTCTGGACATCATTGATCGGTTCAGCATTTTGAAGCATTAATGCTGGGCTCGCTTGGGGACAGTTTCGAACCAAATATCCCTTTTGCCCACAACGGAAGCACGTATCTCTCTCTCGCTGAGGTGTTAGACAATTGGTGACGATGTGTCCCATGTCATTGCAATTACAACACCTCTCTGTGGATTGACTGCGGTGTTACATGCCTGGTCTCGAAGGTAAAGCGGTTTTAAGTATTGACTGGTGCTGACAGATGGACTCCTAGTTTCATCTTCTCGTATTTTCTCAAAGCATTCTTCAGCTCAGAAATGGTATCGGCTGTAAATGAAATTTGTAGTAGTTGTTTAGATCTTGATCCTCGATATCGGCTGAACCAGCGATTTCCTACATAGCAAGTACGTACTGTTGCATGCTTTCATCCCTCCGTTTCTTGCGGTTTCGTAAGATGTTGTGAACGTCGGTAGCTGTTGTGCGTTAATCGAATTCAGCTAACAGAGCTGACTTCAATTCACTCCATGAACGGCACACAGTTGATCTCAGGAAAAGTCTAGCTGTACCTTTAAGCAATCGCTGAGCGTAGATGAAACGTTTCGAGATGTCCAATTTGTAAACGCACACCGCCTCTTCAAAAGCTGTGATCCATCTTGTAACTGGGTAACTGTCATCTCCAGAAAACGTTGGTAAGGATTCTTCGACTAACGAATTTCGGATCTGTACTGCCTCCTCTAAGTCTGGAATACTCAACTCGGCTATCCTCTTCCGAAGCAATAGCAGCTCCTCTTTCTTGGCTAGAATAACGCAGCTTATCCACCTGTTCCGTCACTAGTCGGCTTTCGTTATCCAGCTCCAATGCGTGATCATCATCGGCAATTTCGTGTTCGAAAATAGCCACCTGACTATCATTCAATGCATTAACGGCATGCTGCAATCGTTCCTTTATTTAAGACTTTGCTCCATGCATGTCCAAGCTCATTTCTTCCAATTTGTCTTGCACTATTGCATTTTGTATACAATTTTCGGCACGTGCACTCATCTTTTCAAGATTAACAATTACTTTTAAGAACATATAGTAAAACGTTTTACATAAAAACGAACTTAATATTTCACAGCGACAAAACAAAAAAAAATCGTTTACATTGATCCCACTTCTGAATAATTGTAAGAGAGACAAATACACGAAACACTTCTTGACTCAGTGGGCGCTTTATTACGAATGACATACTATAAATCTGTTTCAATCGACATGATGATTGTGTGATTTTTAACATAAAAACGGCTTAATCTTCCGATAGTACTTGAACATCGGCTGATTTTAAGTCAAGTAAGCGAGCTTTTTCTAATTATATAACGATAATGTTATTTTGCATTATGTAAAGCGAGGTTGTGGAACAGGGTAATCCGTAAGTTTTAATCTCTTACATAGGTAAAATTATTAATGATTCCTTAATTCTGTAGTTGATTATTTATTCAATTTTTTAAATTTACAAGATCCACGACGTAAGTTAAATAAATTTTTGGTTTGTTGTCCTTGTGATGTTTACTTGTCACTTCGCTGTCAGATCGCAAAAGAGGGAAAAATGGAAATGAAACGAGCCAGCACGCGGAAAATATATGGCGTCACGGAGTTGGCACATGTGCTAGGTTTTGGATGTAGCTGTAGTCGTGATGACTGCGTTCACTCGCAACACCCCCCTCCGGTATGTCATCTGATGGACCTACCTTGTCACTTGGTCTGACTTGGCTTCACCGAGGGCCTCTGGTAGATTCATGGCTGCGTAACAACTGTGCCGCTCGTTACCTGTCCGTCTAGTCTCAACTTGGTTTCGATCACGCGAGTTATGTATGCATCAGCATATCCACCTGTTGCTAAAGATAAGTACGACACATTCTTATCTGAGGCAACAAAGTATTTAAAGTAAAAAATAAATATATCATATTACTTTCAGTTCGTTCACTGAGTTTCCTGTGGGAACGAACTTACGTAGGAATTGCTGAATTGACACTTAATGTCTATTTAATCAAGTGAGGAATATTTCTATAGCGTAGTATGATCGCGATCTTAAGTTGAGAATCAGAGCAGAGTTAAAGTGAATAAAGTTACAAGAAAACAAAATAAATAAAAAAAAGAAATTATTTTTTTTTTATTTCCCTCTCGACTACAACTTAGTTATTTGGCGCAGTCGGTAGGATAATCCTAAAAGGGTTATCCAGTGATAAACGAAACCAAGTGCTTCTTGAAAAATATAAATAAAAGTGCACAGTGCTTAAAATTCTATGAAAAAGAAAGACAAAACAGTGTTCTTTAACGTTAACAGAAAATTAGAAATGGAGAACGTAGAAGAATTGTTAGCGGAAATTGCACACAAAAACCAACAATTGGAACAGCTAACAGCTGCTTTTCAACACATACAACAAGGGGAGGTGAATCATCAGGACAGAGAAAATGTACTAAAAGAAGTACGCTACATGTCGACATTCACTGGTCAAGGAGAAGTGACCATCAACTCGTTCCTCAAGAATGTGGAATACTACCTGGCGAGTGTTACCAATGTCAACATAAAGAAACAAATGGTAAGAACTATTTTCCACGAGAAGATCCAAGGAAAAGCCAAGGAAACCATCATAAATTTGCCGTGTCCAGACGATTGGACTACAATAAAAGAAACCCTAAAAATGCGATACAAACCGGACCTGGAACCAACCGACATCTATAGGAAGATCAACAATTTGAAAGTTAATGCTGTAAGTGAATTAGTATTAGAAGTGCAAAATTTAAAATATAAAACAGATGAACTTATTGTTTATTATCAAGATGATCATTTTATAGATCTAAGTAACGTTGAAAGTATATTAGTGAATACTGTAAAAGAAATGACTCAAGGGACCTTACTAGATAGGATATATGAGGAAAAAGAATTAGGAAAAATAATTGCAATAATGAGAAAGAGAAGATTTGAAGATACGTGTATTAGATTTGAATTTAGAAAACACAAACACATAAACAAAGACAGTAGGACTTCCAGTTCCAATAAACAGACAGGAAATAATTTTAATCCAGATAATAGAAATAGAAACACAAATAATTCAGGACACTTTAATTACCAAAGAAATAATAACACTAACTCAGGACAGTTTAACAATAACAATCACCACACTAATCACTATAACCAAAACAATTACAACCACCAAAACAATTCAGGTCAGCATAGGAGAAATTATCAGAGTTCAGGTAACAATAGAAATTCGGGCCAATATCGCCAACAACAGAATTTCTCTAGGCAAGCAGAACCCATGGAAATAGGAAACATTCATAGACATAACTCAGAATCAGGAAACCTTGATACACATTCGGGCCAAAATCGCCTCCAACAGAATGATGTCGAGCAAAGATGGAGTATGTCAAACTATAATAGAAATAATAACAATACTAATATAGACCATGCAGAAATAAATAATTCAGAATTTTTTATCAACTAGCCTCGGAAGATCTACCAACTATACAAATTACGATTAACGATATGAAATACTTAGCATTAATAGATACAGGATCATCATTAAGTATAATAGATGATAGAATAAATAATTTCAAGACAGTCAAAATCAAGCCAATTCATTTTTCTACAATAAGTGGAAAAGATTCTATAAACCTTGAGGTACATACACCAGCACCAGACGAAATAAAAGCACCAGCAGGAGCACTTATAAGATGGAAAGTGAAAGGTCTACCAAACAGAAAATATAGTTTTATTATTGGGAACGATTTATTAAATAGACTTAACACACTGATAGATTTAGAAGCAGGAACAATTAAACTCAATGACCAAACAATACAACTACAAAATAATCCATACGTTACTAATGAAATACATACTTTAGAGACTGTAGACGAAAACATAAGACATTTAAAACTAGACCATTTAAATAACGAAGAATATGAAAGTATAACAAAACTCATAAATAAATTCAGTGAACTATTTTTCAAAGAAGGTGATATTCTAACTAGTACTCCCGAGGTCGAACACGAAATCAAAACGACCACAGATCAGCAAATAAACGCAAAATTATATAGATACCCTCCAAAACACGAGGAAGAGGTTAGGAAACAAATAGCATAAATGGAAGACCAAGGCATTATAAGAAAAAGTTGTTCCAAATATTCCAGCCCTTTAATTGTCGTACCCAAGAAAGCCGACAACTCCGGAACTAAAAAGTACCGAATAGTAATCGCCTATCGGAAACTAAACGAGGTTACAGTGGATGATAAGTTCCCACTTCCTAATATAGATTCTATATTAGACAAGTTGGGCAGAGCACAATACTTCACCACTATAGACTTGGCTAAGGGTTACCATCAAATTTTAATTAAGGAAGAGGATAGAAAAAAAACAGCTTTTGTTACACCACATGGTTTGTATGAGTTCATTAGAATGCCATTCGGTTTGAAGAATGCCCCAGCGACATTCCAAAGACTGATGAATGAGATTCTAAGGGACTACATAAACAAGACATGTGTAGTGTACCTTGACGACATTCTTATATTTAGCACAACACTCAAAGAACATATAAAAGCAATTTCAGATATTTTCAATGTATTAAAATCAAAAAAATTAAAAATGCAAATTGACAAATGTAATTTTATGAAAAAAGAGACAGAATTCTTAGGACATATACTGACAAAAGACGGACTTAAACCTAACCCTAACAAAATAAAAACCATCGAAAAATTAGAACTGCCAAAAACACAGAAACAAATAAAAAGTTTTCTAGGAATGACAGGTTTTTATAGAAAATTTATCCGTGACTACGCTAAAGTAGCTCAACCTATCACCAAATATCTCAAGAAAGACGCTAAACCAAATATCAACGACCCAAATTACATAGAAGCTTTTGAAAAACTAAAATCCCTTATTAGCAGCCACCCAATCCTTAGATTCCCGAATTTTGACAAAGAATACCATTTAACGACAGACGCATCGAATTACGCAATAGGAGCTGTACTCTCACAAGAGGGTCACCCTGTTTGCTTTGCATCAAGGACGTTAAACAATCATGAAAGAAACTATTCAGCTACAGACAAAGAGTTCCTTGCCATCATGTGGGCCGTCAATTACTTCAGGCCTTATCTCTATGGCAACAAATTTAAAATTTTTACAGACCATCAGCCCATCAAATACTTACACGCAAAATAGAGGGGAAAAGACATATCCCCAAGACATCAAAGATGGCTCCTTAAATTAGGTGAATACAAAACATTAGGTGAATACAAAACATACAAAACAAAGTGGCAGATTTTCTTAGTAGAATTGAGCCTAACGAGGACGTAAACTCTGAAAGGGGAGAGAAAATCGTAGACCCTACTAATTCCGAATTTTTTTTCAAAAAACTTAGAAGATAAAGAATCAGATTTAGGAATCTTATATAACATTGAGGAAGATGAAGTCGCAACAATGGCTACCGTTCATTCAGCAGAAGAGGAATTGTAAGATCATATAGATATAAAAGAAGAACTGGTAAATAAATATAAAACTCAAATAATACTTACTAATAATAAAATACAGGAAATTGAAATACTTCACAGAAAGCGAATCATTTACATAGCTGACTACGATTTTAATAATCTAGATGACATATTTAGACGATTTATTAAGAAAGGTATAACAGGTATATATTCAGAATTAGCAGATCATCAATATAACATAGTGCAGGAAAAACTTAGGGAAATGTTTTCGAATGACGATCAAGTAAAATTCATTAAGTGTTCATATCGAGCTCAGGACATTAAAACAGAAACTGAAGCAGTCAAACAAATATCAATGTACCATGTACGAGAAAGTCTTCATTCAGGTATACAAGAAACTTACAATGCAATTAAAAATAAAATCTACTTTCCAAAATTACTTGAATTGATCCAAATTGTCATAAATCAATCTGAAGTATGTCAACAAGTTTAGTACGACAGAAGACCCATAAAACCAAAATTTCATTATACTGAAACAGCAACCGATTTGAACCAAATAATTCACATAGATACTTTCGTTTTTATGAAATGTAGTTTTCTCACAATAATAGAAAAATTTTCAAAATACGGACTTGCATATTACTTACCTGACAGAAATCATATCACAATAATAGAAGAATTAGAGAACCATTTTGCTAAAATAGGAAAACCTAGCAAAATTATTGCAGACAATGAATTTAGGTCAATTCAAATAAAAGAATTTTTGCAGAATGAAGGAACAGATATTCACTTCACTAAACCCAACAACCACACAGGAAACGCAGACATTGAAAGGTTTCACAGTACAATATTAGAAAAACGCAGATTTCTTAAGTTAAACAAACAAAACGTATCAGTGAAAAGATTAATGCAACAGGCAGTAAGAAATTATAATGAGAGAATTCATTCAGCTATTAAGACCACTCTAAGAGAAGAACAGAGTCATAGAGCAGATTTCAACAGGATTAGACAGAATATAGAAATCGCAAAAGAAAGAAATATTGAAAAGCAGAATAGGAATCGAGAAAATTATACAGAAACTAGAACTACTGGAGTTATCAGAAATTATAAAGCTGTTAGGCATAAACATCAACCCAGATTTAAAAGAAGTAAATTAGATAACATCCATATCAGCAATATTAAAAGACAACCGAAATTTTCAGCTTTTATGACCATAACACTACTAATACTAACGACACCAACTAACGGATTATTGAACGTAAACGAAATACAAGAACAGACTGGTTTCACAAAAATTAAACTTAGTGAAGTTGACATAGTAACTCAAACGGACATTATACTACATCTAATCAAACCACAAGACATAATAGACTTACTGAATGACTTAACAACAAACATAGAACAACTTGACGGAGAACATAAAGAACTACTTAAAACAGAACTTATACACTTATCAAATAAAATTAAAACAATCATACCTAGGGATAGCAGGAAGAAAAGAGGATTGATTAATATTGTAGGAAGTGCACAGAAATGGCTCTTCGGTTCAATGGATGAAGAAGATGGAGTAAATATCGAAAATCATCTCAGAAACGTAGAAATTAATAATCACAACTCTATTACTAATTTGAATCAGCAAATTTTAATTAACGAAAATTTTAACAAGACATTTCAGCAGCTTAGAGACATAATAAAAAGAGATAGAGCACTTATAGTAGGAAAATTAAATAACGTATCTAGTAAAACCATGAATCAGAATCTTTTTTATGATCAACTTTTTAAATTACAATTAATTAAAGAAAAAATTGGTTTGGGTGCGAGTAGACCTGCCCATACCATGAACTTCCCATCTCATGATAAAAAAAAAAAACATTATGGTGCTATTTAATTTGCTCCCAACATCAACTTTAAGATACTTATTTTTTTTTAGCTCCCCGTAAGTTTATAATTGTTTTCGCATCTTTGAATCATATAAAATACGATTTGCGTCGAAAGTATAGATTAAAGGGTATATTTATTATGTACATGCTAACACAGTAAGAAATACTTATAAATCTGTGAAAGATTAGCGATGTAAAGAATACGTTGGTTAAATTGAATTAAAACATATCAGACTAATAAATTAAAAATATAAATATAAAGATTAAAACTAAATTAAAACAAATTCATGATGAAATATTAGGTATGAGATTGAGATTATCATAATTGAGTTGAATCATTAGGAAATTTATCTAGTTCGGTAAAAATTCTATGAAATTAAAATCACATTTATTACTTGAAATGGGGTAGATTGGGGAATGGTTAGCTGCTATGAAGGTAAAGTTGAGTATTCAACATTAATTTTTATTCTACATTTCGGTAATTACTTACTTACGAAAGTATTCTTTTAAGTGATCAGGACAACAGTTTGGAAATAATCGTTTTTGATTTAGTAACATTTATCTAATGTTGTGCACAAGATTGAAAAGTTTGATAGATAAACATATTTCAATTTGGAAATACTTTTTTTCTGATTGAGTTACCTTTCTATGATACTAAAGGAAATAGATTTTTAGTTTGACTGCAGAAATAATTTAATTTTTACCGTTTTTTTAAACATGATAGCTGGTTGGACATTTTTTTGTCATTAATCATTTAATTATTAACATGAGGTGCCGTTACAGTCCACGTAGGATTTCTATTGTATCCTTTTGGCAAAGTCAATTGGTTGTTGTATCTTCTCCTCCACTCACCGTCAATGCAGATGGGACAAAAGATCACACTTTTCTCTCGAAACAACGGGGCCTTCATCCGCTTTTGAAAGTATCATATTGGTATGATATTGGTCTCATAGAGCGACACTTCAGTTCTTTGAAAGAGGGCTTAGCTTTAATAGCCAGAGGTATTCTTCGTTAGACCTCAGCGCTGATGTTTTTATCTGTATATATAGCGGAGCCAAGATAGACAAAGCCCCAACTAGATCAAAGTTATAGCTGTTTATGGTAACGTTCTGATCAGTGTTTGGTCTTTCTTTATGACAGCATATGTCTCTTTTTGCCTTCTGGTGTTGACAAGGTTCTTTTGCACTATTGTCCCAAGTATGATTTTGAAGAAATCGCATGACAGTGTATCACCTTGTCTAAAATGTTGTTTGACATCAAGTGGGTTGATGTCGTCTTCGCTGACCTCAATGGAGCAGCTTGATTTCTCCGCTGCTCCATTGGACGAAACAGACACCAAAACCAACCTTTAAATTGATGAAAAGGTTGTGCGTACTGACCTGGCGCTCTTGGGTTTTTTCCAAGATCTGCCGTTATGTTAATATTTGGTTTATGGTGGACTTTTCTGGTCGAAAACCATATTAATACGGAACTATCAGGATGTTGACGAACTGCTTCAGACGTTCACATCATATGGCGGAAAAGATGTTTAAGGCAATTTTGAGGAGATTGATACCTCTGTTATTGGCTTCCTTCCTTCAGGATTGGGCAACCAATACTGAGATTCCATTCATCTCGCATGCTTTCTTCTGACCATGTATTGCAGATGAGCTGGTGCATACTCCCAACTAAGTCATCGCCGCCGCTTTTAGAAGTTCAACTTGCTATCTGTACTTCGTCTAGGTCAGGTAGATGGCATTGTTGGTTCTTCCATGTCCTCAGCATTGACTGCAATTCTACTATGATATTTCCATTTCGAATTTTGCAGGCTTCGGTTTGGGGTGTGTATTTTGTATTTTGTATTTATTTAGCATTTGTATTACATATACATATAAATTAAGCTATTTTTTTACATAATTATAAATCTTAAAAATTATTTTTTACAAACTCTTTGACGTTGCGCTTAAGTATATTAAAATTTGTTTCTAATTTTACGTGTTCTGGCAAGTTATTAAAAATTTGAAAGGCTTTATATATTACACTATTTTGTGTTATTGTGTTTCTATAGGCTGGGAGTCGCAAATTGTTTACGTTTCTTAATTGATATGGTTGGACTTCACCTACATACCTAATTAAACCACTAAAATAACTAGGCAAATCTCCCATTTTCATTTTTTGGACAAACAAAAGAACATCTAACACCAATTGTTGTTTAACGCTTAACCAATTTACACGGCTTAACATATTAAAAATACTTGTAAAGCGATTACAATTCAAAATTATTCTCATTGATTTGTTTTGCAGTTTTTGCAATCTATATATGTTACTATCACTTAACAGAAACAGTACAGATGAACAATATTGAAAATGCGGCTTGATTATAACATTATATACTTTAACAGATGTATTAAAATCTAATTTACTTTTGATTCTTCGAAAAAATTGCACTTTTTTGGATATCTTTTTGACGACATAGTCCACATGTTTGTCAAACTTTAAATATTTATCTATTATCACACCTAAGTACTTAATATGGTCTACTTGTTCTATGTTTTCATTGTCTATTCTTAGGTTAATATTGCACTGCGTTTTAAATATCATCGACTTCGTCTTTTGAACATTCGTCTTTAGTTTATTCGCCTTGAACCAGATGCTTATGCTTTCGAGATCTTCTTGTAGTTGTTGATTTAAGGTTGATATATCTTTACCCATGATGTATATTAGGGCATCATCAGCAAACATGACAATTTTGCAATGCTTCAAAATTTTGCATACGTCATTTATGTACAGGATAAACAATACAGGCCCAAGAATTGAGCCCTGAGGCACTCCCAAGAATGTTTGTGTTATCTCCGACCGTTTTCCATTCACAGATGTTCTCTGGGTTCTCTGATCAAGATATGATATGAACCATTGTAGCTCTTTGTCACGAAAACCATACTGCTTCAATTTTTGTATTAAAATCCCTCTATCAATAGTTTCGAATGCTCGCTTAAGGTCCAAGAAAACTGCAATAATATTGAATCCCTCGGCTAGATCTTCTTTCCAGTTCATTAGAATATAATTTAAAGCAGTTTCACAGGAATGGTGACTTCTGAATCCAAATTGATTATTGATGATGATATTGTTATTGTCGAGGTATTTTTGCAGTTGTACTTTAAGTACTTTTTCAATTATTTTTTCGTAGATTGGCAATGCGTTTATAGGTCGATAGTCTTCACATCGCCTAGATCCTTTAACTTTTTGTAATGGTATGACCAACGATTCTTTCCATGAACTCGGAAAACATCCTGAGAGTAAAGATTTATTTACAATTTCAGTGAGTATGTTCCCTAATTCTTCAAAAGCATCTATAAACATCTTCGGACTCATAAAATTAAAATCTTTCTTCTGTTTCATTGTTCGCAACACTTCAAATATTTCAGAATGATTCACAGGACTGAATTTAAAACGACACGTAAGTTCATCAATTTGGTTAACATACTGAATAACTTCAATTGACTGATTTATTTCTGTCACACTGTCAACGAAAAAAGAATTAAACTCATCCGCAATAACATTTGGGTTACTAATTGTTACACCATTAAAAATAATGTTCTCTTCAATTGCAACTTTTTTTGATCCCATCACATATCGCTTTAAAGCTCTCCACATAACTTTTTGGTCCGATTGAATAATAATTTTATTTTGCACGAAAAGCCCCTTGCTTCTTACTAGTTCTTTTTTGTACCGATTTCGCGAGCGCTTGTAAGACTCCCAATCACTTATTTCTTCTGTTTGTAGGGCTTTATGATAACAAACCAACTTTTCTCTTTTTAATTCTCTTAAACTATCGTTGAACCACTCTACCGTATTTTCATTAACCTTTTTTGTCTCAACGTAGCTATCCACGATTCTTAACAGTTCACTTGAAAATATATTGCTCAAATAATTCACATCAACGAGTGGAAAACATATGTTCCTAAACTGGCATTGCCCGATATCATTAATGAGCGTATCTCTGTCGAACTTTATGCACTTTACCGTTTTTTGTGGCAATTTATCTACTTTCTTTACTTTTGATTTTAATTTCACTATTATCGTTTCATGATCAGTAATTTTTAAGTTAGTGTCTCTTGTTGTGGAAACTAGACACGAATTTGTGACAACGTAATCTATTAAAGTTTTAGAGTTTGGGGTTATTCGCGTAGCACTGTTTATGATTTGTTCAGCTGTATTTTCTAAGATAATTCGTTGAATTTCTTTTTGATATGTAAAGTTTTTATCTAACCAATCTATATTAAAGTCGCCGACAATTAAAAAGTCTTTCGCGTTTTCATTAAGTTCTTCTAGCAAATCTGCAAATCGATCACAAAACACCCGGTACGAAGCACTTGGTGAGTTATATAAGACTACGATTGTTATTGGATATCCATTCGATGTTATATTTACACTCATCCACCAATGCTCGTAGTCATACTGCGTCCGCTTTGGAGGATCAAATCTTATTCCCTCTTTTATATAGATACTAACACCACCTGTATGCCTAGAGTTACTATCACATCTTAAAAGCTCATAGTTATTAATGTCTAATTCTATTGTTTCAATCTGGTCAGTGAGGTGTGTTTCCGGGAGTGCAACCAAATCAAATTTTTGCTCATGTAAAATAGTTTCAAGTTCACAAAAATTACCTGTTAATCCTTGAATATTAAAGTAAGCACAATTTAAATACTTTGATGGCTAATAAGAAGCGCGTTTTTTTTCGATTTCTACTTGTTTTAAATAGACTGGACATACCGTATCCCTACAATCGTGGCTACAATCCAATTTTAGCCCATACAAATTATTTGACCTTGTGCAGTTTACACACTTCACTTCTTTTGAGTTGCATTCTTTTGTATCGTGGTTTTGACCACATTTTGCACATGCGATTTCATTCTTACATTTGCTTGAAATATGCTTAAAGCCCCAACAATTATAACACTTTCTTATTGATATGTATTCAAAAATTCTGCATCGATCCCAATTAACACTCATTTTCCCTTCTTTCATTACTTTTGCATAGTCCTCTGCTTCTAGTACGAGGATTGCATTAAATACGTTCGTATTTTTTATACCACGATAACACTTGACACATTTTACCTCTCCTTTCAATTTATTTTGACTTTTCACAGCTACTTCTATCTCACTCGTTTCATACATTTCACTCATACCCGTTAACAGAATTTGCGGCACTGAGAGCTTTGGCCTATCAACAACATAGTTTTCATTTAATTTTTCCTTCACTTCTTTGCATAATTTTTCACGAGATTCTTTATCCGAACAAATTATCGATCTCGATCCATCTTTCTTTTCGTTAATATTATCAATTTTTATTGATAGATCAGAAGGATTTATATTAACTTTTACGTCACTCTATGTTTTGTTTATGTCTTGCTTCTCTTTTGGCTTAACGATAACAGTAGACTTCGCGACTTCTGCAAATGACTTTTTTTTGGTGTTTCAACTATTTTTTTTTCTTCCGCTATTTTGTTTAGAAGACTCACAGAAACTTTTAAATCTTTAACAATTTTTTCAAGCGATTTTAAATCTTCTAAACACTTTTCACACATGAAATGGATATCTGGCCTCTCGTTTATTAAATCATGATCATATTGCTTCAATTTAAGACATTTTAAATGATGCAATGCACCACAAGAGCCACTGCACACTAGCCACTTATCTCCCGTTTTTACCGGTCGACTGCAGTCGACGCAGTCCGAACTCATTTTTTCTTTTTCTTGACAAACGAACACTTTATACGGATTAACTTCACCTTATTTATTGTTCTGTATCTTCACTTTCACTATAATAATAGTTTCATTTATTAATTTGAAAAAAACCAATTCAAATTTGAATTATATTTAGCAGCTACGCAAGAACTTGACTTTTGACTTGACTTTTTCTTCGCTACGCTACGTGTAACCTTGAGATAATTGTTTTTGCTGGCTGGCTGTCCATGGCTTGTATTAAACGACTCAATGGAAGCATTTTTGATTGTAATATAGGACCAACGCACACAGGGGCCAAATGCATGAATTCTTGGCAGAAATTATTTTAAGGCATTTAACTGTTGGAAAATGAATTAAAAGCACATATCTAGTATTTAAATAATAATATTTTATGTTTAAATGCAAAATATTGTAAATTCAAGAAAAAAGTACATATAAAAATATGATTATTCTGTATCGGAAGAATTATCTGAACTTATATTCGCTGATGTGCCGGAAGTATCCGAAGTAAATGGGTAATCAGGTGCCTTCAATAAATCAAGAACATCCTTATCAATATTATTTACCCGTTTTTGGGGCAGTTTTCGCAAACTTGTTATTAATGGGTCCGAAGAAATCAAGAGAGAGTTCAAAATATCTTCGTTGGTTTTGACACGCGATATCTTACGAGAGAAATTTTCTCTGTATCTTTTGAATTCTTTGTTTCGCGCCTCCTGCGCTTCTTCACTTAACTGACCTATTGGCAATAAAGCTTGCTCTATTATGGCTGGGCCATGAATCAAAACTTTGTGGATTGAGGGTGGCATTGGGTACCAACTATATTTTTCCACAAATAGTCTTGCAGTCTCAATAGCATAGTTTTGGAACTTGTCCACATTAATTTCATAGGTACTAGCTATTGTTTGCAATACAATTTTAAATCTTTTGATAACTTGAATATCCAATCCAGTTATCTTTGCTACAACTTCTGGATCACTGAAAAATCTCCTAGCCGTATTCCCATCATTACTGCTTCCAAAGCCGGTCTTTGGCTTATCGACTACCAATCCCATCTCAGATTTAAATTTGCTTTGGATTTCTTTTTTTCTGTCAGCAACGATTTTCTTTTCTTCCTCTCCACGAGCTTGCCACTTCATCAGAGGTAGTTTGTAACTAAGGTGCAACAAACATTCGAAGAACCGTATCCAGGCATGGAGAACAGATAATCCGAATTCTAGTCGAGAATTGTCTATTATATTTGTGTTGGATACTTTTTCAATGTTATTGAAATCTTTAGAAGTAAGTCCGCATACAAAGCATCTTTGTGTTGATTTGGTGTCTGTTATGGCATTACAAATCTTTCCATCCACCATTGTAAATAGCATAGCAATTGTAACATGTATTTCGATGTTATTCATTTGATATGTCACTTGCTGTAGCTCTTCAATTTGTTTGCGCATTATTTCAACCTCGTTTTTTGCTAATTCTGTTGTTTCATGTTGAAAAATGAACTTAATTGGTCTGCAGTATCGTGTTGATGAAGGTCTTTCATTTTGCCAAATAATCAATTGCCGCTGCTCTCCTGGATTGTTTGAGATCAATCGTATAGGTACAAGGGATACAATGAAGATACTAGAGTCTCTAGCATTTGGGTCCGAAAAATGTTGTTTGTATTCTGACTGAGCCGAACCATCCAAGCCCCACTTACATATTAGCTCCAAATTCTTCAAAGTATCAGTTTGCTGGGCTTCCAAAACTTCCTTTTGAGCATCTAATAGCCGATTGACTGTGTGGTTAAGTAAAGCCTGCAGTTTAATCTCAGCAACAGTATCCGTAACAGTAATGTGTTCTTTCGGGGGGTAACACTCCTTTTTGGCAAGTTGGATTTTTTTATAAGATGGAAATTTGGACTTATCG
This sequence comes from Orthonevra nobilis, assembly GCA_963555765.1. NCBI lineage: Eukaryota > Metazoa > Arthropoda > Insecta > Diptera > Syrphidae > Orthonevra > Orthonevra nobilis. The sequence continues at coordinate 31,379,266 of OY743227.1, forward strand.
TTCAATCTTATTATATTGTATTGGTGTCTGGTAAGTTTGGCTTCAACGAACATCGACAGAGCTTCTCTCCCAGAAAGTTGTTTTTTTTTAGCGCCTTCAAATTTCTTGTATGCCAACCTGTATTTGGCAGCTCTTTTGGGTGAATTTGTGGTCACTTCCCTCACAACTTTAGATGCTTCCACTTCACCTGAAGACCGTAAACTCATTTGAGCAGCAAAAATTAGTTCTTCAGATGAGTGTTTCTGTCTCAATTCCTCAGTCTTTTGGCGTTTGGTCCTTTCCGAAGCTTCATCGAAACTTTTTCTAGGACGACCACATTTTTTATCTGTCCCAGAATAATTCTTGAAACTGATTGCAGAATCCAACCAAGACTTATTAGAAATCAGAAACCTATCCTCTTTTCTATAACACTTTTGCCATCTTTTTTTGAAATCGGACATGAAAAATGAAATCCGCTTTTGCAACATAGGCTTGCAATGATTTGGGCAATTAGTACGATTTTCAATGAATTCCTTCAAATTTGAATATTGAGTTGTTGACATGACATCGCCTGATTGCCTCATATAATCAAATAATGTTCGCCTCGTAACAAAAATATCACTTGAACCTGAAACTAAAAAAAAAAATATAGAAACAGATATCTAAAAAAAAAAACATATTTTTCTAAGTCAAGACCCTAACCCATTCGAGAAGCGAAATTTTAAAAAAGCGCAAATAGGCGCAGATTTTTATCGATGTTCCTACAGGAACACATGATACACTAACAAATAAGACCTAACTCGAAGACATGTTATGACATGTTCATAAGTAGAACTTTAGATGAAAAAAAGGAAAAAATTTTTTTTTTTCAAAAACTACACCCAACTTTCAGATATTCACCAAAATTTTATTTAATCACACCGAACTATAGTTTTACATAAATATCATTAACAAACCTGTTGGGGCTAAATCCATTTCAAAAAAAAATTATAAGAATTAAAGCACTGCTAAATATTTCACTTGAACACTTGTTCGTTTTTTCGATTTAATCGCAGCTGCTAAAGTCACTTCTCACAATGCACAAGTTCAAACGAGTGACTTGGTCAACATACACACAGTATTATCAAAATTGTCACGTATTTGGACAGCTTGGGTATTTAACTGTACACCACAGATATTTTTTTTTTCAATTCCCCCAAATTTTTTTTTTCAATTTCTGCCAAGAATTCATGCATTTGGCCCCTGTGTGCAACGACCCGAAATCTTAGCCAGTCATCCCTCTAAGAATATCCAACTCAACGTGAAGATAAGATATTTTAAATTTAGAGTTGCGAAAATCGATTTCATAACAACTTTAACATTGGAAGTTGAATTTGTATTTGCTTTTGGCAGTTGTTTTTCAAGTTCTTCAATAAAGTGTCATAAATCAGACAGCCAGAATTATCAAATATTATATAACTTAGTTTCAAAAGTATTACATTTTGTAAGAACTCTGTTTATAGGGATTCATATTTTAAAAGTTTGAGGACCAACTGCTTATCTCAACTTCATGTATTTTCGGAATTATTTTTAATCAATCAAATTTGTTTGATTGCTTTTCTTTGGAAGATATTAACCACTGCTCGGAATATTAAGGCGTGATTAACTTTATGTCCTTTTTGAAAGGGTTCAAAAGTGCATAGTTTCAATCCAGAGATTTCCACCACCTCTTCCTTCCGAGCTGGTAACTGCTCAGCAAAGGATCTTTTTCTGTCTGGTAAATATATGGCTTAAAGAGGATCACATTCAGTCCAGTTTTCTTTGCAGATTTCGATAGGCTTTTCCACGCCGATTCCGAGATTTTTTTTACTCTGTGTCATTTTCTGGAAAGACCTCTAGGATTGGGTTCATGATAAGAAACCACAACAGTGGAAAACAAACTAAATCGGATGTTATCCCCTTCCTTGCAATATACGAGTAATGCAGTTTTATCCATGTGTTTTAACTTTGTCTTTTTGGTTTCTCTCGATGCTTTTTCTTTGAATTCAATTGCCTCATGTAATTTGAACCATGAGCTTCTTTTTGCTAATATATTATAACGATAAAAAAGCATCAAGCTACAGCCGAGCAGGTTTTGAACAAAAAAACTGGTGGCTCCATAATTTTCTAAGGATGTTTTCATGTGTCAGTATTGCAGACGTCACTCTGAGTCTTGAAAAATGGGAAAGACTTACAGGATTCACATTTCTGAAACAATTTTCAAAGAACTTCAGTGGAAATTTGGATCAGGAGATAGAGAAAGGGGCACGTCAATGTATGAAATGGCCACAACTAAATACTATTTTAGTCTTTTTGGTAGTCTCTATAGTTAGTAACTTACTTAGTTTAGTCAATTGACTAAATAAACATAATATTGATGAAACTTTTGGCATTAAAATTGAACAAAAAAAAATTTTTATATGAATTTGTCCGGAAACTTATGAACGGCAGTGTATATATTTATGTATATTTTTTTATCTGATAAGGTAGCTGTAAACTATAAATTTAATTAATTTTGAACTTTTTTTATTTGAAAACTAAATTAGTTTTAATTGAAGAAGTGAAAATGTCCCTTTTTTTGACAGTTTTTTCGTCATAAAATTCAAACCACCCTGTGAAATTTAACCAGAAGCTTTTCAGGTGATCTTTATGCACACACGCTTCGAATGAAACCAATTTGGCTTCGATAGCTTGATTTGTTCTCGAGTTAGGCTGTACGAAAGAATCCGCACAAACGTACGTACGTACGTACGTACGTACACACACACACACAGACATCTTTCTAAAAATGATGGAATCCGGCTCCTGGGACCGCCAAACGTGGAGAAATGTACAAATTTTGAATTTCGAAAATCGGACCGATTACAAGAACTTCCTGATGGGAAGTTAAAAATAGAAAACATTCAGGATAATTTAGCTTCAGCCAGATATGGTACTTTGCATCCAAATATACTCACTGATGAAGAAATACAAAAGTACAATATTGATTTGAATAAAATAAAATGTATTAAATTAGGTGTTACAAAATTTAAAGAAGATGTATTAATATTCGCTATTAAAATACCTAAACAATTTACAAAAATCCAACTAAGAATGATTGTACCTATACCAAACAAAAACCTTAAAGAAATAGATTACTCAAATGAAATAGTGTTCAAATACAATAATGTAACTTATGAATACCAAGAATTAAAATCACTGAACGAATTAAGTTTGAGCAAACATTGTATTTATCAAGAAAATTGTAAACTTAAGAAAAATAATAAAACTGAGATCCTTACATTAGATGATGAAACTGTTATTATAAAAAATGCGAAACACTTAAATGTAAAACAAAATTGTGACGAAAGAAATCTTAATGTAACAGGAAATATATTGATACATTTTAATAATTGTGAAAAAAGATTTTAGATCATTACATGTCAAACGCTAAAGAAATATTCCAAGAAAGATTTTATTATCCAAATAAAGAATTTAAGAATTTTACGGACAAAATAACACTAGATGATATAATATTAGAAAACGAAAGTAATATACAGAAAATAGAAGAATTGCAATACCATAAAAACATATCCTATGGAATCAATTTCGGCCTAATCATAATTATGTTCATTTCAATAACTATCATTTTTATATTTTTTAAAACTCCCAAGCAAATTAAAGTTAAAATTAATAATAAAATTCAGGAGAATTTTAAAGTAAAGGAGGGAGAAGTTATGTATGCATCAGCATATCCACCTGTTGCTAAAGATAAGTATGACACATTCTTATCTGAGGCAACAAAGTATTTAAAGTAAAAAATATATATATCATATTACTTTCAGTTCGTTCACTGCATTTCCCGTGGGAACGAACTTACGTAGGAATTGCTGAATTGACACTTAATGTCTATTTAATCAAGTGAGGAATATTTCTATAGCGTAGTATGATCGCGATCTTAAGTTGAGAATCAGAGTTGAGTTAAAGTGAATAAAGTAACAAGAAAACAAAATAAAGAGAGAGTTCAGTGTATGTTTAACCTCTAGTAACATACTTTGCTAAGCTCATCCGATGGATAATGATACTGTACAGAACAGATTTGTTGGAGCGGTCAAGGTGCTCCCAGCTTCAGACCATATGCGGATATTCAGGTGGGATAAATGTCCTTTTAGTTGTCACACTCTTCATGAGTTTGTTATTGTCGATATTTTTTGTGCCTTCTTGAGTTCGCACTCGATGCGTTTGAAGTTCTCCCCCTTGTCACTCAGGAACTCGAGCGGAGTTCTCCGATGTGCCATGAAGTAACGAATTGCAAGCTAGCAGGAGTCGGTTGTCATCGAATGAGCAATTTCAACGTGGACATCACGCTTTATCAAACAAATCAACAATACTCCATATCTTTTTCTATCCTACGTAGATTTACCACAGCCATTGGGCCGAAATAGTCGACGCCAGTATATGAGATGGGTCGGTAAAAAGTCGCTAGCCTGGACGAATTTAGGAGGACCTGGCTTCGCCGTGGCGTTCTTACATCGTTAACATTGTCTTCGTATTCTACTGGGAACTGCTCTCATATCTGGGATAAAGAACTTTTGCCGTAGCTGGTTGATAACTGTTTCATGATTTCAATGATGGTAGAAGGTATGGTAGTCGCGAACGCTGAGCTAACTTGTTAGTGATCATTGTATCACAACCAGCTGAGCACCGTTTTCGAGTCCGATGCGAGCAGCCAGACGAACACCCAAGACAGCTGCTTTAAGCTCCAGGCGTGGAATTGAAAGTGGCTGCGGAGGGGCAACCTTCGCTTTGACTCATATCAGAGCACACTCCACCATGTTGTCTAATGTTGTGAGCTACGGAAGGCCACGGAGGCATCTTTGATGTAGGTCAGGAGGACGGCGGCGCGCTTGTGGTTGCTCGGCTAAGCTCGTCTAATGTTGTGAGCTACGGAAGGCCACGGAGGCATCTTTGATGTAGGTCAGGAGGACAGCGGCACGCCTGTGGTTGCTCGGCTTAGCTCGTCGGACGGGGTAGTCCTTGTCCTCCTTTCCATACATCTCCTGCTCAACAGCAAAGAAGAGTCGTGCCAATATAGTAGAGGGTGAAAGAAAAAGAGAGTGAAGAGAAAGATTATAGAGCAAATGCGGAAAAAGGGGTGTTCAGGGTTACCTGCTGAGTGAGGATCGTTATAGTGTAACGAACAGGGGACCAATTTACCCTAGCAATCAAAAAATATCCCTAAGCTAAACTTAAAACAAAATGATAAAACTACCCTCATCCTTATCTATCTTAGATCTATTCTAACTACTAAACTAACTAGCCTAACTACCCTAGATAACAAAAAAAAATTAAAACTTAGGCTATGCCTTTACTAACTTAATACTGCCTAAGGAGTCCTAGCTAAGTTGATTCCTACCCTTCCACTTCAGACCCGCCATCCAGGGTCGCACCGTCCCAGTAATCTGCCAGTAGATAGTGTTGCTAGCTTGGCCTTTGCTATCTCGCTGGCCAGAGATTTCGGGGGATAACTTCCAAGGGCGGCATAGTCCAAAAAAGGCTAACCGTCCGTTTGGTCCTCGTTGTTGTCCTGTGGGAATATCCTAGTCTAGAGAATGGACGGCCTTTCCATTATTGCACACACACCCACACTCACAAACAGAAAAAACTCACTCGCACATTTTGTTGCGAATTCTATTAATTTTTAAAAATAAAAGAAGCAAAGTTCGTGGGTAAATGCAGCGAAACTAATTCTGTATTTACTCCACTCTTTTCTCTTATAGAAATTCAGTAAA